>OW121755.1:27942516-28556349 GCA_933228765.1 Miltochrista miniata
CCAAAAGTCCAAAAGTCCAAAAGTCCAAAAGTCCAAAAGTCCAAAGTCCAAAGTCCAAAAGTCCAAAAGGCCAAAAGTCCAAAAGTCCCAAAGTCCCAAAGTCCCAAGGTCTCAAGGTCTCAAAGTCCCAAAGTCCCAAAGTCCCAAAGTCCCAAAGTCCCAAAGTCCCAAAGGCCAAAAGTCCAAAAGTCCCAAAGTCCCAAAGTCCCAAAGTTCCAAAGTCCCAAAGACCCAAAGTACCAAGGTCCCATCTAAAAGTCCAAAAGTCCCAAAGGCCAAAAGTCCAAAAGTCCAAAAGTCCCAAAGTCCCAAAGTCCCAAAGTCCCAAAGTCCCAAAGTCCCAAAGTCCCAAAGTCCCAAAGTCCCAAAGTCCCAAAGTCCCAAAGTCCCAAAGTCCCAAAGTCCCAAAGTCCCAAAGTCCCAAAGTCCCAAAGTCCCAAAGTCCCAAAGTCCCAAAGTCCCAAAGTCCCAAAGTCCCAAAGTCCCAAAGTCCCAAAGTCCCAAAGTCCCAAAGTCCCAAAGTCCCAAAGTCCCAAAGTCCCAAAGTCCCAAAGTCCCAAAGTCCCAAAGTCCCAAAGTCCCAAAGTCCCAAAGTCCCAAAGTCCCAAAGTCCCAAAGTCCCAAAGTCCCAAAGTCCCAAAGTCCCAAAGTCCCAAAGTCCCAAAGTCCCAAAGTCCCAAAGTCCCAAAGTCCCAAAGTCCCAAAGTCCCAAAGTCCCAAAGTCCCAAAGTCCCAAAGTCCCAAAGTCTCAAAGTCCCAAAGTCCCAAAGTCTCAAAGTTCCAAAGTCCCAAAGACCCAAAGTACCAATGTCCCATCCAAAAGTCCAAAAGTCCAAAAGCCCAAAAGTCCAAAAGTCCAAAAACCCTTAAATGACATGCTATCCCTGGATAAAGTACTCTTAATTCGAATCCACCGTGGTGGGGAACAGAACAAAGATGGCGCGTAACCAAAAATCGTGACGTGACGTGACGCAAATTTTTTTCCAACGCCGATAAAGAAGTTTCACTTCAAAAACATCCACATATCCTGGCATCAACACATCCACACTTCCAAATTTCAGTATTTATAGTATTAGTAAGATTTTGTAAATTCCTAATTACTGCTTATGAAGGAACTTTTCGTTTTTTTTTACGTGAGGAAAAATCCAGTAAAAATCACTGCAGTAAGCAACATTTACTATGGCCGTATATGGATGGGTGACCACCACGTGGACCACTTTGTGACATTTATTTACGAGCGTTTCCGTGCTTTGGAAGGCACGATAAGCCGTTGGTCCCGGTTGTCGGTAAAATGACATTCGTTAAGCCAAGTTGAAGGCCTTACGGGCGGCTTGAAAAATTTCAACTGTGGGTCGTCACAACCTGCGCCCGGGTCGGCAGCGCGTGTGTAGCGCCTCTGGTGGTGCAAACGTCTATAGGCTACGGTTGGGTACACTACATTAATACGAAAAACTTAATTCCGAAAGTCACAATCACGAATTTCATAATTCCGAATTTCATAAGTCCGAATGATTCGAAATCCCGAAAGTCAAAAATCCGATGTTTCATAATTCCTTTTTATGAAAAGGCATAATTTTAAAATTCCGAATGTTTACAATTCCGACTGTCAGAATGCCGAATTTCAAGACACCGAACCGTTGAATTCCGAATCATTAAAAATCCGCCAAATTATAAATACGAACTCCGATTATCAAAAATCCGAAATATCATAAATACGAAGGGTGAATGTCGTTTCCACCCGTTCCTGTTTTAAAACTTATCATTAAAGACGATTATTTATATTCCCGATTCCACCCGTTTTTTAATAAAGTATAGTCAAGTCTAACTACCGAAAATATTATTTCCAAGTGAATGGAAGGCAAACGACAAAACAAAAAAAAATAACCACGAAGGCTAAGGCGGGAGCTCCGCTCCGCTTCGCTCCCGCCTTAGCCTTCTAACCTAACCTATCCGAGTCGGGGTACTCTGAGTCGGGGTGTTAACCATTCACTTATTATGGTTAACACCTCGACTCGGATAGGTTAGGTTAGAAGGCTAAGGCAAAATCGAAGCGGAGCGGAGCTCCGGCCTTAGCCATCGTGTTTATTTTTTTTTTGTTTTGTCGTTTGCCTTCCACTCACTTGGAAATAATATCTTCGGTAGTTAGACTTGACCGTACTTTATTAAAAAAACTTAAACAGTGAATTTTCGGATATTTGAAATTCTGAATAATGTTTTTCGGGAAAATAACAGTCCGGTCTTTTGATTATTCGTACTAATGAAATTAGGAAAAATAAAAATTCGTACTTATGACTTTCGGATAAATGAATATCGTCCTTTTGAATATTCGGAGCTTTGTTTCTTAGGAATTATAATCTTCGGAATTTTGAACATCGGAATATTGAAATTCGGAAAAACATATTTCGGAATTTTTGGGTGTTCCCGCTACGGTTACCAACCTTTCGGTGGGCCGTAAGCTTGTCTGCCACCTAAGTAGTATAAAAAAAAACAATCCTACATGGATGCTATGCCGGATTCCTACCGACTATAAAACCTTACTTATCCTGCCTAACAGCCTACGGTTGGGAGCCCCGGGTAAGCCCTCGTAAAGATACCCCAGGAGGAACTACTGTCTCAATAAATATTACATTAGTAATAGAATGCAGTATTTCTAGAAACAGCATTGTATGATACTGGGATTTCCTAGCGGTTCTATATGCTGTAGATAGAAGAAGGGAATATGCCACAGAGTATAAACATACGTACAGTGTGAAGAGATGTCGCGGTGGTCGTTACGTAGGCACCCACTTGCCCTTGACCTACTGAGACCGTGCAGCCCCGTTTACATTTAAGGCCATACCCAGGGCTAACGACCTTGAGCATATGGGCGATATGACTCGCCAACATAGAGTAGTGCAACTACAGAGACATCAGAGTAAAAGAACCACGGAAGAAGAAGAAAATAGTAGCGGAAATGCGTTCCTGGCTTCACCAAATAAACATGAAAGTCTCACCCGACTGCCCCTCTCTAAAACATTTATTGTGAAAGTTCAATCCGATTGACGTTGTCATTTTTGTTTTAGTTCAAACTTTGAACAGATGACCTAGTGACGTAGTTTAATGCAACAGAGTCACAAACTACAGACAAAGTCTCGCCATAAGCCCCCCTGCAATCTATTTTATAGCGAGAGGCTAAAAGTAAATTAAAAAACAAACGTTTGTATTTCAATTTTGCATATAAAATACACTACAAAAAACGTGATTAATTATTACGTAAATTGAATGTGACGAATTCACAAATTTGACGAATGTTCATATATTCATTGTTTTGTACTTAAATTATTACAAATCCAGACAAAAGGGGTCTTCCACCCGCTTGAAATTTTTATTCCTTTTGAGAAACAAAATTTCATTTCATTTTATTATTACAAACCAACAAAAATATGTACGTACGTAAGCGTCGTAAACGCAGTTGCGAGGGTCAGCTAGATATGTATTTATATATTGCGGACTCGGTGTTCTGTAAACGATCACTGTAGTAAGCAACTTTCACTATGGCCAGTCCTTGGATAGGTGGCCATCCATGTGACCACTTTGTGACAGTTATTTAAGCGTTTCCGTGCTTCGGAAGGCACGTTAAGCCGTTAGTCCTGGTTGCCCGTAAAATGGCAGTCGTTAAGCCAAGTTGAAGGCCTTTTTGGCAGCTTGAACAATTTCAACAGCAGGCAGTCACAACCTGCGCCTGTCTATCTCAACACGGCAATACGGCTCACCACCTATTACGTGGGACAAATTCTAAAAAGGTGAAATGTGGGGACACAATAATATGCCTCTGCCTACCTCTTCGGGGATAAAGGTGTGACCATATGTATGTAACTAGCTGACCCTCACAACTTCGTTTACGACGCTTAAGGTGTATGAAACATGAGGTATTTCTTCATCAGGCTCATCAACCGGCGGGTGAAACTGCCCTGTTTGCTTAATCATAAACGAATTTAAAGATTAAGCATATTGTAAAACTAGCTGACCCTCGCAACTTCGTTTACGTCACATAAGTTTGCAAAAGGAGAGGCACTTCTTCATCAGACTCATCAAGCAGCGTGTGAAACGGCCCTGTTTGCTTTATCATAAAAGAGCTTAAAGATTAAGTTTATTCTAAAACAATTCAGTCCCCGAATTCGGCGCTGACAGAATTATTTTACAACAGCCTTAATCATTAAGCTCTTTTATGATTCAGCCAACACGCCTGTTAAGATTTACCGTCACATTCCAAGGAACTCTTGAATTATAGGTTTTGAGAAAGTTGAGATATCTCTAATTCCTGAACTACAAAACCCTCAGCACTGAAACTTGTGTGAAGCAATCCTTCAAGTACTACCGTTATAACACTGAAAAAAAATTGGAAACGGACTACGCATTGTGAAATTACAACTAAAAAACCATATTGTCTTTCATCCCCTCTCCCAAAGGAAGCTCGCAGAATATCGGAATCAAAGTATCCAGGAACCTTCCTCGGATTATAAGCTTTAATTGTTCCAAGTTTCATTCAAATCGATTTTGTAGTTTCTACGTGATACTTATTCGGGATACAGACAGACAGACAGACATTAACATTTTAAATTGCATTTTCGTTTTCAGTATCGATTAGAGAACATCCTTCATTAATAATAAAACATAATAATAAAACGGGGCTTAATCATTAAGCTCTTATAGTTAAGAGCTTAATGATTAAGCCCAGTGGAAAAATTTATGATTTTCAAAGCGAACGTGTGTCATACGACGTTTTATAACATATTTGCGAGGAAACAAGGAAATAAATAAAACGGGGACATTCATAAACTAAAATAAAATTGCGTGTACTTAGTGTACACACGTAAGAAGTGAAACTTCTTCATAAACTTAATTTTCACCTCACCTTAAATTAAGTCAAAAAGTACAAAAGTACAAAAGTCCAAAAGTCCAAAAGTCCCAAAGTCCCAAAGTCCCAAAGTCCCAAAGTCCCAAAGTCCCAAAGTCCCAAAGTCCCAAAGTCCCAAAGTCCAAAGTCCAAAAGTCCAAAAGTCCAAAAGTCCAAAAGTCCCAAAGTCCCAAAGTTCCAAGGTCTCAAGGTCCCAAAGTCCCAAAGTCCCAAAGTCCCAAAGTCCCAAAGTCCCAAAGTCCCAAAGTCCCAAAGTCTAAAAGTCTAAAAGTCCAAAACTCCAAAAGTCCAAAAGTCCAAAAGTCCCAAAGACCCAAAGTACCAAGGTCCCATCCAAAAGTCGAAAAGCCCAAAAGTCCAAAAGTCCGAAAGTCCCAAAGTCCCAAAGTCCCAAAGTCCCAAAGTCCCAAAGTCCCAAAGTCCCAAAGTCCCAAAGTTCCAAAGTCCCAAAGAACCAAAGTACCAAGATCCCATCCAAAAGTCCCAAAGTCCAAAAACCCGTAAATGACATGCTATCCCTGGATAAAGTACTCTTAATTCGAATCCACCGTGGTGGGGAACAGAACAAAGATGGCGCGTAACCAAAAATCGTGACGTGACGTGACGCAATTTTTTTTCCAACGCCGATAAAGAAGTTTCACTTCAATAAAAAACATAGCAAAAACATAGCAAAAAATTGCGATAATAAACAGCGCGGAATTGTATTTGTTCACAAATTAGCGATGCGCGCATCAGCGCTTTCTTTATTTCTTATTTCTTAAGGCAAAGGCACAAATACAGCCAGTATTACTAATAAATGAAATTAATATTGTTTGTTTTGGTTTCACATAAATGGTTGTAATTTATTGTCAAAATTAATTAAATTAAAGAATTAAATGTTTATTTTACTGTATATTTTATATCCGAAAGTTAATTTTATTTATAAAATGTTGACCACTTTTCTGTCATAAAAACTTTTCGCTAAGATTTAAAAAAAGAACCGTTCGTTTTAGACGCAATCGTCCGCTTTACTTTACATTACCGGACTAGGCCGTAATGAGATACATTACGTTAGTGAAATTGGTCAAATAAGAGACCCTTTACGAGCAAGTGTGTTATAATAGTAGTTTATGACACTGTTGCATAATAAGGGTTCTTGTAACACGAGTGTGTTTTAAAAAAACGAGCCGGAGGCGAGTTTTTTTATAGTATCACACGAGTGTTATAAGACCAAGTTATGTACAGTGTCATACACTACTTTATCTACTCTCATACTATAATACTAACCTGATTTCATTTTGTTGTGATATATAGTTGCTCCTTGATTTCGCCGGTAACAGGTTCATGGTCATGTTTGACGCAATTTCCAGAATGTCTGGTGGTGTACAATTACCACCATCTTCGCTTTAAGACATGTTTTTACACAAATACTAATTTATTTTACAAACAAAACCAAACTTTGTTTAATTTAAATGTAAAATGTTGGCGCCAAGGCGCAAACATCGATTGCGCATGCGTGTTTCTTTTTTTTTTTAGGCTGCGGAGACCATAGATTTAGGATTTTTCGCTACTCTGGAGACACAATTTTTTTTTAAAGTAGAGGTTCAAACTTCTTTTTCAGCTGGAGATTGTTTATGGTGTATCGTAATGATTAAAAAGTTTTATTATGATATAGGTGTCCATACAAGACCTGTATCGTAATAAAACTTTTTTTTTGGCCTGTGCGTAATGTTTGTCATAATAGTATTGATTTCAATTTTATAATCTTTGTATTATAGTATCAGAGTAGATAATAGTACATTATGATACAAGTTCGGTAAGTTGATAATTACAGCCGAGGCGTTATTGCTAGCCCGAGCCGCATGCGAGGGCTACAAGAAAGCAGAGGCTGTAATTATCAAAGCGAACGTGTGTCATACGACGTTTTATAACATATTTGCTAGGAAACAAGGAAATAAATAAAACGGGGACATTCATAAACTAACAAAAAAACGTAGCAAAAAATAGCCAGAATAAAGCGCGCGGAATTTTACTTGTTCACAACGCTTTCTTTTTTTTTTTAAACAGCCAGTATTAATAATAAAGTAAATTAATATTATTTGTTTTGGTTTCACATTTAATTGTCAAAATTTAACACAATTTATTGTCAAAATTAATTAAATTAAACAATTCAATGTTTAGTTTATTATATTTTATCTCCCAAAGTCAATTTTATTTATAAAATGTTGACCACTTTTCTGGCATAAAAACTCTTTGCTAAGATTTTTAAAAAGTACCGTTTGTTTTAGACGCAATCGTCCGTTTTACTTTACATTACCGGACTAGGCCGTAATGAGATACATTACGTTAGTGAAATTGGTCAAATAAGAGACCCTTTACAAGCAAATGTGTTATAAAAGTTATTTAATTGTAAAAAATGCCAAAAAAGGCCAAATTGCATTGTAATAAAAATCATTTTCATTCTACTTCATTTTTATCTGCATATCAATGAGCTCTGTATATCGATAAACTTAAAATTGTACCGCTGACGATCACACAAACTTTTTTGTTCTTGTGGAGATCCTCATGGATGCAATGCTGGACTCTTATCAGCTCAAACCACACGGTACCCTTCCATCTGCCCACAGCCAGAAGTTCTGGGTTCACCCCTCGTAAGGATTACCCCAGAGCTCCCGAAAAAGATTTGGCCAGCCATCGCGGCCTCTCCCGTGGGTTTTGGTTTTATGTCAAGAGGGGCTCAGGTGTAATACTGCTTCTTAAGGGGTGATTGCAACAACCTTGGTATGGAGTTATTTGAATCTTTCACGCTCGTACATGTACTTTTACTTAAGTAATGTCTATTATGTGATAAAGAAGGGTTATCAAAGATTTATATAACAAAAAAGTCGCTAAATGTGTTGCTAAACTCAAATCTCATAAGAACGACTTAACGTCTGGCTAATCTTTGCTTTCAAATATTCGCTGAAAGCAGAGGAAGGCTTATATGAACGATTCGCCAGAACAACGTTCTAAGGAGTACTACTACAGAAGATTTTTAAATCATATCACGGACGAAGCTGCGGGGCACAAGTATGATGTAATACAACTAAAAGAGTCATTAAGACATCTATTTTATCGTCCCTAGAGCATCGTTAATTGCATCACCAAGTAATTTTATTCCACTCAGTACCTAAAGTCGTTTTATTACTAGTTGCCCTAATGGCGCTGTCAATGTAATTGATAATTCTCAAAGATAGTATGTCGGCCTGACTAAAACCACACGATCTCTAC
Organism: Miltochrista miniata; assembly: GCA_933228765.1. NCBI lineage: Eukaryota > Metazoa > Arthropoda > Insecta > Lepidoptera > Erebidae > Miltochrista > Miltochrista miniata. The sequence goes on from OW121755.1 coordinate 27,950,663, forward strand.
CTATACGTCTATGGTCGGGGATTAAGGAAACTCCTCGGACGGATATCCCAGGGTACCCTGCCCAGGCAGGCTTTCAATACCACCCGGGCCTCAAGTCGCTGAAGATTGACTCGGGTGCTACCGCGCTTCTTGGGGCGTGCGGCGTGCATGAAACTCTCACGTCACGCCGTATTGATTGCGTAATGATGACGAGCAGTCCCCCACTACGTTGGGAATCCTGGAGTCTTCCTTCCGAGGGCTTAACCGGGGCTCCCAACCGTACGCTTTAGGTAAGGGAACGTGTGGTTTTTAGTTGATAGTAGTCTGGCATAGCATTCATGTAGGATTTTCCTCACGTTCGAATAAAAGGCCCCCGATAATAGAACAAATTGGAATTTTGCATCAATTACAATCAAAGAATGAAATCTCCCTACAATTTACCTGTAAAGGAGGAACCGTAAAATCTCGGTAAGATCATTTTAACTTTAAACCCCGGGCCTTAAATAAAAATTTTAGCCGTTTAAAATATTCTTTCGTGGCTCGATACAAGTTTAGTGCTACTATGAAAGAAGATAAATTTAAGTTACTTAACACTATTATGTATTTAAATGTTCTGTAGTTTTGAGTTTCTCAATCGGAAATATCTTAGAGTCACATTACAAAATGATAATAGTCAAGCAACGTTTTGATGTTAAGTTGTTAAGATGACGTAATACTCGTATATACGCTCAAGACTTTCTCGAATTACGGCCCTTACTAAGTAGACCAGAAAATTCAATATTGAAAAGGTATTTCTTTTTTACACTTGAATACTTCTATTGTGGCCTTAGAAGTGGTTTCGACTTTACATAACGCATTTTGATTGAAAATGTGTCATAAAGTTTCATCTTATATCGCCCAAGTAAGTCATTTGTTATTCCAAAAATAGCCGTGGGGAAAGACCGTCTTTACGAAGTTTTCACAATTCAAGAAAACTTCCACAGATATTGTCTTTTTGTTTGGGTTAAAAGTTGTAAACTTGTGACAAGATGATCCAGGGATCTAAAAAATAAGAAACATGCCATAAGTGAAGAATGTGAAAAGGCGGTCTATCTAAGTCAAATTAAATTGGTTTCGTGTCTGTAGCACTTTCACGGGATGTGTAATGACTGTAATATGATACAATTTTGTTTTGCACAGTGTAATAGCTTAAAGAGTTGGAATAACCGGCCAAGGGCTGGTCGGACTAAGGCACCAGGATTGCGTATCAAAACTATTTTTAAAAAATCACGTACGTCCCTCTTAAATATTTATTTTTATCTGTATTAAGTAAACAGTTTTATAGTGGCATCAGAGATGCATATCATATTGGAAAGTATCAGCTCTCCAGTCACCACGGTTCCTGAAATACAGCCTGGAGACGGAGAGACGGACAGCCGAATCTTATAGGGTCTAGTATTTACCTTTTGGAAACGGAACCCTAATAAGGAATTGTGTTAGTAAACTCTATCTTGACCTTTAATTTAGCCATGTTTCTACAGCAAGCGTATATAGCGAATGTTAGGGTGCTAATTAATTTATGAGATTGGCGTGTTCGTAGAACTGTTTATGTCCAGCGTACCACCTTTTTTTCCTTTACTTACTTCATTTTGCACCTGGTAATGTTGCAAAGTAATATTTCTAGTCATTTTTTTGTTTCACTCGGACTGCATAAAGTTATAGATCTATAAATTATATGTTACGCGATTACACATAGATTAGGACATAATATGTCCTGGCTTTTGAAATTTTGAGCCGGACGGATGGACAGAATGGTTAAAGATTTCCCCAAAAAATAGTGTTAGTGCCCGGTGATAGGCTTGCCTCCTATTACGTGGGACAAAGAAACCTACCGACAAATTGTGGAGGTCTGTAATTCTCTCCCTATCCCTTGTCGACATCCCCCTGACCCCGTGGTCCGACGGCTTCGTCCGACTGATCGGAAGACGTACTAAGATTTTGTTTGCTGCACTTCAAACGATAAGTTTGAAGTGCAGTAAACAATCTAATTTAATATATCAAGGTCATTTTTGTGTCAATCTATACTAATAGTATAAAGAGGAGGAAAGTCAAGATTTTTTATTTGTCTCCAACCCCGAAGTGTTTTACATGAAACCAGATTATAAAGCGATACAACGTTCACCGGGACCACAAGTAATAATAAAATGAAATAAAATGTCTCCGAATTGCATATAAAATGAATAGTTTCCACCAGAGAAATTTGAATCATTATTATTAACCTGACTGACAAAACAATTTCATGAGCTGAGAGTGAACGGACACATTAGTAGGGGTCGACTTCGGCGTACGCAAAACGCCAATCAAAAGGTCTTTTGGAAAAAGTCTGTACTCGTATAAAAATATGATATGAAACTACAAGAAGCTAACGTTGTACACAAACATTGTTACAGTTAGGGTGTGGTCTAAGCTAATGCTTTCAGGGTTGTGCTTTTCCCCCGCTTTCACGCTTCGCGCTTATGCACTAGCTGTAAGTGTAGCATGTAGCCTAGGCCATCCATGTAGGTCCCTCTGACCTACATGGAAGCAGAACGGTTTTGGGAGTGAGTGCAAGTCATGTAGATCCCCAAGACAAGTCAGAGAGATTATCCTTCACGCGGTGCCACCCGTTATTGGTCTAATTCCTTCAGAAATAGACGTAACAGAAATCCCTGGCGAAGTGTCCACAGGACATCAGTGGCTGTGCTCTGTGGCGCGACTCACACTAAAACATGTGAGGGTCGTTTTAGGTGGGCAAGGGGATGGGGAGGGGGGCTTAGGGGGATTTAGGGAAACCGGGGGGGAGGGGAGGCCACCCGCACACAAATCTGGTTTGCCCGCAGGGTATCTGTGGCTGTGCTCTGCGGCGAGACTCACACTAAAATATGTGAGGGTCGGATCAGATGGGGGAGGGGTTGCGGAGGGAGGGGAGGCCACCCGCGTGTTTGTGCCGTGCGTGGAGACCCGTTAGGGAGGATGAAGGGATCCTGGATTGCTGAGACTGCAGTGGTGCGTCAACACGCGTCTTCGGCCCTGATTTCTTCCGAAACGGGAGGTTCTCACCTAGCCAGTGAGTACCAATCGGCTGCGTCATCCGTAAGAGGATGGCATTGGCTAGGGTTTCGGTTGGGGTGGCGGGCAGGGGGTGGTGCGCGTAGGTCGTGATTTTGCTGGTTGCGGCGTCTCTCGTATCATTTTCCTCGCTTTGTCGTCCTTTCCGGACCCTATATCTACCGTGGCAGCCTTGGCGACTGTAGATGGTGTACATCCAGCGTCCCCAGTTTGCGGGCTCCATGGAGGGTGAGCGCACCACGGTGGATGAATTCAAGCTGTTGTCAAGCATGCACTCAAAACGCAGCAACAAATCCCCTGGGCATGACGAAAGTCGTGTCAACACAGCCTGTGGAACATCCGAGGCATTTAATGTCGATGCACTCAAGAGTGCTATCGACAACGCTGAGTGTTCGGCCCGCCGCGACTCTGGCTCCTGGAGCCACGTCGTCAGGAAGGGTAGAACACCCCGTCAAAAAGCCCGCGACAAGTTGCGCCTCATAGAGCACGACAAGTCAACCGGGCGCTCCCGCAAGCGGAAACGCGGACGTGGTAACGGAAGGAGGCCCGACACCAATGGAGGGACTAGCTCCCAGGTGGACTGCAGCCGCCGTGCGACGACAGAAGGCGAAAGCCAGAAGACAAACACGGCTGGAGGGTCTAGCACCCAAAGCAGCCACAGCCGTGGTGAAGGTGCCACCGCCGACCAAAAACCCGCATCCGCCACTTCTCACGGCAGGAAGTTCGCTGGGAGACCGTCTGAAAAGACTGGACCGCTCTCGCACTCCTCGCCAAAAAATAGGCCCTCGGAAGGCGACGTTCACGGCAGGAAGTCCGCTGGGAGACCGTCTGAAAAGACTGGACCGCTCTCGCACTCCTCGCCGAAAAATGGACCCTCGGATAGCGACGCTCGTAGGGGAAGACCCGACAAGAGGGGTCGCCCAAACGAGACCACATCCCCGAGGGATCACGTCAAACGGGTGAAGGTCAACACCAGCCTTCCACCTGGTACCTCATACGCCGACGCTGCGGCCAACGACGAACTTCGCGTCGCAATCACCACCGAACCCTCCCGCGACCTCACCGAGGACGAGGCTGAGGGCATCAGGAAGGCGATAAGGGCTGGACTGCGAGCGGCGATCACAGGGAAGGAGACTTTCATCCCGGCTTTCAAGGGCAAGCCGACCTTCAGCGACGGGACGCTGAAGCTATGGTGCGAAAGCCGAGAAGAGGTGGATTGGCTCCGTTCCACCATTGAACCCGTTAGCTCGCCAGTACCCGGGACCCGACTCGTCGTCAAGAGACAGTCGGACATCCCGAAACGCGTGAAAGCGGGGATCTTCATCCCAGAGAAGGAGGATATCGACGTGATCAGATCCTTCCTGGTGAGCCAGAACCGCTGGTACAGTGTCAACGAGTGGCACATCTACTCGGACCAGGAGCAGGAAGAGGGCGTCTTCCTCATGCTCGGCATTCCTGCATACGACGTCGAGAAGCTAAAGGCCAGAGGACAAAGGGTCGCCTACAAGCTAGGCAGCCTTTACCTCAGGTTCCTCGGATCCTCCGCCGCGCAGGAAGAGACGAAGAATACGACCGAAGCCGCCTAATCCCCAGTTGACACCAACTTGGACAAGGCAGGACCATCGGGCATCAAGTCGCTCGCCACTCAGGGGAGAAGCGAAAGCGCCCCCACCGGACGAGGTGCCGCCGCAAGGCCGGAAACCCCTGGTGCATCGTCGAGCGACGAGAAGAAAAAGGAAGAGGGGATGGAGACCATCAACAATGATGACCTCCCAGCCGCCACCACCTCATCCCAATAATCCCCAGGCTTGCACTATACCGATAGTGCAAGCAAACCTCCAGCACAAGCGGCTCGCAGCGGCTGCCCTGCGCAGACACCTGGAGGTAAACAAGTTGACCATAGCCGCTATCCAGGAGCCGTGGATAGCGAAGAACAAGATCTGTGGTCTCTCCAACATTGGGGGTAAGTTACTCCTAGATACTACAGTGAGCGGGCCTCGTACTGGTGTATATATGCCTAACGGTATCCCTGCCACTTTACTAAATGAGTTCTGTTCTAGAGACCTAACTGCTGTTAGACTCAAGAACACATCCGCTGTTGACAGCACTACATCCATGACCGGCGACATCATACTAGCGTCCTCCTACCAGCACTCAGAAGACGCAGTGCCCAACGACGAACTGGTCAAGTTGACGAGATATTGCGAAGACGAGGGCCTGGAGCTCATCGTGTGCGCAGACTCCAATGCGCATCACCACATCTGGGGAAGCGCAGACACAAATAGTAGAGGTGAGTCATTTTTCAACTTCCTAATATCCACACAGCTAAATGTATTAAATGTAGGCTCCGAACCGACCTTCAATACTCGTAGGGCCCACACTCTCATAGATATTACTTTAGCATCTAATCTAGCATCAAATCTGATAAAAAACTGGAGACTATCAGAAGAACCATCATGCTCCGACCACAGAAGAATCATGTTCGACTTGGACTGGAGCAAAATTCCCACGGCCCCAAGACGTAACCCACGTAAAACGGACCGGCAAAAATACAAAATTCTAGTAGGTCTAAACATAGGAGATGCACACTCAGAGTTAGAGTAAGTTACTCTGGCACCGCCGACATAGAACAACATGTCCGGAAGGTGACAGACACACTCACCACATGCTATGAGGAAACGTGCCCCCTAACCGTCCCTGACAATCGAACAAAATCGGGAGAAAAATGGTGGAGTAAGGACCTCGAACGGTTGAGAACCAAGGTAAGAAAACGCTTCAACCGAGCCAAAAACACCAGAACAGAGTCTGACTGGGACGCCTATAAGTTAGCTCAAGCAAAGTTCAAAAAGCGTATAAGTCAGAGAAAAAAAGAGGCGTGGAAACGCTTCTGCTCCAATATTTAATCCAATAGTCACGCACTGAGAGTCAAAAAACTTGTATCTCAGGACACGGAGAAGTCTATTGGATCTCTAAAAAAGGTAGACAACACCTACACAAAATCTGACTCCGAAACGTGTGAGGTCTTACTACAGACACACTTCCCAGGTTGTCAAATCCAATCAGATATCAACTGGGAAGACACAGAAGGCGCCATTGAATCCGAGCCGGACTGGTCCACAGCTAGGGCCATAGTATCCGATAACAAGGTAAGATGGGCAATCGAGAGCTTCCAACCATATAAATCACCGGGACTAGACGGTATATTCCCCGGACTTCTGTTATGGTGTATAGAGGCTATCACTACGCACCTGACAAAGATCTTCACGGGATGCATCGCGTTCAGGTACGTGCCAAAGTCATGGAGATAAGTCAAAGTACTCTTCATACCTAAACCAGGTAAAAGTGACTACACTCATCCTAAGTCCTTTAGACCAATAAGCCTCACTTCATTCCTATTAAAGACTCTAGAGAGGCTATGCGAGAGAGAAATAAGGGAGAAAGTACTCCGACAAATACCAATGCACACAAAGCAGCACGCTTACTGCTCCGGAAAATCCATCGAATCAGCACTGCATGAGGTAGTATCGTACATAGAAGACTCCCTAGAGAGTAAATCATCAACACTGGGCGTCTTTATAGACATCGAAGGTGCCTTCGACAAGACGACCTTTGTAAGTATCGAAAGAGCCCTGCAAAAGCATAAAGTACACCCCACTATGGTAAGTTGGATAGTGAATATGCTACGACACCGGGCTATACAAATTACAGTGAACTCCACATCTAGAGGGATCGCAGCCAAAGGATGTCCGCAGGGGGGGGGTTCTATCTCCGCTCCTGTGGAATCTCGTGGTGAACGAGCTCATAGATGCACTCAATAGAGAGAGATACTTCACTGTAGGTTACGCTGACGACCTCACCATACTGGTAAGTGGCAAGTTCCTAGGTACAATAACAAACCTGATGGACAACGCCTTGAGGATCGTCGAAAAATGGTGCATCAGACATGATCTCACGGTAAATCCGACTAAAACAGAAATGGTTCTGTTCACCAACAAACGCCAAATAGATAATCTGAAACTCCCACAGCTCTTTGGCACAAAACTTTCCTTAGCAAATGAAGTCAAGTACCTGGGGGTCACACTCGACAGCAAACTGCTATGGAATAAGCACCTCACACAAAAAATCAGTAAGGCCACCATTACATTCTGGCAATGCAAACGAATGATCGGTAAGAAGTGGGGACTCTCACCGAAAATCATACATTGGCTCTACACCACAGTAATAAGACCACAGGTAACGTATGGCGCAATAGTTTGGTGGCCCAGGGCCGAACTAGTTTCAGCCATAGATAAAATGCAGCAGTTCCAGAGAGCGGCGTGTTGCGCCATCACGGGATGCTTTCGCAACACACCCACAGCAGCGATGGAAGCAATGCTCTGCTTACCGCCTCTGGACCTGTTCGTTCACCAGGAAGCGGCCGCCGCGGCGGCACGACTTCAGGCGTCAAAACAATGGACGCGCTCAAGGGTAGGTCATAGGCGCATACTGGAGGACGCAATAGAGTATGAACCTCTCGTGGAAGCCCCTAACGACAAGATACCGAAAACATACGTGTTTGACCGTAAGTACAATATATCGCTGGCAGAGTCCGCCAAGGACCACTCCGGTATAAGAGAACTCAGAGTGTACACGGATGGATCCAAAACAGACCACGGATCAGGAGCAGGCACCTACTCCCCGGAGCTCAACATACACTCATCAATACCTTTAGGGTCTCATGCGTCAATCTTCCAATGTGAGTGCATAGGTTTAATTAATGCCGCCAATGCAATCGACTCCAGGAAAATTGAGCACAACCACATCAGGCTCCTCTCCGATAGCGCAGCAGTGCTCTGAAGAGCACCACAATCGACTCTGGGCTGGTGCTTCAATGCCACCAGGGGCTACAAAAGCTGGCCCTAACACACAAGGTAAGCCTTCAGTGGATAAAAGGTCACAGCGGATCGAGCGGCAATGATGCAGCTGACGAACTGGCCAGATTGGGTTCCAGCACCACACCGGTGGGACCAAGCCCGATTATACCAATACCATTCTACCAGGTAAGGGCATGGCTGAGACAACGCACGAAAGAGCGGCATGAAAAGAGATGGGCACAAACAGTAGGTTGTAGGCAATCAAGGGAAGCTCTACCGAGACCCAGGCCAAAACTGGCTAGAACGTTGCTACATCTGAATAAAGGTGATCTACGAACCATGGTAGGCACAATAACGGGTCATTGCACAGTAAATAAGCACTTGAATGTCTTAGGTATCACGGACAGCACGCTGTGCAGAGCGTGCCTGTTGGAAGAAGAAACCATAGCTCACGCAATCTTAGAGTGCGAGAGCCTGGTTGCATACAGAGTCAACATACTTGGCAGCCCCACAACACTCCGGGAAGTGTGAGGTTGTGTGGGTTGGCTGGAGTGACAGCCAACACTCACGTACAATGGGTCCACTGGCGGACCTAAGTGCGGAAAATGGGAGCCCAAGAAGACTGAAGACTGAAGACTTGTTACAGTTAAGGCAATTGGAAAGTCATAGTCTCTGTACACCTCAATTTATAGATTTCTGAGGCGTAATGTTTTTCATACTGCAAGCTTAGCGCAAAAACGTGAGCCACAAGTTACTACGGACAGGAAAATTTTAATGATTAATATTAACATCAGTCTCTTGTGGTCACCGTTGTTAATTTTTTAATCCTCATTTACCAGCCGGCGGCGCTGTATAAAATAATGAGATGAAAGTCAAATATTAACTTTAATTATACAATGTGACCGAAGTTTATGAACAATTATCCGCATAGGTATACAGGGTAAAATTTTCAAAAGTCGTAAAACTAACAAACTTAACTTGTTATGATGTTAGTAGCTATCTCGCCCTAACTGATTGCTGGTGTTTTACAAATGACCCTGTAGTTATTTCGTGACAGGAGAGACTTTGCCTCATTAGGCTTGTTCCACCTCCTGAACGATTGTTTGTACTCTGCGTAATCGTATACCTACGGCTATGTTTTTAACGCCACAGATATGGTATTTATCCTCACACTTTGTGTCCGGTAAACGCGGTAAGAGGCTTTCTTCCGCTCACGCTGAGATCGTGGAATAATCTCCCGGTCGGTTTTCTCACACATCTACGGTAAACGGTTCTTCAAAATGTTCCTGCAGGGTTGGCAGTGCGTGTGTAGTACCTCTGGTGTTGCAAACAATTGTAGGCTACGGTGACAATTTACCAGCAGGTGGGCCTTAAGCTTGTCTGCCACCTTAGTGACATCAAATAGTATGGAATGATTAAAGTTTTCAATATAATTGTGTTCAATAACATAAGATACCTTTAAAATGCCGTCAGGCGAAAATGGTCAGATTCTGAAAAGTAGAAATAATGTGGAAAAATTCCACCAAGTGTCTGCACGAAACTATACAATAAAGACTTATTAAAGGGTTTTGGCTATACTCGCTGCCTGCCTACTGTTTATTTTATTTTTTATTTTATTTATTTATTTAATCAACCAACTTATACTTACAGCTAACTATTTATATAAGTTATAGGTTACATATACTATATATATATTACATATTATGTAATGTCCTTTGCTATAGGACCCTTCTTATCTACATGTATACGGCAGAAAAAATTAAAAGACATACTTTTCTGGAAGGTTCAACTTGACCTGAAATTTCTTTGGAGTAAAACTGATTGTTGATGCAGCGATGAGTGGCGATAATCGCCAGCGGTGGCGACACGAAGAGTGAGTTAGAAATAAATACATCTTGGATGCGTTGGTTTCAATTTAGACTTTAAATTCGGGGTCGAGTCTCGAATGCGAACGACGATATTTGTGATATTCTGTTTTTTTAAGGAAAACTTCTTTAGGCGCGACCTAGGGAGTAACTCAGATTTTTTTTTGTGACGGAAGTAACGCTATTTGAATTTTGAAAAACTACGTTTCCGCTATTGAAAATTCGAATAAATGATATTAATAAAACATTAGATGCCGTCATGGGCAAAGAAGTTTTACTTCAATCGCGCGTAAAGGTTACACACACACACACACACACACTTTTTTCTGTTTGTTTCATTTCCGTCGTAATCTGTTCTTTTATGCATAATGACTTCTACAAATAATTCAGATATTTCTCATCTGCCAATAGGCCTCTTGGACAACTCTAGTGGCGCAGCATTGCTGCCGATTTAGGCAACACGCGGACGTAAGAGTGCGGTCAGCTGTAAGGTTTACGTTTGTAATTCTCTCAGAAACGTTCAAAAGTGGTCTCTCAAAATACGAAAAATGGGTGGTAATTGACTTTTTATTCGTTTCCAAGACGAAATTGGGAAATTAAACAAAGAGATGAGTGGATAAAAGCCGTCAGAACAATATAAGTATAAATATTATAACGATTTGATAATCATAACGTATCGAACATAAACAAACGTCAAATTTTCTGTTCGTGTGTTGTAAGTTTGAAGTAAAACTTCTTTAGGCGCGACTAGGGAGTAGGTATATATCAAAACAAACATGCACAATGTTAATCATGTTAAATTTTTAATCTCGCATGGACATTTTTAGAGAATCACGTGCAAGTTATTTTTAGAATTCCGTAGCCAAATGGCAAAAACGGAACCCTTATAGATTCGTCATGTCTGTTTGTCTGTCTGTCTGTCCGTCCGTATGTCACAGTCATTTTCCTCCGAAACTATAAGGCCTATGCTGTTGAAACTTGGTAAGTAGATGTATTCTGTGAACCGCATCAAGATTTTTAGATAAAACTAGAAAAAACGCAGATAAATTTTGGGGGTCCCCATACTCAGAACTGAAACTCAAAAATGCAAGAAATGTTAATGTTCCTTTATACCGATATGAAAAATGCAGTTTACAGATAATATAATTTCAATGACCAATACTTATTTCTTCATTATTTATATTTCTTTGATAAGAGGAGATACATCTTCATTTTCCATTTCTGCTTTGCATGTAGGTATATGGTTGAAAAGTTGCTGTAAATAGATTTCTTCAGATTCAATTAATAGTTGAATAACAATTATTATTCAACTATTAATTGATTTAATAATTATTACATAGATACCTCTACTTTCACATCGTACGGTGGATTATTGACTCTCGTCTGTGGTATTACTTTTCCACTGATGATTTGTTCTCCACTAGCTGCATCATAGATTTTGACCGCGACGACGTCCTGAACATGATGGCTTTGGAATAATTTATGCCCTATAATTCATAAATAATTTGATTTGATCATCGTGTTATACTAGTAATACGATAATCCTACAAATATATACGTAGAAAAAATTACAATGAAATTGAAAGAATATCTCATTGTTTCGTGTATTTACTTACCTTTCGATACAGATTTTTCGCGAAAGAATTCTGCATAAATATTCTGGAATCCACACTTGATTATAGTTTGGCTCATAATTAATAAGCTTTTATTAGGTCGTCGTGTATGTAACTAACAATGTAATGGAATCTAAGGTAGCTAATTTAACCAGCTTTCAAGGGTCGTAGCGTCATGAAAATTGGCAGCTGTATGTAGTTCTGATGACAATACAATAATATGGTTCTGTCAAACTGATATGATGATGTAGCCGGAAGATAGGCACTGAAACTTCGATGGAAAAAGTGGAATCTAAGGTAGCTAATTTAACCAGCTTTCAAGGGTCGTAACGTCATGAAAATTGACAGCTGTATGTAGTTCTGATGACAATACAATAATATGGTTCTGTCAAACTGATATGATGATGTAGCCGGAAGATAGGCACTGAAACTTCGATGGAAAAAGTGGAATCTAAGGTAGCTAATTTAACCAGCTTTCAAGGGTCGTAACGTCATGAAAATTGACAGCTGTATGTAGTTCTGATGACAATGCAATAATATGGTGCTGTCAAACAGATCTGATGATGGAGTCGTAAGATATGAACTGTAACTTCATGATTGAACATCTTATCATAGGCTGTGTTTGGATTTGTTAGAAAAGTCGTGTAATGAACTTTGACCACGATTAGGGTTTAAGGTTATAACAAACCTATTCTATATTGAAGTTAATATTGAGTGTAAATATTGACATAGGTACCTGCATAAAATGTATATGTATTAGAGTAATAATGAAATATTTTCACATTAGTCGAACTCAGACAAAACACCATGTAATACAGAAATCCCTACTAATATTATAAATGCGAAAGTAACTCTGTCTGTTACGTTTTCACACCTAAACCGCTGAACCGATTTTGATGAAATTTGTTATAAAGATAGTTTGAGTTTAAGGGAAGGACATAGGCTACTTTTTAACTGACTGCACGAAAGGAGGGTAATGATTTTATGCGATAACGACTTCTACACGGATGAAGCCACAGGGAACCGCTAGTAAAGGTATAAATTAGTGTCCGACCGAAACTGGTTTTCCGGCCGAAACCGAAACCGAAACCGAACTTTCGGCCGCAGGGTCAATTTCGGCCGAAACCGAAACCGAAACCGAAACTCACGTGTTCATATTGAAAAAAAAAACCAGCCAAGTGCGAGTCGGATTCCGCCCAGAGGGTTCCGTTACAAAAATTGGGCATAAAAATTACGTTTGTTGTGTGGATGCTTTTTCTGATTTTAGTAGGTATTTTTTGTTATCGGCATCAGAACAGGGTGAGGTGGTGGTGGCAGTGTCTCTTGACGTCGCCAACGCTTTCAGCACCTAGCCCTGGAGCTGCATTTGGGAGGCGCTTATTTACCATGGAATGTCTCCAAACCTCCCTCGAATTCTCGGGGCCTATCTTTCCGAGAGGGCCATAACTTACCCGAGCTGGCTAGGGCTGGGTCCAAGAGATGTGTCGTTCGGTGTTCCATAGGGATCGGTCTTAGGACCGCTTCTGTGGAACATCGGTTACGATTGGGTGCTGCGTGGTCCGTTGCTCAGAGGTGTCGGCGTAACGTGTTACAACGACACCCTCATTACAGCGCAAGGAGCAACGCACCGAGACGCAGCCCTGAGGCCACCTGCGGGTTCCAGCTTACATATAGTCATCGGGAAGGGCATCGGCATTGCCATCGAGCTCTCGATGACGTATCTGGGGCTCGTACTCGATAGCCGGTGGAACTTCGGATACGACTTCCGAAGTTTGGTCCCATAGCTGAGGGAGGGGGCATCAGCCGCACTCTCCCGGTTGTTGCCCAATATCAGGAGACCCAACGCTCCCTGCAGGAGACTGGACCTTGGGACCGCATCGATACGGGGACCCCGTATCAATGCGGCTAGATTGCTTAGCCCGCAGAAGGCGACGGCTGTCAGGGTGATAAGGAGATACCGCACGTCATCAGTTCTTCACTATCAGTTGAGGAGGCATGTCTTCTAGCCGGGACCCCTCTATGTCTATGGGACCTGGAAGCAAGGGCCCTTGCATCATTGTTTAAAATGGCGCAAGGAGGCGCTGGAGCGGGGCCATAGGCCTCTTCCTGTGAGCAGGTCATGCTCGTAAAAGAGACGGCGGGGAGGAAGCGAGAGAGAACTCTGCCACCCGAGTTCCACAGTCTGCGGCGGCGCCCCATACTATTAGCCTCCATGACCGGGAGCCTAAGGACGGTGACGGGGCTGCTTTCCGTCTTTACAGAAGCAGGCCTTAGACGATAGCATAAAAAAAATACAAAATACAAAATACAAAATATTTATTTACGTTAACAATTTAAACATTTACATAATAGTATACTAGACCCTCCTTTTAAGCAAATGATGCCTGTATTAGGAAGGACCGCTCTCGCATAACATTACAAAATTGTGATGAGTTATTTAAACAAAATACGTAAACAAAGACAAAAACAGAACTAAATATTGTTTTTTTTTTAAATATAAACAGTAATCAAAGTGAACGGTGTGTGTGTGTGTGTGTGTGTGTGTGTGTGTGTGTGTGTGTGTGTGCTTTGATCTATTCTCCAGAAGAAACGGTTCCTATTATTTAATGTACTCCAAGAGATTTTCAGTCTCGAGGTAAGTGAGTGGTTTTATCCAGTTCAGCATTAATTTTTTGCAGTCGTAATATTTTGATGTGTACAAGCTAACATATCTGTTTATTTTGTTGTATAGCCGTGCTGAACGCTTATCGTATTGCCTACACGCAAACATTGTTAATGTCTGAGGGTTCTTTACTACGATATCCTTTCTTCTTTTAAGCAGGAAGGCCGGATTATAGGTAAGGGTTTTATGTTTCCTTAAGATTGTATGTAGTATGTACAACTTCCTAACTGTCAGTAAATTGCTCAACTGGTAAAGGCTATCTGTTGGGTACCTTTTTCTTTTAAAGTACATTGACTTTATAAGGGCACGCTGTGCCTCCGGTGAGGCGGCATGTCTCCTAGCCGGGACCCCTCCATGGGACCTGGAAGCGAGAGCCCTTGCGTCACTGTTCGGATGGCGCAAGGAGGCGCTGGAGCGGGGCCAAAGGCCTGCGTCTCGAGAAATCGAGGCCCAGCGGACCCTGCTCCACCAGGAAACCCTGGAGACATGGAAGATGCGACTTGAGCAACCAAAGGGGGGATTCGCCACAATCGCGGCCGTCAGACCGGTCATGGACGAGTGGCTGGAGAGAAGACACGGTGCTCTCTCCTACTGGTTGACACAGATGCTTGCCGGGCACGGTAGCTTCGGTAGGTATCTGTGGCGAAAACACCGGGAAACCACGGCCGAATGTCAGCACTGCGAGGACCGCAGCGATGACACGGCGCTCCACACGCTGGTGGAGTGCACGGCGTGGGCACAACAGCGACAGGTCCTCGTAGTGGGTCTGGGCGTGGACACCCTCTCGCTTGAGGCCATGGTGCGAGCCATGCTCTCCAGCGGGAGTAAGTGGGACTGCGCCGCCTCGTTCTGCGAGCAGGTCATGCTCGCGAAGGAGGCGGCGGGCCGGGTGCGGGAGAGAACTCTCCCACCCGAGTTCCGCAGTCGGCGCCCCGGGCGCCGCCGACGTGTCTTCGCCGAGGACTATCGGCCTCCATGACCGGGGGTCTGAGGACGGTGGGAGGGCCGCTCACCGTCCTTACAGAAGCAGGCCCATGACGGCAGCGTGACGTGAGCACTCACGCACGCCCCCCCTTAGAAGCGGGGTCACACCCGAAACCCCCCATAGACGCGGGATTGCACCCGAACCACCCCCTGGGCGAGGCCGCATTGGCGGCCGTAGGTCTGTTGGGAGTCACGGGACATCCTTCCTGAGGGCTTACCCGGGGCTCTCAACCATAGGCTGTTGGGCGTTACGTGAGGTTTTTTAGTCGGTAAGAGTCCGGCATAGCATCCTACGAGGATTTTCCCTCACGTTAAAAAAAAAAAAAAAAAAAAAAAGGGCACGCTGTGCTCTCTCTAGCTCAATGAACCGCCCTTTTGCAGCGCCACCCCAGATGGGGATGCAGTACCGTAGTACGGGCTGAACTAATGCAATATATGTATATCTCATTCAGAAGATTTCTGGGAGGGCCACGATTGTAGGTCATGGATTTGGGAATAACATGTCTTAATGATCTAAATATCCAGCCAAGCTTTCTTATCCTATTTGAAAGGATTAAACTAAAGGATTAAACTATTTGAAAAAAAAAAAGGGCACGCTGTGCTCTCTCTAGCTCAATGAACCGCCCTTTTGCAGCGCCACCCCAGATGGGGATGCAGTACCGTAGTACGGGCTGAACTAATGCAATATATGTATATCTCATTCAGAAGATTTCTGGGAGGGCCACGATTGTAGGTCATGGATTTGGGAATAACATGTCTTAATGATCTAAATATCCAGCCAAGCTTTCTTATCCTATTTGAGACCATGTCGATGTGGGGATACCACGATAATCTTTGGTCGACCATCACACCAAGATACTTGGTTTGTGATACTTTGCCAATGATTGGACATGTACAAGATTGATTCCTGTCATTACATACATGTACTCTTAAACTAAAATCTTGACTTGGCTGAGAACTATTTTTTTTTTTTTTTTTTTTTCTATACCACTAGAGTGGCAGACAAGCATACGGCCCCCCCCAGATGTACCGGTGGTCACCGCAGCCTATGGACGTTTGCAACACCAGAGGCGCCACAAGCGCGCTGCCGACTCTTTAAAAACCTTCTAAGTCCCCTTTTGAAGAACCCCATACTGTAGGCGTCCGGGAAAACCGAAGCAGGGAGATCATTCCACAACCTAAGCGTACGCGGAAGAAAGCCTCTATTAGATCTCACCGTGCTCGAGCGCTCAGGACGCAACGTGTGAGGATGAACACCCTGTCTATGGCGAGCGGTGCGATGATAGAATGTAGCCGTAGGCATCATATCAAACAATTCTTCAGAGCACAAACCGTTGTACAGGCGGTAGAACACACATAGAGAAGCAAAGTCTCTCCTGTCACTAAGAGGTTCCACACTACCTGCAAGTATGGGATCGTTGACAACTTTCATAGCTCGCCTTTGCACCGAGTCAAATGAACGAAGCTGGTATTCGGGTGCCCCCGCCCAGAGGTGACAGCAGTACTCCATATGCGGACGCACTTGCGACTTATAGAGAAGCAGTGCTTGCGCCGCAGTAAAGTACCGCCGCGCCCTTCTGAGCACTCCGAGCTTCCTGGACGCCAGCTTGGCCTTGCCCTCCAAGTGACTGCGGAACTGCACATCACTTGTTCACGACTTTCTTCCACTGCATCCCGAGAGATACTTGGACGGCCCGTGTAATAAGTTGTAGCATTTATTTTCTATAGATGCAGTATTCAGGATGTGAAAGCAGCCTTATCTAGTTATCTTTTTTAATCGGTTGTTAGTGGTGACATTTCTGCTGTCAGAATGACAGGATGTCATAAGGACGAGTGACGAATCGTTTTTTGCATTGAATGAAAGCTGGTTTTAGATGAAAATTCGAGACGATTCCACGTGAGAGAGGGGATAAAGCCCTGATACAAGGTTCCGAGTCTTTTTTGACCATCGGCTAAGGACGAGGGATTGATATTACTCTGAGTGGCACGCCTCAATTTTTCTTTGGAGGTTGTTAGTTGCAACATGAGGACCTGTTAAGGAATTAGTCTGAGTTAACTTATTCTCTTCGGAAGGAGTTGGACTCTGTGTCAACCTACACCCGGGATACCGGTAAGCGTCATTTCTTGTTTGCTAAGCGGTTCGAATTTCGTCGGTCGCGATGTCAGTTATTTCATTTGTCGTTTACTTGTCATAACAGGGTTTTTTTACTACGGAGAAAAGCGGCCCGTCCACGGTTGGCAGAGCCACACCCAATGACACGTGGACTACATGAGCGAGGTGTTTTGAGAGGGACCAGCGGCCTCCACGTGGCATTCTCGGGCTGTGCTGCTCTCAGCTTACTCAAGGCCAGTAATTGTCACCCTATTACAGTGTAGTTAGCTGCTTACCCGTTCTACCTGCTCACGCGGCAGTGGTCTATTAAGTGGAATTAGACTTTATTTCTGTGTACCTGTGATATTTGTGTCTATCAGTGAATAAGCTCTCTGTGTGTCTCTGTGTATCTCTGTGTACTTAGTAAATATATGTGTGTACACCCTATTGTCTGTTTTCGTCAGAGCCCTAGCCTACCCTTGCACACAGACTGGAAACTCAGAAATAAGGCGCCCTGGGATAGAGTTCTCTGCATACCTACCTCACGCTAGTTGGTGAGTAACACAGAACATCTTTGGGTTACAAATTGGCTCCCAACGTAGTGGCAAATCTCTGGGTCTACTCTGCGGTAGTCTCAGTCTGATGTGTGTGCATAGGTGGTTATCTCTGGCGAAACCATCCTGTAATACCGTCCGAGACGCTCCAGGACGTTAATTGGTGGTGCTAGCAGCTAAGCACAAAACCTTCCCTTTCGTCTTCTTCCAGCTCCCTACATCTTTGGCTGGAAAAGACACAAAATTCTAAATTCAAAAATTTAAAATAGCTGTGATTTTGGAAAAACTTTTTGATTTTATTTGGCATACCCACTTCTTTTTCTTATTGTGTTTTTTTTCTTTTTTTTATGGTGCACACATATATTTATTATATTATTAGTGTAGATTAATATATAATATATATTATCCTATAGCTTCACCTTGTAAGGTAAACTTAGTGAATCTCTCTGTGTTAACTTAGTGAATTTCTCTGTGTAACTTAAAACTTTTTTATAAGGTGTGTACTTACCTTGTAATTTTGAATGTTAACCTGAACTGTGTTATCAGAAAATTTAGAAACTTTTCTCTCTTAATATACCCTTAATCTTTGTTAAATTCTAAAAGTCAATTTGAAACATAATTACCTAACTTCGTACACTTTGTTGTAACTCAATTTACATTTTTACTTTGTAATTGATCCCTATCTGTGCCATTTTATCTTTATAATTGTTGTAAGTAAATTTTTACATAATGGCACAGATGAAAAAATATATTAATTATTTAAGAAAGGATGAACTTGCTAACGAGCTGTCCCACATGGGTATTTCAGTGGAACCGGAAACGACAGTGTCTGGCCTTCGGAGTGAGCTAAGAGCGGCACACCGACTCGTCCGTCGAGGTAGCATCAAAGCGAGTGCTCCGGTACCCGCTGATGCATCGGCTGAGCTCTCGATCTGCCTCCCGAAGGTGTCCGAGCTGGAGGAGGCTATTCAGTCAGGTGACATCTTCATTAATAAGGGTAGTCGTCTTAGGGTGTCCCTCAGGGCCAACTACTTATTGAGTAGGTTAGCTCGTTGTGGTCTGGATTGCCCCGACCTGGTGGATATTCGTGGTAGGCTAGTGAAGATCATCGCTAGGGCTGAACCCAGTAGTGATTCTGAATCCGAAGGTTCGGATGATGATGGT
This sequence comes from Miltochrista miniata, assembly GCA_933228765.1. NCBI lineage: Eukaryota > Metazoa > Arthropoda > Insecta > Lepidoptera > Erebidae > Miltochrista > Miltochrista miniata. The sequence goes on from OW121755.1 coordinate 27,969,516, forward strand.
GATGATCCTTCGGGTCGTGACCAGGTGGAATATACTTCACCAGTAGTGAGAGAGGACCGCTCGGTGCGAGCTAGTTCAAGTAGGAATAGTTCTACATGTAACATAGTGTATAAAGAACGTCCCCTTAACTTACGTTCATTTAACTTAAAATATGATGGTTCTACTTGTGTACGTGTGTTTTTGGAGAGATTAGAGGAACTTAGATGTGCTCGGGAGGTTACTAAGCCTAGACTCCTTATGGCTTTCTCCGACCTGTTGGATGGACCGGCTTTGTCTTGGTTCCGTACAAACAAAGCTAACTTCATCTCATATGAGGATCTTATTAGTGAGCTTAGAGATACCTTCGATATTCCTGATTATGATTACCGCCTCAGGAACGAGATAAGACAGCGTACACAAGCCCGCTCTGAGTCCTTGGTTAACTATATATGTACAATGCAAGCCATGTTCTCAAGGTTGTCATGTAAGATGCCCAGTGAGGAACAGCTGGACATTCTCATGCACAACATTAGACCTGACTACATGAAGGAACTGGCCTTGCATGATGTCAACTCTGTAGATGACTTGAGACGTTTGGGTAAGCGCTTGGAGCTTGCGCGTACTAGGGCAGACGCTTTCCATGAGCCTGCTCTTGACAAGTTTGAGATTACATCTGACTTACACCAGCTTAAGAACAAAGGTGTACAAAAGCCCGCTAAGCAGGTGTCTGCAGTGGAGACGCCGGTTACCCCCCACGATCGCAAATGCTTTCGTTGCGGCGGGGGCGGTCACACTGCATACAGCTGCACACAGTCAAGGGAGCTGGTGTGTTTCCGGTGTGGTCTCAAAGGAGTCAAGACCCCAGACTGCTCACACTGTACTAGCAAGTCAAAAAACGCGTAGGCCAGGGCCTTATTAGGAACTCTGTGCATTACTCTGTATCTGAGTCTATTTCTGATAAGGTCCTGTTTCCTAAACGGGATAGTGACATTAGACCGTATCTAGTTGTTAAGGTTTTAAATTTAAATGTCTTAGGCCTTCTAGATTCCGGTGCCTCCTGCTCTATACTAGGTAAGGGAGCGCACCGCATCTTCTTGGAACTGGGTTTTGATCTTGTGAGTATCAATCCTACTTTTCGTATTACAACTGCAGACAGCACTCACTTGCAATGTCTGGGTTGTATCTCTTTGCCAATTGAGTACAATTCGGTTATCCGAGTTGTCAAGTTCTATGTTGTCCCAGGTATAACCACCTCCATGATATTTGGAGTGGATTTCTGGCAACAATTTAAGTTAAGTGATAAGTTAATTTTACAAAATATTAGTCTTGATAGCTTTAGTGATAATAATCCTATCGAGTCTGTGTCCCTTAACGGTGGCCTCGAGGATTACGACAACTTGACAACTAAACAAAGGTGTGTAATCAACGAGGTCATTAAAAAATTCGACTCGTTGAACACTGATAAGGTGGGTTAAGGTCGGACCTCACTTGTGCACCATGTCATTGACACTGGTGACAGCAAGCCGATCAAGCAGCGTTATTATCCGCTCTCTCCCCTTAAGCAGAAGGCCCTGGAAGACGAGCTGGACCGAATGCTGGAGATGGGAGTAGTGTCCCCGTCTCAGTCCGCCTGGAACTCTCCAGTGGTCATGGTGGAGAAGGCGAACGGTGACCTCAGATTGTGCTTGGACTCTCGCAAGCTGAACTCTGTGTCAAAGAGTGACGCCTACCCCTTACCCTATATCAATCAAATCTTGGACCACCTTAATAACGCTAAGTATTTAACTTCTGTAGATTTGAGTGCGGCTTACTGGCAGATTCCATTTGACTCACCCCAGTCTGCTGAGAAGACTGCTTTTACGGTTCCCCGGAGAGGATTATTCCACTACAATTCGATGTGCTTCGGTCTTGTCGGTGCCAGTGCCACGATGCAACGCCTCATGGACCGTCTGTTTGGTCCCGAGTTCGACAACAAGGTATTTGCGTTTCAGGATGACATAGTCTGTGTGTCCAGCACCTTTGAGGAGCATGTAGAGCTCTTACATAGAGTCTATCAGCAACTCAAGGATGCTGGCCTAACTATTAACATGAAAAAATCCCACTTTTGTCGGAGTGAACTCAAATACCTGGGGTATTATGTGGACAAACATGGCCTACGGACAGACCCGGGTAAAGTTGAGGTTATCCTCAACTATCCCACCCCTTCTAACCCTAAGGAGGTTAAGAGATTTCTGGGAATGGCCGGCTGGTATCGTCGCTTTGTTAACAACTTCTCGAAGATTAGTAAACCTCTGTGCAAACTGACTTCTACGAACCTTAAGTTCGAATGGACCCCTGAGGCTGAACAGTCCTTTAACCTGCTAAAGTCAGCCTTGGTTTCTGCCCCTATATTAAAAATGCCTAACTTTGAGATGCCCTTCCGCATTCTTAGTGACGCGTCAGCTTACTCAGTTGCTGCTGTACTGACACAAACTCACGATGGTGTTGAGCACCCTATCGCCTACTGTAGCCGTTCTCTTAACAAGAATGAGGTGAACTACAGCACAACTGAGCGAGAACTTCTGGCCGTGATTTTCGCTTTGGAACAATTTCGACAGTACGTCGAAGGCCAAAAATGTACGGTCGTCACGGATCATTCATCTCTTCTGTGGTTCCATAAGCTAAAAAAATCCCACGGGTCGTCTAGCACGTTGGAGCATGAGGCTCAGTCAATTCGATTTTGACATAGAGCATCGAAAAGGTAAAGACCACGTTGTACCTGATGCTCTGTCTCGTATCAAAATTGATTCCCTCGATGCAGTACCCACTAAAGACCCGTGGTATGACCACACCATGAATAGTGTTCGGAAGAACCCTAGGAAGTCACCAAATTATGACATTCGTGACAACCTTCTATATAGGTTAACTAAAAATAAATATTCTTTGACTTCAGACTTTGACTGGAAGCTGGTGGTACCTCAGGAGGACCGCTTGCCCCTGCTCTCTAAGTACCACGATGACACACTTAGTGCCCATGGTGGCGTTTGGAAGACGCATAAAAGGTTAGCCCTAAATTATTGCTGGCCCAAGATGTACGAGGACGTCAAAGAATATGTTGGGAATTGCGAAACATGCAAGCAGTACAAACCCGTAAATACGTCTCGTCCCGGCCTAATGGGTAGCCCGAAGCGGGTTTCGAAGCCATTCGAAGCTATCTCTGTCGATCTGCTTGGTCCCTTTCCCACTTCGAGCAATCGAAACGTACACCTGATCGTGGTCTCCGACTACTTTAGCAAATACGTCATGTTGTGCCCTGTTCGGGTTGCCACAGGCGCTGTAGTCGCGAGGTTCATAGAGAAGAGTGTGTTTCTCGTGCACGGAGTCTGCAAGACTATTTACATGGATAATGGCCCTCAGTTTGTGAGTAAGCCATTTAAGGATCTGTTGGCTAAATACAATGTACCTAATATATATTATAACCCTAGGTATCATGCCCAAACTAATCAGGCGGAACGAGCTATTCGTAATGTTGTTCAAGCGATCTCATGCTATGTGAAGTCGCAACACAAGTCTTGGGATCAGTTCTTGGTTGAGATACAGTGTGCTTTAAACACTGCAGTTAACGAAGCAACTCGTTTCACCCCTTACTTTTTGGTACATGGTAGGGAATTTATTGGGGATGGAGTGTTATACAGGCAGACAGATATCGCGTGCCATCCTACTTCAGTCTCTGTAGACGATCCATCAGCCTTCGGTGTCAAGCTGAGAGAAATACAACGCATTTACGACCAGGTGAGGAAACATTTGAACGTTGCCCACCAGCGTAATGAAAAGTATTACAACCTCAGAAAAAGGCATGTAGAGCTGAAAGTGGGACAGATAGTTTACAAACGCACGTTCTACCTGTCCAACAAGGCCAAGAATTTCACTTCTAAGCTAGCCCCTAAGTTCCTTAAATGTGTGGTGACTGCTAAACGATCCCCTTTAGTATATAGGCTGTCAGATCTGGACGGTAAGGATCTTGGGGAGTACCATATCAAGGACATCCTGAAGTATCGGGAGGAGCAGTCTCCAATACCTAACGTAACTACATAGCACTGTTTCTCTAGTTTATTAAACCAGTGCTATGTGATCATTATGTAAGACTATTTTAATCTTTTGTTTGTATTTCTATATGTGTACGTGACTTTAAATTGTCACGTTGTAGTTTCTTCTATGCACCGCACCGAGCGTTTTTCTCTCATTCGCTTCTTAGTACTCTACATTATCCTGAGAGCTTGGGTAGTGTTAGGGTGTCGGCAGTGAGTAAAGGGAGCATTCGTTTTCTATGAAGGGCATTAGACTCTAGTTACTTAGCCTAACCGGTACACGAGTCAGTGTCTAGTTAGGTACATAGGAGGATCTTTCTTTGGTATTGTAATGGTCGTAGTCAGCTGGTGTTTGAAGGACCTAGCTGGTTGTCTTTGTTTATTAGTCAGTACTTTTCTGTTTTCTTTATTGTGTATTTCCAGCGTGTCATATCCGCAGGAAATACTATTAAAGGGGTGGTGGTTGTAGCATTTATTTTCTATAGATGCAGTATTCAGGATGTGAAAGCAGCCTTATCTAGTTATCTTTTTTAATCGGTTGTCAGTGGTGACATTTCTGCTGTCAGAATGACAGGATGTCATAAGGACGAGTGACGAATCGTTTTTTGCATTGAATGAAAGCTGGTTTTAGATGAAAATTCGAGACGATTCCACGTCAGAGAGGGGATAAAGCCCTGATACAAGGTTCCGAGTCTTTTTTGACCATCGGCTAAGGACGAGGGATTGATATTACTCTGAGTGGCACGCCTCAATTTTTCTTTGGAGGTTGTTAGTTGCAACATGAGGACCTGTTAAGGAATTAGTCTGAGTTAACTTATTCTCTTCGGAAGGAGTTGGACTCTGTGTCAACCTACACCCGGGATACCGGTAAGCGTCATTTCTTGTTTGCTAAGCGGTTCGAATTTCGTCGGTCGCGATGTCAGTTATTTCATTTGTCGTTTACTTGTCATAACAGGGTTTTTTTACTACGGGGAAAAGCGGCCCGTCCACGGTTGGCAGAGCCACACCCAATGACACGTGGACTACATGAGCGAGGTGTTTTGAGAGGGACCAGCCGCCTCCACGTGGCATTCTCGGGCTGTGCTGCTCTCAGCTTACTCAAGGCCAGTAATTGTCACCCTATTACAGTGTAGTTAGCTGCTTACCCGTTCTACCTGCTCACGCGGCAGTGGTCTATTAAGTGGAATTAGACTTTATTTCTGTGTACCTGTGATATTTGTGTCTATCAGTGAATAAGCTCTCTGTGTGTCTCTGTGTATCTCTGTGTACTTAGTAAATATATGTGTGTACACCCTATTGTCTGTTTTCGTCAGAGCCCTAGCCTACCCTTGCACACAGACTGGAAACTCAGAAATAAGGCGCCCTGGGATAGAGTTCTCTGCATAGCTACCTCACGCTAGTTGGTGAGTAACACAGAACATCTTTGGGTTACAAAGTGTCGCCCGTACTGTCGTCCGCATAACAATGAATGCCGTCAATAGACAACATGTCATTGATATGCAGCAGAAACAAAGTAGGGGACAACACTGAGCCTTGTGGTACTCCAGCGTTTATGGCCATGCAGTCAGAACAGCTACCGTCGACGACGGCCCTGATGCTTCTGCCGGCCAGAAAGCTGGACACCCATCCGCATAAACTCTCGGGCAGTCCATAGGAGGGCAATTTCGTAAGAAGACCACGGTGCCAGACCCGGTCAAAGGCTTTCGAGATGTCGAGGCTCACTGCTAGAGCCTCACCCTTACTCTCGATAGCCGCCGCCCAGCGGTGTGTGAGGTACACAAGAAGATCGCCCGTCGAGCGACCGTGACGGAAACCGTACTGCCGGTCACTGAGCAGGTCATGTTCCTCAAGGTACCTCAGGAGCTGTGTATTAATTACACGCTCCATCACCTTAGATAAAAGGGAGGTGACGGCTATAGGCCTATAATTGGCCGGGTCGGTCCTGTCACCCTTCTTGGGCACAGGATGCACGTACGCGATCTTCCACGACGCCGGGACTTGCTTCATGGAGTATGAAAGCGTGAAAAGATGTGTAAGTACCGGACACAACTCCGGACCACACCGCTTAAGTACCACCGCGGGAATGCCGTCCGGCCCACTCGACTTATGAATATCTAGGGATTGAAGCTCCCGCCTGACGTCCCGTTGCTTGAATTTAATTTCTGGCATGGAAGTGCCACACCAAGGGATACCAGGCGGAAGCGCACCTCCATCGTTCATGGTCGAGTTGGAGGCAAAGAGAGAACCCAAAAGGTCGGCCTTCTCCTTGGCACTCTGGGCCAGACTACCATCCAGTCTATGTAGAGGTGGTAATCCCGACCGACAAAAGTTTCCCTCGGCAGCTTTGGCGAGCGACCAGAATTCACGACTTCCAGAAGGGTAGCCGGCTAGTCGCTGACCAATTCTGCCGACGAAATCAAACTTTGCCCTGGCAACCGCTCTTTTACTGGCCCTCGAGGCGGCATTCAGTTTGCGTTTCACTTCAGAGATGCTAGGATCTGAGTTAGCGCGAGCCGTGGTCCAAGCTCTGTAGGCAGTTTCTTTCAACATCCTAGTTTCTCTACAAAGCCGATTAAACCACGGTCGTTTCCTAGCTCCTGCCGGGATCCAGCGGTTAGGAATATAACATTCCATACCCGCCAAGATCCCCTCAGCTACTGCTGCAGCGCAGGAGTTCAAATCATCTGAAGTGAAGCAAAGCCGCCTCCACGGGTACGACGCAAAGAACTCTCGAAGTCTATCCCAGTCTGCTGACTTGTAGTGCCACACATGTCGCCACTCCTTGGGCCGAGGTGGTTCAGGCCTTGCGAGAGGCACTCGCGACCGAACGAGGCAGTGGTCCGATGAACCAAGTGGCGCATCCACTGATGTGGTGTATCCGTCAGGCCGCGTAGTCAGCAGAAGGTCCAGCAATGCACTCTGCTCGTTCTCCCTATCTGGTATTCTCGTATGAGATTTTACCAGTTGGGAGAAACCGTAGGTCAGGGCAAAGTCGTGAGCAGCTTTCCCCGCAAAGTTAGTGTGCACGGAACCCAACCAGTCAATATGGTGACCATTAAAGTCCCCCAAAATCACTATCTCCGCGGAGGGATACCGCTCAATAGCCTTGTCGGTCGATTGTTGCAGGTGGTCAAAAAGGCGAACTGTCTCCGTATCACCGCTATGGGACCTGTAAATGCACGCGTAGATCCGAGTGTGGCCCCCATGATCCACGCGCGCCCATAATGTAGACAGGTCCCTGTCTTCCAGGTCACTGAGACGGCGACAGCAGATATCCTCCCGCACGAACATGCATACCCCAGCTTGACGCCTGAAATTAGCCTCCAGCTTATAGCCAGGGTACATCAAGTAAGATGTATCGTTCGGGCAAGATATCTTAGTCTCCGTCAGGAAAAATAAGTTCGGCCTCGCAGATTCCAGGTGGCGGTGGATCTCGTTGATGTTTGAGTGCATTCCTCTGATGTTGCAGAAGTCCACATTTAGTGTGGACGACGACGAAGCCGCTGTGGAAACCTTTTTTCTTTTGTGACCTTTTGCCATGATTGTTGTTGAAAGGGGATAAAAAGAAGGTAGGGGGTGCCTGTGTGTCGGTGACGCAATAGACTAAGCGAGGCTCCAATTCCCCAAAGGCAGGCACAGGTAGTGCGGTAGATTGGCACGGCGTACGGAAGGGCCCCCGGTCCCCCCCCCAATGCAGTGGCCGCGTCCACTCCGGTATCCTCCTCCGGCACGACCACAGCACCAGGGACTTTACACAGGCTGCTGGTTCAGCCTCCTGGGGCGGAGATTACGTAATCCCCAGGTTCGGGTCCCGTACAGCCTGCGGGCGGTCAGCGGGCAACCGTTTCACCGGGTCTCCCTGACCGTCGTACCAATATTCCGCGCCTATGCCAGCCAATGGAGACAGATGAGCCTCTGGTCTCACCGCCACCGGCACAAAGTCACCCCAATGAGCACTGGAACCCTGCGAACCGACGGAGAACATAACCCAGCACGAAGCAAGGTTACTATTACCGCGGTCTTCTGCAGGGTGGAGGTACTGCCCCAGGCGGGCTGCTCACCGAACGGAATTCCGTTATGCCCTTCCTCCTAATGTAGGCTCCTTCGTTAATCCCTAGGATATTAGATCTTAGGGATCGAATTGAAGAAGCCAAACACTGTGCCCTCAGGGTATTACGTTAGCTTCATGAGAAGTAACGCGTATCCCCTAAACCCCGAGGGGCAAAAATTGTAAATACCAAAACATATGTAATTTGTTTTTGAAGTATTGAGGGTTAGTAGGTTTTTATTTAACCATATTGCTATCTTAGACAGGCCCACCTCTGCTCTTTCTCGCACTTGACACCAAGAGCGACCAGTGAAGACCACAGCTGCATCATCGGCATAAGAAAAGATTTGGGCGCTTTTTATTTTTAGATTACAGAGATCGTTTATATATATTAAGAACAGCGTTGGACCCAACACGCTCCCCTGAGGAACACCGTATGATACATCTGCGTCGTCACCAATACACTCTCCCATCTTTACCCTCTGTTTACGATTTGAAAGGTAGCTTGTAAATAAATTGAAGTTGCTACCCCTGACGCCAATTATTCTAGTTTTTTCAGGAGTATTGGGACAGAGACTGTGTCAAATGCTTTTCTGAGATCCAGAAACGCAGCAACACATTTGCTTCCTCTATCAAGGTGCTTCACTACTAATGAACTTAGGGCAGTAACAGCGTCCTCTGTGGATATACCCTGTCGAAAACCAAATTGAGAGATCGATATTAGATTGTACTCATTTAAATATTTTAAGAGTCTGTTATTTATTAGCTTTTCTATAATTTTGGATATTACAGGCAAAACTGATATCGGTCTATAATTGTTGACGTCGTCTCTGTCCCCTCCCTTATGTACGGGCGTAACTATTGCTATTTTTAATGGATCAGGAAAGACGCCTTTCTCAAAGCAAAGGTTAGCTAAGTGCGTTATTATTGGAACGACCTCCCTCTCTGCGTGTTTAAGAAATCTGGTGGAGATATTGTCCCAACCAGGGGCACTGTTAGATTTAAGGCTCATCAGAATTTGTTTGACCTCATCCATATCTGTGCCCAACAACACAAAAGAGTTTACTTGAGAAGGTAAATCATTTGGTGGAGTAGAATCACTTGGATCAGCCTGAATCTTTTGTGCGAGTTTCTTTCCTATATTTACGAAAAAGTTGTTCACATAATTAACTGATTCTAAGGGACTCGATGTAATGTTTAACAATGGCGTGTCTCTGCTATGCAATTTGTTTGAATAAGTTATATTTTTAATATTTTTCCAGAGTTCTTTGTTATTAGTAGCTGATTTAGCAATCAAGTCCCTTTCATATTTTCTTTTGAGCTTTTTGATTAAGTTATTGCAATAATTTCGATACCTCGCGTATGTTATCTTTAATATTTCATTATTTTGATCATTTTTAAGTTGTTTCTGAAGCTTGTTTCGATTTCTTATGCAGCGTAATAAGCCTTCTGTAATCCAAGGCTTAATAATGCGCTTATTACTTGGAATTTTCACATTGGCAGTATTAACTTCTATGCAGGTACTTATTCTATGTATGAGGAGTTTAGCCAAGACTACTGGATCGCTTAAATATAATAATTCTGTTAGATTATATTCTTGAAGGTCTTTAATAGCATTTTCAAAATTTATTTTAGTGGTAGTTTTCTTTACATCCTGACAGTGTTTTAATTTCGACAGGGCCAACAGTGTAGTACAGTGGTCGGTAACTGTTGTATGTATAGTAGCTATTGATGCAGATACTTTGTTTTTATTTATTTTGAGCATTACGTGGTCTAGGCAACTTTTGTCTCTTGTTGGTAGACTGTGGCCGGGTAGCATACCATATTGTGATAACGCATTGAGGTAGTGTACTCTGTTATTGCGATCCTGAGATCGCTCGGCTGCCTTCAGCTGAATATTAATATTTATGTCTCCTACTAGGATGAGATTTTTCTGTGATTTTAGAGTCTCAAGGTGTGTACCAAGTGAATCTATAAATGACTCTGCATTTGTATTTGAAGGTGAGCGATAGATACCCAATATTATGTTGTTCAGTAATTCCAATTGAAGGCAAGATGCTTGAGAAAGTATTAATTCTTTAACTTTATATTTAAGCGAATTTTTTACATAAATCACTACCCCGTCGTTTTGGTTCATCAGATTAGTTGTAAAGTGACAGTTGTAACCATTAATCTGCGGAATAGGTTTGTTGACATTTAATCTACACTCAGTAAAAATAATGACGTCTACGTGAAACTTAAAGGTAGATAGTGTAACTACAAAGTCATCTAAGTTAGAATATATGCTACGAATGTTTTGACAGACAATTGTCAAGTCATTACCATCCACAAATACGTGCTTCTCAACTTCAGAGCAAACGCACTCAGTGGTGCGAGCTATTTCAATGCCGTCTATTTCATGGAACATTTGAAGTGTATCAGCCATTTAAATTATTGATGTTTTGAAAATACGTGTATTCAAGATATGCGTTAAAGTTGATTATCGTTAGTAGTCCAAAATATAAGAAATCCGAAGTCTTGTATCGGCATGATACTTGAGGAGCAAATAATATTTTACTATTTATCGTATAGCCCTTGTAGTTTTTTGGACTTCTAGGTAAGACCGGTCTGTTTGAAGAGCGAACATACGTGTGGGTGTGTATTTTGTACATGTGGACAATGTAGTCATGAATAGGTATTTGAGATTGAAATGTAAGTTGAAAAGTGTTCTTTACATACATTAAAAAAATAAGTAACGAGGTGATAGAACTACTTTGACAAGAAAACAAACCAATTACTACAGCGTTTACAGCAACCAATATCATTAAAGTGCAACGAAGCCATAGTTGTGAAATTATTTTATCTACCACTAGTACTAGTCATTTTAGCAGCTTCAGTCTATGTATTTGATCTTCACTTCGTATAGTTATAATAGGAGATTGCTCATCCTTTCTAACATAAACGAGACCCCTTTGAGGTTAAATGTTCGGACAAAAATATGGGAGTATCTTGATTTGTGTTAAGACCCAGGTGCTTACAGCATAGTTTAGATTTATGTTTTATGTTGTATGCCTTACCCATTTTTTAAAATTCCGTCTTTAATAAAGTTGAACTGGTTTCTACGATTATCGGTGTATTGAGTTTCTCATTGTCCCTTCCACGTGGCCTGTAAATGTCCTTAATATCACTTTTAGTAAGGTTGCAACCAATATTTCGGGATAGGCACATTAACATTTCTATAAGATCTTCCTTCATCTCGCTTCTCGGTTTGGGCACTGATTTGGATATCCTCAATTTTGTCTTCAAGGATGGTGATACACTTCCTGTCCTCTTTGGCTTGACATTCCAATAGACGTGACCAGCATGACGTGAGAGATTCATCCACGCCCTGCTCAAGAAGCGGGATAACAACTGAACAACCCCCCCCAGACGCGGCCGTAGTATGTATCATTCCGAGGGCATACTCGGGGCTCCCAACCGTAGGCTGTTAGGCAGGATACGTGGTTTTTAGTCGGTAGGACTACTGTACAGTGAAAATTTTAGGCCTATATCTGACACGGTTCCAGCGATACAACCTCGTGACTAATAGACAGATGGACGGCTAGGCCTCATGTCTCGTTAATAGGCTTTAATCCGTGTGTGAGTTAGACTTGCACTTGGCCGGTTATTTTTTCAATAGGTGCAGCAAGTTCCACCAAGTGCCATCAATCAACGGTATAAATCTTCTCAAGTGTTTATTTTAGAAATATCTCCACCTAAAGATGAGTTTCTTTCTTTTACGTGTGGAATTACTCATAGATGCTATTGCGAACTCCTACCGACTAAAACCACACGGTGCCCTGCTACTAGCTCTTGGCTGGTTTTGGCTACATTCTCGAAGTAGGTAACTAAAACTGGACAACAGTGAGCCGGACTAGCGCGCGTAGGGTTCCGTACAAGAAAATCAGCAAAAATCACGTATGTTGTTTGTGTGGTTTCCTTTAATATTATTTATTTGTCTATTTTCATTTTGTCTATTTTCATTATTGTAGCTATAGCGACAATAGAAATACATCATCTGTAAAACAATTAACTGTCTAACTATCACGGTGCATGAGTCTGCTGACAGACAGACAGACGACCAACGAAGTCAACGGAACCGACAACAAAGGGGTAGGGTTATGTAATGTCCTAGATCACCTTTTTAGGATTCCGTAAACATTTTTTTTATTATAACTATTGATTGGAAGTCCTTTGTAAATCTGTAAATCTTCGGTTAGTAACATATTAACTGGTTGGGCTGACCCTAACTACGTCACAAGTAGAGCTAGGCACTCAAAATTCATAAACACGTGAGTTTCGGCCCGGCCGAAAGTTTCGGCCCATTTTGGCCGAAACCGAAACTGCGGCCGAAACTCGATTTTTTGGCCGAAACTGGCCGAAACCGAAACCGAAACCGAAACTTCGGTCGGTCACTAACAATTCTATAAAACCGGCCAAGAGGGAGTCAAATTTGCGTAAGGAGTATTCCGTACCAAAACCAGTAATCTCATTCGTTCAATATGTCGTTTGTTGTATGAGAGCCCAATTGTTACTTTTTTTCATTGTAGAGACAACAGATATCACGGTTACTAACGCCCTAGGCACATCTCCGCCGCGAAACTAGAACAGCGGAACCGCTGAATGAATTCCGCTGTGATCAAGTGTAGATTGAACAGCGGAACTGGGCAACGGAACCTGACACGAGTTAGTCGAAGTGGCGCTATCGCAATTTTATCATATTATTTTTATTATCTGGATGACTTAATAAATACCTACAAAAAGGGCCTATTTCCGATGGCTTGAAGTAGTTTTTGCGTGAACTTTACGTCCATCTGAAAAAATATTAGTTTCGCCGTTCCGCTCTGTATTTCTGTCAATTTTGACAAACCGGCGCGTAGACAACGCGGCACCGCAATAACAAGGCGGCCGAAGCGCGGAGGTTTGACTGGCGTAGGAGCAGATTGGCGAAACCGTGCGGTGAAAGAGATAGAAGGTAGTTAAATCTATGCATTAGAACAGGCGGTTTCGCTAGTGTTCCGCTCCTCCTACATGTGACAGAACTTGGCGGAATTACTGCGGTTCCGCTATCATGGTTTCGCGGCGGAGGTGTGCTAAGGGCGTTAGATACACGCCCTTAGCACACCTCCGCTCGGCCGCGAAACCATGATAGCGGAACCGCAGTAATTCCGCCAAGTTCTGTCACATGTAGGAGGAGCGGAACACTAGCGAAACCGCCTGTTCTAATGCATAGATTTAACTATCTTCTATCTCTTTCACCGCACGGTTTCGCCAATCTGCTCCTACACCAGTCAAACCTCCGCGCTTCGGCTGCCTTGTTATTGCGGTGCCGCGTTGTCTACGCGCCGGTTTGTCAAAATTGACAGAAATACAGAGCGGAACGGCGAAACTAATATTTTTTCCGTAAATGAACGTGAACGTCACGGAAAAACTACTTCAAGCCATCAGAAATAGACCCTTTATGTATTTATTAAGTCATCCAGATAATAAAAATAATATGATAAAATTGCGATAGTGTCACATCGACTAACTCGTGTCAGGTTCCGTTGCCCAGTTCCGCTGTTCAATCGACACTTGATCACAGCGGAATTCATTCAGCGGTTCCGCTGTTCTGGTTTCGCGGCGGAGGTGTGCTTAGGGCGTCAATCTAGTGAAGTACAGGCGGACAGACGGACGGCGGAGTCTCAGTGATAGGGTCACATCTTTATTCTTTAGGTACGGAACCCTAAACAAGGAAAGCTCTTGAGGAATTATCTCTTTAATATCGATAATAATTATATCTGAGAAGCTGCCGTTCCTGAATACCGTGTTCCTGCTATTAGGTGCCAGGTTTCTCGGTATTTTTATATTTAGGCGCACCTGTTGGAAAATCATGGCGACATATAGTGAATTAAAAGCAATAGTGGCCCTCAACGTGGCAGTGCGATGATGATGAGGCTAAGATGAGGGAAAGACGTGCGCTAGCAGAGCGTTTTGAGTTTCTATGGTTCGACAGAGAACGAATTTTAATTAATCGGTTCTGGTGAAGATTCTCTCCGTTGGCGTTGTATGATAACGGGTATCTTTGCCCTGCTCGTGCTGTTCGGGACCGAAAAGAAGATGGAGAGATTAAGTTGAAGAACTTTTCAGAACCCTCATGGTTTAGTTGAATGCAACCAAGACTCTACAGCATCCTCGACAATTTGCAATCAAAGCTAACCTATTTAAATTGATTATTTTGTAAATTAATCCAATAAACAAATGATTTATGAACAAAGTATGTCGAGATCCGATAAAATACCGATTTGGCAGCGATAAAGTAGCCATCAAAGGATGTCATTGATTGACGGCGGTCTCGCAAACCTCAGGATTATCCCTTTCGTAGCGAAAATAACTGGCGAGATTTAATGAAGTTAAGTAATACGTTCTATGTAAGGGTAGTCCAATCAAGATAATTACTTTTGTAGGAAAATGAAAGTACTTTTAAGCTATCATCGCATATGCTGTTTATTGATGACACTTGGTGAAACACAATGTAAGCACTTTACATTTTCTATGCTTACTGTTCAGTTTTTCAGCCCGACTAGTATAGGTGTCGCCTTACTGCATTTTCTAATGTTAACTCATAACAAATTGCTATAGATATCCTTGAAGTTGTTAGAAAGAGGCATAGTATACGCCTGCATTTAATCTTGGAGGTTTAGGTGATATAGTAGATTGTACTACAAGTGCATAAAAGAAGCCATTTTATACGAGACGTTTATCCGCCCGAGCCAAAGGCGAGGGTGGATATTAAGTCGAGGATAAAATGGGTTTTATGATCGAGTTATACACTCTGCTTTTCACTTCGATTGCAAGGAAATGAAACAGTGACATTGTAAATAAAAGTCTTTAATTAAAATATTTAAAAAATATATAACTTATATATATCTTTTTAATTATTTTTCTTTTTTTAATCATTCTACATGAAGCATTAGGCATGGGTAACGAGACCTAAACTGCCTAATCATAAGTTCATTTTATAATATTTTTTCACTCATAAAACTATCTGATTTTTAATGTTTCTTAATGTATACAGGGTGAATTTTTCAAAAGGGATTGGATGGCCAAATCCGAAACTATAAGGAGTAGCGAAAAATGCTCAAAGGAGTCACGAGCCCGATTTTGATGAAACTTAAAACCTCATCATTAGATTTTTGAAAAACCAATAATCCTAGCCAGGAATCGAACTCATTGATTATGAAAAAAAAAACACACCCTATATTATTACACCATACTATAGTGTTGCTATTAAGGATCTTATTCTGGGAAGTAATGATATACGGCAAACTAAAGGAAAGTGCTCATCTTTAACAAAATGCATTTTATTTTGCTTACGTTAACTGATTTTGTTCAAAATGTAGACCATTGTTTTCAATACAAAGCTGGATTCGAGACCTGAAGGATCGTACTGCATTCAATATTATTGGTTCCGTTTAGAAAATTCTCCAAAGAATCATTATGTGCATGATTTAAAACACGAAATAGTTACGATCTATTCTGAGATTTCGAACGAAACAAACTATGATAAAAAATTTAGGTACATGAAATATGAATTCTATAAAAATTCCAAACTTTCCTTAAATTTGCCGTCTATCATTACTTCGCAGAATTTGATCCTTATGAGCGAGACTATCGTATGGTGTAATAATAAAGGGTGTGTTTTTTTTTTCGAAATCATTGGGTTCGATTCCCAGCTAGGATTATTGGTTTTTCAAAAATCTAATGATGAGGTTTTAAGTTTTATCAAAATCGGGCTCGTGACTCCTTTGAGCATTTTTAGCTATTCCTTATAGTTTCGGATTTGGCCATCCAAGCCCTTTTCAAAAATTCACCCTGTATAGAACACAGAAAGTACAAATTAAATGTAACAAAAAAAAAATAAGTTATTTAATAGCGTTTTATTATGTTTGGTTCATAGAGTACACGATCTTCATGGTACCGTCTTCTGGTATTGTAAGTTAATTATATCATACTAGCTGATCCCGCAGCTTCGCCCGCGAAAAATTTGTTCCCGTACTCACTTCCCGTGGGAACTTATTCCTGGGATAAAAACAGGCCTATGTGGTATTTCAAACTATAATCTATCCCTGTACCAAGTTTCAGCCAGATCCGTTTAGCCGTTAGAGCGTTAAAGAGTATTTTTTTTTTTTTTTTTTTTTTTTTTTACGTTAGGGAAAATCCTCATGGATGTTATGCCGGACTCCTACCGACTAAAAAACCCCACGCAACGCCCAACAGCCTATGGTTGTGAGCCCCGGGTAAGCCCTCGGAAGGATGTCCCAGGACTCCCAACAGACCTACGGCCGCCGCTGCGGCCTCGCCCAGGGGGAGGTTCGGGTGCTAGCCGCGTCTTTGGGGGGGGGGTTTCGGGTGTGATCCCGCTTCTAAGGGGGGGCGTGCGTGAGTTTCTCACGTCACGCTGCCGTCATGGGCCTGCTTCTGTAAGGACGGTGAGCGGCCCTCTCACCGTCCTCAGACCCCCGGTCATGGAGGCCGATAGCCCTCGGCGAAGACACGTCGGCGGCGCCCAGGCCGCCGACTGCGGAACTCGGGTGGGAGAGTTCTCTCCCGTACCCGCCCCGCCGCCTCCTTCACGAGCATGATCTGCTCGCAGAAAGAGGCGGCGCAGTCCCACTTACTCCCGCTGGAGACCATGGCTCGCACCATGGTCTCGAGCGAGAGAGTGTCCACGTCCAGACCCACTACGAGGACCTGGCGCTGTTGCGCCCACGCCGTGCACTCCACTAGCGTATGGAGCGCTGTGTCATCGCTGCGGTCCTCGCAGTGCTGACATTCAGTCGTGGTTTCCCGGTGTCTTCGCCACAGATACCTACCGAAGCTACCGTGCCCGGTAAGCATCTGCGACAACCGGTAGGAGAGAGCACCGTGTCTTCTCTCCAGCCACTCGTTCATGACCGGTCTGACGGCCGCGATTGTGGCGAATCCCCCCTTTGGTTGCTCAAGTCGCACCTTCCATGTCTCCACGATTTCCTGGTGGAGCAAGGACCGCTGGGCCTAAACTTTCGCCTTTATAATATTAGTAAGATTTAAATAGATGCTATTATAGGGGTGACAGACATGCGAATAAGTACGCGTACCTAAAGGTCGCGTGTCTGTCACCCATAAGTATGCGTACTTAAAAACTATCGACACAAAATTCGGCGATCCATCCTATTTGGAATCTTACTCGTAGTTCGTGCGTGTGTCATACCTGTCACCACTGGCGAACCTCGAGTCACCAGCCGCGATTTTAGTTCCGGCAATTCGTTTAAGCACAACGTTTGAAATATTAATGTTTGTGTATTGTTTTGTTATTTTAGGGTTAATAGAGCACGTACATTTATATATACTAGGCTTTTAAAATTCTCAAAATAAGTTACTTCCAAATTTTTTTTCATGCACTGCAAACAGAATTCAGAAAAAGGTTTCGGGATTAACCCTTGTCTTTGAAAGATTAGAAGTAATAATTACATACACATTGACAAAGATGTATGATATAATTCGTAAGTAACACAAAGCGTCTTCTGTCGACGACATTGCAATGAAGTGTGAGTAAGCTTGCACGTCTGTCACCGACGGCGAGCCGAGTAAGCTTTAAGTCCGCGTACTTTAAGTTCGTACGTCTGGCACCTACTTTAAGGTGTGTACTTACTAATACAACTAATTATAAATAATATATATTACAAAAAATAATTTCAGATACAAAAAATAATAATTACAGAATATGAATTTTATTTTTTGAAAGAAATATAACTCTATTTAATAAAAAAATTCAAAAGAAGTGAGTTGATGTGAAATATATTATTCATATCAATAAAGTACTTATATATCTTTTAAGGAGTGTACATAAGTATACACACTGTTTATATGTGTAATTTTGAAAGCAATACACAAGTACTTGTATATTAATATGCCGAGATCCTTTGAGTTTTGATTTCATTCTTGCGTCTCTTTGATAGGATCAGAGAGAGTTTATTGCGTGACATTTTCACGGTTTTTCCGTTCTGATCTCGCAAGAACGTGCTAATGGAAAAATGTACATTAATATGTACGAAATTGTTTTGTTACTCTGTTGGATGAATTACTCGAAAACTTGATAGCTTTTACAGATTCATTATATTTTTGTATGACTTATTCAACAACATTTAAAATGGTGCAGACTAAGAAAAAATAGCAATTCCATTTAACGCAATTTCGAATAGAATTTTAGTAAAAAGCGGAGAAGTCTTTGTGGACTATATTATCATAAATATCATCCCTGGGA
This sequence comes from Miltochrista miniata, assembly GCA_933228765.1. Classification (NCBI taxonomy): domain Eukaryota; kingdom Metazoa; phylum Arthropoda; class Insecta; order Lepidoptera; family Erebidae; genus Miltochrista; species Miltochrista miniata. The sequence continues at coordinate 27,987,913 of OW121755.1, forward strand.
CATCCTTTCGAGGGCTTACCTGGGACTCCCGGCCGTAGACAGTTGTAGGACATCGTGTGGTTTTAGTCGGTAGGAGTCCGGCATAGCATCCATGTAGGATTTCCACACGTAAAAAAAAACATAAATACCATTACATATTCCATACATGTAACTTCATAAAAACCTTTTATTACAAACAGGAAAAAGGTAGGTATCTATTTCTATAGCTACCTTATATTCTAACAAATAAAGGTCGTACATTAATTTATCGAACAGTAACTAAACAGACCGTGAATGATGTATTTCCTTTGCCTACATTAATATAAATAGTAGAGAAGAAGATACATAGATATCGTTATTACATATACATACGAGTATACTTGAGATATTCTCAATGGGCATGATTTAGAAAACTATTCGCCATTTGCTTCACATTCACTAGGTACATAGAAAAGCTTCTATGTATGTTACAATAGTAACTTATGTGTTAGCAACCTTCTTAGGATTCACTGACTTATTTATATCCCAGGTTAGTAGAATAGAGACCGTTAGCTCAGCATTCGATAGATTTATCGTACATTTTACGGCCTATAGCATGTGGTACAGAGCGGAACACTGTTTCTTTGGGACCTAAGCTGGTCACCTTATGACTGTAGAAATTGTAAAAGTATATTGAGGAATATTTGGTGTTTGATGGAGCAAGATCATCTACCAGGGATTCACTTATTCGATACATTTTTTATACCAAGTAATATGTTGGCAAAACTATGGTGCCCGCATATCCGATCGAAACTTAATAAAAAAAAAAAGAACTGGTCACCATAGCCTCTGAACATTTGCATCATCAGAAGCTACTTTGTAACTAAAACTCCTATGCTAAAACGAAACACTAAACTATGCATATCAACATGTCGATAGGTTCACTATCGTTATGCTTGCCGAATACCGAATCTCCGTACTAGGACCCTATTAATTCCTGGGGACATACTTCCTATGGCTTACCCGGGACTCCAAGGGGACAATGTGACGTGATAGTTTCACGCACGTCACACGCCCCAAGTAGTGGGATAACACCTGAACCTGAGCAACTCCCCAAAGACGCGGGATGGCACCCGAAGTCTATTGGGAATCCTAGGGTCATCCTTCCGAGGGCTTACCCGGGCCCCCAACCATAGGCAGTAGGTAGGGAACGTGTGGTTTTTAGTCAGTAAGAGTCCGGCATAGCATCCATGACGGATTTTCACCATGTTAAAAAAAGGACCCTATTAATAGCACTGACACTCAGAAACCTTATCTGCGTGGGATGTACCTGCTAACCAAAGAAAAGCTCTGGTAAATGGTGCAAACGTGGTTTGGTGACCAAAAGATGGCTCTCAACAATATATAGGTAAAACATAGCACTGCAGCTTATAGTCAACCAGCGGACGTCACGCGGTTTCACCCGCGTAGTTCCCGTTCTCGTGGGAATACGGGAATAAAATATAGCCTATGTTCACCGCAAAGAGTGTAGACCGATTTGAAAAATTCTTTCACTGTTCGAAAACAGTGAAAGAATTTTTCAAATCGGTCCAGTAGTTCCGAAGCATATTCGTTACAAACAAACAAACAAACTAAAAAAAACAAATCTTTCGTCTTTATTATATTAGTATAGATATATCCTTCCGAGGGTTAAGAATGCCTTCTGACCCTGCCTCCGGCCGTGGGGTTTTGGTCGGTAAAAGACCGACATGACAACCATAAGAATTTCCACACGTAAAAATAACTTGGTTCTTTTAAAATGCGAAGAAAGAAACAATACGCTTTTATATCCGTTAATATCATAGTAGTAGCAAAGATATTATATATATTATAATAGTAATTTATACAGATAGGCAACTCCTTGCCCCCCACTGAGCAAGCTTCCCCACCCCTGCCACAGCTGACATATAGTTGGAGGGTATTTTGAGGGAACGTTTGCTTAACCTTAGTGGTCACACACAAAGTCAAGCTCTGTACAAACATAACGTGCTTTTAGTGTAGGTGACAGAGTTAAAAACAAATTATTTGTAAGGAGTTTTGCCCTGTGGTAGTAGTAATATAAAATGAAATTCGTCACAAATAATTTTGAAAACTTTGGCCTCAATACGCGCTTGGTTGTCAGGGTGAGTGCTCTAAATGCTCTGTGTGTAGCGTAGCTAATGACACGAAAGCTCTACTTATGACGTCACAATTGTATCACCAGTATCGTAGTACCCAGGTATGTCTCATAGAGTCAATCAATCAATCACTCAAACTTTTTCATGTGAGTTTTATACAGTGGAAAAAGACAACAACAACGTATGAATGTTTATCACTTTAAAAAAACTGTGAGTGACATAAAAGTGGACTCACTTTATCTGATCGGATGGAGTGATGCTACTCGTACTTTAATGTTGAGATGATAAAATTTTCCTACTACTACTATTAAAAGTAGGCCAGGCGAAGGGCCACCCACGCCAGCCTCGTCTGCAAGTAGTACACCCGCTGTACGAAAGGTTTTTAGCCAGATAGGTCGTAGCAAAATTGACAGAGGTTTACATTCTGCAGTAGACTTTGATAACGTGATTTGGTATAATGACCAGCTATATTTCAAGTGGAATTTTCACCATAAAAGTGTAAAGATGTCAAGGTGCAAGGAAACCCTATTCATGTGATTAAGGATTCATTACCACAAAAAAAAAGTCAGGTAGAATATTTGAGAGGTTGGAGGTAGTAAATTCCAAGGCGCGGTGGGCAGATTGATTTAAATTTGAACTGACAATTTTCAATACAGCCTAACCAGGATTTTAGACAAATACCTCTATTCACTTACACAGGGATGTAGGTTAAACGATTTAAACACTCTCTTCGTAGGTATTCGCCAAACATTTTTGTCAGGAAGATTTATACTTAGTAATTTTACTGTTAAGGCGAAGGGCGTGTTCGGAATACCTCCAGGGCTCTGAGTTTAAGACAATAGGCCGCATTTTAATTAGGAACTGCTCAGAAATTAGGACGGCGCGTTAAGAGTTTTAACCGCGCCTTTCTTTCGACTATGTCCGTAATTAAAAGATATGTTTCTGCTTGTACTTATAATTTGCTTTCGTTTTAATTAAGGGGCTTCGCTCTCTTTATTTTATAATGGACATAACCTGGTTCTGTGCCTTTTCTTCTAAACATGCTGCCAAGTATTTGAATATGAATACGAACTTTGAAGTTCTAAAAATATTAGAAGTTTAAGATGTTTATGTATTTGAATATAAGCTTAATTTGGGCTTGATGGCGCTGAGCATCAACACCACCCAAATATTTTTTATGTAATTAATGTGTAGTTATAGCTAGTATATACGCATAATCTTAGCAGACTGGCGCGGAGATAAGCCTCCAGAAAGGTCGCCACAAACGTTTGGAATCAGAATCACAAGCATTCGTTTGATAGAAACATGGTTACAAAGTTGGTAATTCCTAATAAGGTAAATAAGCACGTTTCACAGTACATGGGCATTGTGCAAAATGAAGTCCCTTTAGCTGTAATTTGAGGGAAAGGTTTATACAGGATGAATTTTTCAAAAGGGATTGCATGGCCAAATTCGAAACTATAAGGAATAGCGAAAAATCTCAAAGGAGTCACGAGCCATAAAACCTCATCATTAGATTTTCGAGAAACCAATAATCCTAGATGTGCCCCGCAGCTTCGTCCGTGATATGATTTAAAAATCTTCTGCAGTAGTACTCCATAGAACGTTGTTCTGGCGAATCGTTCATATAAGCCTTCCTCTACTTTCAGCGAATATTTGAAAGCAAAGATTAGCCGAACGTTAAGTCGTTCTTATGAGTTTTGAGTTTAGAACACATTTAGCGACTTTTTTAGGGTTCCGTAGCCGAATAGCAAGAGCGGAACCCTTATAGATTCGTCATGTCTGTCTGTCCGTATGTCACAGCCACTTTTCTCCGAAACTATAAGGCCTATGCTATTGAAACTTGGTAAGTAGATATATTCTGTGAACCGCATTAGGATTTTCATATAAAACTAGAAAAAAGCAGTAAAGTTTGGGGGTCCCCATACTCAGAACTGAAACTCGATATTTTTTTTTCATCAAACCCATACGTGTGGGGTATCTATAGATAGGTCTTCAAAAATGCTATTGAGGTTTCTAGCATCAGTTTTTTTCTAAAGTGAACGCAAGAGACACTTCCAAAGTGGAAAAATGTGTGTCCCCCCCTCTAACTTCTAATCTAAGAGAATGATAAATCTAAAAAAAATATATGATGTACATTGCCATAAAAACTACCAACGAAAATTAGTTGAAACGAGATCGAGTTGGTAGTTTTTTTTTAATACGTAATAAACCGCAATTTTCGCCTATAAAAATCAGTACCACAGCGAACGTGTTAAAACATCCATCAAACTTACAACGAACTACAAGAACTTTTATATTATGATACTTGCTGCTACAGAACCCTTCATGGGCGCGTCCAACTCGCACTTGGCCGGTTTTTATTATATAAATCTTCGATAACCCTTCTTTATCACAAAATAGACATTACTTAAGTAAAAGTACATGTACAAGCTTAAAAGATTCAAATAACCCCACACCAAGGTTGTTGCAATCACCCCTTAAGAAGCAGTATTACACCTGAGCCCCCTCTTGACATAAAACTGTAACCCATGGGAGAGGCCGCGATGGCTGGCATATCCTTTTTTGGGAGCTCTGGGGTTATCCTTACGAGGGGTGAACCCAGGACTTCTGGCTGTAAGCAGATGGAAGGGTACCATGTGGTTTGAGCCGATAAGAGTCCAGCATTGCATCCATGAGGATCTCCACAAGAACAAAAAAGTTTGTGTGATCGTCAGCGGTACAATTTTAAGTTTATCGATATACAGAGCTCATTGATATGCAGATAAAAATGAAGTAGGATAAAAATGATTTTCATTACAATGCAATTTGGCTTTTATTGGCAATTTTATACAATTAAATAACTTTTTAATATAAGGCGAAAGAAGCTTAGAGAAATTTAATGTAAGTATTCAAAGTTAGCAAAAATTTCTTCACCGATTAGAAAGTTGTGATCTTATTTTCCAAGTTTGGCTAACAACAGTACAAATTAATTAAAACTATTAGTACAAATTAATAAAATTAGGTACTGAAAAGCTCTAAAACGTCAAATAAATGTCTACAGGAGTCAGATATTATTAAGATAAACCTTCTTATATGAGCTTTTAATAAACGCGCTTGGTTGCACCTGAGTATTTATTGTCAGCGTTTGGATAAAAAGCGTTAACTGTAAACGGAGCTGTATGGTCTAGTAGGTCAAGTGCGTGTGGGTGCCTACGTAACGACCACCGCGACATCTCTTCACACTGTACGTTTGTTTATACACTGTGGCATTTCCCTTCTTCTATCTACAGCATATAGAACCACTGAGAAATCCCAGTATCATACAGTGGTGTTTCTAAAAATACTGCATTCTATTACTAATGTAATATTTATTGAGACAGAGTTCCTCCTGGGGTATCCTTACGAGAGCTTACCCGGGGCTCCCAACCGTAGGCTGTTAGGCAAGATAAGTGAGGTGTTTTAGTCGGTAGGAGTCCGGCCATAGATTTTTCCTCACGTAAAAAAACGAAAGGTTCCTTCATAAGCAGTAATCAGGAATTTACAAAATCTTACTAATACTATAAATACTGAAATTTGGGAGTGTGGATGTGTTGATGCCGGGATATGTGTATGTTTTTTTACTGTTTATCGCCCTATCGTCAAAACTTTAGTACTGGGATCTGATATTTAATACAGTCATAGATTATAGTCTGGCATAACACAAGCTTCTTGATCCCGGGATTAAGTTCCCATGGAGACCGGGATGGGCATAACATCCCACGCGCGGGCACGCTGTCTAGTTTATAACAAGAAAAAGATATAAATACCTCTTTCAAATCGTTATGCCAATATCAAAGGCTTAAGAAGTTACGGAATGAAGCTACTCCGCTATTGTGGTTTATATTAAGACAGAATTTAATGATAGTGACAGGATGTCTCGCACAGCTAATATTAATTCGTCATGATATTACATTATGACATTTTGTGTGCATTTGTGTTTGATGTTAATAAAAACTAAATATTGTTGGAAACTCTCACACAACATCATTTAGCTCAAATTAGGTTATTATAAGCCTGAGCTAAGGGATTTAGACGACTGATAGACATACTTATATATTTCAAAATACGTACATATTATAAAATAAATAAAATAAAATAAAAAAGCCTTTATTATTCCATCGGCATGTACATTCGTGTTAACTTAATTGGGTAAATAATTTTAATCTAAAGCGTATGCCGCCTGGACCCCTGATCGGGTGAAGGCCTCCTCCAGAGATTTCCATTCGTCTCGATTTTTTGCGAGGTAGGCCCAATTACTTGTTCCTATAACTTCTATTTCGTCCTTCCATCTTGCTTTTGGCCTACCTTTGCCTCTGTGTCCATGCGGTCCGACCCACATAGTAACTGATTTCGTCCACCTAATGTTAGGGTAGCGTGCTACGTGACCCGCCCACCTCCACTTCAGACCTCGTGCGAAGGACAAGGCATCTATCACACCAGTCTGTTTTCTGATACTCTTATGACGGACTCTGTCCCTCAATTTTAGATTTAGTAAGCTGCGTTCTAAGGCTCTTTGACATGTTGTTAGCTTTCTGTTAGCTGCTGAATCGAATATCCACGTTTGACATCCGTATGTGAGACAAGGTAGGAGGCATGAGTCCATTACTTTCTTTTTTAGTTTTACGTCCATGTTTGACTTCATAACTTCCTTATAGGCCCAGAACTTTTTCCATGTGAGTGATATACGCCTGTCTATTTCTTCTATGTTGTTATTTTTGCGAAATGAAACTTGTTTGCCTAGGTAGATATATTCTTCGACATAATCGATCATGTTGCCATTTACGAAAATTGGAGTTTTGAAGCGGTTAGACATTACCTTCGTTTTTGAGATGTTCATTTCCAAGCCGATGCTTGTACTTGCGTTATCTAGTTCAGACATCATGGATTGGAGTTCTGCAGGACTCTCGGAAAATAGAACAATGTCATCTGCGAAGCATAGATGGTGAAGGCGTTCCTTGTCAATTTTTAATCCTTTTTCGTGCCAAGAGAGAGTTTTCATTGTGTTTTGAAGGACTGATATGAATAATTTAGGTGATAGTGGATCACCTTGTCTGACTCCTCTGCTTATTTTAATTTTTTGTCCTGAGCTTTCTAACTTGATTTTACTAGTACTATTTTCGTATATATGTTTAATTATTCTGATATATTTGCTATTCACATTTTGATCGTAGAGGGCTTTCCAGATGTTTTGGTGCGATATGGTATCGAATGCTTTTTTATAGTCGATAAAAGCTAGATAAAGTGGCCAGCGAAATTCGTAATATTTTTCAATTATTTGTTCAAGTACTTGGATATGGTCAGTAGTGCTGAATGATTTTCTGAACCCTGCTTGCTCTCGCGGTTGATGGTTTTCTATATTGTCGTTAATCCTTTCCAGTAAGCAGCTAGAAAAGAGCTTGTATAGACATGGCATTATGCTTATGGGTCTGTAATTCCCTACGTCTGTAGGGTCTCCCTTCTTATACAGCAGTACTATTTCAGACTCTGTCCACGTCTTTGGGACTGTTTCTTCGTCTAGGATTTTGTTAAATAGTAACGTAAGGGAGTTAATGATCACTGTTTTAGCCAGTTTTATTGCCTCGTTTGATATACCGTCGCTGCCAGGACTTTTGTCGTCTTTTAGTTTCTCTATTTTACTTAGAATTTCGATTTCGTTAAAGTACGGTGTCTCTTTGTTTTGATTTAGTGCAGTTTCGATATGATCATGGTGCGAGTCTGTAGAGAGGCTATATAGCCGTCGGTAGAATTCTGTAGCGGAGTTTAAGACATCTGCACGAGTTTGTTGTTTTGGAGCGTTTGCGTTCAATGATAGTATCCACTGCTTTGTAGTATTTAGTTCTTTAATTGCCTTTTTCAGACTTCCAGAAGATTTTAAATGTCTGGTAAATATCGATTCCCTATGATTTTTATAGTTTTTCTTTATCTCTTTGTTAGTTGTTTTGAACAAGAAGGTGAGTCTAGCTTTTTCATCGTGACTTAGGTGTCGTTTGTGAAGTAGTTGACTTCTCTCTTTCATTAGTTTTAAGGTATGTTCTGTAAGTGTCGAAAGGGTATTTTTGATTTATTACGTATTGTTTTGTCTTTTTTCGTTTTCGTTAGACAAAGCTTGATAGTGCTTTCAATCTTTTTGTAGTATGTTTGGACATCGAGAATTTCTTTTCCTTTTTCAGAGAGGCCATGTTTAGCATTTTTCAAGTTCGTTATGTAGTCTGATCTGTCATCTATTGTCTTTAGTTGATTTCTTGGGATAGTAAAATTTCTTCTACTTAATTTCACGGCTTTTACTTTGACTGTAGCTCTTAGCATCTTGTGGGGTGTTGGGAAGCCTGTATATATGGTCTCAAAGTTAGTAAACGAACGTGGGAAATTCGATAAGATAAAATCGATCTTGTTTTTTGTCTGCTTGTCAGGGGAAATCCATGTCCATTTATTCTTTTATTTTTCTTGAATAAAGTGTTGATTATTGTTAATTTTTTCTCGTATGCGTAGTGAAGTAATCTTTCTCCTCGTTTGTTCCTGATTCCGTAGCCACATTTCCCAGTGATTAGTGATTCTTCCTTTTTTGGTTCGCCAATTTTTGCATTATAATAACCCATGCTTATCACATTTTTTCCTGCTAAGTCGTGGGCTAGCTGAACTTCCTGGTAAAATTTTTCAACCTCTTCGTCACTGGCTCTTGTTGTTGGAGCATAAACTTGAATAATAGACACGCTATAATCATCAAATTTTAAGTTTAATAAGCATACTCTCTCCGATATTCCTTTGTAGTTTACAATGCTGTGTTTTAACTCTATTTTTATCAAGAATCCAACGCCGTATTGGCCTGGAGTTTGCCCCGTAGAACACAAGATATGGTCTTTGTCTTCTGTAATTATTGTTCCTATACGTCGTACTTCAGATAATCCTATGATATCATATTTTATGTTTTTAATTGTTTCTTTCAGTTCTAGTAACTTTTCCTTAGTACTTAGTGTATTCACATTGTATGTACAGATGTGCAGTGTGCTGAGTGGTGATTTTGGCAATATAATTTCTTTACGTTCCCTGGAGGGTTATAGTCGCTTATCCCCACGGTGACTAGCCGGCTTGGGGTAGAATTTAAATAGTTTGGTTTAAATATTGCGGCATTGTTGTTGTTTCGGTTCCGGGTGTCGTTTCTAGCTAGTTTTTTGGAAGTCCAGTTAATGGGGTCGGTCTGGTGCTCTTGACATAATTTAGTATGCTAGGTTTTACTATTTTATTTGTGCTTACTTTTTCAGGCGGTGAAGGAGATATTTTTTTCTGTGTATTCGTCCTCTTCTGATGTGATGTGTTTGGTGAGTCGGACTCCTCTCTTTTCCTTTTGACACGGCTTAACTCTGAGGGTGTTTTAACAATAAGCTTGTCATACTTTATAAAGGCAATGTTTCCCTTTTTTCTCTCCTCTTGGACTTGAACTTGTAATAGTCGTCTTTTTTCAAGAACCGCCTTTGGGAAGTCTTCCTTGATATAAATGCCTTGTGGTAAGTTAGTTTTGTTTTTCATAATAATGTGTTTTTTCCATATAGATGAGAAGGTTACCACTACGGGACGGTTTTTCTTTCCCGTCCAGTGCCCAATTCTTTGCACATTGTTAATCTCCTGATTTTCCAGATGTACCCCTGAACCTACTACTAGTTCCTTAATATAGTCGACGAGTTCTGGTTCTGTTTTGTTCAGCTCTTGTGCTCCAAAAAATATGAGGTTACTTTTGCGTTTCTCCTTCTCCGCAATATCTAGTTTTTTCTCTAAATAGGATACTTTATTTTTAAGGTTATTGTTCTCTTCCATTATAGTAGAAAGTTTTTCGTTCAAAGCTTCCATAACATTGTTTGTTACAGCGGTTGTTATAAGCAATGTTTGTTGGTTTAGTTTTTCATCTAGTTTTTCTAACAATAGTTCCATGTTTATATTCATTTCAGGTTTTTAAGCTATTGCATAGCTTCTATCGCGGGCCTTGCGTGGAGACCGAATCCAGAAATTGTGTCACGAAAACGAGTCACACTCGGCTACCTTCGGCCACGTTCGTGTATCTAGTCTAGCAATTCATAATTTTTTTGTTTACGTCAATTATGAACTCTGCAGTCGTTATATATTATTATTATTATGTCAAATAATCCAAAAATTGATGCTTGTACCCAGAATCGATCTTGCGCCTTCTGCGTACCGATCCGCGTCTTAACCACTCGACCAAAGTTGAATTAAGAGTGTTGGTCGAATTTAGAGTTCTTAATGTGAAATGACTATTTCGATGCTGTCAATTACATTAGTTGCTGTCAATTTACTTCGTCTAAATAAAAATTCGACTATAGGTGTATAGGTATTCATCATCTATGTACAACAGTGAACTGTACTCGTATAATTCGTGTAAAAAGTGTTTTAAATATAAATAAACAAAGTGCATTTATTAATGTAGAAAGTCACGAAAAATAGTGAAAGAAAATGAGTGAGTACTCTATACAGGGTGAATTTTTCAAAAGGGATTGGATGGCCAAATCCGAAACTATAAGGAATAACGAAAAATGCTCAAAGGAGTCACGAGCCCGATTTTGATGAAACTTAAAACCTCATCATTAGATTTTTGAAAAACCAATAATCCTAGCTGGGAATCGAATCCATTGATTTTGAAAAAAAAACACACCCTTTATTATTACACCATACGATAGTGTTGCTATTAAGGATCATATTCTGGGAAGTAATGATATACGGCAAACTACAGGAAAGAGCTCATCTTTAACAAAATACATTTTATTTTTCTTACGTTAACTGATTAATTGTTCAAAATCTTTGCAATACATAGCTGGATTCGAAACCTCAAGGAATAATTAAGGAATATTATTGATTCCGTTGAGAATATTCTCTAAAAAATCATTCTGAGCATAATTTAAAACACGGAATAGTTACGATGTTTTCTGGGATTTCGAACGAAACAAAATTATGATACAAAATTTAGGTACATGAAATATGCATTCTATTAAAATTCCAAATGTTCCTTAAATTTGGCGTATATCATTACTTTGCAAAATTTGATCCTTAACAGCGACTCTATCGCATGGTGTAATAATAAAGGGTGTGTTTTTTTTTTCAAAATCAACAAGTTCGATTCCCAGCTAGGATTATGAGTTTTTCAAAAATCTAATGATGAGGTTTTAAGTTTCATCAAAATCGGGCTCGTAACTTCTTTCAGCATTTTTCGCTATTCCTTATAGTTTCGGATTTGGCCATCCAATCCCTTTTCAAAAATTCATCCTGTATACATACATTTTATTATTATTATCACCAATGCAGTATCATTTTTTGTTTTGTTAATTTATATATACTTAATACTGCTATAAAGATAACCAAACCCGGGAGTACGTTCCCATGGGAAGCGGGAAGAAAATTTCACGCTGACGTAGCCGCGAGCGCCATCTATCCCATACCTATGTACTTTAAACGTGTCATAAAAGTCACAACAATACCATACATGCATATTTCAAAGAATGTCTATTATTACCATAAAATTTGTAAAAATAGTTTTTAAGTAGAAAGAAGAAACCTATTGTTTTATCTTTTAACTAGCTGACCCTCGCAACTTTGTTTACGTCACACAAGGTCTATGAAATTAGAGGTATTTATTAATCATACTCATCAAGTAGCGTGTAAATCTGCCCTGTATGCTATATCAAAATAGAGCTTAATGGTTAAAACTATTCCTCAGTATAGAATTTTCCTCAGTATAAACAATTTACATACAAACACCGGCGTGTTCGAATTTTATTACATGTATCAATGTAGTAGACGTAACGTGTATAAAATGACATCAATCAAATGTCATCAATATTCTGAAAAAGAAATTAAAAATAGAGTTCACAAACTCTTTTGAAAATATATACTGTACCTACCTTAGAGGATCGTTATGAAGATAACAGGATAGTTAACAACCATCCATAGAAAATAGATGGTATAATGCTGAATACCGCAAAGAACAATCGGCGCGGCATAGAATGTGGCCTATACTGATATCCTGGAGGATATTAATGATGCCGATGTCCTGTGCCTGCTGAGGCACAGGACATCATGTCTGCATCATGTCTGCAGGACGTGCAGGATGTGATGTCCTGCAGACATGCATCCGTCATGCATGTCTGCAGGACAACGAGCAGGATGAGGCAGCGAATGGCTGGACTGAAATTAAAATCGACAGACGCAAGAGATGTGGTGGAGGCACTAATTCACGTACCTCGGGAGTGTCGTGTCAGAAACTGATGGAATAGAAGAGTACCCTACATCATTTCGAGTCTCGCCAAGGCCAGAATAACCTTTACACAGCTGCGCCCCGTAGGCAGTTGCGAAAATAGACACGAAGAGTGAAACTCAAAACAAAGTAAACGTTAAAACTGTACTGCTAACTGCTATACGGATGCGAGACATGGAAGGTCACTAAAGTAAAGACATTTCGCACCAGCTACCAGCTATAAGTCTTCGTCAAACGCTGCCTCCAATGGATCCTCGGTACATATGGGCCCGAGAACATCACGAACGTAAGACTATTGGAACGCTGCAGTGAGACCCCAACAGATCAAACGTCGGAAGTGTAGCTGCTGCGCTGGATTGGACACACGCTGCAAAGGGACCATGAATGACATCATACCAAGGCAAGCCTTACTGAAACTACTGGTAGGCTTTCAAAAACTGTTCGATAGTAAGTAGGTACATTTATTGATAGTGGCTATAGGCTACATAACATAATGCGAAGATTAATAGGAGTGGTGCAGCAATGAGGAATGTTTCGAAAACGGAAAACATTTAATCGTTATAAGAGTATCCAGTATCCTTCAACCATTTACGCAGAGGCGCAACGCCTCTGCGTAAATGGTTGAAGTTACATAAAAATAATTTATTACAAAATAATTGTTCTTCTTAAAAAGTTCTAAAACAAAATTCCAAAAGCCCAAATGTCCACAGTCAAGTAGGCACTTGGTACTTTACTTTGTTGAACATAGGCCTTAAAATCTTACTTCTTACTAATATTATAAATGCGAAAGTTTGTGAGTGTGGATGTTTGTTACTCTTTCACGCTCAAACCGCTGAACGGATCGGGCTGAAATTTGGTACGGAGATACATTATAGTCTGGAATAACACATAGGCTACCTTTTATCCCGGGAATAACTTCCCGCGGTAACAAATTTTACGCAGGCGAAGCTGCGGGCATCAGCTAGTATTCTTATATAGAAATAATTATACTAGCATAGTTGGTAAAAAATGCTATGTAATAGCTTTACCGCGGCAGTCCCCGAGTGCCACACGTCTTTTTTTTTTAGTTTTCTTATGCTGGCAGCCCTAGTAATTGGTACTTAGTAAGGGTAATCTGGTTTTCTTGCACTGGCAACCGTAATTTGTTTTTATTATGTTGGTAAGGTATGAAGAATGAACTGTCAAAAGTCTATAGTCTATGCTCAGACTCAAAATGAAAACAAACACAAACCACTTTTGTTTTGACCAATTTGAAGGTAATTTGGTAATGTTCACAAGTTTAGTTCGCACTTTTCACTCGCGAAACGATATTTTACAGAGTGTTTCGTTACTTCTAAATGATCCTTGGTCTTTACATAATTGATTTTACAGTCCGAGCACAGTTAAAAGTCACTTTTTTCGTTAAAATCGATTATATTCGCGGAATTGGTTGACGTACGTGTTTACAGTTTAGTGGCCGGAACCGCAAAAAATTATACACAGAAACAAATATTTGTAGATCACACAAATCATTTTGACTGACCCGGGAATCAAACCCTCAGGACTAGGGCCTCAGTCTGACATGCGATTACAATACCAAATGCGCCACCGAGACAGTCATGATGATTTACATTTCTGTAGTGAATTATCTTCAGTGTGTGGTGCATACGTGTGTCCGCACTATTTGGTTGCGACACTGTAACTCCCAAACGGCTTGGGGGATACTCGCAATGAAGATATATTATTGTTTTGTCACAATATAAAAGCACTAAGCTGATGGTCAGCTAAAGTGAGAAATGCAGGAGTGTGAACGGCTTCATGCCGTTCGCCGGCCCGACCTTATTCTGACTCCTTTTAACCTTTGTAACGATCATAAAGCTCAAAAGCACTTTAACGGTCGCGGTTATAATCTACAAACGTGAAACTTTCCTCTCATCTCAGTTTATTCAAAAGTTTGACACAAGAAAGCTTTAATCAAATTATTAACGATCCAGCTAAAGCTTAAACGTTTAATAATGTGAAAAGTTTTGTGAACAGTCGCGCCCCCGTTCCCGAATGACTAACTTATTCCCGCTCCCGAGGGAAAATGAGAGTAATGAGTTATATCTAGGTTACAAGGTGATACCATTGATTGCTTAAATTAATGGTGATTTAAAGTCTCTAAATAAATTGCGTTTTTCTAAGCATTGGGGTAAGAGACTTGTCCACTGTATTTATTTTAGTAACTTCACTGTAACCACATTCACTTTGTCTTTCACTGACACCACTGCTTTGATTTTCACTGACACTCGGCACATTGTCTTGATCATGATTCTTACTAATACTATATACACGAAGCTTAGATGATGACGGTCTCTTTGATAAAGGCCGCTCATAAATCACAATTGGCTCTGAAGTCGCTTGGTCGACCTTCGCCGCCGCCTGAGTGGGCTGTCTGCTGCGAACTCTTCTAATTATCCAGATTACTCCAGCCAGTAACATGAAACCTACCATGATATAAGCGACCGTGTACTGGTGAATATCATGGTAGGAAATTGGACTCGCTACGTTTTCGTTAGCTTTCAGGAGGTCTATTTCCTTTCTGAGAAGCTCGAGCTGTTCGTGCTGCGATGAATAGTTCTGGTCTACAGAAATGGGAATGCTAATATTTAAGATGCTGTTTATGGGCTCGATTTCGGGCTAATACATTTTTGGTTTAATGTAAATGCTACTGCTTCCTTCCTGACCCACTGCACAACTAAGATGCTCAACTGGTTGAGCCATGGGTACTTTCAATTCCCTTCTACTCAACTAAGATACCGACAACTCAACCCGGACCCACGGCACAACTACTATGCCCAACTGATTGAGTAGTAGGGAACTCGAAAAACACTCTAATTCCCCATAGCACAACTACCTACCTCTTATTTTATTAAGTACTGATAGTAAACCTCTTTGTTCAAGTGTTGCACTTTACTCATACATTCGTCATCTTTTTGAAACAAACAATTTGAACGTCACTTTGTTGTCTACTTTGACGTCGTAGTAATTACAAATTCTGTTTTGTCGACAAATTATAATTCCTATTATAAAAATGAATGAAAGTGAAGGTATTTTCTATATCGATTACAATGGCGGCAAGATTGTACTTTATCGTGAACACCAGTACCATAAGATTCGCAATTATAAAAATGGATCTTCCGTAATGAGGTGTTCATCATATAAAAAAACAAAATATGTGGCGAAAAGGTAAACTTTTGGGCCACACGCTCAAGGCCGAAAAACGAATCATTGGTCTTACTGCTTCGTTACCGTTGTTGCCAAAACAAAGAATCTTAGAAGGCTGGCAATATATCATGAGGGAAATCAATGCTCATAATTTGAAATTGACCAAATTTAAAAAGTATATTGACTACCTTTTTGGTAAAAAGTCTAATGTACTGTCCGTTCTGCCCGTATTTGGTGAGCGTCATCGAACAAATAACTACCTAGAGGAGTGGCACAGCAAGTTAAATAAAGCTGTGAACAAAAATACGGTCAATGTATGGCGCTTATTAAATGCACTTAAAGTAATTGTCGTTAATTCTAAAATCCAAATTGCAAAAGGCGTTTCCATAAAACGCAAAAAAGAGCAGATCATCAATGATGATATTATTAGATCTGTGCAGATGCAACTTCTCACAGGAGAAATTACCCTCGGACACGCATTAGATAAATTAAGATAATTATAATAACATTAAAATATTAAAATATTTAATTCTTTCCTTTCTTCCACAAGTTTATTAGTTTTAAGTTTTGATTGGCAAACAGCCGTATACTGCCACCGGCAAAAGTTTTACTTGTAGGGGAATCTAAATTAGTGATTCTAATTTTCAACAGTTGGGCCATAGGTAGGTACATTATTTTTTTCAACAGATCAATCAGTTGTCTCAAAAGTACCCACGGTTCAACCAGGGATTCGAGTTATCGTCAGTTGGGCCACAGTTACCTTCTATTTCCCAACAGACCAATCGTTGAGTAGAAGGGAATCGAAAGTACCCACGGCTCAACCAGTTGAGCACCGTAGTTGTGCAGCGGGTCAGGCGGGTACTGCTTAATTCTACGTTGTGTGAGTAAATTGTGAAATTCTGAGTCTGGATCAAACATTCTGGCCCCATACTAAATATCCCTGCTCCATGTATGTGCCCGGAAGTGATCTTGTGATCACAAAGTAGGCGAAATTGACACGTGCCACAACAGAAATAAATATATCGGTTGGTGTCAGTTAGTTCCTTCCACTCGTTCAGGCACGGTGAAGTGTTTACCGCACATTTTCCAGTATAGTCATCCCTTCTACAGAAGCTTTCATAATTGCTTAGGTGAAATATAGGATTGTGGACATGACACATGTAATTTTCAGCTGCATGTATTCACAATGGCTGATGTCTGAACTCGTCATAGTAGTGTAGATCCTGTCTATAATATTCAACGCTATGTACTCAGCTACAGGTATGACTGTGGCCACTGTTGAGTTATGAATAACGCGAGGAATTGGGAAAATTTTCATGATTTCAAAGGAATCTCGAGTGATGAGAGGGACCTTTAATTCAAATATTAAATAGTCCTTGCACATTCTTGCTTTGACACGTAATAAACGATAAATGCTTGAAAAGTTAGACTGTAGAGTGTTTATCGGTAAGGTAAGGTCCTTTGTTAAATGACCAGCAATTGTACTCAGCGTGTCTCTTAGCTGATCTTGTGATATCAAATGGAAATTGAACCTGCCTTGATACACGTCGATTAGGGTGTCCACCAAAGTGCTTTGGATCGTTTCCAATCTTCTTAACATATTGCTTGTTGCAATAGCAACCAAATTAAACTCTGTACTGGCCTGGCTTTTCTCTACTATATTTTGAAGATTTTTTGTTATATTATTAAGTTTAAGGGATAACTGATTTAGGATCTTGTGTTGCTTGTTCAGAGACTCTTCAGTTCGTTTCAAAATATTGTATTCAACCTCGATGATGGACGTTTGATTTTTAATAAGTAGTGCTAAATGATCCTCATTATCTCTGGTTAGTAGAATATCGTGCTTGTATTGTTCTGCGAATCGGTCTTCCAATACGCCGAATAGCTCGCTGGCAAGATATCCTACACCGTTAATAAGACCCCGACGCTGGCGCATATGGCGGCGCGTGCCGGCGGCACCGCCGCGCTGACTTAGTAACAGATTGTTATTGTAATCTAACTCCGCGTACTCAAGTTGCAATTGCATTGATAAAACGTCACAGTGGAAATCTCCAATATTACTGCATAATTTTTCTAAGTATTTGATGTATTTGCCACATGCAGTTGTTCCTTGCCAATATGATGCCATGTCGTAGTACGAGACTATCTTCCATTCATCTCGTATTAATCTCATGTCTGCAATTTTATCAAAATAGAACCCTTGACTGTCTTTTAATTTCGTCTCATTATATGAGCAGTATCCCGAGGATAACATGCTCAGAAAAAGGAAAAGAAATAAAGTAGCTGCTGAAAAAAACCTATTTTTTGTAGGTTTTTTGGTAATTGCCGATGTATCCGGTTGCCGCTCCTGTTGCCGGACCGGTAGTACTGATAACTTAACGATTGGTCTTTTTATAAGCCCATTTTTTGTTTTTAATGTGACCACCCTGACGTGGCCATCAGTACCCGGGTGTAATTCCACAACTCTACCCATTGCCCACTTGCCAGGTGGTAGATTTGCGTCGTCAATTGTCACAACGTCGTTTATTTGAATATTTGGTTGTGATTTTCTCCACTTGCTTCTTGCTGTCAATTGGCTTAAATATTCTGTGCGCCATCGCTTAAATATGTCTTGTACGATTTTCTGTGTAAGATACCACCTAGTACGCATGTCCGTCTCTGTTTCTAATGTGGTCATATCTTGTGAAATGTTAATAAAACTCGAGGGTGTGAGATAATCCAAATCGTTAACATCTTCCGATTAGGGACACAATGGTCTCGAGTTAAGCACCGCTTCTACTTGTGTAAGAACGGTTGAATATTCTTCGAAGGTTAAGCGTTGTTCGCCAATAACTCTACGAAGATGTCGTTTCATGCAGCAAATCCCGGATTCCCAGATTCCGGCTGCAGAGGGAAATAAAGGTACATTAAAGTGCCACTCAATCTCCATTGTTGTAATTTCATTGATAAATTCCTGATTAAAATTACTAACCATATACTGGTATTCGTTTGTCAAGGCTCTGCTAGCTCCAACGAAGTTTGTTCCGTTGTCACTATACATGTATCGTGGGGTTCCTCTTCTAGCGGCCATTCTCCTTAGCGCTGCTAGGAATGCTGAAGATGTTAAGTCGGAAACTAGCTCTAAATGGACTAGCTTTGTAACCATGCATACAAAAAGTGCAATATGCCCCTTTGTGGTCTTGATACCACGACCCTTGTTGGCTTTTATCATCACGTGACCTGTAAAATCTACTCATGTGTGATAAAAGGGTTTCGCTTGGTTGCATCTTTGTGCAGGTAACTCCCCCATTAATTGTGACATTTTAATAGGTTTGTGCTTCCGACATGTTACACAGTTTCTTAAGCGTTTTTTAACGGCTCTGTTGCCTCCAATAATCCAATATTTTTGTCGGAGATTTGCTAAAGTTACTCGAGTTCCACCATGTAAGGTTAATTTATGAGCATAATCGATAATTATATCTGTCAGGTGATGGCTATGAGGGAGAATTATGGGATGCATCACGTCGGGATTCAGGTCAGCCTTTTTCAGTCGACCTCCCACTCGTAGAACTCCATGTTGGTCCAGGAATGGGTTAAATTGTAATAGTGAGCTCTTTGAATGTAAGTTTTTGTTTTGTTTTAATGTGCTTATTTCTTCTGGGAATTCATTGCGTTGCGCATGTATTATTAACAATCGTTTGCCATTATTAATTTCTTGCAAAGTTAAGTGTTTTCCATGATGAAAACTTTCTCGTTTTATGCAAGAGATATATCTCAAAATCCAGGCTGAAACTCTTGCTAGTTTCTGGAAGGAACTATATTTGTGTATCAAATTACTAAAAATGGTTTCGTCCTTGATGACATGATTTACTTGTATGCTTTTGATTTCTTCATTAGTAGTGAAAGATTTTAATGGCTCACTTTCACAATTTGGTAGCCACAACGGTCCATTCCACCATAAATTGTGATTCTTAAGCTGTGCTACGCTAATGTCACGGCTAGCACAATCGGCAGGATTTTCTGACGACTTGACATAACGCCAGGTGTTTGACGGCATAACTTGACAAACTGTTCTTACCCTATTGGCTACAAAGGGCTTCCATCTTCCTGGGTCACCCTGAATCCAGGCTAGTGTTACCATTGAGTCTTTCCAGCCGTAACTTTGTATATTATAGCTGCTGAGGCATCCCTGTACCTTAGCCATTAATTTAACCAATAGTAAGGCACCGCATAGCTCTAATCTGGGCAGCGATATATTTTTGCTCACTGGGACTAATTTTGATTTAGCGGCTACGAGTGTTATTTTGGTTTTATTACAATTTTTTATCTTGCAATAAATAACACATGCGTAGGCCTTGGTGGAAGAGTCACAAAATCCATGCAGCTCTATTTTATTATTTTGTTTAGAGGTGCCAAACCACCTCGGTACTTGAAACTGATCAATGATTGCCATATCGTCTCTTATATTTTTCCATTCCTTGATAATTTCCTCCGATAAGCACTCATCCCACTTAATATTTAAAGACCATACCTTTTGGAATAGGAGCTTCATTTTTGTAGAGATGGGGGCTAACCAACCCAGTGGGTCATAGAGTTTGGAGATATCAGACAATAAGGCTCTTTTTGTGTGCTTTTTAATGATAGGTTCGACTTGCGATTGAAATTGGAATAAATCCAGAGTTGGATTCCAGCGTATGCCTAATGTTTTTGTTGATTCGTGTTGCTTAAAATCAAAATTCTGCGCCGTTTCTGTCTTGTTCAGTAATAATGCAGGGCAGTTTGATTTCCATTTTCTGAGATTGAATCCACCCAGTTTCAATAACTCAATCAAATCGTGTTGTAATTTTAATGTTGCTTCGGTGGTATCTGCTCCGTGAAGAACGTCATCCATATAGAATGAATCTTCTAGTACAGATGCCGCAGAAGGATATTTTGACCTTTCGTCTATGGCTAACTGTTTTAGCGTCATCATTGCTAGAAAGGGGGCCGCCTTGGTACCGTACGTAATTGTGCAGAGAAAGTACTCTCTAAGCACAGCATCCTCATCGCGCCAAACTATCATTTGAAGGGCTTGATCTTGCTCTCTCACCCAAATAAATCGAAACATTTTTTCTATGTCGGCTGTGAAGGCGTATCTGAACTGTCTCCACTTAAGTAAAAGTGACTGCAGGTCCTGTCGTAGGTTGGGCCCTTTCAGCATAAGGTCATTCAGACTAAACCCAGAAGTAGTTTTTCTCGAGGCATTAAAGACGACTCGAAGTGCCGTAGTTATTGATTCATTCCGCATTACGCCATGATGCGGTAAGTATGCTCCTGAAAGTTTTGTTTCAGTGGGATTCCGACTTCATATGAACCATCAGATCGCCTAGTGGTAGTCAACTTGTAATGTTGAACACATTGGCTGTCCTCTTCTGATAACGTGGATGGTTCAGAAATATCTTCGACTTCCCAGAATTTTTGAATATCTTCAACGTGATTCAAGACCACGTTGCAGTGCAGTGTTTGCACATTTCCACACAAAATCCAGCCTAAGCGGGTTTGTTGTGCTATAGGTACTGCTTGATCTGATCTGCTTATTCCATCCATAATGATGTGCGAATATACATCTGCTCCAAATAATATATCCACTGGACGGCTAACATTAAAGTCCGGATCTGAAAGTTGGACGCCTTCCAAATGCGACCAGAACGGTTTGCTAAACGAACAACTAGGCAAGTTTTTCACGAGCTTTTTCATGATAAAAACTTCTGTTGTTAGTGAAAAATCGCTATATAAAGAAGAACATGATAGTTTAGCGAGGCCCTTACAACTGCTTTCCTTGGCTCCGATACCTGATACTACTCCCTTACAGTGGCTTCTTGTTAGTGCCAAAATCTGTGCCGCTTTTTCTGAAATAAGGGAGACTTGGGACCCCTGGTCTATAAGGGCTCGCATCTGATGATAAGTTCCATTGCTGGCTTGAACCCTTACCATCGCTGTTGCTAGTAATGTTTCCCTGTTGCCATGTTGCAACAAAGAATTTTTGTTGAAATCTTCCTCTTCAAGTGTAATGTTGCAAGAGGGGTTATTGAACGATTCGTGCAATAAAGTATTATGGGCTGCATTGCATTCATTGCATGTTTTTGCTGATGTGCATGTTTTGTCTTTGTGAACGTGTAGACAATTTTCGCAAATGTTGAATTTTTTGATTGTGTTTAATTTTTGTTGTGGAGTCATATTTATGAATTTATTGCAAAAATAAATTCCATGCGGTTCTTTGCAGAGTACACAAATTGTATTATTTCTTGTGAAATTCTTGACATAGGAAGTTGATTGACCTCCTTTGTATGCGGGAAAAGACTGCTTAGCGTTATTATTTGATGTAAATGGTTTATATTTATGAATTGTATTGCTTGAGCTAATATTTGTAGGTTTGGAATTGTCGAGCTTTTTCTTAGCAGATTCTAACATTGTAAATCTGTTTTCTAGGAAACGCAAAAAATCATGTAATTTTGGCAACTCCCTAGGCTTCGGTAGCAATTCCAGATAATGATTGTGAGACTCTGTATCCATTTTCTGAAGTAATATGTGGACAATCAAGGGATCCCAGCTGCTAGTATCGACGCCTAGATTTTTAATGGCATTCATACATTCCTGGGTAGTGTCATGTATCCTTTTTATGTGGGTTATTGCAGGTTGTTGACTGGTTGGCAAGTTCAGTAACGTATTAACATGTGACGTAAATATTAATCGAATATTGTTATACCGATTCTTCAGTATTTCCCAACTTACGGAGTAATTATCACTACTTATGTTTAAATGCTGGATCAAACGCTCAGCCTCTCCTCTCAACTTGCCTTTGAGAAATTGCATCTTCTGGGCGTTTGAAATGGATAAGTTGTTGTGTATTACCTCCGTAAATAGATCTTTAAAAGAGACCCAATTCTTGTAGTCTCCATTAAAGACGGGTATTTCCATTTTTGGGGTCCAACTGTCCTTGTGAACAACTGACCACAGCTTGGCATTCAGCTGCCTTTTCATCTCATTGAATGCCCTTTCGTGCCTGCTGAATGCATTTTGGTAATAGTCATCTGAACCTTCCAGTTCACTATCTATTTCTAGATGCAAAGTGTCGATTGTTGACCATCGAGACTTCAACGTCTTCAACGCATCTTCTAATTCCCACTTCTGTGTGAAACTCTCAATATCCATATTATCCATCGTACGGAGAAAAGCTCTAAAATTACTGGCCTGTTTCCTCCGCATTTCGTCGAGTTTGCTAGATGATCCTGTTGACCGTGACTCCAATGGTTGGGGTGGTTGACTGTGCTCAGTCGCACCGGTCCCGGTAGCGGTTTCTTCTCGAGCTGTCACTGCTGAGGTCCCCTGCTGGCCCTGCTTCAGCTCTAAGTACGCCTTAATTTTGTCATTGATGTACATTTTAGTTTGACTATAAGTGTTTTGAACCCTATCATACTGCTTGTCAGTAAAATATGGATGACTAGGGCTTACCTCTGTCGTAAGACGGTCATGGTTATACTGGAAGTCAGCCCAATAGGCTTCCAGCATTTCCTGACGCCTTTTGAAGTAGTCCACAGACTTACGATCAGCAGAATCCTTTTTTATGTTCCGGGTCATGTTACCCATGAGTCCTGCTAACTCCATCTGCGTTGCTACGATGCTCTCCATCTTGGGACTTAAATTAAGTAAAAGGCAACGATCTTACTTGTATACTCGTCGGCTTCTTACGTCTGCAGCTTGTTCTGCTTTTCACCTGCTCCTTGTTGACCAGGAAATAAACAGGCTCTCCGTAGACAGCTAACAGTAACACTTGATAGCACTGATAGTTAAGAGAGTCTATAGATTGGCTGATTATTCACTCGCGGTAAAGTGTACTTTGTCGACCGTAGGACGAGAACGTTTCCGATAAACCCGATGGCACGGCAAGAACGACTTTGGTTTCAAATTACCACGACGACTTCGAAGGACCAAAAAAGGTGTACGGGTTCTTGGCAACCTGTGCGCCTTTGTGTTGATAATTTAATGTAAAGTCACTTGGATGGAAAACTAATTTTATTGTAATTAATTAATTATTGCTAAATGAACTGATATGCTATTTTGATGATTAGTGAGGACACGCGGCGTTCTTGCTAGCTACACGCGAACTAATGATTTTAACGAATATGAATTATAATGAGCGTTTACAAAAATGCTGATGAAATGGAAAACTGTATTAAAATGATGATGTGCTGAAAACTGTACAGTTAGACTGTACAATTTCGTTTACAAAATAACACCGGAATTTCAAAACAATTATTTTACTTTAATAGACGCTTTTATTTATATTTTGTTGTTTATAAGTGTTAGTATAAAATAGAATCGTTCAAATCGTTTTGATAAAGTTTAATGATAGAGTTATGAGGTGACAAACATTTCACATAAAATATAATCCATGTAAGCCCCTACTATTTTTCATACATACTTCACATACATCAATCAATCATCATCAAAAGTCAATCAATCAATAGATATAATAAAATCGTAACTGTCTGTTTGTCTGTACGTTTGTGCACGCTAATCTCAGCAACCTCTCAACCGATTGCAATGCAGTTTTCTGTTTTGTGTTGCAGTTTGCTCCACTTAACACTTAGTGTTTGTTTTATGTCAATCGGTTCATAAATAAAAAAGTTACATCAATCTAAAGAATCACATATAAAATGCAGCGTACAAAGTAGCAGGCAACAGCTAGTACATAATAGTTAGTACGAAGAGGAGGAAGAGAAGAAGACATTTCATCAGTTGCACTATGTTCCAAGTAATAAGCGAACCTATTTCCATGTTGAAATTCACAAGCCAGTTGCTATTAAAATTTTCGAACAGTTCATAAAGTCTTCAACTTTGATTAACGAATACAATAATTGGTAGCCGGCACCAACAGGGTTTGATTTACTTTTTAAAACACTTAAAACTTCGTTAACGGAAATGTCCCAACCTGACACCGATCTTAAAACTCACCATAGCGTAAAATGCTTATCATAGGGATCGCTTACAGAAAGTTGAGCAAGTGGGCTTACGATGTACTTCACAATGTCACCTTAGGAAGGCAGGTACAGGTAAGAAAAATAAATCTCAAAAACTCTCCTAAATCACCGTTCTATTGCTAACAGAATATAGCTAAGCAAACGCCCATTTATCAAACTAGTGACATTCTATTATAAACTGAAATAGAATATACCTATATCATTGACTACATACTCAGTACAGAACAGGGGAAAATATTCACAGGTATTATGAAACAGAAAAAGATTTCCCAATTTGTATACTTATTTACTCAAAAACAATTTCAAATTAAATTAGCTCTGGTTAAACGAGAAACATAATAAACTACCTAAATTAAAACCGTCTACCTACTTATCTAAATATAAACTGGGTCCCCTCGGCAGGGTACCCATGAAGCAGGCAGCTTTTCCACGCTGAAGAGCTATGAAAAGCCTATGGGCGAAAAAGCTACCTGCGCGGGGATGACGTGTTTCTTCCCTCAGATGCTTACTCAAGGCCGTGAAAAGACTATGTGCACGACTCCATGGACCAAGTTTCTTGACAACTAATGGAACGAATTCATATTGGGCACCGAGACAACAGTATCTGTTTTTTTATACACTCTCATATACAGCCACTAAACCTAAATTAAGGGAAGCTTGTGTTTTGTATCTATACATCTTGTAAACATACTGACATATTTATTCCATAACAAATTCTTCTAAATAAACATAGAACTCATGTTGATATAGTGTATGCAATCTTTAACGTTACTTGCATGACATCAAAAATTATTATTTTACAGACACTTTACCTTAGTGTAATACAGAAAATGTTTCAGTTAATTTTATTTATTTCCGAAGATAATTAGCATACCTCTTTAAGGTCGAATCCGGGACTTGTAATCAACACTTTAATTACTAAGCTAAAACAATTCTATAAAACCGGCCAAGAGGGAGTAAAATTTGCGTAAGGAGTATTCCGTACCAAAACCAGTAACCTCATTCGTTCAACATGTTGTTTGTTGTATGAGAGCCCAATTGCTTTTTAGGGTTCCGTAGCCAAATGGCAAAAAACGGAACCCTTATAGATTCGTCATGTCTGTCTGTCTGACTGTCCGTCCGTATATCACAGCCATTTTTTTTTCACTGTAGAGGCAACAGATATCACGGTTACTGAGATACAATCTAGTGAAGTACAGACGGACAGACGGACGGTGGAGTCTCAGTGATAGGGTCACATCTTTACTCTTTAGGTACGGAACCCTAAACAAGGAAAGCTCTTAAGCAATTTTCTCTTTAATATCGATGAACAATATATCTGAGAAGCTGCCGTTCCTGAATTCCGTGTTTCTGCTATTAGGTGTCCAGTTTTCTCGGTCTTTTTAATATATTTAGGCGCACCTGTTAGAAAATCATGGCGACATATAGTGAATTGAAAGCGATAGTCGCCCTCAACGTGGCAGTGCGATGATGATGAGTCTAAGATGAGGGAAAGACGTGCGCTAGCAGAGCTTTTTAAGTCTCTATGGTTTAACAGAGAACGAATTTGAATTGATCAGTTCTGGTGAAGATTCTCTCCATTGTATGACGTATGACAATGTTTGTTTTGGGCTCGATGTAAATTTTATTTTTGCCCTGCTCGTGCTGTTCGGGACCGAAAAGAAGATGAAAAGACTAAGTTGAAGAACTGTTCTGAACACTCACGGCGATAGATTTAGTAGAAAGCAACCAAGACTCTGCAGCATCCTCGAAAAGGACAATGGGCGTTGCGGCCCATGAGCGGCCATCAATGAAACTAGTGTCATATAAAAGGGGATATTTTTGACAGCAAATATTGTTTAAGGAGTACTATGAAATACCGTTAGGGAAAAAAAAATAGTTAAAATACTATTTTTAAAATACTATTTTTTTTTATTTTATTTATGTACCCTAATATTCAATACTTTTGTTATTTATGGTCTAAAGACCTTTGTTAAAACCGGTCTCGACATGTTTCATGCGTCAACCAATCAGCGACAAGCACTCTCGACCCGACGATTACCGTTATGTTCAAGCGCACAGCCAGCGCAGTCCATCGTTGACATTTGTTTCGTTGAGTACTGTGCGATTATTATTGTTTGGCAATCTCTTTCGACTCTGGCTTGCATATAGGACTTGTTAATATCTATCTTGGTGACCTGTGCTCGTTTTTTTGGACTTTTTTTAAACAGATTCCTATAATAATGGCAGATAATCGTCAAGTGTGTATTTTATGTAATCGATCCGTGATAAACAGAAGAAGATACGAAATATATAATAATAAAAATATAATAAAAAAATAAAAATAATATAATAAAAATATATTAAAATAATATATTAATATATAATATTATTATGACTATTTATATATATATATATATATATGTATATATATAATATATATATATATATATATATATATATATATATATATATATATATATATATATATATATATATATATATATATATATATATATATATATATATATATATATATATATATATAATATATATATATTAATATAATAATATATTAATATATTATATTATTAAATAAAAATATATTACTCCTATATTATTGTAGATAGACAGAAAAGCGGCAGAGAAGCCATAGAAAACTATTATTGTAGTTGTCTAAGCGGTAAGCGCACTCTTGGTTGCTGTGCCCACATAATGTGTGTAGTGTGGTATTTAGGGTGGGCGAGAAACCAAGAAGAAGAGATTCGTTTACCAGCTCATTTTTTAAATGATGTAATTGTAGACAACAGTTAAATCCCATTATTTTCTTTTTTTAAAGGAATTTTGATGGTTGGACACATAATGCTAGTATTCATTTCCACGTGTTTGAAATGTTTTTGTTTTCATGTCAATAAATCGATGTATTTAATAATTAATAAACCTTTAGTTTTATTTAACCCATCATTATCTTATACTTTTGTGCATTACGTTTTATTATTTACGTACTTTTGGTTTAATTAATTCGATTTTTTTAATATGATCAACCCTTTATAACTTTTTATCCAAACAAGTTACCGAAATATTTTTTTGCAGTCTTAATATATACATAATTGTCGACTAAAATATATATAGCACAGATGTGGCCGCCGATGGGACAAGCGCCATACATTTTTGCCCATTGTCCTTTGCAATCAAAACTAACTTCTTTCATTTCATTATTTGGTAAATTAATCCAATAAACAAATTATTCATGAACAAACTGTTTGTCGAGATTTGATAAAATACCGATTTGGCAGCGATAAAGTAGCCATCAAAGGATGTCATTAATTGCCGGTGGTCTCGCAAACCTCAGGATTATCCCTTTCGTAGCGAAAATAACTGGCGAGATTTAATGAAGAGTGCGTATAAAGCTAGAAAAAAGTCAGATTTCACCCGCACACCTCACACGTCCCGCTCTCGTCTGTCGTCGCTCGGGCAATCCGATACCTATTTTGTGTGGCCGCTAACCGCCATGTTTAGTACGAAGGCGCACAGTATACCCGAAATAATCAGATAAAATTGTCAAAATGCGAGTTGTATCCTTATCTATATACAACATGTAGATCTGCATTTGTGCAATACTTGCACACGTGACTCTACTGCCTACACTCATTATTATTTCGTGATATTTTTTTTTAGTTTTTTTTTTTATATTGAATTTGTTTTTATTTATTTTGCAAAGGGCACTCTGCCTGCAACCACTGGCCAATAATACGTAAACATACATTTAAGTAAGTACTTTATCTAATAATAATGTAATCGTTCATTTCACCTGCGGTAGCGCCTGCGCGTACACTCACATGATGTAGTGGACGAACGAGCTTTATACAGGAGTTTTTAACTCTCTATAAAAATGGCCCAGCGGGCCTAAAAAGACAACATACAATTCATATAATTTGAAATACAGAACATACGAGACATACTAATCATTTTACATTTCATAATATGAAACATGCAATGTTGCCTTTTTAGCCCCTCAGCGCTTTGGAATAGTTTGTCGCCTCAACATAAAAACAGGAACGATTTCCACAATGCGTGATTACCTACGCATGAAAACAAATTTAAAAGACGGAACTTCGGACGGAGAAAATCTTATGTCTTACTACAGAAAGGTAAAAGCTAAAATCAAAGAATTGGATGTCAGTTTACAGGCCGCACCAGGCCGGCACACGCCGTTGGAACACTCAGGACGGGCCGCGGCAGGCCTACACAGGCGAGGCAACGCCTGGCGCGGCCTGTCGTCTGGCGGACCGTGGGACCCCACCTTTAGTAGGCAGTAGAGTTACGTGTGCAATACTTGTTCTACTGTTGTATATTACTTTATATATATTACTTTGAACACACAATAAATTTCTTTTTGGTGATAGATAACATGTAAAGGTGAGTAAAATAATCAAACTGGCTTAAAATATCCACTATATTTTAAGCCAGTATGATTATTTTACTTACCTTTTGGTAATTCATCAAAAAATGAATGTATATATTTTTAAATCGTTAAATATTCATATTAAGACATTTTTAATACGATATAAAACAATCCTATTAAAATTTTTGTTATTAGGAATATTTGACAATTTGGGAAAAAAATATTAATAAAATCTAACTAAGTGCTCTGCAGATTCGCTAAATAATTTTTATACGTAGTGCATAAATAATATGAAAAAGCAAGTTATAGAAATATTTATTTCAATAATAATACCTATTACCCCAAAACTTAAATAAACTGGGCGAATTTGAGCAATGGTAAGATCATACCGTAGACTTTTAATTGCTTAACAAGCGCTGCTTAGTGAATTTGTTAAGGACATTTTATTCACGGAAGTATTTTCACAATAGTATCCTTTCCAATCAGACCATCAGGAGTACCTGCCTAAAATGGTATTTCACAATCTATGAATAGCCCACATTGACATGGATGGAAAAACAATAAATCAAGTTTTTTCTTGTGCTGCAAGTTGGTTCGGAGCAATTGTTTCATTTATACCATGTCTTATTGAAACAACGTTTGATATATCGCTCTTATACAGCAACGTTTACCCGATACTTGCACTAGTGGTGGGACGTAGTTTGATGATTTTTCCAAAATTGGATCCCTTTGTAAGATTGTAGTTCTTTCGATTTTAGGTCGTTCAGTGGCAGTCTTTTCCAGATTTTACTACGTTTAGCCATTTCGTACACCTCTGGTGCCATATCGGGATTTTGGCAGGTGTCTGCTCCATAATATTTATCTTCCATTGCAGTAAATGGCGATTTATTATGAAAACGTAGTGGGATCGAACGAATCAGATTCATCAGCTTGTGTGATATTACGAGCTGAAGCAACTCTGAAATGCATTAAAATTGATAATACAATGTATACTACTACTTACGCTAAATATATTTATATTAGTGCTATAAAAATACAATAAACACGCGAGTGCTCTAAAACATCTATTTGCATTGCATATACTATACCCGTTCGCTCTAAGTTTGCCGCTGGCGTAGAGGCTTGTGTAGAGGCGTAGACAGACTGTCTCGACACGGAAAACAGAAACACAGACCTCTCGTCTCAACGGAGTGATCACAACTGATTTGATGAAACAACAGATGGCCGGCACTCGGGTGAGGGGCGATAGAAATAGAGCGTTATGCGTGGAATAAGAACGTCGTAAGCGCCGAATTTGATTTTTTTCAATTACTCGTAAAATCTACATTATTTTTTAAAAGTGAAAAATTGAGTCACTAGGTTATATGATTTTATACTTTGTATTCAAATATTGACTTAGTTATATGCATAATCTGGAAAATAAATTGATTTTAGTCGAAAATTAGGCATAACATTGAGAGTCTATTCTATCGATAAAATATTATTATTTTATGTTTTCACCTAAGTCAGTCCCTTTCACATATAATGTATTTTCTACAACAGACAAATCAGCTCATTTGTAGCTTGCCTTCGGGTATAAAAATCAAATCTACGATCGACAATTTACCTTTTTACCCCTACGTTCTATGTAAGGGTAGTCCAATCAGGATAATTACTTTTGTAACTAGTAAAATGAAAGTACTTTTAAGCTATCTTCGCATATGCTATTGATTGATGACACTTGGTGAAACACAATGTAAGCACTTTTTAAATTTTCTATGCTGTTCAGTTTTTCAACCCGACTGTTGTAGGTGTTACCTTACTGCATTTTCTAATGTTATCTAATAACAAATATCTATAGACATCCTTGAAGTGGTTAGAAAGAGGCATAGTATACCCCTGCGTTTAATCTTAGATTTATTAGTAGATGAACCTATTTCCGTATTGAAATGAATAAGCGCAGGTTGCGACGACTCTAAATTCATACATACATATATTACTACAGTTCACACAAATACATTGTGTCATTGTGCAAGTTTAAACCAATAAAATTAGTTCCTTGATTTTAAATGAAACGTTCAATCCAAGTCAAATGATTGTACTCGTATCAATACAAGCCGCCCTACGGTGCTACTGGAAACGTAGTCTCGTAGCACGTAGCTGTCTCTACGGAATTGCTGCGATAGTATTGGATTATTTATCTAACCCCAAGCGTGAACCCATATCACTGCGAAATTAATATTATGTAATGTATTTATAAGAGTGAAAATTGTTTTTGCTCTGTGTGAATTGTAGCTTATGAAACGAATGAGTGTAAGGCAAATATACAATGTTTGTTTTGGGCTCGATGTAAATTGTATTTTATGAACTTTCACTTCATTTTTTTTGTAAAAAAAAGGAAGTGAAAGTCACTGCGAGGAGTGCAGCAAGGACACGGCGCCCCACACATTGGTGGAATGCACAGCGTGGGCGCAACAGCGCCAGGTTTCGTGGCAGGTCTGGACGTGAACAATCTCTCGCTGGAGACCATGGTGGGACTCCGTTGCCTCTCTCTGTTAGCAGGTCATGCTCATAGAAGGGACGGCGGGGAGAGAGCGGGAGAGAACTCTCCCACCCAAGTTCCGTAGACATGTCTTCGCGCAACGCTATCGGCCTCCATGACCGGGGGCCTGAGGACGGTGAGGGGACTACTCACCGTTCTTACAGAAGCAGGCTCTAGACGGTAGCGTGACGTGAGGGATTCACGCCCCCTGTAAGAAGCGGGATAACACCCGACAGATCCCCAAAGACCTCCCGAAGATAGCAACGCCGCCGAACCCTCACTAGGTGAGGCCGCAGTGGTAGCTGTAGGTCTGTAGGGAGTCCTGGGGTATCCTTCCGAGGCTCACCCGGGGCTCCCAACAGTAGTATGTTAGATAGGACACGTGTGGTTATAATTCGGTAGGAGTCCGGTAGCATCCCAGTAGGATTTCTAATGTTAATAAAAAAAGTATTGAAACCAAAATAATGTTATTTTCACTTCTAGTGCATGTGAATTCACATCAATCAATCAAATCAGTCTATAGCAGTGCATGTGAATTCACGAACGATTTTATTTTTCTTCTAACATGACCTTTGTCTATTATACAGACTGAACGCAAGGAACCTAAGAAAATATATTGTTATCTTAATAATTGGGACTGATTGTTATTATTATAAGTTGATTATATCATATTTAAAAAAATGATATTGAAGGGGTGACTTAAAGGTCGCGTGTCTCTCACCCATAAGTATGCGTACTTAAAAACCATCGAGCTAAAATTCGGCGATCCATCCTATTTGAAATCTTACTCGTAGCTCGTGCGTGTGTCACACTGTCACCGCTGGCGAGCCGCGAGTCACGAGCCGCGATTTTAGTTCCAGCAATTCGTTAAAGCACAAATTTTGAAATATTGATGTTTGTATATTGTTTTGTTAATTAAGGGGTTAATAGAGCACGCACATTTATATATTTACTAAGCTTTTAAAATTCCGAAAATGAGTGACTTCCAAACTGATTTTCATGCACTGCAAACAGAATTCAGAAAAAGGTTTCCGGATTAACCCTTGTCTTTGAAAGATTAGAAGTAATAATTACTAAGACAAATATGTATGATATAATTCGTAGGTAACACAAAGCGTCTTCTGTCGACGACATTGCAATGAAGTGTGAGTAAGCTTGCACGTCTGTCACCGACGGCGAGCCGAGTAAGCTTTAAGTCCGCGTACTTTAAGTTCGTACGTCTGGCACCCACTTTAAAGTGTGTACTTACTAATACAACTAATTATAAATAATATATATTACAAAAAATAATTTCAGATACAAAAAATAATAATTACAGAATATGAATTTTATTTTTTGAAATAAATATAACTCTATTTAATAAAAAAATTCAAAAGAAGTGAGTTGATGTGAAATATATTATTCACTAGCTGAGCCCGCAACTTCGTTTACGTCACATAAGGTGTATGAAAGGAAAGGTATTTCTTCATCAGGGTCATCAAGCAGCGTCTGAAACTGCCCTGTTTGCTTAATCATAAACTCTTTTATGATTAAGCCAACACGCCAGTTTAGGTTCACTCACATTCAAAGAAACCCCTACAATTAAAATTTTCAAAATATCTGATTCTTAAAAGTGTTATAACTCTTTTATTTCTAAACCGATTTACATAAAACAAACGCTAAATGTTAACTGGAGCAAACCTCAACACAATAAAAAAAAACCGCATTGCAATCGGTTGAGCGGTTACTGAGATTAGCGTGCACAACCGTACAGACAAACAGATATACAGACATACAGACATACAGACAAACAGACAAAAATTCTAAAAATCATTGTTTTGGGTTCTATTGCGTTTATAAAGCCCCCCTATAATATTTTTTCTTATTTATCTTCCATGTACAGACAGCGACCTGTTGCGATTTTATTATATGTATTGATATCAATAAAGTACTTATATATCTTTTAAGGAGTGTACATAAGTATACACGCTGTTTATATGTGTAATTTTGAAAGCAATACACAAGTACTTGCATCTAAATATGTCGAGATCCTTTGAGTTTTGATTTCATTCTTGCGTCTCTTTGATAGGATCAGAGAGGGTTTATTGCGTGACATTTTCACGGTTTTTCCGTTCTGATCTCGCACGAACGTGCTAATGGAAAAATGTACATTAATATGTACGAAATTGTTTTGTTACTCTATTGGATGAATTACTCGAAAACTTGATTGCTTTTCACAGAATGGATCTGTGAATATTTTTGTACGACTTATTCAACAACGCTTCAAATGGTGCGGACTAAGAAAAAATAGCAATTCCATTTACGCGATTTCTAAAAGAAATTTAGTAAAAAGCGGAGAAATCTTTGTGGATTATATCATAAATACCATTACATAATCCATACATGTTACTTTATAAAAACCTTTTATTAAAACAAGAAAAATGTATTTTAGATAGGTATTTATTTCTATAAATACCTTATATTCTAACAAATAAAGGTGGAACATTATCGAACAGTAACTAAACAGACCGTGAATGATGAATTTCCTTTGCCTTCATTAATATAAATGGTAGAAGAGAAGATACATAGATATCGCTAATACATACGAGAATACTTGAGATATTCTCAATAGGCATGATTTAGAAAACTATTCGCCCTTTGCTTCACATTCACTAGGTACATGGAAAAATTTCTATGTATGTTACAATAGTAACTTATGTGTGAGCATCCTTCTATATAGGATTCACTGAGTTATTTATATCCCAGGTTAGTAGAATAGAGACCGTTAGCTCAGCATTCCATGGATTTATCGTACATTTTACGGCCTATAGCATGTGGTACAGAGCGGAACACTGTTTTTTCTCTGGGACTTAAGCTGGTCACCTTATGACTGTGGAAATTGTAAAAGTATTTTGAGGAATATTTGGTGTTTGATGGAGCAATATCATCTATCAGGGATTGACTTATTCGATACATTTTTTATACTAACTAATATGTTGGCAAAACTATGTTGCCCGCATATCCGATCGAAACTTAAAAAAAAAAAACTGGTCACCATAGCCTATGAACATTTGCATCATCAGAAGCTACTTTGTAACTAAAACTCCTATGCCAAAACGAAACACTAAACTATGCATATCAACATGTCGATAGGTTCACTATCGTTATGCTTGCCGAATACCGAATCTCCGTACTAGGACCCTATTAATTCCTGGGGACATACTTCCTATGGCTTACCCGGGGCTCCAAGGGGACAATGTGACGTGATAGTTTCACGCACGGATTTTCCCCATGTTAAAAAAGGACCCTATTAATAGCACTGGAACTCGGAAACCTCATCGGGAAGGGATGTACCTGCTAACCAAAGAACAAGGCTCTGGTAAATGGTGCAAACGTGGTTTGGTGACCAAAAGATGGCTCTCAACAATTTAACGGTAAAACATAGCACTGCAACGTATAGTCAATATATCCTTCCGAGGGCACAGAAGGCAAGACGCTGCCTCCGGCCGTGGGGTTTTAGTCGGTATAAGACCGACATGACAACCATAAGAATTTGCACACGTAAAAATAACTTCTTACGTACTTTTACGTAATATTACGTAAAATTTACTTCGTGATATTACCTGATATTAGTACGTAATATTGACTTACTTACGTACTTTTTTTAGTATTTTTTTTACTTTATTCTGACTTACAACGCTCTTCTCTCTTGGGTCTGTTGGAAGAAATATCAACTGGAAGAAATTTATATTTTGAAATAAGCAGAGCCTTTGTACTAGTTTTCGTTTGTGTGTCTCATTTTCAAATAATGTTGTATAAATAAATAACTTGGTTACAACTTGAAAAATGTGAAGAAAGAATATCATAGTAGTAGCAACGATATTATAAAATAGTAATTTATACAAATAGGCCTTGCCCCCCACTGAGCAAACTTTCCCACCCCTGCCACAGCTGTCATATAGTTGGAGGGTATTTTGAGGGAACGTTTGCGTAACCTTAGTGGTCACACACACAGTCAATCTCTGTACAAACATAAAGTGCTTTTAGTGTAGGTGATAGAATTGAAAACAAATCATTTGTACGGAGTTTTGAGACCTGATTTGGTTTAATGACCAGCTATTTTTCAAGTGGAATTTTCACCATAAAAGTGTAAAGATGTCAAGGTGCAAGGAAACCCTGTTCATGTGATTAAGGATTCATTACCACAAAAAAAAAGTCAGGTAGAATATTTGAGAGGTTGGAGGTAGTAAATTCCAAGGCGCGGTGGGCAGATTGATTTAAATTTGAACTGACAACTTTCAATACAGCCTAACCAGGATTTTAGACAAATACCTCTACTCATTTACACAGGGATGTAGGTTAAACGATTTAAACACTCTCTTTGTATTCGCCAAACATTTGACAGGAAGATTTACACTTAGTAATTTTACTGTAAAGGCGAAGGGCGTGTTCGGAATACCTCCAGGGCTCTGGCTTTAAGACAATAGGCCGCATTTTAATTAAGAACTGCTCAGAAATTAGAACGGCGCGTTAAGAGTTTTTGCCGATCCTTCCTTTCGACTATGTCCGTAATCAAAAGATATGTTTCCGCTTGTACTTATAATTTGCTTTCGTTTTAATTAAGGGGCTTTGCTCTCTTTATTTTATTATGGACATGACCCGGTTTTGTGCCTTTTCTTCTATACTGCTGCCAAGTAATTGAATAAGAATACGAACTTATGAGTTCTAAAAATATTTGAGGTTTAATGTGTTTATGTATTTGAATATAAGCTTAATTTGGGCTTGACGGCGCTGTGCATCAACACCTCCCAAACATTTTTTTAATATTATTAATGCAATATCAGATAGGTAGCTAGTGTATACGCATCATCATAACACATTATAGAAAGCAGCGGGTTTCGTCCTCTTGTACCGATGATTTTACAGGTACCCACATGTTACATAGTTTATTAACAGCCATTAGGGTCGCGACACACAACACTCACGATATCCGAACGGATGTTAGGCGGTTTATCTCGACACTTACACATCTTCACTACAGGGTTCCACGTGGACGAAAGTTTATATCCATCATCACGGTTAAAATTGTTGTGATGCGTCTTGATTTCAACCGCTTCACGAACAATTCTCGGATAATATCGGCGTTCAGTGGACAAAACTCCCGGTGCATGCAACTCCATCCAGTGATTTAATCCTGATAGTAACAGATGCTCCGCGATCGCAGATTTTTCTGTTTGGTGGTTCTTGACCGCTGCTATCTAAAAACTTTATCATCATAACAGACTGACGCGGAGATAGGTCTCCAGAAAGGTCGCCACAAACGTTTGAAATCAGAATCACAAGCATTCGTTTGATAGAAACATGGTTACAAAGTTGGTAATTCCCAATAAGGTAAATATAGCACGTTTCACAGTACATGGGCGTTGTGCAAAATGAAGTCCCTTTAGCTGTGATTTGAGAGGAAGGTTTATATATTATGTGTTTATTTATTTCACCTATTATCGTACTGAAAAGCCGAGCTGTAACGTAGACGAAGTTGCACGGGTCAAACAGTATCATTATACTAATAGAAACTTATATAATTCGTTTTCGTTTCCTTCAATAATGTAAGTTTTCAGGATGTCGATGTCGAGGTATAGGTCGGATGATGGTACAAACATAATTAATTTTAAGAAAATACCGACATTAGCTTATGGTTCGCCTACCGTCGCGACGGTAGGCGAGGCCGCAGTGGCGGCCGTGGGTCTGTTGGGAGTTCTACGGGCATCAGGACTTGCTTATACAGTAAAAGTTTGTTAGGTATTGACAGGCTTGACTTTTTCCAAGCAGTCAATTCATTGCTTAAATAATTTTGATATCTTACTATAGTTTTGTATTGAGTAGGTACTAATAATACCACTTCTAACAAAAACATTTGGTATTTGAAATCGAAAATACCGGAAGTAGAGCTCAATCACAAAAACTACATAGAGAGTTGTATTGGGCTGGCCTCGCGGAAACTCGGAGTCCTAAATAAGGTGAGACGGTACTTCACGCCACATCAGAGATGTTTGCTGTACAAGACGCAGATTCGTACCTGCGTCGAGTACTGTTCTCACCTCTGGGATGACTCCGCGAGGTACTTGTTGGACGCACTTGACGCTATGCAGAGACGTGCTGTCCGAATAATTGGGTGTCCTGAGGTGACGGGAGGCCTCGAACCGTTGGCGCAGCGAAGAACCGTAGCGTCCTTGGCTGCCTTCTACCGAATGTATCACGGCGAATGTTCTGAAGAGCTCTTCAATCTGATCCCACCATCACCTTTCCGATCCCGAACAACGCGTGCCGGGCAGAGATGCCACTCATACACAGTGGAGAGAATCTTCGCCAGAACCGAGCGTTTCAAAAGATCGTTCCTCTGTCGAACTATAAAAACTTGGAACGACCTGCCCGCACACGTGTTTCCCTCATGTTACAACCCCGGGTTCTTTAAGAGGAGCGTGAAGAGGCACATCACAGGGCCGCAAACTTGAGGACCGCTGTAAGAAGTGGCCCCCAATCGCAAGATGCGCCACGGCTATCCATCGTGGCGACGTCAATTTGGCGAGCTGAATATAAAAAAAAAAAACAGTACAGTGTGTCGGTTAGCGCCCCACTGGGTACATCCGACCACTGTGTTGTGCGTGCCAGCCTGCAGGTGTCATCTCCTGCAAGGGCAGTAGAGGTGACGCGGCGACTGTGGCACTACTCGTCAGCAGACTGGGACGGACTACGAGAATACTTTGCAGCCGTCCCGTGGAGTCAGCGCTGCTTTGCAGGGAGGGCTTCACTCGACACGCGGAAAGCCAGTGGTCCTGATGGCATTCCGGCAGTGGTGCTGAAGAATTGTGCAGCTGAATTATCTCCAACGCTAACACGCCTGTATCGCCTTTCCTATTCCTCGGGAGAAGTGCCGGAGGCTTGGAAGGAGGTGAACGTCCAGCCGATCCCCAAGAAAGGGAATCGGTCGGATCCGGCCAACTATCGACCCATAGCCGTAACCACCGTCATCTGAAAGGTGTTCGAGCTAATTATCAACAAACAGCTCATGCGCTATCTGGAGGATCACTCGTTAATTAACGATCGCCAATATGGCTTTAGGCCGAAACGATCAACGGGTGACCTCCTAGCGTACGTAACGCACACCTGGGGTGAGGCTATGGAGAGGCACGGCGAATCTCTGGCTATCGGCCTAGACATCGCTAAAGCCTTTGATAGGGTATGGCATGCGTCGCTTCTTTCCAAGCTGCCGGCATATGGTTTATCGCCTCAGTTATGCCGCTGGTTGGCCAGCTTCCTGCACGGGCGACGTATACGGGTCCTCTGTGATGGTCAGGCTTCCTGCTTTTTGCAGGTAAATGCCGGGGTACCACAGGGATCGGTATTGTCCCCAACTCTCTTTCTTCTGCATATCAATGACATGCTGTCCCTTGGGTGCATTCATTGTTATGCCGATGACAGTACTCTGCATGGGAGCTATTCTGGCCGCCCAGCGGAGGGGCGTTGTGACGTGGACGAAAAGAGACGGCAACTCGTGGCGGATCTCGACCGGGACCTGGGTCGCATTGCCCAATGGGGTTCAGACAACCTGGTCGAGTTCAATGCCAGAAAAACGCAGGCGTGTGCGTTTACAGCTAAGAAGTCCCCATTCCTACCCCTACCCTCTCTTCAGAACATTACGGTTCCACTAAAGGACAACCTGGAGATTCTCGGTATAGACGTCCGGCGTGAGCTCAATCACAAAAACCACATAGAGAGTTGTATTGGGCTGGCCTCGCGGAAACTCGGAGTCCTAAATAAGGTGAGACGGTACTTCACGCCACATCAGAGATGTTTGCTGTACAAGACGCAGATTCGTCCCTGCGTCGAGTACTGTTCTCACCTTTGGGATGACTCCGCGAGGTACTTGTTGGACGCACTTGACGCTATGCAGAGACGTGCTGTCCGAATAATTGGTTGTCCTGAGGTGACGGGAGGCCTCGAACCGTTGGCGCAGCGAAGAACCGTAGCGTCCTTGGCTGCCTTCTACCGAATGTATCACGGCGAATGTTCTGAAGAGCTCTTCAATCAGATCCCACCATCACCTTTCCGATCCCGAACAACGCGTGCCGGGCAGAGATGCCACTCAAACACAGTGGAGAGAATCTTCGCCAGAACCGAGCGTTTCAAAAGATCGTTCCTCTGTCGAACTATAAAAACTTGGAACGACCTGCCCGCATACGTGTTTCCCTCATCTTACAACCCCGGGTTCTTTAAGAGGAGCGTGAAGAGGCACATGACAGGGCCGCCAACTTGAGGACCGCTGTAAGAAGTGGCCCCCAATCGCAAGATGCGCCACGGCTACCCATCGTGGCGACGTCAATTTGAAGAGCTGAATATAAAAAAAAAAAAAAAAAAACAGCTTATATTCAAATACACAAACATCTTAAACTTCAAATATTTTTAGAACTTCAAAGTTCGTATTCTTTTTTTTATATATATATTCACGGACATCTCACACAACGCTATCTGATCCTAAAGTAAACTAGGAATAACCTGCTTGTGTTATGGGTATCAGACCACGGATATTAATACTTATATACTTCTAAATATATACATATTATACATAGAAACACCCAGACTCTTGAGACAATCATTTATGGGTCACACAAATATTTGTCTCCGGTGGGAATCGAACCCACGACCTCCAGCGCCGCAGGCCGTATCACTACTGACTGCGCCACAGAGGCAGTATTCTTATTCAAATACTTGGCAGCATGAATAGAAGAAAAGGCACAAAACCGGGTCATGTCCATTATAAAATAAAGAGAGCAAAGCCCCTTAATTAAAACGAAAGCAAATTATAAGCACAAGCGGAAACATATCTTTACATAGTCGAAAGAAAGGCGCGGTTAAAACTCTAAATGCGCTGTCCTGATTTCTAAGCAGTTCCTAATTAAAATGCGGCCTATTGTCTTATACTCAGAGCCCTGGAGGTATTCCGAACACGCCCTTCGCCTTAACAGTAAAATTACTAAATATAAATCTTCCTGACAAATGTTAGGCGAATACAAAGAGAGTGTTTAAATCGTTTAACCTACATCCCTGTGTAAGTGAATAGAGGTATTTGTCTAAAATTCTGGTTAGGCTGTTTTGAAAATTGTCAGTTCAAATCAATCTGCCAACCGCGCCTTGGAATTTACTACCTCCAACCTCTCAAGTATTTTACCTGACTTTTTTTTGTGATAATGAATCCATAATCACATAAACAGGTTTTCCTTGCACCTTGACATCTTTACACTTTTATGGTGGAAATTCCATTAAAATATAGCTGGTCATTAAACCAAATCAGGTTATCAAAGTCTACTGCAGAATGTTAACCTCTGTCAATTTTGCTACGACCTATCTGGCTAAAAACCTTTTAAACAGCGGGTGTACTACTAGCAGACAAGGCTGGCGTGGGTGGCCCTTCGCCTGGCCTACTGTTAATAGTAGTAATAGGAAAATTTTATCATCATTCAACATAAAAGTAGCGTCACTCCTTCTGATCAGATGAAGTGAGGCCGCTTTTATGTCACTCACAGGTTTTTTTTAAAGTGAAAGACATTCAAGCTATCGCGGTTTTTAACACTCATGCTTATAGAATTCGGGACTTCACGCGAAATACTATTTACTTACATTCACCGACGTTTCGAGCACGTTGGACTGAGGCGAGGATTAACAAAATAAGGCTTGTTCCACACTATCAAATTTTAATGACACAGTGATCAATTTGTCAAATGTGAACTTAGACCAGCCAACCTTGAACGTACTGCAGAAGGGATTAAATTACGCGATCACACCGAGTAAAGTGCCGTATGAAAATATCATATGTGGTGTGGAGGAGGCCATCGCCAATCGCCAAAAATTCCGCTTGTGCTTATAATTTGCTTTCGTTTTAATTAAGGGGCTTTGCTCTCTTTATTTTATAATGGACATGACCCGGTTTTGTGCCTTTTCTTCTATTCATGCTGCCAAGTATTTGAATAAGAATACTGCCTCTGTGGCGCAGTCAGTAGTGATACGGCCTGCGGCGCTGGAGGTCGTGGGTTCGATTCCCACCGGAGACAAATATTTGTGTGACCCATAAATGTTTGTCTCAAGATTCTGGGTGTTTCTATGTATAATATGTATATATTTAGAAGTATATAAGTATTAATATCCGTGGTCTGATACCCATAACACAAGCAGGTTATTCCTAGCTTACTTTAGGATCAGATAGCGTTGTGTGAGATGTCCGTGAATATATATATAAAAAAAAGAATACGAACTTTGAAGTTCTAAAAATATTTGAAGTTTAAGATGTTTGTGTATTTGAATATAAGCTGTTTTTTTTTTTTTTTTTTTTTTATATTCAGCTCGCCAAATTGACGTCGCCACGATGGGTAGCCGTGGCGCATCTTGCGATTGGGGGCCACTTCTTACAGCGGTCCTCAAGTTGGCGGCCCTGTCATGTGCCTCTTCACGCTCCTCTTAAAGAACCCGGGGTTGTAAGATGAGGGAAACACGTGTGCGGGCAGGTCGTTCCAAGTTTTTATAGTTCGACAGAGGAACGATCTTTTGAAACGCTCGGTTCTGGCGAAGATTCTCTCCACTGTGTATGAGTGGCATCTCTGCCCGGCACGCGTTGTTCGGGATCGGAAAGGTGATGGTGGGATCAGATTGAAGAGCTCTTCAGAACATTCGCCGTGATACATTCGGTAGAAGGCAGCCAAGGACGCTACCGTTCTTCGCTGCGCCAACGGTTCGAGTTCCACACTATCAAATTTTAATGACACAGTGGTCAATTTGTCAAATGTGAACTTAGACCAGCCAACCTTGAACGTACTGCAGAAGGGATTAAATTACGCGATCACACCGAGTAAAGTGCCGTATGAAAATATCATATGTGGTGTGGAGGAGGCCATCGCCAAGCCAAGCCCTCGGAAGGGCTGCGGTGCGGGACAGAACTCCCAATTATTCATAAATTAGATTGTTCGATATTATAAACTTTACAAAGCTAAATTCAAAGTGCATTTAATAAAAATAAGTAATCTTTAAAAACAAAAACATAATTTTTATTCATAAAGACGATTTAAAATTTATCTTTTTCTCTTTTTATAGGTGCACTTTAAGCATTATGAAATTTGCGTTTCAATTGAACGATAAAATTTTATTTTAAGTTATTTAAAAGCTTTTTATGAAATCGCTTACCAAAATTTGTAGAATCTCAAACTAAATAGATCTTGCTAAGGCAGTTAAGTAATTTTTTGAAAAAATGGCATGTCATATAGGGTTATAGATAACCATGAGATTCTCTAGCTACCAGCTGTGCCCCACAGCTTCACCTGTGACTGACGTTGCCCAAAATCAGTCTTGCCGTCTTGCAAGACTCTTGATGCAAGGCCACGATCAAAACTGAGAGCGTAATACTAGTTGTCCAAAAATAATAGGCCTTTTTTGACTGGCAGATTCCCATTGGCTGATTCCGAAATCTGCCAATGAGAGACATCGCGATGACCAATATCAAACTTGTATTATTTTCTGACAACTTTAGTATTACGCGTACGGTCTTGGTCTTGCATCAAGATTCTGCAATCTATAAATACATTTACTTACCAAGTTTCATCAGCATAGGCCATATAGTTTCGGAGAAAAGTGGCTGTGACACACGGACGGACAGACAGACAGACAGACATGACGAATCTATAAGGGTTCCGTTTTTGCCATTTGGCTCCGAAACTCTAAAAAGAACATAGGTACCTACATATTTTTACAAACTACACTCGAGAGCAATGAATCCGGGTCACTTAAAGAATCCTAAAAATCTCGGAAACTAAAAATGCTAGGTTAATGCAATAAATTGTATTTAATAGACAATGTAATACTCCTTAAATGAAGGTATTAAAACTTCTTAGTTATTGTAAAGTTATATCATAAAAAAATCAAATTTGAAAAAGGGCCACTTTCGAAGATGGAACTACGAAATTACAGCATTTGGTGTTGCTTTTGTTTGTAATCTGTCATTTATGTGGGTACATAAACCATGTTGATAGTGCTCTATATTCATTAATCAAGCTGAAATTATGTCGCTTACGCCTGAAGAATGCACCAGAATACTTACAATGCTGGAAACCGGCCGGAGTCAGCGCGATACAGCCAGGACTGTCGGTGTGTCGCTGTCAACAGTACAAAGAGTTCTCCGACGTTACGAAGAAACTGGTTCTAACCTACGCAGACCAGGAACGGGCAGAACCAGGTGTACCACAGCACGAGAAGACCGATACTTGGTGAACACCATGCTTCGAAATCGCTTTCTCACAGGAACTGAACTCACCAATCAGTTTCGACGCCTCGGAGGAAGTAACCCAAGTGCATGGACAGTAAGACGTCGGCTTGCTGAATCTAACTTAAAACCCCTTAGACCTGCAAACGGCCCTAAACTGGAGCGTGGGCATCGTATTTCGAGACTAAGGTATGCCCAGAGCCACGTAAATTGGAGTATTGAAGATTGGTCAAAAGTTATGTTCTCCGACGAATCAAAATTTATGCTCTACAAGCACGATGGAAGACACAGAGTGTATCGAAGACCAGTGGAAAGATTCAAGCAAGCATGCATCGAAGAAAAAGTAGCCTACGGTGGTGGGTCTGTACTTGTGTGGGCCGGAATTTCTTCTGAAAGTCGCACAGAGCTGGTGATCATAGAAAACGGCTCTTTAACTAGCGTAAGATATGTGGAAGAAATCCTCAATGATCACGTTGGTCTATTTATGGTCAATTTAGGTGAGGATGCTATATTTATGCATGACAATGCCCGACCTCATACAGGTAGGATTGTGAATGACTACCTTCAAGAGATGAACATTACTCGTATGGAGTGGCCAGCGCGCAGCCCGGATATCAACCCGATCGAGCATGCTTGGGACGAGCTAGGCAGATGCGTAAAACAACGAAACCCTCCCCCAATCACGCTTCGTGAGCTCAAAATTGCTCTCACAGAGGAATGGGAGAATATTCCCCAAAATCGTATAAGGAACTTGGTGTACAGCATGCCAAACCGCGTAAACGCAGTAAT
This sequence comes from Miltochrista miniata, assembly GCA_933228765.1. Taxonomy (NCBI): domain Eukaryota; kingdom Metazoa; phylum Arthropoda; class Insecta; order Lepidoptera; family Erebidae; genus Miltochrista; species Miltochrista miniata. Next base: position 28,032,462 of record OW121755.1, read on the forward strand.
GGAAGCACGAGGAGGCAATACGAAGTATTAAAATTCAAGAAAATCGTAATAAAGTTCAAAAATTTCATGTTTCCTATTTTTGTTTTAAGGAGAGATCGGCAGTTTTTTCTTTATGTAATTTTGTGTTAATAAAATGTATGGTGACTCATATTTTTTTTACTTTCATTTAAGGAGTATTACATTGTCTATTAAATACAATTTATTGCATTAACCTATCATTTTTAGTTTCCGAGATTTTTAACATTCTTTAAGTGACCCGGATTCATTGCTCTCGAGTGTATTATAAAAGGTTCATAATGAAAAACTCAAAGGCATTGTGAATGCTCTTACAGTGTTTAAGACATTTTGAGTTGAAAGAGCGGGTCAGGGGGTAAGTGAATACCAGTGTAATCTTTATTGAGAGATTGGAAAGTGCTTTTTAGTGTTACGCATCTCAAAGATAGAAACCGGCCAAGTGCGAGTTGGACTCGCCCATGAAGGGTTTCGTGACAGTGAGTAACATAATATAACAGTTCTTATAGTTCGTTGTAACTTTGATTGATGTTTTAACCAAAGACTTCTATATAAACTGAGGTAGACGCGCCGTACTCTAACAAGCGAGGTTTCAAAAGCAATCCTCAAACACCCACATTGCTAAGACTACACTCACTTATAAATACTATTTACGTAATTGTCACCACACACAATAGCAATATACGGATAGAACAAGAGTAAAAGAGAAGGCGTATGGACTCCAATTGCAATTCGAGTACCTACTCTCGAAGTTTTGACTCACAACAGTGCGAACAACGCTGCTAATTAGCGCAGTTTATAGGTTTCAAAAATCGGTGCGCAGGGCATGTCTACCTCATTTTATATAGTTAGAAGTCTTTGGTTTTAACACGTTCGCAGTGGTAGTGATTTTTCTAACCGAAAATTGCGGTTTCGAACCAATTTTCGTTAGTAGTATGGCAATGTACATCATATATTTTTTTTATATTTATCATTCTCTTAGTTTAGAAGTTAGGGGGGGGGGGACACATTTTTCCACTTTGAAAGTGTCTCTTGCGCAAACTATTCACTTTAGAAAAAAATGATGTTAGAAACCTCAATAACAATTTTGACGACCTATCTATAGATATGCGTTATCTATATATACACGTATGCGTTAAATGAAAAAAAAAATTTTGAGTTTCAGTTCTGAGTATGGGGACCCCCAAAATTTACTACCCCAAACTTTTCTAGTTTTATATAAGAATCTTAATGCGGTTTACAGAATACATCTAGTTACCAAGTTTCAATAGCATAGGCCTTATAGTTTCGGAGAAAAGTGGCTGTGACACACGGACGGACAGACAGACAGACAGACAGACAGACATGACGAATCTATAAGGGTTCCGTTTTTGTCATTTGGCTACGAAACCCTAAAAACGGAACCCAATTACTGAGACTTCGCTGTTCGTATCATATGAACCGTAACAGCTAGATGCTAGACAGTTGAAATTTTACAGATGTAGGTACCTATTTGTTACCATTACAACGACAATCTAAAAACGGAAAAAAAAGTTTCTCTAAATCAAACGCGTTGTTACCAGTTCGCGTTGGTAAAGAACCCAAGTTTTTTTGCTTAGTTTAATGACTAAAATACGACCAAATTAATCGTGTGTTAGTTGAAGGTGGTGTCAAGAGCCGTAGGAACCGACGTGCATGCATGAAAAGAAAAATGAAAGTTGAAGATGCAAGTGAGGTGTGTATGGACCGTGCCGTGTGGCGCTCGGTTCTTTCTGCCTACCCCGCAAGGGATTTGGCGTGAAGATAGTTAGTTAGTTAGTTAGTTTAATGACTCTTTTTCACACAGCGGAATACCATTGTCATCCGGCATCAGTATTTGGGACGTCTCAGGGTTAACCATTATTAACTATTTTTGTGGTTCACATTAACTCTAAAGACGATAATAGTACCTATTGTGTATCTAAATATATCTATATATGACCTGAACCTATTTTACTCTAGTTAGACTAAAATTACTATTTTTACCCGAACTCCCGAAGACAGGAGGGTAATGTTTTTCGAGATAATGTATGTATGTATCCATAATTCTTTGTCACGTCCTACAGCCTGAACGGCTTGATGGATTTTGACATGCGAGGTGTCATTTGATTCGTCTTGATTGTGTGAGTAACACTGAACTGAACACTTTGATTTTTTAGAAATTTTGATGTACCTGACATCAAAATTTCTAAAAAATCAAAGTGGCTGACTTTTGGCGCTAAAATGAAAACGTTGATTTTTTTTCTTGCACGCTCTACAGACTCAACGGCTTGACGGATTTTAACATACGAGGTATCATTTGATATGTCGTGATTGTGTGAGTGACACCAGGTACGGTCGGCCAAGAAAGTGGTGTATCAGTTTTGATATAGTTTTCTAGTCATTGAAAATTACAACAAGGTTCATACTAGATATCATTGAAAGAGATGCATAATAATGACGTAAACCTTATTGATAAGTATTCATTTGTCGTAAGTCACTTAGAAGTGCATGACATTTTAAACTTTATTAAAAACTGATAAAACATTAATTTCTGCAAAGATAATTTGAATGGTTCTAAATAAAAGTAATACAATCTTTTTAAATCTAGCAATCTCTTTTTCATATAGAATACTGACAACTGACTTTTTGTCAAATATATTCAAACTAAGAACAGCTGTCACGTAACAAACAGTAGTTATCAATAATCAATATAAAAGGTTATCAATAATCAGATAAAGACGGCAATAGAAATTGTCAGATATGTCTGCAAGCGAAACTAATCATTATCGCCTATGAATTTGCAAACGACGTTCAACCTTAAGGTGGTACACCAATTTCTTGGCCCACTGTACATTAAAATTTTTGAAAAATGAAAATGGCAGACTTATGGCGCTAAAATATAAAGTTTGATAATTTTTCTTGGACGCTCTACAGCCTGAACGGCTTGATGGATTTTTAAATACAAGGTGTCATATGATTCGTCGCGATTGTGTGCGTGACACCAGGTATAATAAAATTCATGGAAAATCAAAATAGCGAACTTTTGGTGTTTTAATTATTTACCTGCGATGAACGCAAAACTACTGAACCGAGGAATATAAAAATTTTTAAAAATGAAAATGGCAGACTTTTAGCGCTAAAATGTAAAGTTTGATAATTTTACTTGGACGCTCTACAGCCTGAACGGCTTGATGGATTTTTAAATACAAGGTGTCATTTGATTCGTCGTGATTGTGTGCACGACACCAGGTATAATAAAATTCATGGAAAATCAAAACGGCGAACTTTTGGCGTTATAATTATTTACCTGCGATGAACTCAAAACTACTGAACATTTGCAGGCGGGAAAAAGATATGGGAACATGTACCTATTTGTAAACCACCACTCGCTTGACATAGCTTCTTCCTGCCTGCAAATGTTGCCGACAAAGTAAAACAGTAAGTAGCTAAAGAAAATCATAAAATAAATGTAGAGCTTGTTTTTTTTAGGGTTTCGTAGCCAAATGGCAAAAACGGAACCCTTATAGATTCGTCATGTCTGTCTGTCTGTCTGTCTGTCTGTCCGTCCGTGTGTCACAGCCATTTTTCTCCTAAACTATAGGGCCTATGCTATTGAAACTTGGTAACTAGATGTATTCTGTGAACCGCATTAAGATTCTTATATAAAACTAGAAAGAAAGTAGTAAATTTTGGGGGTCCCCATACTCAGAACTGAAACTCGAAATGTTTATTTTCATTAAACCCATACCTCCTACACCATGTGAATATCGAAGCGATCCAATTGCTTGATACCACGGACATAGTGAGACGATTAAAACGAACTAAGCCTTTTGAATTAGTGTAGTGAACAAATATTAGTGATAGTGCTATAATATAGAACACGTGAACAAAGTGTTTTCATACTTAACAGACTCTAAGAAAGTGCAATGAACATGAATCTTAGTTTATAAACAGTATACCTAGTAAATTAAGTTAGATGTAAATTACTTATTAGCCATAAACTTATATAACGGCTAGATTGTAATTAATTATTAAGAACATTGTTCTTAATAAAAAAGAAAAAAAAAAAAAAAAAAAAAAATACGTGTGGGGTATCTATAGATAGGTCTTTTAAAATGCCATTGAGGTTTCTAACATCATTTTTTTCTAAAGTGAATAGTTTGGGCAAGAGACACTTCCAAAGTGGAAAAATGAGTGTCCCCCCCCCCTCTAACTTCTAAACTAAGAGAATGATGAATCTAAAAAAGATATATGATGTACATTGCCATAAAAACTACCAACGAAAATTGGTTGGAACGAGATAGAGCTGGTAGTTTTTTTTTAATACGTCATAAACCGCAATTTTTGGTTAGAAAAATTACTACCACTGCAAACGTGTTATTAAATATCAATCAAAGTTACAACGAACTATAAGAACTTTATATTATGTTACTTGCTGCTACGAAACCCTTCATGGGCGAGTCCAACTCGCACTTGGCCGGTTTTATTTACTTTTTAGTTGTATGTTTACTTGGCAGTCGGGATTTTTGTATTCTAAATAGGTAATTAAGTTTATTTAGATTATGCAAAACAAGAAATGCTACACCTGTATAATTAAAGATACACCCGTGTTTCATATATCCTGTGAACTGATTAGACCAGTGCTTGAGCAATATAAAGCACTAATTGCACATTATGAAGATGAATAGATTAACTGTATTGTAAGAAATCATGCCAACGGACCATTTGTGATATTACAGACAAGAAACTAGAAAGTCTGTACACAGCTCCGTGTGTGTCTGTCTGTGTTTGTGTGGACGTGCGGGTGTGCGCAAGTATCTGTGTATGAGCCTATTTGAACTTTTTTTTATTTGACTGAATTGTTTTAGAATGGACCTAATCTTTTAAGCTCTTTTATGATTAAGCAAACTGGGTAGTTTCATGCGCTTCCATGAGTTTGTAGAAAAATTACCTGTGCTTTCATACACCTTATGTGGCGTAAACGAAGTTGCGAGGGTCAGTTAGTATATACACAGAAAGTCTATAGATCATTTAAATTTATTAAATTATCAAGTGGTAAATGAAAACATGCTTAATTTTTTTAATAATGAATGTGTAAAAATTCACTTTTAAATATTACAATCTAGCTCATGAGCTAATAAGTAATTTTACTTAGACTTAAACTTCTAAAATGAAAATACTTATTCTAAGAAGATAATCCATTGATTTTTCTTATAGTCTGTTAAGTTTATGTACACATTGTTCTTGTGTTCTACACTAAACGACAGAGTCACTTATCGCGTTCACATAGCACTACACTAACTCAAAGGGTTTCGTTCTTTTGAGTCTTCTTTTTAAGTCTGTCCAATCGAGGAGTTGGATGAAATGAAATGAAATGAAAATATCTTTATTCATTTAGGTTACAAAGTAACACTTATGAACGTCAAAATTTTAGCTTCTACATTTACATTTACTGCCAGATTCGCAATGCAATAGGTAGAGCCTGTGAGGAAGAACCTGGCAAGAAAACTTACGGCCACTCTTTTCAAATAGTCTTAGTACATTCGTTTGTCATGCAATAAAGATTAACAATTTTGTCTACACAAGCGACATTTACAATCGCGCCTAATTAAGTGAGGAGCAAGCAACTCATGTCCATGTCTCTGTTTCATTAAAATAGTCATCAATAGTATAGTATGCCCTTTTAAAAAGATGTGTCTTGATTTCCCTTTTGAATCTATATAAAGGAAGGTTCATAATATTTAAAGGGATTTTATTGAATAGGCGTACACCAAGTCCTTCGAATGAGTCGTGTACCTTATGTAATCGAAAAACCTTTCCAATCAATTTATGCTTATTTCTAGTATTTATTGAATGTACGTCACTGTTCTTAAGATATAGATGTATGTTCTTTTTAACAGACATGGTGTTCTCAAATATGTATTGCGATGCAACCGTTAAAATTCCTATTTCTTTAAATTTCTCTTTAAGCGATTCTCGAGCATTTAATTTATAAATTGCACGTATAGCTCTTTTCTGAAGTACAAAAATTATTTGTATATCTGCTGCCTTGCCCCACAGCAAAATGCCGTAAGACATGACGCTATGAAAATAACTAAAATAAACCAGCCTGGCTGTTTGGACATCAGTGAGCTGTCTGATCTTGGTAACGGCAAAAGCCGCCGAACTGAGTTTTGCTGCTAGACACGATATTTGGGCAGTCCACTGTAATTTACTATCTAAAGTGATCCCCAAGAATACGGTTGATTCTACAAGACGAAGGGTGTCACTGTTCAATGTTACATTTGTTTCATAATTTTTGACATTGGGCATGGTAAATCTAATACATTTTGTCTTTTTAGCGTTCAATAGCAAATTATTGGTTGTGAACCAATCTACAACTTGGGCTAGTGCACTATTTACGTTGTCAAAAGTACTTGGATTGCGATCAACTTTAAAAATAAGTGATGTATCATCAGCAAATAGAACAACATCGCACAAGTTCTGTACATAGAAAGGTAAATCGTTGATGTAAATTAAAAATAAAAAAGGTCCTAGAATTGATCCTTGCGGCACACCCATAGCTACAGAAGCTCCAGAGGACCGACTTCCATTAATGTCAACATATTGCATTCGATCTTTAAGATAGGAGGCAACAAGATCCATTGCAGAGTCCCTTATACCATAATGATCTATTTTTCGTAATAAAGTGTTATGATCAACGCAGTCGAAAGCCTTGGACAGATCGCAGAATACCCCGATGGCATCCTGTCGATTTTCCCAAGCGCTGAATATATGTTTTATAAGTGTCACACCTGCGTCAGTAGTGGAACGACCTCTTGTAAACCCATACTGCTCGTTGTGTAGTAACATATTTGAACTAAAATGTGATTGTAATTGCTGCAGTATAATTTTCTCAAAAATTTTGCTAATGGCAGGCAGTATTGAGATAGGTCTAAAGTTACCAGGGTCTGTTTTGGATCCGGCTTTAAAAAGAGGTATCACTTTACTGTGTTTCATTAAATCTGGAAACACGCCTTTATCAACACATATATTAAATATTGCAGCTAGATGAGGAGATATAATTAAAATAATTGACTGCATTAATTTCACAGAAAAACCCCACAAGTCTGCTGTATTTTTTGAGTTAAGCGACTTAAATACTTTAACGATATCGTTGGGATTCACATATTTAAATCTAAATGAGACTCTACAGTGGTCCACGCTGCCCCTAAGCATTCGTTGAGCTTTAACTGGGCAAGAATTTAAGGAGCTCGTTGTAGTCGCGGGTATGTCTATAAAAAAAATATTAAAGGTTTGTGCTACATCTAAACTATTATTAATCAATCTATTATTAACAATCAACTCAATGTCATGGTCACGAGTTTTGTGCCGTCCGGTTTCAGAATTAATTATATTCCATGTCATTTTTACCTTATTGTTCGACTGTTTAATCTTCCTACTTAAATGTAATGACTTGGCAGCAGCACATGCCTTTTTAAAGGTTTTTGAATAAAGTTTAACATACTGAATAAAAGCAGGATCAAAATTAAATTGCTTCATACCATATAACTCATATAACTTCGCCCTACTCTTGTATATACCAGTAGTTGCCCAATCACAAAATTGCATGCCTTTATTTTTATAAAAGGTTTTTGATTTGAAAATGTTATAGTACTCAAACTGAATGGTATTAAATAAGGAGTCGTATAGGCCGTTTGGATCTTCCTCATTAACGTTAAGATTGGCAACCTTTGCAGAAACTTTTTCACTAAATTGTGCTAGGCGACATATACTCATTGGCCTGCAAGAAATTTTGTTTAATTTAGCCGTTATATTAATGGGAAACGCAGCTTTCTGCCCAGGGTGATCTGATGGAAAGTTACTTAATATTTCTTTTGCCAGGGGTTCACAGTTGCTAAACATATTATCGATACATTTCGCAGAATGTGAGGTGATTCTAGTTGGCTCACAAAATAAGTTTTGTAAGCCAAAGGAACTAAATAAATTAATAAAACTAGTACGTTTCGTCGAATTTACAAGTATGTCAACATTAAAATCACCACACACCACAATACGTTTCTTACTAGTGCACAAGTGCTTCAATACATTTTCCATTACTTCTTCAAACAAATTATAATCGCTACCTGGCGGGCTATAGACACAAAGGACAATGAGTTGCTCAAACTCAACACATGATAATTCCGCAGTGCGCTCAATAGAAAGGGCCACAATATCTTTACGTTCTTTACAGTTTATATTATTAGAAACAAATATTAGCGAGCCACCCCGAATAGCATATTTTCTTGTGAACGCACTGTTCAGTGAGTAAAATTCACTGTTAAACATTAATTCATGACTTTCCAACCAATGCTCTGTAATAAAAAAGACATGAATATTGTGTTCCTTGATATAAAGGTATATTTGCAGTAGTTTGTTGGATATGCCTTCAATATTTTGGTGTACTAAGTTTAGACTACTAGTTAATATATTGTTGTTCAACTCGAAATTATTTCTTACACTAACATTATTAGAGGTCTCAATAGGCTCAAAAGCCCTAAAGCCATGGCCAGATTTTTTATCTGTTGTCTTATAACCTAGTTTTTTGGGATGATGCATCCTTCCCAAGATAAAATGTCAATTTTATTGTTATGATTATAAACAATACAAGCAGTTTTATTATAAGCCAAAAGATTAGCTTGGTTCAATAAAAATTTTGATAGCGTTATCGCTACCTGTCGTCTTAAAAACTTTGAAAGTAAGTATCTATCTAAGGTCATAAAAGAATAACGTAATACAAGATTACAGTCAAATAATTCACTATTCCTACTACTTGTAGTCAAATAGTATAATTTTCGGTTTATTTTGTACCGAATATTGTTTTCATTACGTGTGAAAGATTTACTATATGGCAATGTAGAAAGTATTACCTGTTTCACTGACAATTTTGACAACTGTTCATGAAACTTAATAATATTTTTGATATTTACACAATCTCTCCTGCCAATAAGTATTACTATTGTTGATTGTGGGCAGTGTGTACTAGTCAATACTTTACTAACTATTTGAGAGTAGGTGGCCCCAGGAAATGAATTGATTATGACTGAACTACCCATACGTTGAACTAAGTGGTAACCCAAGTTCTGGCCGATTTCATCACAATAAACAACTGTCTTTCCAGTATTTAAAATTTGTGAAACTTTTGTTACAGGGTCAGCAGAGGAAGTTAAGTTTGATTGTATAGTATGTTCATCCGTACTGCCCACAGAGTCAATCATTGGAAACATTGTCTCAGTCTGTGATGGTGTGGGCAAGGAAGAGTGTGGCAGAGATTCATCACAGGCTGGTGATTGATTATATAATTTCTCAAGTGAATGGAACCTTTGTTCATTGCTGTGACAAGACTCAACCAAGTGTTAGAATCGACCCATTACAGCACATATAATTATTGCTAATATGTTAATTTTGTGATATGGCAATCGTTATTTAGTCGATTATATCCATGAATGTGAATGTTGGAGTGACATTTTGACATTGACGTAAGATGTCACTCCAACATAGACAAGGAAGTCAGACGACACACACGACATTCAAGAATCAGTCGTTGAACAGTGTAGATCGTTGTTGCAATAAAATTAAATCTGATATTAGCTAGTCAATCTTGTATTATTTCACTTCGCCTTGATGAGATCTTTTATCTCAGAAGTGGGATCTGCATAACTCGCTAGTTATTTCCGCGACTGGTGCATCCTGTGAGATTTTTTTTCTTTACCTACCCTAATACGAGTAGTAGTGAACGAAGACCGATACGTGAGAAATTATTGAGAAATAGAATATTCAAGACACGGATTACGAGAACTACAGTGGGCATAGGCGTCGTCATCGTTTGAGATCAATTCGTCAACGTTGTTCAGCAGCATCGCAGTCGTAGCGCATCACCCGAGAAAGAGATACGTGAGTCGTTCTAATTTTAAATATAACCGCACGCAATTTTTACTGAACTAAGTGGACGTCACGCGATTTCGTCCGCGTAGCTTCCGTGTCCGTGGGACTGTAATAGTAAAACGTGGCCTATCTTTGCCGGGGATGGTGTGGCCTTCCAGCGGTGGAAGAATTTTTCAGATCGGTTCGGTGGTTTCGGGGACTGTTCGATGCAAACAGGCAGTCGGGTCTTTCCTCTTTGTAATATTAGTATAGATGAGTAACTCAGTGTAATCGATATCATGTAATCGCCCTGAGAGAAATAACTGTCTAAGCTTAGTGGAGAGGCAAAGACATGGTACGAAGCTCTACTGACGATATCGTTTTCGTGGCCCGAATGGAAAAGTAAATTAACGGAATCTTTTCCATTAAGTGACGATTATACAGAACTTTTTAACAGTAATGTGGTTCAAAAAAAAATACCTTAAATATCTCTACTCTTTAGAATTATACTACTCTTATAAAAATATCAATTTATTACACCGTTGTAAAATTATGGGAATACGCGCAGTTGATTGTTTGTTGAATGGCATTGACGATCGTGCTTGAGGTTAGGTGCGAAAGCAGCTAAATGTGAAGAACCTGAACAGGTATTGCGATACTTCCAATCTGTTAAACAACAACCATGGGAGTCAGATATTAGAACGAAACCTCGTTACATTAAACGGATAAATAGCAATCTAACTAAGTAGTCAGCGCACATACGACGTCGTCGCAGCATAGCAGACATCTATTAGCTTGTCATCAGGACAAATATTTTAGTAAGCATCGCATTGGTAAGGTAACAATGTCGTTTTGCCGATAGAAAAGGTGGTAGTCGAAAACGAGATTCAAGGCATACCTATTACGTATATTATGATCAATGAATAGTTCTCACTGTCGATGATTCTGTGATTAGGTAGGAACAATATTCTGACCGGTCATGACTTCACTTAGTTACCATGAATAATTTCAATATCTACATACAACTAAAGATCTGATTTCCAAATAACATTACTGATTATATACTTACTTTACTTTACCTTGCAATGATGTGAAGATTCCATCTCGTAATACGTGCGTACTATATTAGTATAATAGTTCAAACTTTTAAAAGAAAAAAAAATCTAATAGTATTATTCGAGAACAAGGATTATTGGTAAATAGCATGCGACTAGGCGCAAATACTAATTTGATTTTGAATATAAATTACTGTTGAGATCCTTGCTCGCGCTATGTGATGCCAAATTGGATACGTAGATAGTTGCACAGTTTTACAGGAATTCATTATGCATCGCAAACAAGACGGAATAATGAGACCCGTAGCATTACTATAACAAACTTTGATTTAGAAATATTTGTCGTTGTGGTACCAATTAGCAGAAGATGTAGTGACGAGAAGATGCATAGATGTTTGGCGCTGTTAGGGCTCCAAGGATGTCCAGTGTCCAGTAGATGTGCCGTCGTCGAGGTTAGAGACAATGAAAGACTTGTGTGACATTGACGTAATCTCGGTTTACTGTTGTACAATGTCGGTATAATGTTAATTTACGTATATAGTGGCGTTCATTACTAGGTAATTACAATGGTTAGCTTTACTGAGATATTAGTAGAATAGGTAGCACAAGTTTTATTTTAAATGACTTCACTTCGTAGCGAGCAGGAAAAGTTGTGTTGTAATTGACATAGACAACAACAGTCAAATTTGCCTTTTGGCGGTAACTTAAGGCTAGGTTGTAACTTAGGCAGTGCAAATGCGTGGTGCGATCGCCACAGATGGTTCAGACATATTAAGAATAGGTGAAAATAGATTTGCTTGATGAAGTAGGTTCACAAAATAAATTTATGAAACGCGAGTGAATGGGCAAATTGGTAGGGTACCTCGGTGGAAGTTGAAGAAGCAAAATATGTATACCAGGATCGAAGCTAGAGGAAAGCCATAGTCTCTACCTATCTCGATGGGAGACAAACGTGACTAAATATGTATGTGTGTATCCATATTAGAATTCTGAGTTTTTTTAGGGACAATAGTTGAAATATGGCCGATTGTAAAGCGTTACGGATCGCCACGATGAAATGGAATAGGTTGTTGATAGATGCAATAACTCCTGAGTATGAGTGTGAAATAGAATACAGAGCTGGTGAAAGAGTATTATGCGTTGATGCTTAATGTACTTACCGTAAATTCACATTATTGAATCACCACAGTTTAAACTGATGATGATAGACTAACCGAGATCTTACTGACTGACGATAGATCATCAGCGGCTGGTGTACATAATAGTTGAAGTTGAAATACGAGGGGTAGAAACAATAGCAGTTAGATGGCAGTTGTTAAAAATGAATTACCAGGATAATGAATTATTTTGATGTCTGAAAAATTTATAGGTTAAACTCATCAGAAAATATTTGAAGTGATATAATAGAACAAAGAATAAATACAAAAAAAAAATGTGACGAGATATAAGTATTGAGGAGAATTATTGTTATTAGGCTAGAACGAACGATATTTAATAATTAGGTAGAGCACGAAAAGAAAAGCCCGCGGAGTTCCTAACTGGTGGTACGAACTTTGATTTGAATGATGATGATGCGAAATAAATGTTTTTATTTAAATTTGAGTTGAGAGTACGACTTATATAGAATAGTTCAATATACTTAAAAAAAATACTGAACGGATACGAAAATATTGATAAATTATGGACTGCGAAAACGATATTGACGATAGTGACAGTAATGATGTGAGAAAAGATTGTGCTAAGATGATTAGATTATGAATGATGAGACAGATAGTGCCAGACTGTACTGATATGTGTTATGAGCGTCAGTGCAAGTAGTAGACTATATCAGTATGGGGTAAGAATGTCGGTGCTTTAGCACAGATAACACAGATCGCAACAGACTGTATCGGCATGGGTCGTGAGCGTTAGTGCTGACTGCACAGATGACGCGGATTACGATAGACTGTGTCGGTAGAGGTTGTGAGTGTCAGTGCCTTTCTTAAAGATAACACAGATCGCAACAGACTGTATCGGCATGGGTCGTGAGCGTTAGTGCTGACTGCACAGATGACGCGGATTACGATAGACTGTGTCGGTAGAGGTTGTGAGTGTCAGTGCCTTTCTTAAAGATAACACAGATCGCAACAGACTGTATCGGCATGGGTCGTGAGCGTTAGTGCTGACTGCATAGATGACGCGGATTACGATAGACTGTGTCGGTAGAGGTTGTGAGTGTCAGTGCCTTTCTTAAAGATAACACGGATGGCAACAGACTGTATCGGCAATTGGTCGTGAGCGTTAGTGCTGACTGCACAGATGACGCGGATTACGACAGACTGTGTCGGTAGAGGTTGTGAGTGTTAGTGCATTTCTTACAGATAACACAGATCGCAACAGACTATATCGGTATGGGTCGTGAGCGTCAGTGCTGACTGCACAGATGACGCAGATTGCGACAGACTGTATCGGTATGGGTTGTGAGTGTTAGCATTAGAAAATGAGACGGACTGCGACGGTGGCTGAGTGACGTGACCTGCGGCAGTGTGCCGTGATCTGCAGCTGAGCGCCGCGAACTGCAGCAGTGTGCCGCGAACTGCGGCAGTGTGCCGCGAACTGCGGCAGAGTGCTGCGATCTGCGGCTGAGCGCCGCGAACAGCGGCAGTGGAGTGCTGCAATCTACGACTGACTGCCGCAAACTGCGGCAGAGTGCCGCGAACAGCGGCGGTGTGCCGCGAACAGCGGCTGAGCGCCGCAAACTGCGTTAATGTGCCGCGAACAGCGGCAGAGTGCCGCGATCTGCGGCTGAGCGCCGCGAACTGCGTTAGTGTGCCGCGACCTGCGGCAGAGTGCCGCGATTTGCGGCTGAGCGCTGCGAACTGCAGCAATGTGCCGCAAACAGCGGCAGAGTGCCGCGATCTGCGGCTGAGCCTCGCGAACTACGGCAGTGTGCCGCGAACAGCGGCAGAGTGCCGCGATCTGCGGCTGAGCGCCGCGAACAGCGGCAGTGTTCCGCGAACAGCGGCAGTGTTCCGCGGACAGCGGCAGAGTGCCGTGATCTGCAGCTGAGCGCCGCAAACTGCGGCATTGTACCGCGAACGGTGGCAGAGAGCCGTGTCGTGGTCTGTGGTAAACTGCTGAATTTGTACAATTGTACAGTCTTTTTGTCTGTCTTTATCCCGAATAAGTATCACGTCGAGACTACTGAATCAATTTGAATGATACTCGGCACAATTTGAGCTTATGATACGAGGAAGGATTAAGAACACTTTTGATTCCGATGTTTTGAGCAGTTCTTGTAGGTGTAATTTCTCAACTTGTGACCAGACTTCTATTTTTTTTTGTGTTGAAAAGAGAGTACTTTAAAGAATTTTCCACACAAGTTTCAATGTTGAGGGTTTTGCGGTTCAGAAATTAGAGACACCTCAACTTTCGCTAAACCTGAAGTTCAAGGGTCCCTTTGAATGTGTCATTCCAAACTGGCATGTTTGCTAAATCGAATAAAACTCAATGATTAATGGTGTTGTGATGTGATTTAGTCCACACTGAAGGCGCAGTTTCATGCGCTCCTAGGTGGGTGATGAAGAAATACCTCCCCTTGCATAGACTTTGTGTGACGTAGGCGAGGTTTTGAGGGTCAGCAAGTATGAAATAATTCTATTGATATTATAATGTTATTCGTTAGTGTTATGACTGTAATTAATACATTACCGCGATAAAGAAATAACTATATTGAATATATTGGTGTGGGGACACACCATTGTAAGGATGGCCGAGCTGTTAGAATCGACCCATTACAGCACATATAATTATTGCTAATATGTTAATTTTGTGATATGGCAATCGTTATTTAGTCGATTATATCCATGAATGTGAATGTTGGAGTGACATTTTGACATTGACGTAAGATGTCACTCCAACATAGACAAGGAAGTCAGACGACACACACGACATTCAAGAATCAGTCGTTGAACAGTGTAGATCGTTGTTGCAATAAAATTAAATCTGATATTAGCTAGTCAATCTTGTATTATTTCACTTCGCCTTGATGAGATCTTTTACAAGGTATTCAGTGCCTCAATATACTCTCCAATTTCTTTTTGTGAAATTTTGTACTTTAATGTTATTGACTCTAAAGACTTATTTAAATGTATGATTTCTGACTGCAATTGAAGTATATCAGTCTCATACTGCTCTGTTTGAATGGTCAATTGTTTTCTACTAGTTTCTATTACTTGTTGTAGCTGAACATTTGATTTACAAGTTCTGAGATATTTATTCGCACCTATTTTAAGCCTTTTAATTTGTTTCTGTGATTTAGCAATAAATTTATTGAGCTTTATATATATTTTAAATTTATTCCTGCTACTACTAACTAATCTAATAGTGTTGTTAGATGCTAAATTATTATCACTAGAAGTATCAGGTGTCGAGAGATCTATCACATCTGAGGTCGTGGGCTGGTCAAGATAGATACAATCTGGATTGCCTCAGGATTGTCATGATAATGAAGTCTCTTTTCGTGAGCTTCTGCGAAACGTTGAATAATTTTGTCGACCGACTCCACTTGAAGGTTCCGATGAAGATCGTCATTTCGGATATACCAAGGTGCATTAACTATACCTCTTAGCACTTTATTTTGAAACGCTGGATAATGTTTTTGTTGCTCTATTTAGTGCAGCCCCACAGCTGTACACCATATGTCCATACGGGCATCAGGACTTGCTTATACAGTAAAAGTTTGTTAGGTATTGACAGGCTTGACTTTTTCCAAGCAGTCAATTCATTGCTTAAATAATTTTGATATCTTACTATAGTTTTGTATTGAGTAGGTACTAATAATACCACTTCTAACAAAAACATTTGGTATTTGAAATCGGAAATACCGGAAGTAAAGCTCAATCACAAAAACTACATAGAGAGTTGTATATAAGGTGGCCTCGCGGAAACTAGAAGTCCTAAATAAGGTGAGACGGTACTTCACGTTACATCTGAGATGTTTACTGTACAAGACGCAGATTCGTCCCTGTGTCGAATACTGTTCTCACCTTTGGGATGACTCCGCGAGGTACTTACTAGACTCGCTTTACGCTATACAGAGACGTGCTATCCGAATAATTGGTTGTCCTGAGGTGACTGAAGGCCTAGAACCGTTGGCGCAGCGAATATCCATAGCGTCCTTGGCTGCCTTCTATAAATGGTCTGAAGAGCTCTTCAAACTGATCCCACCCTCTCCTTTCCGATCCCGAACAACGCGTGCCGGGCAAAGATGCCACTCACACACAGTGAAGAGAATCTTCACCAAAACTGAGCGTTTCAAAAGATCGTTCCTCTGTCGAACTATAAAAACATGGAACGACCTGCCCGCACCCGTGTTTCCCTCATCTTACAATCCCGGCAGGCTGATTACGTAAAAAACGTAAAAAACAGCGATCAGCAATAATCGCTGGTCGCGAAAAAAAATAGTATTACGTTAAATTTTATAGCGAATCGTTCGCTAATCGCTACGTTGCATTTATCGCTACGATACTAGCGCCATAAACAATTACGTGGCGATCACTTAAAACTGGGAACTGTCAGTTGAAGTGCATTTTGTAAAATATTAACATAAAACAAATCTTTTGTCACATACATATGATTGTACTACAATGGGCATTTTATTAGTGTATGTGTGTACTGAGAGACCACTTTTATTTTTGCGGATTTTGCAGTTTAACTAACAATAGTGCGATATATCTTTACTTGTGGGTACATTATTCAAGCTAACGTAACATAATAAATAAATAAGTAACGCTTTTGGTTCAGACAAAATCCATTTATGAAAACGTACGAGAATCAAAACAATTACACAATGGGACACGACTGTCAGAGTGCGTCAAACGTCAAAGAAGCAAACTGTGACGTCGCACTTTCTGATGGGTATTTGATGTCGCGTGACTGAATGCCTATTTTTTGCAATCTTATTTTCTAAAAATAATAGTAATCCTTAGTTTGTGTATCAATTTATATTACTTTTTGTTATTTATATATTGGACATGGACATAGTCGTTAGAAACACACATCAATCAGATTTATTCATGGACACAAGCCTATTCTCTACATCCCACACTCAAACATAGAGATTCTGCTGTTTTCTTTCCACTTCATACTGTCGTTTCCAACCCGCTGTGTGACTAGATTTCCGCCGTTGAAATTATGAAATGTAATGAAATATTTTTAGCCGCCCAAATGGCCTTCAACTTGCTTGGTGTTACTGAAAACTAAAACCACCAGCTTATCGTGCCTTCTTAAGCACAGAATTGATAACTAACGAAATTTTCACAAAGTGGTCATCCTTTCTGCGGACCAGCCATAGAAAAAGTTGCTTGATCGTTTAAAGAACAGTGAATCAGAGAGTATCTATTTATACTTGCGTTAAAAATTGCTAAATTGCTAATGCCTCTCTCTCTAGATGATTACAAAATAGATAAATTTTCTTCGTTCTTTTCTTTCAAAGAAAGGTCAAGAAGTCTAGAGACAAAAAACTAGTAACAATGAACGTTATGGTAATTTACCCACTGCCCCCAAAGGGTTAATTTCGCATTCCACCCTCGAGAGATCACAGCCCAAGTCTCGATAATAAAAGTTATAAATCGACTAACCTTTTTGACTTTTATTCAAATGTCCCCGTACAAAGTACATGTTCAGGGTCGATTTCCCGGGTCCTCATTTATTTCAGTAGGGGCAGGCAGGCCCATGTCATCATACGCACACACAACACGTTAATTTACTACCATGTATCGAATCAGCGGACGGTAATAAACCCATTCTGAGTAAAACCATCGGTCCACAGATAGTTATGCCTTTTAAAGAGAAAAGCTGGTTTTTTGGCAAAAAATCTAAATTAATTTTGAAGAAAAGTATATTTATCATTATTATAGATCATAATCATGATGGCGCCCAAAGAATTACTAGGCTCAAACGACAGTCAGGACACAATGCATGAAATTGGCTTCCGATAATGCCAAAATATTTTCGATTGGACTTCCCGGAAGATCTACCTTTCTAATTGTGAAGGAACGTCTCTCAACCCAATCGAGGCATCGTCCAATCCACCACCGAAAATGGAAAATACAATCTCAGCTTCTTTCAAAAGGACATGAAAACAGCATGCGCCATCAACTTGGAAGCCATCGTTTGTGGTCTACCAGATTAGACAGCGGGGATAAGGACAGTACCTACCCCTCTGTCTCACAAAGTTGCCTTGCTTTCTATCATGCGTGTGTAATTTGCTAAAAAATTAGGTGAGACAAGATTTTTTTTACGATGATTGTATAATTTGAAACGTGTAAAATTCGAGTACAGTCAGCCGCGAAAATCATTAAGTGAACTCGAAATAAATATTGTGACTGAAAGAAAATGCCCCATGCCTAGACATAAAGCCCGCAAAGTGCGTACCTAGTTAGGTTTACAAAGTTTTTTAAGAAATAAGTAAATAAAATTTATTTCAAATTTTATTGTTATGCTTTATGATGGCCAGACAAAATATGGTTTTTAGAAAGTAAAAATAGGTGCGTTCCATTTTCTGAATACTTCTCCATTTATTCCTTAGAAAATACACAATACGTAATATCTTTGTAGGTATATCTTAACAGTAAACACGGGTAATATGTGGGTAGGTGATATCATAACAACTTCGCCGAAAAGCCAACACTCGACGACATGAAATGTTTCAGCAATCTAATAAGTGTTTATTTACGAGCCGCGAGTGTACAATTATGGTACATTACCGCGGTTTTATAACACGAGATTATCTACCGAGTAAATGTAGGTACAGTCAGACTCAGAAGTAAGTGAGATACTCAGAAAATTATGCGACTATAAAAATAGGTAAGTATCTAAATATATTTTTAATCACATTTCTTGAGAGTAGATGGAGAATACCATCACATGAACTACAAAGTTTCTTGCGACTCAACTAGTTTCGAAACACTTCGCAATCCACTACAGACACCTCTCACTTACCTGCCGGAAAATACGATGACAGCGTACGAGCACGTTGACAGCGCTTGTTCCGGTGACGCAGATGTTATTCCTTTAAGCTAATTTGATATTTTCGGGAACTAGTGCTAAGCCAGAGCTGTTAGAAGGGTGACCCAGGAGTCTGGCCAGTGAGCTCAATGTGCGCGTGTGCATTGCTGTAGTAGAGCAGTAGCCCGCGGAGCCCCCCGTGTTTCGTTGTTTGTTATAACAGATAAAAACTGGCGCAAACAATTGGCAGTATTTATCATTCAGTGTTAGAGCAAGCGCGCACTACGATTTTTTCTCGTGCGATAATTCTGTCGCCAAAATGCAACGTATGTATTTATATGTCAGCGAGCGCATATGCTACAAAATAATCGCAGCGATTTTAAAATTGTGATTTGTCACATTTTGCCGCGACCGCTCGCGACGCGATTGTCGTAAAACTGAATTGCATGATACACAGCTGTATGGCTCCGCGCGCACTGCGATAATAAAATCGCACCCTGGACCCGTCGGCGGGGGTCAGTCGGCATTTCGCTCTTCAAGCGTTGACATGTCGGGACCTGCTTCCCCAATAGAGTCACAAGACGAGACGTTAGATGTTGAACATGTAATTATGGAAATAGAAGGAAGACCACCTTTGTGGGATAAATACTCAGTCATACAGTTTGATTCTTCATACAATAATAGCCAAAGATTTTTAAGGATATGTCTAGGCGAAGTTAATTAGGTTTAGATAAAAAGAACCTTTAATATATTGTCTTTCAGCTGCAAAAGGATGCGTCCAATATTGATAGTTTCTCTTTTTCTTTTTTCTACTCCTCCGAAGGAGCAAGGCAAGACAAGCGACCCGTATGAAATTCCGGTTGAGAATGAACAATTCATTGACATTTTCATCGCAGTGCGCGCAGTGAATTTTCTGCGATAAGTTACAGCGCGATTCTAAAATCGTGTCGCAAAAACTAAAATCGTAGTGCGCGCCTGGCCTTAATTAGATTGACGCCCAGTAGCCACTTACGTACTAATAAATCCAGAACTCTATATTTAATTCATGAAAGCCATTTGACGTCTATTGTAATTAGAAACAATTTATCCGGTTTCAGGAAGGTAACATATGCGCCGATAGTTTTTTTTGTTTGTATAGGATACGACAGTTCAAATTATAGGTATTTTCTAAAGAATATATGGGGGAGTATTAAGAAAATGGAACGCACCTATTTTTACTTTCCAAAAACCATATTTTGTCTGGCCATCATAAAGAATAAAGAATAACAATAAAATTTGAAATAAATTTTATTTACTTATTTCTTAAAATCTTTATATACCTACCTACGCACTTTGCGGGCTTTATGTCTAGGCATGGGGCATTTTCTTTCAGTCACAATATTTATTTCGAGTTCACTTAATGATTTTTGCGGCTGACTTTACTCTAATTTTACACGTTTCAAATTATACAATCATCGTAAAAAAAAATCTTGTCTCACCTAATTTTTTAGCTATTTACACACGGAGACATGGAAGGTGCGACTTGAGCAACCAAAGGGGGGATTCTCCACAATCGCGGCCCTCAGACCGGTCATGGACGAGTGGCTGGACAGGAGACATGGTGCTCTCTCCTACCGGTTGACACAGATGCTTGCCGGGCACGGTAGCTTCGGTAGGTATCTGTGGCGAAAACACCGGGAAACCATGGCCGAGTGTCAGCACTGCGAGGACCGCAGCGATGACACGGCGCTCCACACGCTGGTGGAGTGAACGGCGTGGGCGCAACAGCGCCAGGTCCTCGTAGTGGGCCTCCGTGGACACACTCTCGCTCGAGACCATAGTGCGAGCCATGCTCTCCAGCGGGAGTAAGTGGGACGGTGCAGCCTTTTTCTGCGAGCAGATCATGCTCGTGAAGGAGGCGGCGGGCCGGGTGCGGGAGAGAGCTCTCCCACCTGAGTTCCGCAGTCGGCGGCCTGGACGCCGCCGACGTGTCTTCGCCGAGGACTATCGGCCTCCATGACCGGGGGTCTGAGGACGGTGAGAGGGTCGCTCACCGTCCTTCCAGAAGCAGGCCCATGACGGCAGCGTGACGTGAGCAACTCACGCATGCCAATTTCATGCATTGTGTCCTGACTATGATCTATAGTGATTATGTTCTATAATAATGATAAATATATTTTTCTTCAAAATTAATTTCGTTTTTTTTGCCAATAAAACCAGTTTTTCTCTTTAAAAGGCATAACCATCTGTGGACCGACGGTTTTACTCAGAATGGGTTTATTTCCGTCCGCTGATTCAATACATGGTAGTAAATTAAGCGTGTTGTGTGTGCGTTTGGTGACATGGGACTGCCTGCCCCTACTGAAATAAATAAGGACCCGGGAAATCGACCCTGAACACATACATTGCACGGGGACATTTGAATAAAAGCCAAAAAAGGTTAGTCGATTTATAACTTTTATTATCGAGACTTGGGCTGTGACCTCCTGAGGGTGGAATACGAGATTAACCCTTTGGGGACAGTGGGTGAATTACCATAACGTTTATTGTTACTAGTTTTTTTTTCTCTAGACTCCTTGACCTTTCTTTGAAAGAAAAGAACGAAGAATATTTACCTGTTTTGTTCTCATCTAGAGAGAGGCATTAGAAATTTCGCAATTTTTAACGTAAGTATAAATAGATACTCTCTGATTCACTGTTCTGTAAACGATCAAGCAACTTTTTCTATGGCTGGTCCGCAGAAAGGATGACCACTTTGTGAAAATTCCGTTAGTTATCGATTCTGTGCTTTGGAAGGCTCGATAAGATGGATGTTTTTGGTTTTCATTAACACCAAGCAAGTTGAAAGCCATATGGGCGGCTAAAAATATTTGATTACATTTCATAATTTCAACGGCGGAAATCTAGTCACACAGCGGGTTGGAAACGACAGTATGAAGTGTGGGATGTAGAGAATTATATTCGGGTGTAACTTCGGATGATAATGATTAGGGTATTTGATGACACAAAGGCCATTTCTTACATACATTTATTTGCAAACTAACTGACGTCCGCACCTCGCCCGCGTGGAATTCTACTCCCGTTTCCGTGTCCTATAGGAGCACATTCCAGAGATAAAAATTTGAAGCCTTTATGTTTTTCTAGACTGTAACCTAACCTGTACCAAATTTCAGCCCGACTCGTTCTGCCGTTAGAGCGTGATTGAGCAACAAACGTCCAAACATCAGATATCTGCACGAACTTTCACATTTATAATTAGTAGGGTAAATCTGAAACGGATTTAATTCTTTGAACTTCTTGAGGATAAATTTTGTTTGTATTGAACGCCATATTCCAGGCCGCCTATTGTACAGTCAAGTTATTGTATTTTAGGAGCCTTGACAATGTATACATATTATTGCTTTTGACTGTACTATCGAGCTCATAGCTGCAATAGCACAACAACGCTCATTATGGTGTGGCGTGCGTTCGTGCTGGTTTTGCGCTTACATATAAGTGTGTGTGTGTGTAATGTTACAATGCTACCATTAACACGACGCGACTGGTCTTAGCGGAGACTAGAACAACAAAATATGATTAGTTCGTGCTAGACAAAGATAACGATATAATAATATATTCTTTTTCATAACTGTATAATTCTTTACAACTGCTGTAAGTCATGAGATACTAATACAGTAATTTAACAACCTAGTAAATTTACTGATAGCTAAGTGGCTGAAGCAAGATACTATTAATACACAGTGATTAGAGATATGCGTGGTTCGATACCAGCTTATAACGATTTTTTTATATTTAAAACAAAAATATAATTTTAAATATTGACAAATTAATTTTGCATGAAGTTTCTAAAAATAATTCTACTTAAGAAACATATTTTATTTATCAACCTGGTATTAATTTATAAATGAAACACAAAAAGTGTTTTTGCAAGATCGTAGGATTCGAACCATCAACTTTACATTTGCATTCCATACTAGAACCACTCGGCCACTGGTTGCTTGAGTAGTAACAACGAAATTATCGATAACATTCCTACGGAAGAACAATTTATATATGTGTGTGTGAATTGTCTTAAAAGTAACGCTAGAATGTTGACGCCATAGTTACGTAGGATTGCTACTGCAGTTATGAGCTCGATAGTACATACAATATTCTGAATTTCTTTTCAAAATGTAACCTTTTTATGGTGTACAATAAAGTATATTTATAATTATTATATTACTAGCTAATGCCCGCGACTTTGTACGTTGCATTTTATATGCGATTATTTAGATTGATATAACTTTTTTTATTTATGAACCGATTTATATGAAAATACACTAAATGTTAAGTGGAGTAAACCGCAACGCAATAAAGAAAAGTGCATTGCAATCGGTTCAGCGGTTGTTGAGATTAGCGTGCACAAACGTACAGACAAACAGACATACAGACAAACTGACAAAAATTCTAAAATCAATACATACAATAAATTCCTGTTACAGTTTTATTGTATGTATTGATATTGATTATTCAATAACAAACTGGAAAAAGCCTTTTTTCGTTAAATGGCAGATTCTGGAAACGGCAGATTCTGTAAATGGCAGATTCTTTGAACGACAGATTCTGGAAACGGCAGAAGTACAGTCAAAGGCAAAAATATGTATACACTCCACAGCCTCATAAAATGTCACCCTCAATACGATTATAAATATGGATTCATCTAAGAGTTCATAAATATGGAAACATCGTATGTTAATATTTATGTATCCATAGTTATCAATAATATGTAAACACTAGACAATTCAGATTTTAGAGAGCATCTATATTTCCGCCACTCAATACTAAAGAGTACTTACTTAAAGAATATAATGAATGATTCATATTTTTTTGTGAGTGACTGGCTGTTTTATTTCCTTTTTATTTTTCATATTTATTTGTTTGACTTAACGGTGTATATTTTTCGCTTAAATCAAATCAACATGATAAGGTCTATGAGGAATATACTAGAAGATGTTATTGTTGCTGGCGGTGGTTATACTCAGTATTTTTTTTATGTATCGTGTGATATCGATTCTTGCAAAGACTTTTATTTATTTTTGTTATTCTGAAAAATTGTTTAAGTTACAAATATTTTAATTGCATGCTATTATGTTTTATTAAATTCTTATAGTAAACCATATTAAATATAATTGCTTATTAAAAACTGTTCTCAATTACTTTTATTATTTCAGACGTGATATAACGCCTCTTAGAAGTACGCACGTTGTCTAATTCATGGGCGACAAATTTTCCAAATGAACTATTGGCTAACTTGTTGTCTTCAGATGCTTAACATGTTTGCGTATTGGAAGCGATTATATTTTCTGTTTGATTTGCTCGTTCTGTTCGCTTAAATTCATTTTGAGAAATATTTACATGCATTGAACTGTAGTTCCATCGTTGACTATTTGCCTTATTGATTTATAGTTAAACAGCACGAAAATAAAGTATTCCGTGGGGGTCACAAGGCTCTTGCCTGTGACGCTCCGCCACGCTGTTATAAATGCGTGGCGGAAGGCAAGGAGGCCGACCACCGGGTGGGCAGTAAAGCCTGCGCTGCCTCAAGGCCGAGGCCCCGTCCGTCCGCACGGGGGGTTGGGGCTGTGGGTGCAAGTTCACGGCAGGTTGCGGAAATGGACGTCCATTAATGGACACCCATATCCGCATCCTGCAGGTGAATCTGAACCACTGCACTGGTGCTCAGGACCTTCTGTACCAGAGCATCAGGCAGTGCTTGAGCGTGTTTGAGCTATGGCTACCTGAGCTGGACGTCGTTCTCGCTGCATGCCGGCCTCGCCCTGTCCTGGTCTTGGGAGACTTCAATGCCTGGTCACAGGCTTGGGGCTCCCGGGAAACCAGAGACAGGGGGAGGATACTGGAGGACTGGGTCACTACACGTGGCCTAGTCATCCTGAACCGGGGGAATGTCGCAACCTGGACGCGGCGGGGTCTCAGCTCGGTCATAGACGTTTTTTTCGACCCCTGAGATCGCCCGCCGTGTCCAGGGATGGCGCGTGGTGGAGGAGGAGACGTCGTCAGATCACCGATATATTCGGTTCGACGTCTCCCCTCCACCTAACCTGCCGCCAGCAATCGCGAATCCCCCGAAACCGCGTTGGGCACTCCATCGCCTTGATCGGGAGGCTCTCCTGGAGGCGGCCATCGTGCAGGCCTGGATTCCGACAGCGGACAGGCCTGCCGATGTTGATACCGAGGTGGAGTGGTTCGGGAGAGCCATGTTGCACATCTGCGATGCGGCGATGCCCAGGGCTAGGCCCAGACCGGCGAGGAAACAGGTGTACTGGTGGACGCCGGAAATCGCGCAGTTGCGCGCGGATTGCGTTACCGCGCGCCGCCAGTACACCAGGTTTCGCCGGAGGCGTCGCCGCCCAGACGATGCGGTAGCCCGAGAAACGGAGCTCTACGATGGGTACAGGGAGGCCAAGAGGGCCCTCCAGACAGCCATCAAGCGGTCCAAAAAATTGGGCCGCGAAGAGCTGATGGAGACTCTGGAGCGGAACCCGTGGGGGCGTTCGTACCTCATGGTAAGAGGCAAATTGCGCCCTCCGCGCATGGCTCCGTCTCAGGCACCCAACGCGGAAGGCAGCGAGAACGACGTGCCCGCAGTCACCGAGGGTGAGTTAGGGGCGGCTGTCCTGCGGCTTAAATCCCGCAAAAACTCCGCCCCTGGACCCGACGGCATTCTAGGCCGAGCGTGGGTCCTGGCTCTCGAGGAGCTTGGGCCTCGACTAATTGGGCTCTTTAGCGCATGCCTCGAGAAAGGCCAGTTTCTCAAGGTCTGGAAGACCGGGAAACTGGTCTTAATTCGAAAGGCGGGGCGGCCGGCAAATTCCCCATTAGGGTACCGGCCGATCGTGTTGCTCGACGAGGTGTGCAAGCTCTTTGAGCGTGTTATTTCACAACGCCTCGTCGGGCACCTCACACGCGTGGGGCCTGATCTGGCAGATAGCCTGTTTGGCTTCCGTCAGGGACGCTCCACCGTGGACTCGATCATGCGCATTAGAGGCCTGACGGAGGAAGCAGTCTCACGGGGTGAGGTGGTGGTGGCGATGTCTCTCGACGAACGCATTCAACACCTTGCCCTGGAGCTGCGTCAGGGAGGCGCTTATCTATCATGGAGTGCCTCCCTACCTCCGTCAAATTGTCGGGGCTTATCTCTCCGAGAGAGCCATAACTTACCCGAGCTGGCTTGGGCCTGGTCGGCGAGATGTGTCATGCGGTGTTCCACAGGGATCGGTTTTAGGGCTGCTCTAGTGGAGCATCGGTTGCGACTGGGTGCTGCGTGGTCCGTTGCTCAGAGGGGTCGGCGTAACGTGTTACGTTTAAGTTTGGTCCCAAAACTGAGGGGAGCATCAGCCGCACTGGCGCGGCTGATGCCTAACATCAGGGGACCCAACGCTTCCTACAGGAGACTGTACCTGGGGATCGTGCGAAGCATGGCTCTATACGGAGCTCCTGTATGGGCGGAAACCCTGACGACCAGCAATGTGGCTAGATTGCTGAGCCCGCAGAGAGCGATGGCCATCAGGGTGATAAGGGAATACAGCACGATCTCCGGTGAGGCGTCATGTCTCCTAGCCGGGACCCCTCCATGGGACCTGGAAGCGAGAGCCCTTGCGTCACTGTTCAGATGGCGCAAGGAGGCGCTGGAGCGGGACCAAAGGCCCGCTTATCGAGAAATCGAGGCCCAGCGGTCCCTACTCCACCAGGAAACCGTGGAGATATGGAAGATACGACTTGAGCAACCAAAGGGGGGATTCGCCACAATCGCGGCCGTCAGACCGGTCATGGACGAGTGGCTGGAGAGGAGACATGGTGCTCTCTCCTACCGGTTGACACAGATACTTGTCGGGCACGGTAGCTTCGGTAGTTATCTGTGGCGAAAACACCGGGAAACCACGGCCGAGTGTCAACACTGCGAGGACCGCAGCGATGACACGGCGCTCCACACGCTGGTCCTCGTGGTGGGTCTGGACGTGGACACTCTCTCGCTCGAGACCATGGTGCGAGCCATGCTCTCCAGCAGGAGTAAGTGGGACTGCGCTGCCTCCTTCTGCGAGCAGTTCATGCTCGTGAAAGAGACGGCGGGGCGGGAACGGGAGAGAACTCTCCCACCCGAGTTCCGCACTCAGCGGCTTGGGCGCCGCCGACGTGTCTTCGCCGAGGACTATCGGCCTCCATGACCGGGGGTCTGAGGTCGGTGAGAGTGCGAATCACCGTCCTTACAGAAGCAGGCCCATGACGGCAGCGTGACGTGAGGAACTCACAAACGCCCCCCTCCCCCCTTAGAAGCGGGATCGGATTGTTAATAAACTATGATTTCGTAGTTTTAATCTTTGTACGCACAAAAAGTATGTCTATTCTTGTAGACATATTTATGTGTTCAATAGTGTGTATATACACTCGAGAGCAATGAATCCGGGTCACTTAAAGAATCCTAAAAATCTCGGAAACTAAAAATGCTAGGTTAATGCAATAAATTGTATTTAATAGACAATGTAATACTTCTTAAATGAAGGTATTAAAACTTCTTAGTTATTGTAAAGTTATATCATAAAAAAATCAAATTTGAAAAAGGGCCACTTTCGAAGATGGAACTACGAAATTACAGCATTTGGTGTTGCTTTTGTTTGTAATCTGTCATTTATGTGGGTACATAAACCATGTTGATAGTGCTCTATATTCATTAATCAAGCTGAAATTATGTCGCTTACGCCTGAAGAATGCACCAGAATACTTACAATGCTGGAAACCGGCCGGAGTCAGCGCGATACAGCCAGGACTGTCGGTGTGTCGCTGTCAACAGTACAAAGAGTTCTCCGACGTTACGAAGAAACTGGTTCTAACCTACGCAGACCAGGAACGGGCAGAACCAGGTGTACCACAGCACGAGAAGACCGATACTTGGTGAACACCATGCTTCGAAATCGCTTTCTCACAGGAACTGAACTCACCAATCAGTTTCGACGCCTCGGAGGAAGTAACCCAAGTGCATGGACAGTAAGACGTCGGCTTGCTGAATCTAACTTAAAACCCCTTAGACCTGCAAACGGCCCTAAACTGGAGCGTGGGCATCGTATTTCGAGACTAAGGTATGCCCAGAGCCACGTAAATTGGAGTATTGAAGATTGGTCAAAAGTTATGTTCTCCGACGAATCAAAATTTATGCTCTACAAGCACGATGGAAGACACAGAGTGTATCGAAGACCAGGGGAAAGATTCAAGCAAGCATGCATCGAAGAAAAAGTAGCCTACGGTGGTGGGTCTGTACTTGTGTGGGCCGGAATTTCTTCTGAAAGTCGCACAGAGCTGGTGATCATAGAAAACGGCTCTTTAACTAGCGTAAGATATGTGGAAGAAATCCTCAATGATCACGTTGGTCCATTTATGGTCAATTTAGGTGAGGATGCTATATTTATGCATGACAATGCCCGACCTCATACAGGTAGGATTGTGAATGACTACCTTCAAGAGATGAACATTACTCGTATGGAGTGGCCAGCGCGCAGCCCGGATATCAACCCGATCGAGCATGCTTGGGACGAGCTAGGCAGATGCGTAAAACAACGAAACCCTCCCCCAATCACGCTTCGTGAGCTCAAAATTGCTCTCACAGAGGAATGGGAGAATATTCCCCAAAATCGTATAAGGAACTTGGTGTACAGCATGCCAAACCGCGTAAACGCAGTAATGGAAGCACGAGGAGGCAATACGAAGTATTAAAATTCAAGAAAATCGTAATAAAGTTCAAAAATTTCATGTTTCCTATTTTTGTTTTAAGGAGAGATCAGCAGTTTTTTCTTTATGTAATTTTGTGTTAATAAAATGTATGGTGACTCATATTTTTTTTACTTTCATTTAAGGAGTATTACATTGTCTATTAAATACAATTTATTGCATTAACCTATCATTTTTAGTTTCCGAGATTTTTAACATTCTTTAAGTGACCCGGATTCATTGCTCTCGAGTGTAGTTTATAGCGTAATGTGGTGTACAAGTTAGTGATGCTTTGGAAGGATATACATTTTTATTAGCATTACATGTATACATGTTTTTGCATTTGGTTGATACATGTTTTTGCCCATGACAAAGTAGACATATTTATAAATGTTTGGATGTATCCAAATTATTGCCTGTGTAGATGAATACCAAATTATGTAAACTGTACGTGTATCCATGTTTTTGCCCTTGACTGTACAGTACTAAACAACATCGTAATTCTATACATTATGTATTATGGGAAATATTTACAATTAAAACATAACTTAAAATCAAGGAATCCTTAAAATTAAAGAAGTTCTTGAACTGCAACTTCTTCAATAACGAAAGACCAACTGGTGCACCATTACCCAGTCCACCCTTTATTATTTTTTACAATTATTCAATTAACTCTTTTTCACACGACATAACCGTTCTAAGCAGTCTAAAGTAGATACTTCATTATTCAACGTCAATTGGATAATTTTTTCTATCATTTGATCTTTTCCAAGTCGAATTTCCTACGTTTTTTCCCTTTTACATACAAGTAATTTTTCTTAAATTTTTCATCTTGAAAATTTGCCTCCTTTTTTGATATATTTTTTAATACATTTATTAATAATAGACAAAAAATAAGTAAGTAAACAAAAAAGTTGCATTTCGAAAATGACAATTTTATAAATAAGCATCTATTTGTTTAAAATATATGTTAGAAAGGTAGTCAAGAAAAACTACAAAGATCATGTCTAATAAATAATTTTGTTTTTAGCTGGCGACTGTACAAAATCCGTCGTTTAAAGAATCTGTCGTTCAAAGAATTTGCCATTTACAGAATCTGCCGTTTCCAGAATCTGCCATTTAACGAAAAAAGGCTAAAAAGCGTTTATTCTCGTTATTTCTATAAAGAACTGTTAATACTCTGTAATATAAATAACTTTTTTTTCTAATCGAAGTTCGTGAACAAGAAAGTGAATTACTGATAAAACTTTAGATAAAAGAAAATTTTCTTAGAAAAAGAGAGAAAGTGTAGGTACTTCGGGGTGCTCGAGCAGAAAAGCCTCGGGCCACAAATTATACCTACTTACCTAAAATTTTGCGCAGTTATACAGATAGGTTTCAAAGGAGTTCCTACCTAACGAACAGAAGGAAAGAAAATAATCCCATTAAAAACATAAGAAGACTGCATGAAGGTTTAAGACTTCACGCCCCAGTATTTGTTTGTTAAACCATCTGTCCACGGGAAAAATGCTTTGACTTAAAGGACATCATTCATTTTGGACCAAAAACTGAAAGTGCCGGCCAGAAAAAGAAAATGTGATATTCGCATAGAACACACAATTTCTAGCAAAAAATACTACTACCTTAACCCTGTGCGTGCTATGGTTTTTTTGTTACATGCTTTTAAAATTCGTGAAAAATGTTATTTCGAAGGTGTCATTCTAATTGATATGAGCAGTTGAATAATGATTTATTTTATTAATTATGTCTTTCAGCACACATATAAGCACACATACATATAATTATACCTGTTTCTCCGAAGGGTGAGGCAGAGGCATATTTTATGCCCATTTTGATTTCTCGTTCCTACATAAAGGAGCTTTTAAAATAAAGATAAAGTGTATTTTATTTCGACAGAGTCAAAGGCCTTCCTGTAGTCCACAAAAGCCATACACAGCGGCTGATTGTACTCGTTTGTTTTCTGTACAATCTGCCGTACAGTATAAGATGTGGTCCACGGTTCTGAAGCCTTTTTGAAATCCGGCTTGCTCCTTTGGCTGAAACTCGTCGAGCCTTCCGGAGAGGCGGTTTGTGACTAGTCTCGAGAACAACTTGTAAACATGGCTCAGGAGCGAGATGGGTCTGTAATTCTTCAGCAAGGTCTTATCACCTTTCTTGAAGAACAGAGCCACCGCACTCCCGCTCCACGCTTCAGGTGTTTGTCCCTGTTGGAGGACGGAATAAACAAACTCGTCAGCTCGTTGAGAACCGTAGCCCCCCCCCCCCCCGCCTTCAATAGTTCAGTTGTAATTCCTTCACACTTGTTGTTTTTAAGTTGCCCGAGAGCCGCCCTCACCTCGCCCTGACCGATGTCCGGAATGTCCTCGCTATAGTGGCGCGATAGTGGGACTCGGTGGTCACAATCAGTAGGGTCCTACTCGTCGGTCTTTTTGTCCGTGATGCATACAGGTCTCTGTAAAAGCTCTTAATTTCCTCGAGAATCTCGAAAGTTGAGGTCACAGTTCTGCCATCCGCTGTTTTCAGTTTCATCAGACGGGGTCTTCCAAGCTGTTGGGCAAATACTTTGGAACCCTGTTCTGCTTGATTGCTGCCTCGACGATGCTGGTGTTATAGCGTCTAAGGTCGCGTCGTATCAGCTTTCAGATTCTGAGATTTAGATCCCGCTGGTCTGACGAAGACGAGTGCGTAGATGGCGTTTCCCGTCTTATTCTCATAAGTTCGAGAGTCTCGGACGAGAGCTTAGAGCACCTGTTATTGCTTTTTCCGGACAAAAACCTTCGGGACACTCTTGCTGTAGCGTCCTGACCACATTCTCGGCTTTATCGTGAATATTGCCAGTGGTTTCCAGCAGATCAAAACGATTTTGAAGTTCTAACTGGAACCTCTCAGGCCTCAGCCCCTGAGGCTAACTGGAGCGCGGTAGGCCGGAGAGTAGGCTTTATCATACGGGCCCTTTCAGCTCGGAAGTCCAAATTCAGATATGCTCGTACAAGTCGGTGATCACCACCGGTATTAAACCTCCTATTTAACCACAGAGACATCTCTGAATATAGACTTCCTGTCCGTCATGATGAAGTCTATCTCGTTCCTTGTGACCTTGTCGGGGCATCGCCAAGTCCATTTTCTGTGGGGCTTCTTCTTAAAGAAAGAGTTCATCAAGAAGAGCCCATGAGACTCAAGAAAACTGACAAGCATATGGCCCCGGTCATTTCTGCGCCCTACACCAAAGGGGCCGATCTTCGTTTCGCCGCGTTCTTGTACTCCCACTTCGGCATTGAAGTCACAGTACACGGTCTCAACTGCCTCGAGTCGACAGTGCTTTTCGAGGTCGGGGCGTACACTTGTATCACCTTCAGGGTGTACCTGTTGGTGAGTCTCAGTATTAAGTACGCTACCCGAGGCGAAACACTGCTGATCTCCACAAAGCTGCTAACAAGGTCCTTTTTCACCATAAAGCCAATCCCGCCCTCGGAAGAATGTCTTCCGTCACCTTCCCGAAAGTAAAACAGGCCGCCTGATGCAAGGGTTAGCGTGTCCTCCCCCTTTCTTCGGACCTCGCACAATACTGGATGTGCCAGTTAATACGACCTAGTTCTACCTCGAGTTCGGTGAGCCGCTCGTCCAGGCGCAGAGTAGTTCCATTAAACGTAGCCAGGGTCAGTTTTGTATGGCAGCCTCCCGACCCGGAGATTCTCAGCACATGCCGTCACTCCGACCGCTGCCGTGATCGGGAACAGCAGACGGGTTGGTATAGGGTTTAGTTTCGAATTTTCCTTTTCTGTGCGCCATGACCTCATCCGTTTATCAGCAGGTGCACCACTCGCAGGTGAGGCTGGCTTGGACCCCGGGGTTGGTGGTAGGGCCCCATCGCACCCATCGGGCGTCGGGATGTGGCGGGGTGATTTGCCAGGTACCTGTCGCTTGAGCAAGGGGGAAAGCGCGCGCGGCACCTTTGTCTAAGTTTTTTTAAACAAGTTTGGACTTGTTGTGAATCGTTAGGTACGTTTTGTTTGTGCGTAGGTACGTAGATAATTAGTAAAATGATAATTCTTTCTTATTACAATAGAATAACGTAAAAACAAATCACTATTCAAGTGATGAAATGTATCAAAATACATCATCAAAATAACATTTTTCTCGTATTTTAAAAGCATGTAACAACAAAACCATAGCACGCACAGGGTTAATGTAGTAGTATTTTTTGCTAGAAATTGTGTGTTCTATGCGAATATTACATTTTTTTTTTCTGGCCGGCACTTTCAGAATTGGCCCAAAAATGTATGAAACGTGAATGATCTCCTTTGTGACTTTATTGCACTGATCTGTGTGGTAATAATACAGATCAGTGCTTTATTGATACAAATCATTTCAAGATTTTTTCCTTCGCATTTGCCTAATAGTCTACCTTCATGCTAAAGTTCAAGTTTTTAAACCGTCTGGAAGTGGGTTGGGTTTTTGATCCTTAAGTGAATGAGTAAGCACAAAATGGCAGATTTTACACATTAATATAGGTAAGTAACAATTGCTTGTCTAGAATTCAAAATTTCACAAACTTTGACAAGCAAATGGGTTCTTAATAAATGTGCTAAATTTCATAATACACTAGCTGACCCGCGCAACTTCGTTTGCGTGATAAATGAAGAACCGCTCTACCAATTTTGTGCAAACTTCACATAAACCATCTACTAAATAGCCCGAACAAAGCCTAAACATTTGGTTTGGATAGTTGATTCCGTTCTTGAGTTATAAAATTACAACGAAAAGTGGCATTGATTTTTATATACAGGGTGTGGCGTAAATAGTGGTCCAACCGTCAGGGTGTGATAGACCAGGTGCCCCACTATAACATACTACAATATCATCCAAATTTACCCAAGGGTCTCAGAAAAAAATTACTTTTTTTGAAAAATCGTCCCTTTTTTGTAAAGTTGCCTGTAGATTATAGGAAAACCGCTATTTCTGATTTCTGTTTTTTCTCTCTTAAAGCTAAATACATAAGCTATCAAAAAATAATATTGTTAATAGAATTCCACAACAAACGTTTGAAATAAATATAAGTTCATCTCAATTTTCTCTCTAATTTTCAGGTATCATGAAAATTGTTCAACGTTTTTTATAAAAAATATGTACTACACTGATGCTACCCAAACGTTTAAAAATATGCTTATGTAATACTGATTTCAAAATGATACCATGTAAGGATTTCGCATAAACAGAAACTAGTAATTT
Organism: Miltochrista miniata; assembly: GCA_933228765.1. Lineage (NCBI taxonomy): Eukaryota > Metazoa > Arthropoda > Insecta > Lepidoptera > Erebidae > Miltochrista > Miltochrista miniata. The sequence continues at coordinate 28,066,385 of OW121755.1, forward strand.
TTACTGTTAAAGTTCAAAACGGGTTAAGAAATATTACCAAAATCAACTTACATACATCACACTTATAATGTTTTTTTCATAGTAATAGTTCATAGTCGACATTATTATTATTTATTTAAAATCTTATAACCTAGATAGCGCCCGCGGCTCCACCCGCGTGGGATTTTGTAACTATTCTCGCTTTTATTTATTTCCTATCTGAAATTCTGTTCCCATTCCATGACAAATTCCTAGCGCGTGGAACTGCGGGCGCCATCACGGTTATGATTTTTTTAAACTATCGCAGTTTTTAACACTTGACGCGAAATACTATTTACTTACATTCACCGACGTTTCGGGCGTTCAACCGCGACCTTGATGTTGCCTGCGGTTTCACCCGCGATGAATTTTGTTACTATTCCCACTTCCGGTGGGATCATAAAAGCGAGAATAGTTACAAAATCCCACGCGGGTGGAGCCGCGGGCGCTATATAGGTTATAAGATTTTAAATAAATAATAATAATGTCGACTATGAACTATTACTATGAAAAAAAAACGTTATAAGTGTGATGTATGTAAGTTGATTTTGAGCATTTTTCTTAACCCGTTTTGAACTTTAACAGTAAAAATTACTAGTTTGTGTTTATGCGAAATCCTTTGATGGTATCATTTTGAAATCAATATTACATAAGCATATTTTTAAACGTTTGGATAGCATCAGTGTAGTACATATTTTTTATAAAAAACGTTGAACAATTTTCATGATACCTGAAAATTAGAGAGAAAATTGAGATGAACTTATATTTATTTCAAACGTTTGTTGTGGAATTTTATTAACAATATTATTTTTTGATAGCTTATGTATTTAGCTTTAAGAGAGAAAAACAGAAATCAGAAATAGCTGTTTTCCTATAATCTACAGGCAACTTTACAAAAAAGGGACGATTTTTCAAAAAAAGTTATTTTTTTCTGAGACCCTTGGGTAAATTTGGATGATATTGTAGTATGTTATAGTGGGGCACCTGGTCTATCACACCCTGACGGTTGGACCACTATTTACGCCACACCCTGTATATAGAATAGGTATGTAGGTTAAATAGTTTTTGAACTGCTTTGTCGCCGTTTTAATGAACCCGCTGCCAAATGCCTGGATGAAAGTTATAAATTCGATGAGGGAATAACAATTGTTCTACTTCAACTCTGACAGCTCAAGGTCCAAGTACTTTTCAAGTATATTGTTGTGATGATATTGCGGGTGACACAAGTAGGTACTTATTTTAGTCTGACTAGACTTAAGGACGAATCTGAACCTAATTGCCTAATCTTGTTAAGGGCTCCGAGACGTGGAAGTGTTTATGCTATGTAGGTTCATGAGTGTCAAGAAGTACTGGTGTAGGTACTAGTGAGTTCTATAGTGAGTTCTATCCTAGCTTACAAGTAATGGGCTGCTGAGTCGGTCAAGTCTGTTAAAATTTGAATGAGAGTAGCTTCAATGTGCATGCTTTTTTTGCACGTGTATGTACACATTTGTGGACGTCATGTTATTGATGTTTATTGACTGTCTCTTGAGCCCATTATATCTGTTGATCCTGAGCTACCAATATTAACCTATTCTATGAAGATGTAGGTAAGTGACGGTAATTTCAATATTCGTTCAGATGCTAAGTAGTCTCAACTATGCCTCGATACTTGGCATCTGATTGAAATAATCCTAAGATAGATCAATCGATCGTGAACGCTAAGTACGTGTCAACTTGAAATCAAGTTGTAAAGAGAAGTATTGCATTACCTACGAGGAATATTAGTAGCAGGAAAAGAGTACGAAGGTCACTACCATCCTATATCTATATCCTTTTCTAGAGAAATTGGATTTATTTTATTTATTCCCAAGTTACAATTTGTTTAGGTAAGGGAATCTAATACCTGTCATAAATCCCTTTTCTTAAAAAACTTCTTTTCATAATTTTTCCGTTAAAATTAAGTTGGGATAATCCTTGAATGTTGTGCGCCAGGAATCAAAATTTGAAGGCTTGTCATGGATTTACTTCTTTCTCACTATTATTATATCGTTTTAATATTCAACTTTATTGGCTGAGCTAAAAAACACATACAATATAATGACAATTTATTTGAATAATAGAGAGAAATTGTGTTATTCTCTACTACTATGGTATTAGCGTTCAAATCCTTACGCTTTTGACAATGAGGTCGTTGTACAAAGAACCTTCTCGTGTCATTGTAGCCATTTTCATCCTTTTAAGACTTCTAGTAGTATTACGCAGATAGAAAAGACACGTCACATAAAAATGAGGGACGGTTTCATATATTTTTTTTTAATTAAAAAAAAAATATGATCAGTTAGCATACTAATTGCTTTTCAAAAATAATCTTAATGTTGGGCTGGTTTCATCATAAATCGAATGGATATAGATGCAATTCTATTCATTCGTGCCGTGTAACTTTCTAAAAAGTACCGGTAGATGGCGCCTACGTCGCCCCAAGACGTATAAAAGGTGGAAAATTTGGTTGGTTCCGAGTAGGTTTCGATGGCTAAGTGGTTAAGTAAGCATCTTGCACGGAATGCGAGAAGATGCAGTTTCGAATCCTGCTCGAAACCAATTATTTTTTCCATATTTAAAAATTTATGATCAGTTAGCATACTAATTGCTTTTCAAAAATAATAATCTATATATATAAAAACAAGAACTGACTGACTGACGATCAACGCACAGCCTAAACCGCTGGGTCTAAAAGCATGAAATTTTGCACAAATGCTCCTTAAGTGGCGTAGGCGAGCAATAAGAAGGGATTTTTGAAAATTCAACTCCTAAGGGGGTAAACAAGGGTTGCAAAGTTTGTACGGGACTACGTGATTCCTTGGTCCGATCTTCTTCAAATTTGGCATAAAACATCTTTAATCGATTTGATGGGAGATGTGTATTTTATTTTATTGAAATTTATCATTTAACATGTTTTAAATGGGTTAGAAAAAAAAATTGGGGTCATTTGCCTCATAGTTCATATTGATACTCCGTAGTCGGTACTTTTTTTAATGACACATGACAGCTGAATTTTTAATTAAAAAATGGTCATTTTGATAAACGTCAAAACATTTCAAATTGTATTAAGTAATTTTACTAAAACTGTGTATTTTATTTATGCGTATATTTATTTCAATAAGCGAAATTGCCTTCATATTATTTTGTATGTCAAAATAAATTTGTTATATGAAAACCTGATCATGGCTGGCTAGGAATTATGAAAGAATAAGTAAGGTGTACTGTACATGGTTCATCCGAATAACAAAGAGTAAGTATTTCATCTTCGTTTACTCTTATATTTTGTACAGGGATTGCCAATTAGATGAATAAAAACAATCAGAGTCATTATAGATGAACAAATTAGCAGATTAAATCTACAGTAAATGTCTGGTCACAATAGGAGAAACTGTATTAGCATTTTGTAAACAAATGCATTAGCACAAAAACAGTAAGAGGACAAAGCCTGCAGCCTTTTTTTTTGTTTAACGTGAGGGAAAATCCTCATGGATGTTATGCCGGACTCCGACCGACTAAAAAACTTCACGTAACGCCCAACAGCCTATGGTCGGGAGCCCCGGGTAAGCCCTCGGAAAGATGTCCCAGGACTCCCAAGAGACCCACGGCCGCCGCTGCGGCCTCGCCCAGGGGGTGGTTCAGGTGCTATCCCGCGTCTTTGGGGGATTTCGGGTGCGATTTCGCTTCTAAGGGGGGGCGTGCGTGAGTTCCTCACGTCACGCTGCCGTCATGGGCCTGCTTCTTTAAGGACGGTGAGCCGCCCTCTCACCGTCCTCAGGCCCCCGGTCATGGAGGCCGATAGTCCTCGGCGAAGAGCCTAGAGCCTCTTGAATTAGGAATGGGACGATCGGAAACTGATTAAATTTTATTTTTGTGACTTCCCGTTCGTCCCCTTCGGGAGATAAAGTCGAGAGGACGAACGGGAATACACTAGACATCATCTATTTTTACAAATACCTGTCGGAAAGAAGCATAACCAGAAGAAGCATAACTAGATATAATTCTTTCCCGCTGAGTTCCTTAAACCTAAGACTCACCCATAAAATAAAGAGCGAGTCTATCACAGCCGTCCACGTCCACAGCCGCCCCCGTGTGCTCCACCTGGAACAAATCAAAGGAAGTACCCGTTACTCTCCAAGGAAAGGAGAGCAGCTGGTACGCATTTTACATGTCACAATGCACATGAATGCATACTCAGGTCACTATAGCCCATTCATGGGTACATTGACTCCTTATACCGAAGGACATCAAATGTATCGGCGTTGCAAACACCTCACCGCGAGCTGGATCCAAGCCTGTGGACCGCGGATTATTGGCTGCGATATAACATATAATAAATTCATTCCCATTCCATAAACATTTCCCACTGTAGACTGCATTCACGTCCCCCTGTGGCCGGCATGATGACACACAGGCCCGGTGAATCGCAGATTGACCTCATGACTACTAAATGTGCTGTACGAAGCACCAACAAACAAGATAAAACATGAAAAAAGTTACCAGCCTTTTATTTTGCGTAGATTAGCTGCCAAGCAGCTCCAGTGCTTCAGATCACACGCGTTCAGTTCACACGCGTTATTGACAATTAACTTGTCTCGATAATTTGTTATTAGACCAGCGTTATACGTCCGCTCCGGTCACCCGACGTGAACTGAAAAATATCTATTTGACATTAGAAACGGACTCAGATTCAAATTCAAATACAGAACAAGTCGTGGGACAAATAGACTTACAATCTTACCAGTTATTTTGATTTCATGACTAGAGCATTAACCTTCTTTCTCCAAATCTCGCGTATCATCGTGATTGTCGCGACATTCCCCACAAAGGAAAAAGAAAAATGAAGAGACATTATGTCTCCTGAAGAATTTAGTATGTAGAAAAGAGATGTTCGTGTCTCATGAAGAATTTAGTATGTAGAAAAGAGATGTTCGTGTCTCATGAAGAATTTAGTATGTATATTTACATTATTTACATTCGCATTTCGCGAAGAAATCGACCCTCCGGCCAAGGAAAGCTAAAATAAAACCATTAGGTTGCGAGTCCATTCTCTTATCTTTTGTAGAGCACGGACTTTAGCTGCTCGTTCATTTCTAATTGCACCGAGTTGTTCTACTTCCATCACTTCATCAGGTTCAGCTTCAATTGTGACTGGATTTGATTCTTCCATAACTTCAATGGTATTTTCAGTTTCATGTGAAGTATCGTCATTTGTGTTGTTTACATCAGAATCAGAACTTTCTATTGACATATCAACATTTGGGCTATTTTCACTTACTGGTATATTATTCAATTCTTTTGGGACTATGTTTGCATCTTCAATATTGATCTGTTCTTCGTTTTGATCCACTGATGATGAATCTTGTTGGTCTTGTTCGATTTCCAAAGGATACAAATGTGATATTGACCTAGTGAATATAGTGTTGTCAACTTTAATTTGTGCGACTCTACATAAACCGTCACTTCCCTTGATCAGAGATACAATTTTTCCAACCTTCCAACCTATCCTAGGTTTCTCGCTTTTGATTTGGACTGTTTGACCTACACGTGGTGTCAAAGTTGACCTCGTACGGGGTTGTTTCACGGAATGATTGTATCTTTCCCGTAGACTTGGTAAATAACGATTTTGAAACATTTCTATGAATTCTTCTATTATGATTCTTGCTCTTCTCCAACTATTAATTAAATTATTCTTAGTCGATATACCTGTTATTATAGGTTGATTTTGAACTGTTTTTAAAGTTATGTATTTTCCAACTTGTAGAAAATCTGCTGGGGTCAAGCAGTGTTCCACTTCTGTACTCACATATAACAATGGTCTTGTATTTATAACTGTTTCAATTTCTTTAATAATTGTTGTTAATTGACTATCTCCTGATAGGTGCTTTTCCAATGTCTTTCTCATACATTGTTTAACCAGCGCTACTAATCTCTCGTAAAATCCACCAAACCACGGTGCTAGCTGAGGAATAAACTTCCACTTGATTTCATTTTCAACACAATATTTGTTTGATATGATATCAGCTATCAGCTTGAAGTGAGTAGCGTTGTCTGAAGTAATTAAACTTGGTACGCCTCTGGTTGATGCCATGCGTCTTATAGATAATAATCCTTCTTCAGCTGATAAGTTCTGTACCACTTCCAAATGTACAGCTCGAACTGCCAAACATGTGAATAAACACAACCATCTCTTGGCTGTTCCGTTTTCTGTTTTTACCAACACTGGTCCTAGATAGTCTATCCCAGTGAATGTAAATGGTTTACTATAGTTTACTCTCTCAGGAGGTAGTGGAGGAGTACTTGGTAACTTATATGGTCCGCCGTTACATTTGACACAGTTCAGACATTTTCGAAGTATCTTTTGGACTTGCCGCTTGCCTTGAGGTATCCAGTATGACTGTCGTATTAGACTTAATGTGTGACTGGCTCCTACATGATAGTTCTTCTCGTGTGTTTCTTTTATAATTTTCCGTGTAAATTCACAATCTTTAGGAATAAGAATAGGGTATCTTTTATCAAACGACCATTCTGCATACTTGAGTCTGCCTCTACAACGTAGGACACCATCAATGTCTTTGAATAATTTTAAATTTCTGCTCAAGTTAGTTTGTTTATTATTCAACTCATCTTTAAAGTATTTTGACTGTGTTGATTTAATCATTTGCAAGGTACTATCTTCCATATGGGTGTGTTCTTTATATTCTTTCATTACACAATTATCTTCTTTGTTCATTACTTCAATATGATCTGTCTCACTGAAATCTTCACCCACATATAAGGTATTTTGATAACTTGGGTTAACGGGCCAATTCTCAGGATCTTCTAGTAGAAAATCTGGACCATTTAACCATCTTTTCATATCTTCATTTGTTCTTGATGGTCTTGTGGCCACGTCAGCAGGATTCAACTCAGTTGGAACATATCTAAAAGATAGATCTTTGTTTCTTTTAATCTCTTCAATCCGTCTTGAAACAAATGGACTCTTCTATGTCTTTCAACCATAGGAATCTTGTTACATCTCTATCTTGTTCCTTAAGTCCTATTTGTAAAAAGGCTTTTTCCACATCTGCAGTCAATCCAATCTTATGACTTCTAAATCTTATAATCAATCCTGTTAGATCTTCCAATAATAATAATGGTCCACAGTATAAACTTTCATTTAAACTTTTACTACCCTTTGTCATTGCCGATGCATCATATACAATTCTCAATGCTTTTCCAGGGGCTAAGACTCCGTGATGAAGTATATAATGTATAGGATGATCATTATCCTTCACTTCTCTTGATGGGACTAGTTCAATAACTCCCTTTTCCATTTGTTGTTTCAATGTCTGATCATATGTTTGAAGAGTTCTTTGATCCAATCTCTTGAGTAATCCAATTAATCTTCCATGTGCTAATCCATAGTTTGAAGATAAATCTGGTGGATAGTTGATCCATGGCCAACTAACATAGTATCTATTGTCTCGCATTTCCATTGTTTCATTAAAATGTTTGATTGCAATTTCATCTCTGCTTATCTTCGGTGAATCTGTGATGCCAATAGACTCTAGATCCCATAACATCTTCAAGTTTCCTAAATCCAATGGTGGATCCGGTTGGCTAAGTCCATGGAGCAAATATAAGAGAGGAGGTGTTGTAATATGATTTCCCTATGAAACAATGTGTGACTCGGCGCGGGGGGAGGGTGTGGTGAGGAGGGGTTTGTAACCGCCCACTTTACTATTATCCATCTAGCGGTCAGTGTCAAAACTACTTGCTTTCTTCAACTTTCAGGTTACTACGTAGTACTACTACTGTACACTGAAAACGGGGCCGAAGTTGGAATATTTTGTCCCCCGGAGTATTAACTCTTAGCAAGATGAATAGTGTATCATTTTTTTATTTCTATCACTATGAAAAAAATTCATAACCCATTCTCATTTTTTTATTATCGAAAGTAACCCGCTTATTAAGTGGTTATTGGTGTAAAGATTATAAATCTTCGTAAATATATTGTAAGTAGTCTTAATAAAGAGAATAACAAAATATGACTTCGACTGACATTCGCTCACGTGACAGTCACTTCAAAATAATGACAAATAGACAAGAATACGCACCCAAGTAAAAAGTACCATGATGTCAATAAACACTAAAGTAACACAGAAAAGAACGAATTAGCGAAGTTGGTTCTGCCGTTCTGAAGTTACGCCGTTCGGAGCCAACAACAAGTTCGAATGTATGTAACATTTCGAAGATCCATTTTTATATTATACTAACTGACCTGCGCAACATCGTTTACTTTATAAACTATATACCGACTGCAGCGCTATCTGCCGGGCGGATTTGTGAATCTAAACCATCCAGGGCGCCACCCAAACGCTTACAAAAAATTAATTCAGATCTGTTTCAGCCATTTAGGAGGAATTCAGCGACATACACACGTACAGTAGAATTATATCTTACTAATATTATAAATGCGAAAGTTTGTGAGTGTGGATGTTTGTTACTCTTTCACGCTCAAACCGTTGAACGGATCGGGCTAAAATTTGGTACAGAGATACATTATAGTCTGGAATAACACATAGGCTACCTTTTATCCCGGGAATAACTACCCGCGGGAACAAATTTTAGGCGGGCGAAGCTGCGGGCATCAGCTAGTAGTATATAAAGATAGATAAAAATGGCTCCTATTGTAGTACGAACAAACTGCATCCAGTCGTTAGCTAAATTACTTTTTGTACCTACTACTAGTAGGTAGGACGATTATGGGCCCCTCGGTGAAATTCTAAATTCGATCCTTTTTTTGGTGCTGTTTATTCTTGACAATAGATGGCGGTGTGTTATCGAAGTTTTTAAATAAATTTGTAAAAATAATCTTTGGTTGCCTAAATTTATTTTGGAATTATTGCTAAATAAGTTTAAATACTTAACAATATTAAAATTATATTATTACTGAGCTCTATGCACCTACATATTTTAGGTAACCAAAACACAAAGTATCGCCATCTAGCGTTGAGTAAAAAATATTTTGCTGTATCCGGGGATCAGAGATGTTTCTAGAACTATTAATGAAAATAAAGAATTAAAATACTTACAACTAAAATTTGATGCCATGCATAGCATTAAAACGTCTATCCGAGTAATTTTTACACGATAAAACACAACACTTTATCCTTATCTTTTTAAATTCTTCTAATTTCGCGAAAATACTAATTTTGACATATATTTGCGTATAACCAACCGGAAGTTGCCTAAACGAACGCGGACAGCGCACTGACTTAAGCCACGCCCACTGATGACGTCAGGACCCGCATTGAACGGTCACAGTGCACGCTTGCTTAGGCCCTCTCCTCTCTTATATTTGCTCCATGGCTAAGTCCTATCTTACAAGAGCATTGACAAAATGTTACCATTGACATTTGTTCTATATGTCTATTAGTAATAAGACCCGAGACAATCCATCCAAATTCTGATTCAATCAAATATAAATCTTTTGCAATACATATTTTATTCATCATTATAATTGAGTGATAATAATCATTTCCAATTAATATGTCTACTTTATCTGATAGTGAACCGTCATCAGCGAAAGTCATCGATATAGATAAGACTAGATGACTAACGACCGCGCCAACATCAAGCCTACCTAACGTAAGCCCACAGGCTTAGGTGAGCCAAACGTCAGTTCAGTCTGACGCCGTTAGGCCAATCGTACGTACAAATTGAACCGGGCGACAAAATGGGCAAATGCACAGTAAAAGATTGCGATTCTAAAACATAAAAACACAATTAGTCATGTAGAATTACTTTTCACACGTAATTATACTATTTACGCATTGATATCAGCGTAAATACCGCTATAATCGAATTTTGAAAATAAAATTTGTGATTGCCATTCAGTGTTACCACTAAAATATCGGTTTGGTTTACCCACATCAGTGGGAGAATTAGTAATTAATTACCTGTGTAAGATACATTAATAATATTACCCGACTAAGGCAGGGTTATGATTTTGAGAGGCTATACACGTATATCTATGTATGTTCATGTATTCCCTCAGAGCTCCTTAACTAGTTACTTATTAGAACTGGACTAATGAGATATTGTTAGAAGCGCCTTGACGTTCGACTGGTTATAAGCTATATATCGTGTCACTGAATTTAATGGTGCGCCCTCTAGCGGCCATAAAGTACTGTGTTAAAATAAATTTAAGAAAAAAATATCGTGTTTGGTATTAACCTTCGGTCCGTCGCGTGGGGTCTTTGAAAGCCCGAACATTACAAAAATGCACAATTTTCTTATTTAAATCTATTGTAGCAGTGCAGTAGTTTATGTACCCTCCTAAGTTAGATTGTAGTTGGCGCGGAAGGTGGCTAACTTCAATTCGCTCGTAAGCGCCGTGTGATACGGACCTGTTTTGAACGCAAGGGCTCTCAAAGACCCCACGCGACGAGCATACAATTTCGTAAAGTTGCGATTTTTTTTATTTATTCCTTATATATTATATGTTACAAAGTTGATTATTTCTATATGATGCCAAAAAAGTATAAAGTAAATAATTACGGAGTAGATTTCTTTATTTTATTTATTTTTTGTAAGAGTGATCTCAGAGTGAGAAATATAGGCTCCTACTTTTAGATTATAAGTTTAATAAGTAATTAAATACAAATTGCTTAATAATTTATCATTGTTTTATTGTAGTTTGACAAACACGTAATAATGTAATGATAAATTATATGAATTACTAGCTGATGCCCGCAGCTTCGCCCGCGATGGCCCTGTATGTGAAATTTTGCTGAATTTTCTTTGCTATAAACCTCACGGAGCCCGAGACCTTTCCAACGAATGCAAAACCGAGGAAATCGGTTCGTGCATTCTAAAGTTATAGCGTCAGGAAGGAAAACCCGACTTATTTTTATATAATAGACTTATAATTTCCTATTTTACATGCTATTTTTCATTGAGGTTCTCAAGAACCCCACGCGACAAACCTCGTTAAGTAAAATGGCGCGACTGACCGAAGGTTAAATGAAAGGGTTAGACGTTTTGTAAGTAAGTGCCTTTTTAATGGTCTATATAGAATACTAGCGGTCGTCACGCGGTTTCAGCCGCGTAGTTCCCGTTCCCGTGGGAATACGGGAATAAAATATAGCCTATGTTCACCGGGAAGAGTGTTGCTTCCCAAGAGTGAAATATATTTTTAAATCGGTCCAGTAGTTTCGGAGAGAGTTTGTTTACTACGCCCGGAACCAACCGTAAAGACGCGGGATAGGACCCCTATGCGAGACGGCAGTGTTAGCCAAGGTCTGTCGGGATGCGATGCGATATGGTCACGCCTTTATCCCCGAAGAGGTAGGCAGAGGCATATATTATATGCCCAAAATTCACCTTTTTTATAAGAATATAACCCACGTCATATGTGGTGAGACGTACTGCCGCTGCCGTGTTGAGATGGACAGGCATAGGTTGTGACAGCCTGCTGTTGAAATTTTACAACCTTGGTCAAGTCCTTCAACTTGGCTTAACGACTGCCATTTTACTGGCAACCGGGACCAACAGCTTAACGCGCCTTCCAAAGCACGGAAACGTCGGAAACGCTCAAATAAATGCCAGCCGGGACACCCTTCGTAGGCAGTAGCAGGGCGCAGTGTGGTTTTAGTCAGTAGGCGTTCGAAATAGCATCCATGCGTAATTTCAAACGTAAAAGAGAGAAACCCATCTTAAGGTAGAGAAATTTCTAAAATGGAGACCTGAGAAAATTTATATCTACCGTTGATTAATGGTACTTGGTGAAACTTGCTGCACATATTGCAAAAAAGACCGGCCAGGTGTGCGTTGAATTCGCGCACGGAGGGGTAAACGCGAGACTCTATGAACGAGACATGAGGCTTTGCCGTCCGTCTGTCTGTTAGTCACGAGGCCGTATCGCAGGAACCGTGGTAGATAGAACAAATTTTTCACAGGTGATATATGTTTCTGCCGCCGTAGCAAAAAATACCTACTAAAAGCAGAAAAAGACCCCACACAACAAACGTAAATTGCCGATTTTGTATGGGGACCCTCTGTGCTTAAATTCGTGTGCTAAACTCTGTGAGTTTCGGTTTCAACCGAAATAAAATAATAAATGAAATAGGTACATAATAATTTTAAATTTGTTTAGTAATTCTATAATCATCGTGGGTAAAACTTTCATACAGTAGTCAACACTGGCCCACGTTTGTCATGTTTATGTTTTTGTCTTTGTCTAATCGCAGCGGCGGCGGTGTTCACCGTACGCGTGTGAGTGAGACAGATATATATTTACCATCACTGCTTAAAAAGTTTCATAGTTGCGTCTTCATAGCTCATAAGTAGCCGTGCTTTTGTCGAGACGCGATGTTCGTGCTTGCCTCTCTAATGATAATATATAACTCTATGGCGAAAGTATAATTTTTACTAATTTGAAATAATTCTTCTTTGAAACATGGGACGCCTTGAGATATAGTTGGAACAACATTGGCATACATTGTCTTCAAGATTTTATTATTAGTTAATACTTGAAATTTGACTAAAGGACTTTCTAATGTTCTAGGAGTTTCAGATCCAAAGGTGAAAATTGTCAATTGTTGTTGTTCCTCGATGAACATTTGTAACTCTTTAGCAATCTTTTGAGTTACATAACTCCTTTGGCTTCCACAATCTAATAAAATTCTACATTTCTTTGTAATGTTATACTGACCTGTAATCTTCCTCGTTGCTGTCTGTAAGATCTACGATCTTATCTATCTATCGAAGACTTTGTGTTTACACTAAAATATTTCATTGCTGGACATATAGCTAATAGCTAAAAGCTATAAAACAATTAAAACAAGCTTTTTGTACCGTTAACATCTTTATTCTTTATTCTATGGTTTTGTATTTGGTACAACATAGAGGTAGTGCATTTTAGCATAATAAGTTGAAGCTTTAAACTCAAATTCACTTTATTTCAACGCAATACAATAAAACATTCACAATACATTACACTCGTAATTTTATTTTCGTTGACTTGACAGAATCAACAACTCATAGTCTTCTGTCTTGATATCCTATAATATGTAGAGTCTCCATAGTAGATATATTGTGAAGTGCACTATTTCCTTCCATAGTAGGTATTTATTTCACATAATTTCTGCGCATTTAATTCTGCATTTATAATTAAGGATAGCTGTTTGATTATTTTCATGATCATATCTCCTGCTCCTGTAATGTCCAACAAACATAACTATCAACAAAGATAACATCATTGTTATAACAAGAAAATGTCTCAATGATAATAGGGAACAGTGAAAATATCATGAATATCTTATTTTCTGAAGAAACTTTTAACAATCTCACGTATGTACAACGATTAAATAATCGGAAACTGCCTCTCGACTAGGCAAAAGAAATTTGTTTAAATTTATAAAATGACTTACCTTTTGTTCAAATGATCTTATTATTTAACTATAATAAGTATTTATTTATTTATAAATATAATTATTATGTATGTAAATTAAATTCAAATTTATAAATTTTTCATTTTGAATGACAACCAGATTTGACTTGACAAATGAAATGACATCCCATTTTTTCTTTTTTTTCAAACGAATATTATGACGGAATATTTATGGTTTTAAGGCATGTTGCAGACGATTTATTTTTCGCATTCGATTTTTAATAATATTAGTCAATAAAAATAACTAATTGTTTGTGGTCAAATGTCCCAAATTTTAAAAAAGGATTAAAAAGACGTCAAAATTTTAATGTCTTTAAACGTTGTGTCAGGTGAAAACCACGAAAGGCAAAACTATGAACGTAAACAGCTGTGTTACTCTTAAAATGATTAGAATTTATCAATTTCAACCCTTGAGTCGGTGTCAAGGAACCAGCATCTCCACCATGTCGGAAAGAAGCATAACTAAAAGAAGCATAACTAGATATAATTCTTTCCCGCTGAGTTCCTTAAACCTAAGACTCACCCATAAAATAAAGAGCGAGTCTATCACAGCCGTCCACGTCCACAGCCGCCCCCGTGTGCTCCACCTGGAACAAATCAAAGGAAGTACCCGTTACTCTCCAAGGAAAGGAGAGCAGCTGGTACGCATTTTACATGTCACAATGCACATGAATGCATACTCAGGTCACTATAGCCCATTCATGGGTACATTGACTCCTTATACCGAAGGACATCAAATGTATCGGCGTTGCAAACACCTCACCGCGAGCTGGATCCAAGCCTGTGGACCGCGGATTATTGGCTGCGATATAACATATAATAAATTCATTCCCATTCCATAAACATTTCCCACTGTAGACTGCATTCACGTCCCCCTGTGGCCGGCATGATGACACACAGGCCCGGTGAATCGCAGATTGACCTCATGACTACTAAATGTGCTGTACGAAGCACCAACAAACAAGATAAAACATGTAAAAAGTTACCAGCCTTTTATTTTGCGTAGATTAGCTGCCAAGCAGCTCCAGTGCTTCAGATCACACGCGTTCAGTTCACACGCGTTATTGACAATTAACTTGTCTCGATAATTTGTTATTAGACCAGCGTTATACGTCCGCTCCGGTCACCCGACGTGAACTGAAAAATATCTATTTGACATTAGAAACGGACTCAGATTCAAATTCAAATACAGAACAAGTCGTGGGACAAATAGACTTACAATCTTACCAGTTATTTTGATTTCATGACTAGAGCATTAACCTTCTTTCTCCAAATCTCGCGTATCATCGTGATTGTCGCGACAATACCGATATAGATTTACTTCGCTCAAAGTAACACGTATTTTGATTTAGTTATTCAAAATTATATCTATACATATAAAAACAGAAAACAGCGGAAGGAAACGGCCGATAAGTTCTGATTTTCTGAAGCGGCCACCGCGACTCGGTCTACCCGACAGATGGACCGAGGACGAAGTGGTCGCAGACTGGATGCGGAAGACGCAGGCCGCAAATTAGAAGAGGCCTGCGTCCAGGAGCGTACATGCTGATTTGATAGAATAATATAAAAATAAAAACTGACTAACTGATCGATCTAGAACCTTGAAGTTAAAAATGGCGTAGGTGCGCATGAAGAAACGATTTTTAGAGTTCGTACCCCGAAAAACCTACATACATGCTATACGACTCCTACCGACCAAAAGCCACAAGTGTCCTACCTAATAGCCTACAATTGGGAGCCCCAGATAAGTCCTCGGAAGAATACCCCTGGACACCCAACAGACCTTCGGCTACCATTGCGGCCTGGCTGTTATTCCGCTTCTTCGGGGCGTGCGTGAATGCCTCACTTCAGTCTGGGTTCGTACCTTATTCACGAGACTTCGCTGTCCGTCTATCTGTACGTCATGACTAGGCTGTCAGGAACCGTGATAGCTAGAGAGCTGCAAAATTCAGATGATATATTTCTACCATGCGATAAGAATAGTCGCGACGGGTAATCTTCCTATTTCTCTTTCTCTCTTACGCAAACGAAGTTGCGCGGGTCAGCTAGTATAATATAATTTATTTAATGACAGGTATTTACCCATAAAAGATACAACAGTGAATTATCTAATAACAATATTAAAACTGAGACAAAAATAATAATAAGTACCTAATTCAATAAAAAATTAAAATAAAAATGTTCAAAATAAAAATAAAATTGATAAAATTGAATAAAATTATAATAATAATAATTATGTCATATTAAATAATAATAATAAAAATAAAACAAAATAAAAATAAACTATAATAATCGCACGTCCCGCTACTTATGGTTTCGCTCACGATGCACGGCTCGCCAATGCCTGAGGAAGGGATTGTCCATGCACCCACACAACGTACGGAGGATCTCGTTGTCGGACTTCTGAATATTAGCGCGAAAAGAGGCAATGCGTGTCCTTAATATTGCAAAGAAATCAGGTACTCTGGCTTCCGCAAACATGCTCGATGCACTGCAATATCTGGGTAATTTCATTAAAATGCGAAAAGCATCATTATATTGCACTCTAAGGGTGCTCATCACGCGCCTTGTGAATCTGCTGCAGAGTTGACATGTATAGAAGCATAGGCATATAGCATAGTATGCTCGAAACAATTTCAGTTTTACGTCCTCACTACAGCGCACAAACCTGCGCGCGATCATGTTGCACCGCACAGCCAGAGCCCTGCGTTCCTGTTCAATATCCAAATTATCGCGTAGATCCTCCGTCAGCAAGTGACCCAGGTACCTGAACAATTCCACCCTCTCGACTTGCACACCGTTAATAAATGTTGGCGGAACATTCATCGGACCCCTGCCAGCCTTAAAAACCATCATTTTTGTTTTACAAACATGATATCTTGATAATCTTGAGGGACTGTTTGTTTCTGCATATTGTTTATATGAACCGCTTACCTCGTGTAGTGGTAAGTCTGGTCAAGGGAAAGGCATGAGTGTCAAGAGTATGTGTGTACAAAACTCCAGACAAAAGCGAACCAAAAGCTGATAATAATAATCCATGACAAATAACATGGATAATTATTGTCAGTTTTGGCTTGTACAATAGTCTAATTTAAATTCTGTTCTCATTTTGATATGAGAATTAAAATTATATTATTTTGAAAGCAACTGGAATATTGTAGACTATGTTTTATCCTTAACTCGTATACATTTAAAATAAGCTCATACCACACCCACACAGACAGACACATACGGAGCTGTGTACAGACTTTCTAGTTTCTTGTCTGCAATTTCACAAATGGTCCGTTGGCATGATTTCTTACAATACAGTTAATCTATTCATCTTCATAATGTGCAATCAGTGCTTTATGTTGCTCAAGCTCTGGTCTAATCACTTCACAGAATGAAACATAGGTACCTATATTTTCAATTAGGTGTAGCCTTTCTGTTGTTGTATAATATGAAAATATTTATTATTATCTAACTGGAGAAAAAATAAGTTCAGGTCATTGATACACAATACTATTTTCGTGTTTAGAGCTTAACCCTGAGACGTCGAGAGAAAAAAAGGCATTCAACTGAACAAAAAAATCGACTAAGAGATAGTCGGACTCTAGCACGAAGGGTTCTGTACCAAAAAACGGGTAACAAATTGTGTTTAATATATAGGAGCTTTAATTATTTTCGGTTTTTAGATTGTTGTTGTAACGGTAACAAATAGGTACATCTGTTAAATTTCAACTGTCTAGCATCTAGCTGTTACATGAGATACGAACAGCGAAGTCTCAGTAATGGGGTGCCGTTTTTATCTTTGAGATGTGGAACACTAAAAAGCACTTTGCAATCTCTCAATAAAGATTACACGGGTATTCACTTACCCCCTGACCCGCTCTTTCTACTCAAAATGTCTTAAACACTGTAAGAGCATTCGCAATGCCTTTAAGTTTTTCATTTATGAACCTTTTATTATAGTTTGTAATAAGATGTACCTATGTTCATTTTTATAGATTGCAGACTCTTGCTGCAAGTCCGAGAGCGCAATAAAAAGTATCGTCGAAAATTACTACGAGTTTGATAATGGTCATCGCGACGTCTCTCGTTGGTGGATTTCGGAATCAGCCAGTGAGAGTCGTCGCAATGACAAATGGCTATTATTTTTGGACAACTAGTACTACGCTCTCGGTCTTGGTAATGACCTTGCATAAAGAGTCTCGCAAGACGGTGGGACCGCTTTTGGACAACACTATTCACAGGTGATGCAGTGGGGCACAGCTAGTAGAATCTCATGATTATCTATAATATACCTTTATATGTCATGACATTTATATAGAAATTACTCACTTATGCACCGTTTCAGATTCTAAAAATTTTAAGGTTTTTAAACTCACACGACTTTTAAATTTTGTTAAAAAATTTAATAAAAAGCTTTTAATAAACTAAATAATACAATTTTATCGTTCAAATGTAGGTAACGCAAATTTCATTATGCTCAAAGTGCAAATGGGTGAATATCCCGGGACCAAGAATTGCGTGGCATCGGTGAAATCCGAACTAAAAATCATAGTGATAAAGCTCTAACATTTTTCTCTGAAAAGGTGAAACACGAGTAGTGATCTATGTGTAGCAATAAATATCTTATTAAATAGGATTATGGTACTCCAAAAACAAAAATTTAAGCTCGAAATCTTTTATTGCCGTGTTTGTCTACACGTCACCTATTATGTCGTGATATCTCACTGATAAAAATCTATTGGTTATTTTATTAAAACCTAGTTTTATTTGATACTTGAATAGTTAAAGTATAGTTACGAAATTAATTTATTCAATAACAATAATACAACAAATGGTTAATAAAATTTCATTTGCCCCAGTATTACCTTTCATCGCTGTGTTCTAAACATGCTTTAGAATATTGTTTTATCAAACAACTTGCGTTCTCCCTCATATTTGTTAAATGTTGCATATTAGTGCCGCCTAAGTGCTCGACGTGGAAGGACGTGCACACGTGCCTGCGTTTTGGCGCCATAAATGTCAGTGTCCCATTTTATGTTACTGGACATTATTTCTTTCATCGCCGTGGATAGGTATAACTTTCTATCTCAATAAGTTTATCCTCTTGATTAAACATTCAATAGAACGCCATTTCTCTTGTTTACTTTTGTGAACTGTTCATTATTTCGAATTTGAATAGATTTTTTGTTATTTTATATTTTTGCCTAATTTTTCATTGCCGTGCACGCCAATTCGAGTGCATTACGAGATATTATGCGCCCCGTTAAGTGCTTCCTTCATAGTGCGATACGGGTGTAAAAGTGCCCCGTACACCCTTATTGCTTTCTCAATCTATAACTGGCTGAAATTATACGATTGCTTTTGTTTTACTTTATAGTCTGATAGATTATGAAATGAGCTATGTTATAGTCTTTTCGCCACTAGATTTGGCAAAAATTGACGAAAATAAAACGAAAACAAATTATTCAGGGTCTTGTAAACCCCGTACCGCACCTGATATAATAAAATACGGGGTTATACTGCCCCGTAACGCACAGAACTCAATTATATTGATAAAATTGGAAATAGGAGAAACGATAAATTTTATTTCTTGAATAAAAATATTTATTTCAGCTTAGGAACTTTATTTAGGAACGTAGGTTACACATTTTAAAGGTACATAATTATTTGAATTAAAAATATGTAAACTGGGAGTTATACAGCTTAGCTTACTACAATACACTGTAACACTATATTCAAACATATTCTAAGTAGGTATGTATATATTAAACCTAATAAAGTTGTATTACGTTTGTTTATTATTTATTATCCTCCTTTTTAATCTGTGACAGTTGCAACATACGTCGCGATCGCTTCAATATCGATAATTAAAAACTACGTCTTGTGCTAATAACAGCATTAATGCTAATGAGCTCACGACCCCGTACGGGGCTTTTTGAACCCCGTATCGCACTGGAAGATAAGTTTTGCTCTCTGGTCGTAACGGGGTTAATAAGACCCCGTATAATTTTAAAATAGCAACTGTTTCTTCAAACAGCGTACATGAAAAATATATATTTATCTATCCCATACACTAAATAATTTCATAGATACAGCTCCCGCACCAACGAGCACACCCTAGATTTTTTCGTCCGCACTGAACGACATCACTGCACGAGGTTCAAAAAACCCCGTAACGCAGTGAACGTGTTAAATTAAATGCACTTAAATTTAAGCTTTGAAACATTATAATATCGAGGAATAATTTATGAAAACAGAACCTCGTTTGTTATTTTTAAAGAGCTTCTAGAAGAAACATTAAGTCACTGTCAATATTTTCTCAGAAATAATTTAGTGCGTACCTACCATCATCCGAGCTATACGTTGACATCGACATCCCGGCCCACTGAATTAAGGGCATATTCCTTTAAATAATAAACGTTTGTATATAGGTATATGACTAATATGACTGTTTGACCCGCGCAACTTCGTTTACGTTTGGTTTTCACGTACAGACGATAATACTATACAAACATATAAACCTTCCTCTCAAATCACAGCGACGGGCAGCGAAAGCACAGTATAAATATGTTGTTTAACCAGTATTGTAGCTCCCTACAAACGGACGAAGCGCAAGCTATACCTACGATTCTCGTTTTCGGCAGGCCTTTCAGCACGCAAGCAGCGTCCGCAGTCGCGATTGTGCCGAGTATACGAATGGACGGTGTGTCGTTTTTTAAATAGTAACCGCGCGTGTTTTATTTACTAAAACTATTCAATATGACAACTAGAGTCTATTGTGCTTGTTTTGGTTGCATGAATTCGCCAATATCGCACCCAGGGATAACGTTTTTTAGATTACCTGGAAACTCCGAAAGGTAAGACTATAAATTGATTTTACTTAAGTACTAATTGGTACTAGTTGACTAACGTTAAACAAAGTGATTGACACGAGTGAACTAGGTAGTTACATGAAGTAGGTATGTTTGTGTTTAAAAACTAGACTTGTGCTTGCTCAGTCAGTGAACGGTGCGATCCAATATAGTACAATATCCAAAAAAAAAAAACTAGTTCAGAACTCTATTACGTGTAGGTAGTACATTTAGTTCCGTTGTCAGTTCGTAGTTATTTAATTGAGAGCAATGATTTAGGTATGTTTCAAGAGTATTCATTTCTTTGTGGATGACCGATGTTACAGTACACTTAGCACCGTATGACTTTGATTGACAGTATTTTTGTTAACTTTGATTTTTATTACACGCATAGGGACAAATTTGAACCTCCAAAATTTAACACAACTTGACAATGTACGAAAAGTACTAGTGTACTAGAGAGTGACTAGTACTTTCAAATCGAAAAATAGTTTGAATTTTGTAAATTAAAAAAATTAACACAATAATTATAAAGACTAGAATTCCGTGATTCTATCACTGACGAAACATGTGATGAGCCGATTATTATTGTCTACGCCGCTTACTCGTTTTCAAATTTCTATACCCGTTTCACTCAATCGTTAGTAGAAAACGCCGCGCCGCCCCGCGCCGCCAGCCGTCCCACCCACACCGTCCCGCGGCGATCCGAAACATAATAAACATTTCTTTTCCCAAAAAAAGGATTTTGAATCACTCGTGGCCAGGCTCCCCGTCACTCGCTCAAGGCCGCGCGCGCTATACACCTACCGCTTTGTTTAGCAAATCTTATATCCGATGTACGAACCACATTTTTGGTTTAAATTCGATAAAAAAGGTGATCTCGTTTTGTGTAACATTTTAAGTTTTTTAAGTAGTACATGTTTAGTTAATCAATTGGTTTTATTGCACAAAATTCAGATTTCTGGTATGCATTCCGTTAATTAGTGGAGTTACCTAGTGTGCAGAAAAATTAAATAGATGTGCATTTAAAAACATCCCATTTATAAGACCAATTTGTTAATAAATCACACATAAACATGGTTTTTAAATATAATCTAGCAATCAAAAGGTACATGCATTTTTATTGAGAAATTATTACTCACAAAGGATTTTTTTGTTTAAATAAATAAAGTACATATTTACTCGAAATGACAGCCGGTTGTCAGTAAAACGACAATCCTTAATACAAACTGAAGGCCTTATTGGCGGATTGAAAATTTTCAACAGCATTAGGCTCACTATCTATTACGCGGTACGTAAAACTATAAGGTAAAATGTGGGCGTATACTATGCCTCTGCCTACACCTTCGGGGATAAAGGCGTGACTATATGAATGTATGTATGTACATATTTACAATCACAATATTAAATAGAAAGTCAAAGTAGGCACATATTATTAAAATGCTATAGGTGGGCAGCCCTATCGCATGCTTACGTACCGCGCGGCTGTAGGCATTTATTTCTAAAATCCGGCCGAGTCAGACTACAGTATACAGTGGCGAAAGCTACTTCCTTTATCACAACGTCCATGTACTATGAAACGTGCTATATTCACCTTATTGTGAATTACCAACTTTGTAGCCATGTTTCTAGAAAACAAATGCTTGTGATTCTGATTCCTTTCTACGCGTCAGTCTATTATGATGATGCAGATACACTAGGTTTAATAATATACCTAATAAATATTTCGTGTGGTGGTGATGCACAGCGCCATTTACCCCAAATTAAGCTTATATTTAAATACATAAACATCTATGCGGAACATCTACATTTCAAATATTTTTGGAACATACAAATTTAATAGGTAGGTACCTACTACCTATCTATTTAGTCAAAGTAAGTATTCATATTCAAATACTTGGCAGCATGAATAGGAAAAACGGCACAGAAACCGGGTTAGGTCCATAATAAAAAAAAGAGAGCGAAACCCCTTAATTAAAAGAAAAGCAAATTAAGTAGGTACAAGCGGAAACATATCTTTTAATTACGGACATAGTCGAAAGAAAGGCGCGGTTAAAACTCTTAGCGCGCCGTCCTAATTTCTGAGCAGTTCCTAATTAAAATGCGGCCTATTGTCTTAAACTCAGAGCCCTGGAGGTATTCCGAACACGCCCCTTGCCTTAACAGTAAAATTACTAAGTATAAATCTTCCTGACAAATGTTTGGCGAATACAAAGAGAGTGTTTAAATCGTTTAACCTACATCTCTGTGTAAGTGAATAGAGGTATTTGTCTAAAATCATAAATAAGCTGTATTCAAAACTATCAGTTCAGAATTTAGGAACAATCTGCCAACCGCACTATGATCCAGAATGTATTTTTTTTTTGTACTTGGGATTAAACCTCCGACCTCTCACACATTCTACCTAACTTTTATTGTTTAGTGGTTATGAAGTCACTACAGGTCTTCCTTATTATTTTGTACTAGCTGAGCCAACAGACGTTGTCCTGCCATAACTATGAATATGGAAATCGGATCGGTAATTTTTTAATTTTTCACGCAAATTTCAAATTTTTTTTTTCATAAGAACCATCTCCTGACAATAACAAACATAACAGACAGTCAAGTACTACACAGACCGAAGTACGCCTGTATACGCATGTTTCCTGGACCTCTCGAGGGCATTTGACCTGGTTTCCTACGACATACTCTGGCAAAAATTAAATGATACGACTATGCCAAAAGGATTAATCCAGATCTTGAAGTACTGGTACGGAAACCAGGTCAATGTCGTTCGTTGGGCGGGGGCACAGTCCGAGCCATATGGATTGGAGTGCGGGGTGAGGCAGGGAGGGGTGACCTCTCCTAAGCTCTTCAATTTATATGTCAACGACTTAATACAGCGACTTAGCAGCACTCGTGTCGGCTGTCATATTGATGATGTTTGTATAAACAACATTAGCTATGCTGACGACATGGCGTTGCTGAGTGCCTCAGTATGTGGTCTAAAGAAATTGCTTGTAATATGTGAGGAATATGCCCTCACTCATGGACTGACATATAACGCGAAGAAGACTGAATTCATGGTCTTCCGGGCCAGGGGTAATAAATGTCCTGACTTTGTACCAGCCCTTAAGCTAAATGGTGAAGCTATTAAAAGAGTAGAGAAGTTTAAGTATCTTGGGCATGTTGTGACCTCTGACCTGGAAGATGATGAAGATATTGAAAGGGAGCGGGGGGCGTTGTATGTGAGGACTAATATGATTGCTCGCAGATTTGGTCGGTGTTCTAAAGATGTCAAAATAACACTTTTTAAAGCATTTTGCACATCTTTTTACACTTGCGGTCTGTGGGTGTCGTATACGCGTAAACAGTACAATGCTCTCCGTGTCCAGTACAATAATGCTTTCAGGGTGCTGATGGGGCTGCCCCGGTTTTGCAGTGCTTCAGGGATGTTTGCAGAGTGGCGTGTAGATTGTTTCTACACCAATATACGTAAGCGATGTACATCCCTGGGGCGCAGAGTCCGGGCCAGCGCCAACAGCATCTTTACAGTATTTTCAAAGCGTTTCGATTGTCAGTACGTGAGCCATTGTAATATGGTGCATTTACTGACAAACAAAATGTTGACAAATAATAAGATTGAGCCCAGTTTGAAATTGCGCTAGAATAATTTTACGGTTGACAAATTGTATTTTTATGTGAATTAATAATTATTTGATGATGATTTGATTTGACATTTAATAATGATTTGAAATTTAATAATGTATGTGAATTGAATATATATAAAATGTGTTAATTATGTGAATTATATTAATTGGATCTATTATTTTATTATGAATTAATTAATTTGTTTTGTGCTTTTAACGTGTAGGTACTTATACTAACACTAGTTACTAAGTAAATAATGTTACTAACCAATTTGGGCCTTGTTGCCATCAATAAAGAAATATTTATTATTATTATTTATTATAACAAAACAAGAATTCGTAGTCCAGCCGTTCACGCGTGATGTCGTGACCAAGGAAACAGGGATTCATTTTTATGTAATAGATGGGTGCAAAATTCCACTTAAAATATAGCTGGACATTAAATGATATCAGTCTACTGCAGAAAGTGGAACTTTCTGTATTTTGCTACGGCAAATAGTCCTAAGTGGCAAATACTTTGTTACACAACAGGTGCGCCACTTGATACTGGCATGGGTAAGTACTTTAGTAGGAATATTAATCATGAAAACATAAAAATGGCGTCACTTCATTTGATCGTATGAGTCACATAATTTTTTTTATAAAGTGAAAAACATAACTGGATTGAAAAGAATGTTTTCCTTTTAGCCCCTCTCTATAAAATAGATTGCAGAGGGGCTTATGGCGAGACTTGTGTCTGTAGTCTGTGACTCTGTTGCATTATATTACGTCACTAGGTCAAGTGGATCATCTGTTCAAAGTTTGAAATAAAACAAAAATGACAACGTCAATCGGATTGAAGTTTCAATTTCACAGAGAGGCAGTCGGGTGAGACCATCTCGCGGCTTCTTGTTTACATCACAAAACTTAATATGACTAAGTTTACATACTGATTGCTTTAATATTGTACTTAAAGAGTGAATGTTTAAACAACGTGTTCGTACCAAAGACGTATTATAATATAGACACGTCATGTACGAACATCACGGCTTTCAAAAACGGCAAATATTTTATACATTCAAAAAAAGAATTTCTATGAAATTATCTGTGGTAGCATGTATGAAAAGTATTGCCATTTTTAAGTGTTGATAACGTATCTATAGTTTTCATATATCATTGGTTCGTACCGGCTTCTGTTGCTTTTGTAAATTAATGGCAACTGTTTTGATGTCTAGCCACAGGGCGGAAACTCCATACAAAAATGTTCGTTTTCACCCACACTATTATACACGTAATGTGAATGCTTGAATCAGGCTTGAATGTGTGTGTGAGCATACTAGGGTAAATAGCTATGGAAACAAAATATAAGGAACAAAACGCAATCTCATGTATGTAGGTACTTTTTTTTTAAATCTACCCTCGGATAAGCACAAATTAAACCAAAGCAATAGCACAAAGTACGTAGGTAGCTCAAGTACTAACACGGCATTAGACACATCAACTTTGGTGGGGGGATGGGAAAGCTTACTCAGTGGGAGGCAGAGAGTTGCCGATCTGTATGTAATACTTTAATATTATCTTTGGTCTAGCTTTGCAAATGACTTGTATACGTAAGCTGCGGACTGAAGCTGATACATTATAGCAATCACTCTATTAGACATAACTGCGTATAAATAGATTTAGAATTTTTCGCTACTCCAATTGTGACGTGACATCCAACAGATGGAAAGCTTTCATGTCATTAGCCCATAATATTTTAACGGATATATGGCTGAGGCCGCCCTACGGATGGCGGTTGCGGTTTCTAACCTCAAATTGTCAAAACAAATGAATAGTCCATTGAAATGTTACAATTTAAGTACCGAATATTGCATTTCTTAGAGGACGCAATTTTATTTTTGGGACATGTGTGGGGGGTCAATAGAAGCTTAACCTCAAGTTTGTGGGGTCGCCACCCTTGTCCCCCGGCCACAATCTTAAAAATGGGTGAAAACACTTTTTTCCCAATATCTCGGAAACTATGAGTCTTACAAAAAATTTTTGAAAGCATAATTTGTAGCAAATTGTTTTGCCTACAAATATGTTACACAAATTTTTGCCCTAAATTAAAAATTAAAGAAGTTATAAACAAAAAATTGAAAATAAAATTATAAAAAATTTCTTTTTTGCGTTGTGGCGTTTTTTTAAAATTTCTCTTAAAAGACCATCTACAAGATTAGACCGAGGTATTTTCTTTGTAAAATGTATAAAAAAAAGTTATAGAGCAAAAAAAGAATTTTTTTCTAAAAATTTTCTAAAAATTTTTAGTTAAGTTATATACACATTTGTAGGCAAAACAATATGCTATAAATTATGCCTCTACAATTTTTTTGTAAGACTCATAGTTTCCGAAATATTGCGAAAAAAGTGTTTTTTTCCCCCCTCTTTTCAAGATGGCGGCCGGGGGACAAGGGTGGCGACCCCACAAACTTGAGGTTAAGCTTCTATAGACCCCCCACATATGTCCCGAAAAAAAAATTGCGTTCTCTAATAAATGCAAAGCTCATGTAACATTTCAATAGACTATAAACCATAGACTCGGTTTCACTGGTTTTGACATTTTGAGTATGGAATTTGACATTTTGAGGTTAGAAACCGCCCGCGGGAACCGCAAATGCGGCCTCAGCCTAAAAACTGATTGGAAAGTCGTTTAAACATAAGTTACAATCGTAACATATATAGAAGTTTTTTCTATGTAGTGACTGTGGAGCAAGGGCGAATCTCAATCAAGCCTATTGCGGATATATCAAGTACCTACTTATATATGTTTACGATATCTATCTTCTCTTCTACTATTTATATTAATGTAGGCAAAGGAAATACATCATTCATGCTCCGTTTAGCAACTTTTCAATAAATATATGTTTGCACTTATTTATTAGAATAGAAGGTATAGAAATAAATACCTACTTAATAGTACCTTTTTCCTGTTTGTAGTAAAAGGTTTTTATGAAGGAACATGTTTGTAACAAATAAATAAATAAATATTCACGGACATTTCACACAACGCTATCAGATCCCAAAGTAAGCTAGAAATAACCTGCTCGTGTTCTGGGTATCAGACCACGGATATAAATACTTATTTACTTTTTAAATACATACATATTATACATAGAAACACCCAGACTCTTGAGACAAACATTTATGGGTCACACAAATATTTGTCTCCGGTGGGAATCGAACCCACGACCTCCAGCGCCGCAGGCGGTATCACTACCGACTGCGCCACAGAGGCAGTCAGTTCTAATGGTGTTTGTGATATAATCCTCAAAGACTTCTCCGCTTTTTAATAATATTCTTTTAGAAATCGCGTTAAATGGAATAGCTATTTTTTCTTAGTCACGTAGCGAAAAATTCTAAATCTATGGTCTGCACCATTTGAAATGTCGTTGAATAAGTCATTCAAAAATATGATGGATCTGTAAAAGCAATCAAGTTTCTCGAGTAATTCATCCCACACAGTAAAAAAACGATTTCGTACATATTAATGTACATTTTTCCATTAGCACGTTCGTGCGAGATCAGAACGGAAAAACCGTGAAAATGTCACGCAATAAACTCTCTCTGATCCTATCGAAGAGACGCAAGAATGAAATTAAAACTCAAAGGATCTCAGCATATTCAGATAAAAGTTTTTGTGTATCGCTTTCAAAACTGACCATATAAATAAACAGTATGCAAACTTATGTACACTCCTTATAACTTTATAATAATAATATATTTCACATCAACTAACTTCTTTTGAAATTAAATTGAATAGGTTATATTTATTTCAAATAATAAGATTCTTATCTGTTACAAAAAATAATCTAATATGTTTCTTAGCTGTATTAGTAAGTACATACCTTAAAGTAAATGCCAGACGTACGCTTAAAGCCCGCGTACTTACTCGGCTCGCCGTGCGTCGTTGACAGACGTGCAAGCTAACTCACACTTCATTGCAATGTCGTCGACAGAAGACGCTTTGGGTTACCTACGAATTATATCATATATCTTTGTCCTTGCAATTATTGCTTCTAATCTTTCAAAGACAATGGTTAATCCGGAAACCTTTTCTGAATTCCGTTTGCACTGCATGAAATAAAGTTCGGAAGTCACCCATTTTAAGAATTTTGTTAGCCACTAGCTGACCCCGGCAACTTCATTTACGTCACATAAGGTGTATTTCTTCATCAGACTCATCAAGCAGCGTGTGAAACTGCCCTGTTTGCTTAATCTTAATAGAGCTTAAAGATTATTTTTAAATAGCCTTAATCATGAAGCTCTTTTATGATTAAGCCAACACGCCAGTTTAGATTTACCCATTTTTAGATTCATATGTCCGTGTATGATTCTTTAAAGTGATATAACTTTTTTATTTATACGCCGATTGACATGAAATAAACACTAAATGTTAAGTGAAGCAAACTTCAACACAATAAAGAAAACCGCGTTGTAATCGGTTAAGAGGTAACTGAGATTACCGTGCACAAACGTACAGACAAACACAATTTATTAATTTATTTATAATAAAACAATCAGTCCCAATTATTAAAGATAACAATATATTTTGTTAGGTTTCTTGCGATCAGACTATTTTTCTTCTAATATGGACAATAGTCATGTTAGAAGTAAAATAAAATCGTTTGTGAATTCACATGGACTGCCATAGGCTGATTTGATTGATTGATGTGAATTCACATGCGCTAGAAGTGAAAATTACATTAAATTAGTTGCAATTTTTTTTTAACATCAGGAAAATCCCACGGGCATGCTATGCCGGACTCCTGCCGACTAAAAACCACACGTATCCTACCTAACATCCTACGGTTGGTAGCCCGGGGATACCCGAGCGAGGCTGCGGAAGGATACCCGAGGACTCCCTACAGACCTACGGCTACCACTGCGGCCTCTCCTAGGGGGGGGGGGGAGGTTTCAAGTTATATTATAAGAAGTTATCCCGCTTCTTAGAGGGGACATGCGTGAATCCCTCACGTCACGCTGTCGTCTAGAGCCTGCTTCTGTAAGGACAGTGAGTAACCCCCTCACCGTCTTCAGTTCCCCGGTCATGGAGGCCGATGACACGTTTGCGGCGTCTCCACCCTACACTGCGGAACTCGGGTGGGAGAGTTCTCTTCCGCTTCCTCCCCGCCGTATCTTTCACGAACATGACCTGCTCACAGAAACACTCCACCAATGTGTGGTGCGCTGTGTCCTCGCTGCGCTCCTCGCAGTGTGTTCCAATACGATACAAAAAAAAGGAAGTGAAAGTTCGTAAAATTTAATTCACACCGAGCCAAAACCGAACATTGTATATTTTCCCTTACACTTATTCGTTTCATAAGCTACAATTCACACAGGGCAAAAACAAGTTTCACTTTTATAATTACATTCCATAATAATAATTTCGCAGTGATATGGGTTCACGCTTGGGGTTAGTTAAATAATCCAATACTATCGTAGCAATTCCGTAGAGACAGCTACGTGCTACGAGAGCTACGTTTCCTGTAGCACCGTAGAGAGTATTCGACTTGGATTGAACGTTTCAATTTAATTCAAGGAATTCATTTTATCAGTTTTGAATTTTCTCAATGACACATGTGCTTGTATGTACTGTAATGTATGTATGTATGAGTTTAGAGTCGTCACAACCTGTGCTTGATCATCACCTAAAAAACAGAAGTTGAAATGCAGTCGTATTCTATTTCCTACTTTTTTTCTTCGTTCGGGGATAAAGGCTTGACATGTATGTATGTATCTGTATCAGAGATGTTATTATTATTTATAGATATTTGCTATGAGTTAACAGAAGAAATGCCGTAAGGCGACACCAACACCAGTCAGGTTGCAAAAGTAAACAGCATTTTTTTAACGCGTGGGAAATCCGTCGTGGATGCTATGCCGGACTCATACTGACTAAAATCCATACGTTCTCTATCTACTGACTACGGTTGGGAACCCCGGGTAAGCCCTCGCAGAAGTCCCCAAGAAAAGTGAACAACATAGAAAATTAAAGAGCTCACATTGTGTTTCAGCAAGTGCCATGCCATCAATCAACTGCAGTATATGCCGAAATAGTTTAAAAGTACTTTCATTTTCCTTTAAAAGTAATTATACTGATTGGACTACCCTTACATAGAACTTATTACTTAACTTCATTAAATCTCGCCAGTTATTTTCGCTACGAAAGGGATAACTCTGAGAGTTTGCGAGACCGCCGCTGTCAATCAATGACATCCTTTGGTTGCTATCTTTATTGCTACTAAATCGGTATTTTATCGAATCTCGACATACAATTTGTTCATAAATCAGTTGTTTATTGGATTAGTTTATCAAATAATGAGATGAAATAGGATAGCTTAATAATTGTAAAGTCTTTGCATTCTACTAAATCTATCGCCATGAGTGTTCAGATTAGTTTTTTATTTTAACCCTTCCCTCTCTTTTTCAGTCCCGAATAGTATGAGCTGGGCAGATATGCTTGTTGTCATACAGTGGAGAGTAACTTTACCAGAATTGATCAATTCAAAAGATCGTTATTCCGTCGAACCACAGAAACTTAGAAAACTCTGCCAGTGCACATGTTCCCCTCATTTTAGAATCATCTTCATTGCACTATCAATTCACTACATGTCGCCATGATTTACCAACAAATTCAAATGTTGTATTGCGAATAATGGGTACATAAGTTGATGTTAGGTATTACATACATTGTTTCCAATAGACATTACAATGTCAGAACAAACTTAATAATTAAATGTCGGTTCAATTACAGATTATAGTAAAATTGAACAAAATATAAATTAAACAAGTCAAAAT
The DNA here is from genome assembly GCA_933228765.1 of Miltochrista miniata. Taxonomy (NCBI): domain Eukaryota; kingdom Metazoa; phylum Arthropoda; class Insecta; order Lepidoptera; family Erebidae; genus Miltochrista; species Miltochrista miniata. The sequence continues at coordinate 28,097,146 of OW121755.1, forward strand.
AATAAGCCCAATTAACAGATTGTCACAAAAAAAATAACCATAATAATAATAGAAACCACAAGAAAATCAATACAATGTCAATCTCAGTTTTACGATCTAAATGAAGTCAATAACATAATACATGAATTATAATATCGTCATGTCATTTAAAAAGTCATCCGCACTATAATAAGCCTTATCTATCAAAATATTTTTCAGTTTTAGTTTAAATGTCCCAATGGATTGAATTTCAACTAAATTCCTAGGCAAATGATTGTATATTTTTGGTCTCATACAAAATATACTATTACTAAAGAGTGCGCTTTTATGTTGCGGACTGCAAATTCTCTGGTTATGTCGTTTGCTCTTGTAATTATCAAACATATTTAAATTACGACGAATTATATTAACGAGTTCATAAATGTAAATACAGGGCACTGTCATAATCCTTAAGGTTTTAAAATATGGCTTACAGCTATCGGTTTGCTTCAATTTACAAATGGCCTTAATGCACTTTTTTTGTGCCTTAAAAACATTATCACTGTACGTAGAATAGCCCCAAAATATTATGCCGTATCTTAACATAGACCCAATATATCCAAGATAGGCAGTAGGAGCCACGGATTGGCTAGTTTTTTTTGAAAGCATATAGATGGCATATGACTGTTGAAGATTTTATTAACAGTGATTGATTCTCTACATGTACTTTCCAGTCCAAACCATTGTCAATATTTAAACCTAAGAATTTTGTCGGTTCTTCCTCATTGATCCTAGTTCCCATGTAACTTACGTTTATATTGATCAGTCTGGGTATTCTGTTTTTAAAGCACATTAGCGAAGTTTTGCTCAAACTAATTTGCAGATTGTTAGAATTTAACCATTCTTTTACCTTGTACAATGTCTCTCTAATATCAATCTCAATAGATGTCTTATCTGTTCCCTTAAAGATAATAGTGGTATCATCAGCAAACAGAATCGTGGGATGACTGGTTACTTTTGGAAGATTATTAATATAAACGTTAAACAGGATCGGTCCTAATATACTACCTTGCGGAAGGCCCACTTTGACCTCCCTGTAGTTTGATTTAAATTGTTTTTCTTTTTAAGATGGGGGCAAAGACGAGTAATTTGTGTGCACTGCTTACGATTGTTTAGATAGGATCTAATAAGGTCTAAAACATTATTTCCCGTGGTCCACCTCGTGGTTCACCCAGGTGAACCACGGGATTTTTATTTTACCCGTGGTCCACCTGCATAGCCATATGTTTGTAACAGTAAATTATATAATAAAATTATGGATATACTTATGATCAATAAAGTAAAATAATACCAGTAGTACTACTAAGTGGTCCCGGTAGTACCACTGCAGTGGTACTTAAATTTTACCCATGGTACTACTGGATCAAAAATAAATGAAGATCGGTAAAAACAAATGAAGATCGAAAAAACAAATGAAGATCGAAAAAACAAATGAAGATCGGAAAAACAAATGAAGTTTGAAAATACAAATGAAGATCAACAAAAACAAATGAAGATCGGCGAAACAAATGAAGATCGACAAAACAAATGAAGATCGACAAAACAAATGAAGATCGGCAAAACAAATGAAGATCGGCAAAACATGCAGATCAATAAAACAAACGTCTATAAGCAAGTTCATAAGGTCAAAAACTATTCGCAGCTATATTTTGTAATCTAGATGCGTTTGCCATTCAAAAAAATAGGTGAAAGCAATTCTCGACCTTATAAACATGCATAATATTTATTGATTTTTCACATGTTCTTGATCAGTGATGTCTATAAACGCCACAGAGCACATTTTTGAGATGTGTCATTAAGGTCGAGAGTTGCTTGCACCTATGTTTTTGAATGGCAATCGCCTCTAGATTACAAAATATGGCTGCGAGTAGTTTTTGACCTTATAAACTTGCATATAGTCTTTTGTTCTATTGATCTGCATATGTTTTATCGGTCTTCATTTGTTTTTTTGATCTTCATTTGTTTTCCCGATCTTCATTTGTTTGTCGATCATAATTGATTTCGCTGATCTTTATTTGTTTCGCCGATTTTCATTTGTTTCGCCGATCTTCATTTATTTTGTCGATCTTCATTTGTTTTACCAATCTTCATTTGTTTTACCAATCTTCATTTGTTCTACCAATCTTCATTTGTTTCGTTGATCTTCATTTGTTTCATTGAACTTCATTTGTTTCGTCGATCTTCATTTGTTTTGTTGATCTTCATTTGTTTTGAAAATTATTTCATTACTTTATACATTTACCTTTTTTTAATTAATAATTATATATTTACATAAATTTACAAGGTTACTAAATATTAAATTAACTATGTACAGAGTAAAATAAAGAACAGAAAAAAAGAAAAATAACTACAACAAAATAAAAAAAGGGGGAAAATACTTATCTATACAAAACTGACAATGCCCCGTCTAGGTGTCGAAGAATTCCTCCCCATCACCGTCAAATGGTAAGGTTCCCATAAGACTGGCCGCATTACCGCGTTGAATAGCTATGCTTATTCGCTGAGCGAAGAAGAGGCCAGCCCTATGGTCACGAGAAGAGTCGATCAAACGCTTTGCGAAGTCTCTGTAAAGCATATGTGCACTTGGACCCCACGAGCCCAATGTCTCGACCCCAAACGGCTCAAAAATATAATTTCCTATCAAATTATTATATTTGCGCCGTTTGAGTGTCTCGGCAGATGCAGCAGCAGCACAGGCGCAGGTCGCCGTGCTAGGAAGATGAGAAGGGGCCAGGGTATCCACACAAGTAGCGTCCCAAACTAAAGACCTTCCCATCTTCCAAGGCACCAATGACATACCGTCCGGCCTCTTGCCATCGTCGCGAGCCAAACCATTAGGTTCTAGCACGGCTGGAACGCCGGCGGTGACTGGAGCCCGGCGGATAATATCATTGATGTATGCATGGCGGGACCTGCGACCAGCACTCCTGCTGCAAGACAGGCCGTGATGCCCAAGGCTGTCGACTGCTTCTCCACATTGACAACAATGAGGAGAAACGCAGGGAGCACCTAAACGAAGACAGGCAGCAATTCTGAATGTAATATCGTCCAACATAGTACCTATGTTGGGCGACGGAAGAGCCTGAAGCCAGACACCTGATTCCCATTCTCCCACAGCCAATAGGCGAGCACGTTCTGCAACATTCGAACACGTGTTCAATAACTGTTTCCTTACTTCGTTGCAGAGCGGCCTATCCCATTGCCTCTGGGAGCATGGATGTGTGGGCAAAACAGTATCCGGGCAAGACATTTTCCAAGCATTAATGGCTTCAATCTTGCCTGGCACTTCAGAATTAACCAGTGTAGGAATTAGGATTTTCCTGGTTAATTCATCAGTGCCATGGACTGAAGACAAAAATGCTGGTAAACTGATGTCGGAAATTTTGCGTACGCCGAGGCCGCCCAAACGTATCGGTAAAGACGCTTGGAGCCACGCCCGGTCGTCCAAATTTGCATTCAAAATTTTACAAAGCGTGGTATGAATAATATTGTCAATTTTTTCCAAAAGTGTTTTATGTTTAAAAAATTGAGATGAACGGAGAGCATGAGTTAATTTTGGGACGAAAAGACAATACCGAATGATAGTAAATGCTGAATGTATATTAATTTGAAAGAGTCGATCCGAAACTTCACAAAAATTTTGAATGTTTTCTTCAATAAAGGCATCATAGGCATCTTCTAGAATAGGAGACCCCAGGAGGCGTAGAGAATGTCTTTCAAGAATTTTAATATTTGGTGCCAAATTATGAAATTTTCTTATAGTAGAAACACTGTCAATATTATCATTAACAAATAATTCACATTTTGTAGGATTTAGTTCCAAACCAATGGTTGTAAATTTATCTTTTATTAAATCAAAATCTTTAATTACTGTATCAACATCCCCTCCCAGAGTGCCGTCATCTAGATATCAGATGTTAAATTTCGAATTTAGTTGGCTAATTATTGGGTGAATTGATAAACTGAAAATGAGTGGCCCGAGAGGGTCACCTTGGTGACAACCCATTGCAGAATCTAAAATGTTGTCCTTATACAGTAATTTAGAAGGGTGTCGGTAACACTGCCAAAGAAAACTGAAAATTTTGGGAGTTTCTAATTTGGCCTGTGTCAACAAGGTGTCCCTATTTACTGAATTAAAGGCGTTCTTCAAGTCAACCTTAAGAACAACCTCTCCCTTACCGCAGCCAAGGTAAGTAGACAGGGCATGTATGGCAGCCTCACAACCCCCTTTTGACCCAAAACCGAGCTGTAGGGGTTGAAATTTGCTAGCCAGTTCTTCTTTATAGAACTGACAGCAAATTTTGGCTACCATACGCCTGAAAGTACAGCTAACGGCAATGGGACGAATTCCACCATCTTTCTTACGGAGAGCACAGAGATTGGCACCATAAAGTATGTCGATGGTACCTTCGTCCACATTACCAGATAACATCAAATTAGCCAAACCTGTTAGCTCCTTCAGAAGCGTATCGCCAGCCTCTCCAGCGGCCGGACTCAACAAATCTTTTAAATGTTGAGGAGTCAAGCCGTCGAGGCCGCCAGCAGAACCACTTCGGAAGGAGTTAACAGCTGTCATTACTTCTTTGGCTGAAACAGTCAAAATATCAGCGTCGGAATTTGGAGGATCGGGAAAGGACAGGTCGTCCTTTGGCGCGGGATGCTTGCTCCTCAGATCTGCAAGAGTATCTGGAGAGCAAGGCGCCACCACGTCGCTACTAAATAATAACCTGGATGCTCCTCTGATGTCACCTTCTTTTAATTTGGATTCTACATAATGATAAAGTGAATTATTATGAAAAGCTGTAAATTTTGGGTCTAAAATAGAAGAAGAATTGCAGTTATCTTTTATTTGGGATGTTAATATTATTGTTATTTTACATTATGTTATTGTTATTTTTATTTTTATGGATCTTTCTAATGGATTTTAGTGGATAAAGGGCACTTGCATAAAAAGGTTACCATAGCTGTAAGTGTTGATAGAAGAGCGCTAAGTGTCAGGTGGACCACGGGTAAAAATTATTTCCCGTGGCACACCTAGGTGAACTACGGGTAATAAAAAAAAACCCGTGGTACACCAGGTGGACTACGGGTAAAAAAAAATACCCGTGGTTCACCTGGTTGAACTACGAGGTGGACCACGGGAAATAAAGGCTAATTCCATATGAGTCTAGTTTGAGTAAAAGAACGTCGTGTTGTACATAATCGAACGCTTTGGTGAGGTCCATTAACAGTGCACAGACCGGGATAGATTTGTCAACATTTTCTATTATAGTTTGCAGAAACTTATAAATAGCCTGATTTATTGATTTATTCTTCCTAAACAATAAAAAAGACGAAGGAAACTGGACACCTTATAGCAAAAACACGGTATTCGGGATCGGAAACGGGAGCTTCCCAGATGATATTAACGATATTAAAGAGAAAATTGATTAAGACCTTTCCTTTTTCAGGGTTCCGTACCTAAAGAGGTCACTGAGACTCCGCCATCTGTCTGTGCATTTGTACAAATCTGTATCTCAGGAACAGTGATATATGTTGCCGCTATAACAACATATAAGTTTCAAAAAAAAGTGGGCTCTCATATAACAAACGAGTATTTTTACTGCTTTTGGTACGGAACCTTCCTTGTGCAAGTCCAACTCGCACTTGGCCGGTTTTAAAGCATTATTTTGCTTAGTACTTAAAGTGTTGAGTACAAGTCTCGGAGTCGACCTTGAAGATGTATGTGAATTATCTTCAGAAATAGATACAATTTACTGAAACATTTTCTGTAGAAAGTGTCTGTAAAATAATAATTTTTGATGCCATGCAAGTCACGTTAAAGATTACATACACTATATAAACCTAAGTTCTATGTTTATTTTGTAGAATTTTTTATGAAATAAATATGTCAGTATGTTGTGTCCGTATGGATTGAGGAGCCATCCCTCCTTTTATGTTTATTTTGTAGAATTTTTTATGAAATAAATATGTCAAGATGTCTAAGACACCAAAGCACAAGCTTACCTAAATTTAGGTTAGATATTGAATGCCTTGGTGGCGCATTCGGTTCCCCCCTCCCAACCCATGGTACACCTCATTGGTTCACCTGGGTGGACCACGACCAATTATTTTTTTCCGTGGTACACCTTGGTCCACCTTGGTGTACTACAGGCAGAATTATTTACCCTTGGTCCACCTTGATAATGAACCTCAATGAGCATTTCACTCAAAGTTACGCAAAACTATCAATAAAAGAAAAAAACACAGTTTTGCGGTTATTAGCAGGTTTTTTTTTTTTTTTTGTTTAACGTGAGGGAAAATCCTCATAGGATGTTATGCCGGACTCTTACCGACTAAAAAACCTCACGCCACGCCTAACAGCCTATGGTTGAGAGCCCCGGGTAAGCCCTCAGGAAGGATGTCCCGTGACTCCCAACAGACCTACGGCCGCCTGTGCGGCCTCGCCCAGGGGGTGGTTCGGGTGCAATCCCGCGTCTATGGGGGGATTCGGGTGTGACCCCGCTTCTAAGGGGGGGGGGGGGGCGTGCGTGAGTTGTTCACGTCACGCTGCCGTCATGGGCCTGCTTCTGTAAGGACGGTGAGCGGCCCTCTCACCGTCCTCAGACCCCCGGTCATGGAGGCCGATAGTCCTCGGCGAAGGTTATTAGCAGGCTTAAAAACTATCGAGTCTTTCGCGATGTCCCATTCATATGCGAAGCGGAAAAGCATATATGTAGAAAACGACGACGACATTATTAACATACAGATGCAATTATTAAATAATGTTATTTCTGTTGGTTACGCATTAGAGAAACTGCGATAATTCATTCAAGTATCAAGTAGTTCTTAAGGAATTAAGGAATTCTTTGACGCCTGATAGTCCTCATATACCTAATTATTAATTTTATTTTTATGTAGCTTAATTTAGTTTAATTAGAATTTAGTTTATTTTATTTCTTTAAGTGTTAAACATTTAATCCTAAATGATAAAGGCGTTTAATTTCAAATTAAGTACCTACTTACCGTCTAACTAAGTAGACGCAGGTGAACCACGACCAACATAATTTATTTAAAAAAATATACGTTGGATTAACGTGTACCACGGAAAAAAATAATTGGTCGTGGTCCACCCAGGTGAACCAATGAGGTGTACCATGGGTTGGGAGGGCCCTATTTCACTGAGTATGTAGTCAGTATAATATAGGTATATTCTATTTCACTTGGTAATTGAATGTCACTAGTTTGATGAATGGGTCTCTAAGTTAGCTTAGCTATATTCTGTTAGCAATAGAACGGATACCAATATTGTTAGGAAAGTTTTTTAAGATTAATCGTTCTTACCTGGCTTCCAAATTAATTGAAATTTTGAAGTGTATTGTAATCCACTTGCTCAACATTCTGTAAGCGATCCTTTTTTTAGCGTTAGGAAAATCGTACAGGGATGCTATGATGATGACTGCTACCGACTAAAAACCACACGTATTCTACCTACCAGCCTACGGTTGGGAGCCCCGGGTAAGCCCTCGGAAGGATACTCCAGGACTCCCAAGAGACCTACGGCTACCACTGCGGCCTACCCTAGGGGACGTTCGGGTGTTATCCCGCGTTTTTGGGGGTTGTTGGAGTGTTATTCCATTTCTTAGGCGGAGCATGCGTGAATCCCTCACGTCACGCTGTCGTCTAGGACCTGCTTCTGTAAGAACGGTGAGCAGCCTTTTCATCGTCCTCAGGCCCCCGGTAAGCTATCCCTATGATAAGCATTTTACGCTATGGTCAGGTTTAAGATCGGTGCCAGTATGGGGCGTTTACGAAGTTTTGAGTATTTGTTAATCAAAGTTGAAGACCTTATGGGTTGTTTGAAAATTTTAATAGGTTCTTGCTTGTCCATTTCAACACGGAAATAGGCTCAACACTTTTTACTTGGAACTTAGTACAACTGATGAAATGTCTTCTTCTCTTCCTCCCTTCAGAGAAAAGCCCAACTATATATATAATTATGTATACAAAATTGAAGGGGGCTTACATAAAATATATTCTATGTGAAATGTTGTCACCTCATATCTCCATCATTAAACTTTATTAATACAGTTTGAACGATTCTATTTTATAGTAACAATATAAACAACAAAATATAAATAAAAGCGTCCATTAAAGTAAAATAATTGTTTTGAAATTCCGGTGTTATTTTGTAAACGAAATATAAGTTAGTCATTCGGGAACGGGGGCGCGACTGTTCACAAAACTTATCGCATTATTAAACGTTTAAACTTTAGCTGCATCGTTAATAATTTGATTAAAACTTTCTTGTGTCAAACTTTTGAATAAACTGAGATGAGAGGAAAGTTTCACGTCTGTAGATTATAACCGCGACCGTTAAAGTGGTGTTGAGCTTTATGATTGTTACAAAGGTCATAAGAAGTCAGAATAAGGTCGGGGCGGAGAACGTTATGAAGCCGTTCACACTCTCTTGGGAGTACTGGGACACCTTCCGAGGGCTTAACCGGGGTTCCCAACCATAGGCTGTTGGGCTTAACTTGAGGTTTTTTTTAGTCGGTAGGAGTCCGGCATAGCATCCATGATGGATTTTTCCTAACGTTAAAAAAAAAGTCGTTTACACTCCTGCATTTCTCATTTTAGCTGATTTTAGCCATTTACACAAGAGAACATACATACATACATACATAAATGTACATACATACAGAAATGCAAATCATCATGACTGTCTCGGTGGCGCATTCGGTAGTGTAACCGCTTGTCACGCTGAGGTCCTGGGTTCGATTCCCGGGTCGATACAAATATTTGTGTAATCCACAAATGTTTGTTTTGGAGATTGGGTGTTTTCTGTGTATAATATGTATGTATTTAGAAATATACTAGCTGACCATCGCAACTTCGTTTACGTCACATAATGTGCACGAAAGGAGAGGTAATTCTTCATCAGACTCGTCAACGTGTGCCTTCGGCGCGGACTGAATTATTTTACAACTGCCTTAATAATTAAGCTCTTTTATGATTAAGCCAACACGCCCGTTTAGATATACCCTCTCATTCAAAGGAACCCTTGAATTCTAGGTGTGGCGAAAGTTAAGATGCCTCTTATTTCTGAACTACAAACTCCTCAATCTTGAAACTTGGGTCCAAAAATCCTCAAAATACTTCCTTTCCAATACTAAAAAAATATTTGAAATCACATCACGCGTTGAGAGAGAGTTACAACTGAAAAACCATTTTATCTTTCGTCCCCTCTCCCGCAGGAACCGAGCAAAACTTCGGGATCAAAAGTATCTTAGAACCTTCCTCGGACTCGTCCTCGGTTCAGTAATTTCGGCGTGATACTTATTCGGGATACTGACAGATAGACAGACATGAAAAGTTTAAATTACATTTTCGGCTTTAGTATCGATTAGAGATCGCCCTCCAATTAAAATTTTCAAAATATCTTCCATGTACAGACTCCCGACCCTTTACAGTTTTATTACATGTGTAGATAAGTAGGTATTAAGTATGTCTATCAGTCGTCTAGATTCCTTAGTTCAGGCTAATATTTGCTTAATTTGCTAGATGCTGTTGCGTGAGAGTGTCCAACAATAGCTATTATTTATCATTAACATCAAAAACAAATTCACACAAAACGTCATACTATTGTCAAACGTCATATTATCTATACATACAAATAAATAAAATTGGACTTTCTGTTTGTAATATTAAAATAACCGCTTTCTACTACATGCATATGAATGTATATAAGGTACACATACCAATTTTTTTTTTTTAATTTTCGTCTGTCTGTTTGTTCCGGCTAATCTCTGGAACAGCTGGACCGATTTGGACGGAACTTTCACTGGCAGATAGCTTATGTAATAAGGAGTAACTTAGGCTACCTTTTTTTACATTCCACGCGGACGAAGTCGCGGGCACAGCTAGTACTATATAACATCATGACGAATTAATATTTAGCTGTGCGAGACATCCTGTCACTGGCAGATATTACAGAAGTTTCTCATTAAATGCTGTCTTAATATAAACCACAATAGAGAAGTAGCTTCATTCCGTATGTTCTTAAGCCTTTGATATTCTCATAATTGTTCGAAGGATGTATTTATATCTTTTGCTTATTATAAACTAGATGTTGCCCGCGACTTCGTACGCGTGAAAATAATCTTATAATGTCAATTTGATTGCTCTCTGCTTAGCTCCTAGGATATGTAACGTAATAATATATAGCATATTTGAAGACCCTACCCCTAGTTAATATTTGTGCAAAATTTTAATCAAATCTATTGAGTACTTTTCGAGATTCTTCCGGACAAAGCAAAGCAAACAGACAAACAGACAAAAAAATTTCAAACTATTATTTTTGGATTCGGTATTGTATACCGAACAACCAGCGAGTCTTTTTTTTTAAATATTGCCAATGTACAGTTTTGACTTTTCTATCATTTTTAACCCCCGACGGAAACCCGGACGGGGTGTTATAAGTTTGACGTGTGTGTGTGGGTGTGTGTGTGTGTGTGTGTGTGTGTGTGTGTGTGTATGTGTAAGTCTGTCTGTGGCATCGTAGCTCCCAAACGGATGAACCGATTTTGATTCTGTTTTTTTTGTTTGAAAGATGGGTTAGGGGAGAGTGTTCTAAGCTATGTTTTATAAAAATCGGTTAAGCCATTTCAAAGATATGGGGGGTGAAAGTGGTGAAGAAAAATTGAATGTGTTCAAATATATCCGTGTTGGGTATTAAATGAAAGGTCATAACTTATACATCACGAAACTACAAGATTTATGAAAATCGGTTAAGCCATTCGAAAGATATGGGGAGTGGAATGTATTTCTAATTCTGTAACCACACTCCGCGCAATTCGCATTAGCTCTTTGTTTGTTTTTAGACTATACCTACGTATGTTAATATTAAAAAAACCCCTATAAAATCCCTATAAAAAGTATGAAATAAAAAATTAAATTAAAAATTTAAAAAACCCCCGACTCATAAAAAAACCTGTAAAAAGTAATAAAATAACTATTATATTATGACCTATCGACCCTAAGTATTGAACCTTTACTATTATTATAGGTAGCTATATTATTTACGTATTCATATTTTTAACTAACAGTTTGTCTCGTCGGGGACCACTCACCTAATCATAACCTAATCGTACGTCTGTCTCTGTTGTAGGTATAGAGCGGTCACCCCGACGAGACCAACCTGTAAAAAGTAATAAAATAATAGTTATTTTATTACTTTTTACAGGTTTTTTTATGAGTCGGGGGTTTTTAAATTTTTAATTTAATTTTTTATTTTATTTGTATAAACTAGATAACGTTCTGTTGGGAGCCCTGGGACATCCTCCCGAGGGCTTACATACTGTCTTAATAAATAAAAATATTACATTAGTAAGAGAATGCAATATTTTTAGAAACAGCATTCAATGATACTGTGAATTCTCAGTGGTTCTATATGCTGTAGATAGAAGAAGGGAAATGCCACAGTGTATAAACAAACGTACAGTGTGAAGAGACGTTGCTGTGGTCGTTACGTAGGTACCCATACGCCCTTGACCTACTTGTTTGAGCCGAAATCAAACAAGGATTAAGTTTACAAAGATTCCTCTTGCTTTATTCAGTATTACAAATCTATTAGGAAGCTTAGTTAGCAAAACATATTATAATTATTACTTTAAGTTTTAGTGGAACACGGATAGTCTATTTTAACTGTGTAACGTGCGCACTCGCTTGATATCTAAAATGGAATGGGCCGCCGCACCGGGCGCAGCGTGGCGTGGAGGCGGTGTCGCGCGTGGCGCGCGCCGGCACCTGATTGGCTGTTGAGTATGGTACGATGGTGGCGTGATGTCTGGGTTCTAGACCGGTTCGCGGCGCGAACATCCTCCGCCCCGTTGAAAGCTCCAGGTCCAGCTTTCAACCAATTCATTCATCTCCAGTCGGTACCAGGCCAAAGCAGTTGATAGCTCGCCGGCAGAGATGCTCTTAGCAGTAGTGACGTCGGCTACTCTAGTACTCCGTCGGAGCCGGGATATAATTTGCTGAATGTATCTAATAAGCCATGAATCTAGACCAGGTCATCGTGGAGATCCCGACGCTTCACACGCCATTTGGTTCTTTGTTGGAGCTCGTACGCATACTCGGAAGCCCACTGCTTCCAAAATGTTCTGTTACTTGTTAAAGTCGCTCGTAGCGGTCGAGGTGGCGCACGTTGAGGTTGCCGAAGCTCGGTGTAGGCAGAGCGCAGTCGTGGACCTACGAAGTAAACGTGAGCCAGGGTGAGAGTCAGGAAATCGTAGGGTAAGGGGCATAAGGGAAGTAAAGGTAGGCTGTTTGGGGTGACTTCTGTCTGAGCAACACAGTGGACAGCTCTTTGAAAGTCAGATGGACTGGGCCTAACACACACACACACATGTAGGTGAGATGTGGCTGACTTTGAACCGACCACTGCCGACCCGTTGAAGCGAGGAGCGTATGCTATGATGAAGCGAAACTCACAGGTTCCAACGAGCTGCATATCCTTAATAATATTGCCTTTTCTAGACAATTGTTGATTTACTAACTGGCTGCATCCAAATGTTGCCATTATAACTATAAATGACACTAGGCATACCTCTACGAGCGAAGAATCTATTTAGAGCTTATGTGAAAGCATCTTAGTAAGTTAACTCACCACCTCAAGGTGGATGCACCTTTATCTAATACATAAAAAATATACACAGAAAACATTTGGTTACTTAGAATTTTTGACCCTTACGGTCGGTTCAGTAGGTAAATTACCCATCGTAGGCATGTATGGGCTGACCCTGGTGCATATTATGCACCTGCCTCCCAATGGCCTGTAACATTTTCAAATAAAGGCTAAAAGGAGTTAATAAGTATTACAAAGGTAAGGTTATGATTAGATTTCAGAATAATTGTATGTTTTGATATGACGAATTAATGAGTCAACCCTCCACACGCAGAAAGTGGAATGTTAGGTTAAATAGATTTTATACATTAATATAGAATAACATTACATTGATTTTAAACTTAGACTTTACCAAATTAAAATTTCAAATTGTTTATTAGGTATTGCTTGGATTCATGAAATAACTCTTCTTCCTGCTAATAGGATAGTGAGAGTAAGAAATATGTGGACTAGGATTCATAGATAGCTTTTGTTTTTTCTTAACACAAGCTTCTGGAACTGAGAGCCGTTTCCTGGCTGTGTAGTGAGACTCCCCCGGACGAATTGGAATGTTTCTTTGAGGAAGACCTACACAGAAACGACTATGGGTTTTAGTAATATTGTTAGTGATGAAGTGCCTTTGACAAGCGTAGTCTTCATCAGAAAGGGGCTGTGTTTCAGCATCCCTTTTACTAATAGGGTTAGTGGTGAAGTGCCTTTGACGAGCGTAGTCTCCACCAGAAAGAGACTGCAATTTCGCAACCCTTTCTTTATTAGGACCCGTGATGAAGTGCCTCTTACAGGCGTAGTCTTCACCAGAATAGGGCTGAATTAGAACATTGGTTTTACGAATAGTGTTGGTGATGAAGTGCTTTTCAGAAGCATAGTCTTCATCAGAATAGGGCTGGGTTTGAGGAACACTTTCTGTTTCCCAAACATTGGTCAGCTGATTGTCTGTCCGTGGACTTTGATCTATTGAAAAATTACAAATTATAGATTGATTAGTTGGATTGGGGTTTGAGTTAGGCATGTGACCTGTGACGAGCCAACCAAGCTTAGAGCTCCTTAATTTAGTGGTACCCAACCCTAGGGACTGGTGTTTGTTACCAATTAGATCCCAAAATAAGTCGGCACCTATGAGCATATCTATAGGGGAAGATATGTTGAAGCTGGGGTCTGCTAACTTGAACCTACTTAGATTAAGATGACTAACATCAAATGAAACTTTGGGAATATCATTTGTTATCTTAGGTAAGACTAGACAGCACGTTGAAACTTGGAATGCGTTAGTCTTAGAGAATAGTTTTAGGTTACAGCGTTCTGTGCTTTCGTTTATTGGGCTATTACCTAGGCCAACAATATGTGCACTTGACGGCTGAGGGACCAAATTGAGTCGTCTCTTTACACCTTCTGTGATGAAGGACGACTGACTCCCGCTGTCAAGTAAAGCTCTAACTGTAATAATATTATTGTTTGTGGGATTCATTAGGCGCACCATAACAGTGCATAGTAATACCTCCGAGGAGGACAAGGTGGACATGGATATAGTCTCTTCACTAGGGCTAGGTGACACTGGAGGGTCAGGTAAGTGGAGGCAAGAATTATGTCTCTTGCCACACCGACGGCAGCTGCCAGGCAGCTTACAATTTTGTGCATCGTGACCGTACCTGAGGCAATTCTTGCACAACCTCCATTCAGTAACTAAGGAATTTTTATCTTCAGGGCTCTTAGATTTGAATGTCATGCAGTGGTACAGAGGATGATTACCTTGACACATGGCACACTCAAGTTTGTTATGAGTGGAAGAAGTAGTAGTAGATTCCTTGCTCTCCGAAGTTGCCACAAAGGCCTTAGTTTGGGGTTTATTTGTGGAATTGAATTGTTTATGATTATCTGATGCCTCAGTACGATTTTTATTTACTATTTCAAAAACGTCAGCACGATTTTTGAGAAAGGAGAAGAAATCATCAAGACTTGGGATATCAGGTAGAGTATTTCTATGTTCCTCCCATTTGTATTTGGTGCCATTGTCCAACTTTGTTGATAAAATGTGAATAATGAGAACATCCCAGTTCTCGGTGGGTAACCCTAAAGTGCTTAAGGCACGGAGATTTTTATTGACATGATCAATAATGTATCTTAAAGACTTGTCAGTTTCTCTGACATGTTCAATATTCAACAAAGACTTTAAGTGGTTATTAATTAGCTGCCTTTTATTGTCATAACGGCTACAGAGAATAGACCAGGCCTCAGTATAGTTTCTATCAGATACTTCTAGGTTGCTAAGTACGCGTGCGGCTTCGCCCTCCAAGTATGAACTCAAGTAATGAAATTTGTGAATGTTTTTAATTTTAGAGTTATCATGTATCAATGAACAATAAATTTCTTTGAACTCCAACCATTTGGAATATGTTCCTTCAAATTTAGGTATTTTTATAACGGGTAATTTAAAGCCTAGGTTAGAACTACCGCAACCGTCATGGCTGTCATGATGATGACAGTCATGACAACTGTTGACATGAGAACAATTGGAAAGTTGACCTTGATCTTTCTTGGAGGACGGCCCGTGTGTTTCTACAAATTCACGAGCAAATGAAATACTGTTATCAAATTCTTGTTCAATTAAGTCCCTATTACTAAGTTCCTGAGCCTGATTACTCTCACTTAATAATTCTATTTGGTTCTGCACCTCGTCGAAGTCTATGAGTAGCGCTTCCATTCGCGATAACTTCATTCCAACTTTGTTGACTTCAATAGGTGAAACCGGCTCTAAAGTAGCCAAAGAATCTAAATAAAGTTTAAACTTGGTAACGCGTCCCTTAATGGAACCACGTTTAATAATCAAATCTTTAAGTTTCATCTCGGAAGCCATTGCGAACAGAATTCAAAGCTGAATGATAGATATAGGTAACAAAATAGGTACGATACGCTCCTCGTTTTCCCAGGCCGGCAGGGGCCGGCGCTCCGTCAGCGAAGACCGCACCGCAAACAGGCGCTCAGCTGATGAGCAGGTAGGTAGCTGGCAGCGGGCGCAAGCTGACGACGGGCCGCAGTAGGCGGTCAATGACCTTGCACCTGGAAAATGCCGTTTGGGCCAGTGAACAGCGGATAGTAACAAGACAAGCGTAGTAGCGAGTGCGATGCGAACAGTTGATGTGAAGTACTGTAGTGCAATATCCAGACAGGTAGGTATGTAGAAGTTGCTATAGCAAGCGACACTTATTTATTGTAATGAAATATTAATGCTGGGATGCATCGTGCAATTGATTATGAAATGATAAATTGCATAGGCAAATACCTTGCAAGCTCTTTCGACGTAAGAAACTTTATAACAAAGTACTCGTACTTATAAATCACTAATGAAATATAAAACGTAGGCTGCCATGTAGTGCAATTTAGCTTGAAGTTAAGTTAGGCTAACATTTCAGTGAAATTTAGCCGCATCTGGGTGCATCGTAGTTGAAAAATCATATCACCTTAGCGATATGTAGGTAGGTACCTAAATACATAGGTTAAACTGAAATAGATTGAAGAACCATGATATACCTAGCTGCATGATTAGCAAATTAATGTAGGTAGGTAGGTAAATTCCTTAGGTACGTTGGCTGCGTGACCAACGCAGAATAAATAGGGAATAAGTATGTATTAGAAACGTACCTAACGTTACATATAGGTAGGTATACTACAATATTGAAAAAAAATGCATAAAGGATATACCTAGCTACATTAGGAAGTAATGTAGGTAGGTAGGTAAGTATGTTGGCTGCGTGACTAGCGCAGAATAAGTAGGGGATAAGTAGGTACAAAATAATGGTAATATGTAATTAAAATGCCACGCCGTGTTGCCCAAAGGAAGGGGACAGACGGACGGGACGGGTACTGCGAGGGGAATGTTTAGGAACTGGCTCACCGTTTACTGGCAGATCCTGGCGACTGCGCTGGGGCGGTCGCTTCCACGACCAGATGAGTCGGCGAGACTTCCTTGCCGCTGCCGCGTTGACGCCGCCGGCGCCGCTGGCACCGGGATCGGGCGAGTCCGCGACGCTTCTCCCCGTCGGTAGATGAGGGCGGCGCAATCCGCCGCTTGGCCGGTCTTTTCCTTTCACTAGCAACAGGAGGAAAGGGGTTAGCGGCACCCGTATACCTGTTCGATGGTGAAGTTACCGGCTCGTGTCCTGTCACGGTCGCCACTTTGTTTGAGCCGAAATCAAACAAGGATTAAGTTTACAAAGATTCCTCTTGCTTTATTCAGTATTACAAATCTATTAGGAAGCTTAGTTAGCAAAACATATTATAATTATTACTTTAAGTTTTAGTGGAACACGGATAGTCTATTTTAACTGTGTAACGTGCGCACTCGCTTGATATCTAAAATGGAATGGGCCGCCGCACCGGGCGCAGCGTGGCGTGGAGGCGGTGTCGCGCGTGGCGCGCGCCGGCACCTGATTGGCTGTTGAGTATGGTACGATGGTGGCGTGATGTCTGGGTTCTAGACCGGTTCGCGGCGCGAACACTACTGAGACCGTACAGTACAGCCCCGTTTACATTTAACGCTTTTTATACAAACGCTGATTAATTATAAATACTAAGGTGCCACCAAGCGCGTATATTAAGAGCTCATTTTAAAAGGTTTAACTTAATAATACTTGACTCCTGTAGAAATTTATTTGACATTTTAGAGTATTTAAAATACCTAATTTACATACAAGTCGTGAAAATGACATGTTTACAGAATAGTTTTGATTTATCTGTACGGTAGCCAAACTTTGAAAATAAAACCACAGCTTTCTAATCAGTTAAATGGTATAATTATGAATTTTCGTTGAAGAAACTTTTCGCTAACTTTAAATGCTTACATTAAACTTCTATAAGCGTCTTTCGCCTTATTTTAAAAAGTTATTTAATTGTATAAAGTTGTTAATATGCCACATTGTGATAAAACTCTAGCGGTTTTTAAAAAAATGATCCTATTTCATTTTTATCTTCATCCATGGGTTCTGTATATCGATAAACTTAAAATTGTATCTTAAAAATTGTATCATATCTATATACGGATATATATAGTGACATATATATATATATATATATATATATATATATATATATATATATATATATATATATATATATATATATATGTCACCGGAAAATAACAAGATCCGTAAGTTTATCAATCTACTAGGAAGTTTATAAACTTTCGTAGGATTCTAAACGGGAGATAAATTGTAATATTTTACGTCCACATTTTCGTAAATTTATCAATTTCCGACGTCACACGGTAAATTTATAAACTAACGTATATCTATTCGTAAGATTTAATATGGTTCGACCAATCACAGAAACTCTTTTAAATATACGCATCTTTGAAATACGTAAAATAACACACTGCTCTCTGATTGGTCAATGTTCATAGTGGCAATGCTTGTGACCATAGACTTTGGTACAATCAGACTTGACAAACTATAAATTGGAAGTGAATGGTTAACACCCCGACAGAGTACCCCGACTCGGATAGGTTAGGTTAGAAGGCTAGGCGGGAGCGGGGCTCCCGCCTTAGCCTTCGTGGTAATTTTTTTTTTATTTTTCGTTAGCCCACTGTAGTACTTTTGTAACTCTGCATCAAAGTGTTCACGTGAGTTGTTCAACCAATCAACATACACTTTGCCTTCGTCGGATTATTTAACGGCAAGACGCCGTAAATTAATCAATTTACTAAAATAAATACGTTAAATAAAACATTATTTTCAACTGCCGTTTATTATTTTCCGAGAGTTGATCAACTACCTAGAAAATTGATCAACTTACGAGTCTTGTTATTTTACGGTGACATATACATATAATAAAACTGTAGAGGGTCGAGAATCTGTACGTGGAAGATATTTTGAAAATTTTTATTGCAGGGCGTTCTCTAATCGATACTGAAGCCGAAAATGTAATTTAAACTTTTCATGCCTGTCTGTCTCTCTGTATCCTGAATAAGTATCACCCCAAAACTACTGAACCAATTTGAATGATACTTGGTACATTCCGAGGAAGGTTCTTGGATACTTTTGATCCCGATACTTGGCGCGGTTCCTGCGGGAGAGTGAATGAAAGACAAAATAGTTTTTCAACGCGTAGTCCGATTCATTTTTTTTTTTAAGTTTGGAACGCGAGTTTCTTAAGGATTGTACCGCACAAGTTTTAATTTTGAGGGATTTGTAGTTCAGAAATTAGAGACATCTCAACTTTCGCTAAACCTAGAATTCAAGGGTACCTTTCAATGTAAGGGTCATTCTAAACTGGCGTGTTTGCTTAGTCATAAAAGAACTTAAGGGTATTATAAAATAATTCAGTCGCCGAAGGCGGGGACTGCATTGTTTTAGAATAGACTTAATCTTTAAGTTCTTTTATGATTAGGAAAACAGGGCAGTTTCACACGCTCCTAGGAGTCTGATGAAGAAATACCTGTCCTTTCATAGACCTTATGTGACGTAAACGAAGTTGCGAGGGTCAGCTAGTTATGAATTTGAATCCCTGATAATCATACCAACTTTTTTGTTCTTGTGGAGATCCTCATGGATGCAATGCTGGACTCCTACCGGCTTTAACCAGGAGGGGTGAACCCATCCATCTGCCCACGGCCAGAAGACCTGGGTTCACCCCTCGTACAGATAACGCTCTCCCGTGGGTATGAGTTTTATCCCAAGAGGGGGATCTATTTTGTGATAAAGAAGAGTTATCGAAGATTTATATAATAAAAAAAAGTCGCTAAATGTGTTGCCAAACTCAAAACTCATAAGAACGACTTAACGTTCGGCTAATCTTTGCTTTCAAATATTCGCTGAAAGCAGAGGAAGGCTTTAAAGGCTTATATGAATGATTAGCCAGAACAGCGTTATTTAAAGATTCACAAAGACGGCATAATGGAGTACTACTACAGAAGATTTTAAAATTATTTCACGGACGAAGCTGCGGGGCACAGCTATGATGTAATACAACTAAAAGAGTCATTAAGACATCTATTTTATCGTCCCAAGAGCATCGTTAATTGCATCACCAAGTAATTTTATTCCACTCAGTACCTAAAGTCGTTTTATTACTAGTTGTCCTAATGGCGCTGTCAATGTAATTGATTGATATTGTTTACGGCTACTGGGCCACCTGATGCCGTGTTTTAGTTATGTAGGTACGTAGCCACAATGTTTTTGAAGTGAAAATTGTTTAGTTGCGTTAATTGTTTTTTATATATATACATAGGTACATATAGTCACGCCTTTTTCCCCGAAGGGGTAGGCAGAGGCGTATTATATGCCCAGATTTCAACTTTTTAGCATTTTTCCCGTTGATCGTTTACAGAACACTAAGTCCTTGGGGCTACAAACGCTTTAATTGGTTTTTGGTAGTGGAAAACTTGATGGGTTTGCGGCACTGACTTGCTAAAGACGTCTTGCACAGCCGCCAGTCTGAACTATGTCTTTTAAATCACCGACGAACGTTTTTTTCGTATGGAAAGTCCTCAAAGATGTTGGATTCGAACTGACTAAAACCACACGGTCCCTACCTATACCTACGTCTGGGATATCCATCCGGGGACTTGGGAACTCCACGGATGAATGTCCCAGAGTACCCAGCAGAGTTGGATACCACCCGGGCCTCAAGTCTTTGGAGGTTGATTCGGGTGCTATCCCGCATATTGGGACGTGCGGCGTGCGTGAAACTCTGACGTCACGCCGAATTGATTGCGTAAGGATGGCGAGCAGTCCACCACTAATAGAAAAAAATGAAATTTTGCATCGATTACAATCAAAGAATTAAATCCACTTGTAATTTACCTGGATAGGATGGAACGTAAAATCTAATATATAAAATTCTCGTGTCACAGTTTTAGTTGCCATACTCCTCCGAAACGGCTTGACCGATTCTCATGAAATTTTGTGAGCATAATGAGTAGGTCTGAGAATCGGCCAACATCTATTTTTCATACCCCTGTGACCGGGAATAACATTCCACGCGGGCGGAGCCGCGGGCATCAGCTAGTAAATAAATAAATTCATAAATTTCGGTAACATCATAATTTAATTTTCAACTTTAAGCCCCGAGACTTAATTGAACATTTTTGCCGTAATTACAAGCACTGGACAAATTTTCTTCCGTGGGTACAAGTTTAGTGCTACAGGTAGAGGAGAAAATAAATTTACGTAACACTATTTTTTTTTTTTTTTTTTTTTTTTTATTTAACAATTATTCTTTATTTACAAGTAACAATAAAATACATTGAACAATTAAATTAAAAATATTTACAGAAAAAGGAGGGGGGGGGGGAGGCGGAGTCAAAACAATGTGCAAGACTGTCGCAACCCTCGTCTAGGTGTCAAAGAATTCCTCCCCATCGCAATCGACTGGTAATGTTCCCATAAGACTGGCCGCATTGCCACGTTGGATGGCAATGCTTATTCTCTGAGCGAGAAAGAGGCCAGCCTTATGGTCACGAGAAGCATCGACCAAACGCTTTGCTATATCTTTATATAACACACGCGCACTTGGGCCCCACGCGCCCAGTGTCTCGACTCCAAACGGCTCAAATATATAATTTGCAACTAAATTATTATATTTGCGCCGCTTGAGAGTCTCGGCAGATGCAGCAGCAGCACAAGCGCAGCCTGCCGTGTTAGGAAGATGAGAAGGCGCAAGGGTGTCGGCACAAGTTGCGTCCCACACCAAAGGTCTTCCCATCTTCCATGGTACTAATGACATTCCATCCGGTCTCTTGCCATCGTCGCGCGCCAAACCATTTGGTTCAAGAACAGCTGGAACGCCGGCGGTGGCAAGAGCGCGGCGGAGAATGTCATTAAGGTGTGCATGACGTGACATACGACCTGCGCTTCTGCTGCACGAAAGCCCGTGGTGCCCAAGGGTGTCGACTGCTTCTCCACAGTGACATCGATGAGGAGAGACGCAAGGAGCACCCAAACGAAGGCAGGCGGCAATTCTGAAAGTAGTGTCGTCCAACATAGTACCTATATTGGGCGACGGAAGAGCCTGAAGCCAGACACCTGATTCCCACTCTCCCACAGCCAATAGGCGAGCGCGCTCTGCAACGTTTGAGCATGTGTTCAGCAAAAGAGTTCTGACTCTGTTGCAGAGCGGCCTATCCCACTGTCTCTGGGAGCATGGGTAGGTTGGCAAAACAGTATCTGGGCAACTCATTTTCCAAGCATTAATGGCTTCAATCTTACCTGGCACCTCAGAATTAACCAGTGTAGGTAACAAGATTTTCCTGGTCAATTCTTCAGTGCCATGGATTGAAGACAAAAATGCTGGTAAACTTACATCCGAAATTTTGCGAACGCCGAGGCCACCCAAGCGTATTGGTAAAGACGCTTGAAGCCACGCTCGGTCATTCAAATCTGCGTTTAAAATTTTACAAAGTGTGTTTTGTATAATTTTGTCCATTTTCTCCAAAAGTGCCGAATGTTTAAATAATTGAGTTGAACGAAGGGTATGTGTTAATTTTGGGACGAAAAGACAGTACCGAAGAATTGTGTAAGCTGAATGAATATTAATTTGAAGCAGTCGGTTTGAAACTGCACAAAAATTTTGAATTTTCTCTTCAATAAAAGAATCATAGGCATCTTCAAGAACGGGTGAACCTAGAAGTAGGAGAGAACTTTTTTGTAAAAGTTTTAAATTTGGAGCCAGAACGTTAAATTTAGAAAAAGTCGAAACTATATCAATATTATCATGTATTAAAATTTCACATTTTGAAGGATTTAGATCTAAACCAATATTTTGGAACTCGTTTTTTATAAAAGCTAAATCGCTCAGAACAGTGTCTACGTTCCCTCCTAAGGTGCCGTCATCCAGATACCAAATATTTAATTTAGAATTTAGCTGTCTAATTATGGGTTGTATGGATAAACTGAAAATGAGTGGCCCAAGAGGGTCACCTTGTTGACATCCAACTGCAGAGTCTAATATGTTATCTTTGTACAATAATTTTGATGGGTGTCTGTAGCACTGCCAAAGAAAATTAAATATTTTGGGGGTTTCTAATTTGGCCTGCGTCAACAAGGTGTCCCTGTTTACTGAATTGAAGGCATTCTTTAGGTCAACCTTAAGGACGACCTCACCCTCACCGCAGCCAAGGTAAGTCGACAGGGCATGTATGGCAGCCTCACAACCCCCTTTAGACCCGAAGCCGAGCTGCAGGGGTTGGAATTCGCTGGCCATTTGTTCCTTGTAAAAATGGCAGCAAATTTTGGCTACCATACGCCTAAAAGTACAACCAACGGCAATGGGACGAATGCCACCATCTTTCTTCCGCAAGGCGCAAAGATTGGCCCCATACAGAATGTCGATGATGCCTTCGTCCACATTGCCGGACAACATGAGATTTACCAAACCTGTTAGCTCCTTCAAAAGTGCCTCGCCAGGCTCCCCAGCAGCTGGGCTCAGGAGATCCTTTAGATGCTGAGGAGTCAAACCATCGAGGCCACCTGCAGAACCATTTCTGAAGGAGCCAACAGTTGTCAAGACTTCCTTGGCTGTAACATGTAAAAATTCGGTGTCTAAATTTGGAGGATCGGGGAAGGACAAGTCCTCCTTTGGCGCAGGGTGCTTGCTCTTCAGATCTGCGATAGTTTCTGGAGAGCAAGGCGCCACCACGTCGCTACTAAATAATAATCTGGACGCGCCTCTTATATCACCTTCTCTTAATTTTGATTCTACATAGTGAAAAAGTGAATTTTTACAGAAATCTGTGAATTTTGGGTCAAAAATATGAGTCGAATTACAATTATCTCTAATTTGTAAAGTTAAACTTTTTTTAATAGCCTGATCTTTTGAAATATGTAGAATCCTATAAGAGAAAGTGAGCAACTTTTCCCAAGCATGGATTGAGTTTTCCCGAACTACAAGACCTATACAGTGGGCCAGATTTTGAGCCACTGCAGGTCTTGCACCACGGGGAATCCTTTTTAACACTGGAATTGAATTTTTGAATTTTGATATTGTCTGCCAAAAAGGAGTTTGTGAAGTTGAAAGGGATATTGTAGGTGATAACTGACTTGAAGGAACATTTTGGGACTTATGCACTTTCCCAAAATGTACCTTCAAACCACGTTCTCCCTTAAAATAACGAGCTTGGGAACAATTGGGGCAACGAACCAGGTTATACTGCGACGTGGAAGGTTGACGGGCTACATTCAAAACACCATCACTACAGTCTTGCAACATAAAGAAATAAAAATGAGAAACTTACCCAGAATTTAAATTACACCTAATATGTACATGATTTTAAAGAAAATATTTACACCAAATATAAAAAGACTGTTTATATACACATGACACGTATTGTCAAAGAGACAGACTTGCGTTGCCTTGGTGCCGGAGGAGCTAGGGCGTCGCTCGGCGTCGCCGCGTTGCTGCACACAGTAAACTCCGACCAACGTCGTCGTTCAAGAAAAAGAATGACCTATGTACTTCTTTCACCAGTTTGATATAATATTAGGTAATGATAATAAATTGTTGTGATAATTTCAGTTGGTGCAGGTAAAACAAATCTGGATATTGCTGTTTTGATGTATCTGAATTTTTCATAAAATCATGGATAGTATAGGTACTTTGAATTTGCCGTATTTCATAATATGTAAAGAGATATTTATTTGGTCTTAAATATAAAATATTACAATAAAATTTTCAATGAAATTTTCATGTTGACCATACATTTGAGTTTTTTCTTTTTAGTAACACTATTATGTATATGTTCTAAGTTTTAAGTTTCTCAATCAGAAATATCTTAGGGCCATATTACAAAACCATAATACAGACTCAAGCAACGTTGTTAAGATAATTTTCACTTTGTATAACTACGCTCAAGAGTCTCTCGAATTACGGCCCTTACTAAGTAGACCAGAAAATTCAATATTGAAAAGGTAGTCTGCTTTACACTTGAAATCTTCTATTGTGTCCTTGGTAGTGGTTTCGTCTTTTACATAACGCAATTTTATTGAAAAAGTGTCATAAAGTTTCATCTTATGTCGCCCAAGTAAGAAATCATTTGTTATTCCAAAAATAGCCGTCGGGAAGGTCCGTTTTATGAAGTTTTCACGATTCAAGAAAACTCCCACAGATATTGCCTTTTTGTTTGGGTAAAAAGTTGGAAACTTGTGACGGGAAGATCCAGGGATCTAAAAAAAGAAGGAACTTGCCATAAGTCAAGAAATGAAAACGGCGGTCAATCTAAGTCAAATTAAATTGGTTTAAAGTGTACAGTACTTTCAAGGGATGTGTAATGACGGTAATTTGACACAATTTTGTTATTTTCGAGAGAGTTTATTATTATCTGAAACTGCGTCTCGAGGGCTTCTTTAAAATCTATGGAAAATAGTCATTAATACGTCGTCAGAGTCGAAATACGTAATATAGTATAAGTAGGTATGAGTGTAAAAAACCGCGATAGTTTTAAAAATAACAAGATATCGTGCTTCTTCTCGGCGCGACACTAGAACGCTCACCAAATACAAAGGCGCGCGTGCGTTGGTAAGCGCCGACAGCTACGCGGCGACGGTCAGCGCGACTCTAAAACCAGCCTAATAGATGCTATGCTGGACTCTGATCGACTAAAACTACATGATGCCCTACCACTGATTACGGCTGGGAGAGCCCTGGTGAGCCCTCGAAAGGATGTCTCAGCAGCATTCTCACCTTGTAATAGGGATCTAAGAAAGGGTCTACACTTAAAAGTGCCGGAATCAGTCAGCGTCTTTACAGGCACCAAACGAAGTTGGGAAGGTAATTTTAAGTGTGAAGGTACTAGGTTAAAGACGCTTGCCTAAATCGGAGAGAGGAGAGCTGATGTCTCGTTGACTGGATGGATGCTGCGCTGAATTGCTTGGGATATTGTTTTCTCTTCACTTATTTGGTTTTATGAAGTTAAATTTTATATTCATAACGCGAGAGCTCTGCCGACGATGCAAGTGTGAGATTTTTGAGGTTGGAAATAAGTGTCATTGTCACAACTGTCATTTCTCAGTCTTATGACGGTGTTGCCATTTTAATGTCAATTTTCCCGTTGTTCCCATTATAATGACGGTGTTGCTATTATTGACATGTTTTTGGCGTGAACAGTAATAATAGTTTTACGTCGTCAATTCCAAATCCATAATCAATAGGATTTGCTGAGTGTTACAAGCCCCGGGCTCCGAAGAAAGGACTTCGGATACAAAGTGGAAAATGGTCAGTTGATGATAATAATGTGTTTTGACTGAGGTTCTAGTCCAGAGATGTATTGGATCATTCGCCAATGCTAGGATGCGATATTAGACTATTTTTAACCAACTTCAAAAAAGGAGGAGGTTCTCAATTCGTCTGTATGTTTTTTTTTTATGTATGTTCACCGATATTTCTGTCAATTATAGACGGATTTCATTTTTTTTTCTTTTGTTGAAATATTTAGTGTTTACTTCTGAGATGGTCCCATTTTTACCAAGTCAGGATCTGATCGAGAGAAATCGAGGGCAACCACGGAAATTGTAGGGACAACTAGTGCATTTGTTAACTTTTTAATGGCATGTATGTAAATCGATATCTGTTTATTCCGTTTTTCCGAACAAAATATTAACTACATAGTTAAACCAAAATACTGACTTGCACACTAATTATGCAAACTAAATAAATAAAATTCAATAAACTGTTTAATGGTATTTTGTGCAGAACTTTACTGTTTTATTGAACAAAAAAACTATTATCTAAATTGTATATCTAACAATTCCTTAGCTCAACAAACATATTCAAACTTTTCTAAGGAAAACCATCGCCTAATTTACTTTTAGCAACATGAGTTATTCTGATTAAAACCCAATTTAATCAGTCCTTTTTACAAAATTTAAATTTTATCAATCAAAAAAATAGGTACCTAAATAAGATTGCACAATTTAGAGTGCAAGCGTAGTACAGTCAGCTTCAGAGAAAAGGATACACATTCTTTTTTCAATTCAAAGTGTTTAAGTTTTTCGAATCTGCATCTAATTAATGTGGTGGTCTAATGGTTAAAACAGTTGCGTAACCAAATCAGTAGGCCCGAGTTCGAATCTTCGTAGGAGCAATTCTTTTTGCTTTTATTTTTTAAATTTCATCGATCACCTCTCGCCAAGTTTTATTTATGACATTAAATGTTTAAGTGGATTACGGGCTATTAAAATAATTAGTTTGCATGAAAATAATGTTTTATTTCACAGCATTAATGGAAAATATAGATTGAGTTTACAGTATTGCATCAGTCTGTATTAAATTACGTTTACAAAATTTACCTATAAACTAAGATTATTATATATATATATATATATATATATATTATAACAAAACACAAAATAGATACCCTGAGGGGTTGGGCTTAGAATATATAATATTTGATAAAATTCTATGTTCCTTTAAACATACAATATACTTCCATTTAAAGTTGTGAATAAAAGTATCAATATTGTCATTTTGTGCTTGTGAATCAGAGAGGAACATGCCAAACTATTACCGTATGGCAATATATATCTTTCTCTTTTATCACACAAATGATAACCCATTTAACACAACATTAAAAAAAATTGTGAGGTCTGATGGTGTATCGTTAACATACTAAAAGACTTTTAAAACAAGTGTAACTGGAATGATAATAATGAAGATTAATTATTTTTGATCACTGGTGACCTAGTTAAAAACCATCGGACCCCACCAGTTTTCTATATGATTTTCGTCTCAACTTTAAGCCGGCCGGTCAAACACTGTTATGTTTTCTTGAACCTCCAGCCAGTTATAAACGAATGGAGACAAATGCTACGAAGAATTATCCTAAATCACGTAAATTTAACCTTCTGTATTTGCTGCTGATGCGGTCAACTATTTCCATTAGCTCACCTGGGCCCATTGAAGACATTCATCCCCAGAAACCTAAAACATTCAAACTTTTAAAAGGCGATTGCCCATCTTTCAACGGACCGCAGTTTCATAACAAATAATTTAGTATGACAGCGAAAATCGGAGATTGAATTGGATGGATATCGTACTTGCATAGGAAATAAAAAATATTCTATTATTTTGTAGGGTTTTCTATCATTCTTCGTTTTGCTGTTCAAATTAGAGGTTAGTTTTGAAGCAAATGTCCATCAATCCGTCAAATCAATTTGTCCAAAAAGTGTAATCGTTACATTGATGAACATGCATTTAATTCAAAAAAGATAAAAGTAATAGTTCCATCACACTTATAAAAAACCCTGAAAATGTGTTTACTTACCACAAATCAACTTATTGAGATAATGTAGTAAATAAACAAATTGGATCTCGATTGTTCCTTATTACTTACCATTTAAATATCAATCCTGATCATAATCACTTTGTATGGAACCATACATTGTTTTATATAAACATTTCACACCAATTTATATAAAATAATTTCATGAAAAATCCTTCGGTGATAAACATTTTAAACTGTCATTTTTCCTTGTTGTTGTTGTTGCTTTATTCGTCCAAAGGACAGGCAAAGGTATTTAAAACCATACTGCCAATTCTTGTATTAAATATTCAGCTGTTTATGTCATTTTTATCGGTCCTCGTCCTCTTAGGACACTCAAAGTCAAGTACGGTCCTAAGTCAAGCTTTACTAGAGAAGACTGACTGTCTTCTCTAGTAAAGCGGTGGGACTTTACTAGAAGTGTCTCTGGAGTTTGTCAAAAATTAAAGAGGATGAGTGGCATTTTTATCAGATCTACAGCAAAACCGCACATTCGTTACCGAAAAGACGTTTAGTTAAAAGCTTTTCAGTTTTTTATAGTTCGTATTTCGTTCAAATGTCTAATATGCTCGCAACACGGTGAATAATATATCACCAGCCTAGATTTTTCCTATAGTTAGAATGCTATTTTATAAAAAAAAAAATGCAATAATCTACTATTAATAGTACCTACTTCCAACTCAACCATAGATTTAGAATTTATCGATACTAAATCTATGATCTCAACGACATTGTTGCATGAACCCCGAAATGTAGGCCTCACACATTGATATTTGCGTTTGGCGGCCATCTTCGTTACGTCAGTACCATTCATTTGGTCAGTCCGCGGCGCGTACAAACGATACAACCACAAATTATAATCAAAGTTAAAACGCCACAAAAGATTTTGATCGATTGAATTAAAAGATTGTTAAAAAAATATTACATGATTTACCAATTTACTTAGATGGCCATACACTTTTTATTAAGGTTTTTTCAAAAAGAAACGATCTCTGGGCGTTCTCCTTTGATGCAATATTATAAACAGTAAATGTCAAAAATAATAATCGGAACACAATTTCAGTGAGAGTTCCCCCTCTCTCTTGGATATCTGTGGTGATCAGACGTGTTTTTGGCAAACCTCGTGTTAATTATTACATTAAAAAACTTTTATTTAGTTATATTAAATACAGTTGATATAATAGGCGCGCAGTAGCGTGAAAAGTTCTACGGAAGCAACTGTTGTGTGGAGCTGTTACGTACTTGTGTGTGAGTTCTATTCACTAATCCCTAAGTTGTGTATAAACTATATATAAATGCATGCCTGTGTAATGGTTATGCTCAGTCCCATGCGCACTTGAAGAAAATATCAGCGTTGAAGAAGGATAACATTACATCTCACGGTCACTGATCGTAGGGGTCTCGCTACAGTGGACGGAAAGCAGTTTTGTATCGAGTCGTCGATCCGTGGCCAAAATTGTTGACCCCTGCGCGTTGTAGCATTTATCGTACTCCTGTTTATTTGAGGCGCCCTGGTGCTTGGACTTACAAGACTATGCCGATAAATAGATCGCCGCCCGTAACACCGACAGCGACCTCGTCGCTAGCGGCGCCACCACCGTTACTGGCTCCGTTGAAGCATAGTTCGTCGGCGCCTAATATTACTCAGGAAAAGCCGGTTGAACGTGATATATCTGCTACGAGTAATACCCGTCGTAGTAAGCGTAAATGTGTTGATTCAGATACGAACCAAGATCAATTCTCCATTTTTACTAATGAAATGCGAAACATGTTTCTTGAGTTTAAGGAACAGCAGGAACAAAAAATGGAAAAGATTTATAAATCGATTGAGGAGATTAAATCTCAAAACACGGATATTCGATCTACTGTCACTTTTTTATCACAAGATTATGACGCACTAAAGTCTCAAATTAGTCAATTGGAGGCACAACTTGAAAGGGAGAGAAAGTCGAATCTGTTACAAATACAAACATTGGAAGAAAACCTTGAAAAATTAGAAAGGGGTGCCAGGTCCGCGTGCGTGGAGATAAAGAATATTCCTGCCAAACCCCAGGAGACCAAAGAATGTCTTTTAGAAACAGTGACCAAGATTGGTTCTCTGATAAATTCACCAATCCAGTCTCATGAAGTAAAAGACGTTTTCCGTATTGGATCTAAGGATGCCAGTAGTAGACCATTGATAGTGGAGTTTACTACAAATCTTCTTAAAGAAAAATTTATTCGTATGCATCGCAAGTTTAATAAAGTGAACAAGCTGTCTACTGACCACCTGAAGCTGACTGGGCCGGACAAACCTGTTTTTGTATCGGAAAATCTCACACCGAAAATGAAAAGACTCTTTTTCCTAGCTAGAGATTTCGCAAACGCTAACCAATACCGATACTGCTGGGTGACAAATGGTAAAATATATCTCCGTGAAAAACAAGGATCTCCACATATTCTGATAAAAAATGAGTGAAGTTTTCCAAATAAGTGACTGGAGTGTTATTCTGTTTATCTTATTGTTAAATCTTTAATCTTTCAAATGTTAAAAATCTACACACATACCGAATCTACACACTTACATGACCCTCATTATTTACTTAATGCAACGGTACCATCTTCACACATACATACACAAAAAGACTCCCTATGCATGAAATATTTTCTTGTAGTTTTTATGTGCCAATTATTATTACTACACCCCAACATAAATTATCACCAATGTTCAATTACTGTTATTCTGAGAAACCATATTATATATGTACAAAATGTTATTGATAAAGTGTTAAATGCTGATATTTGTAATGGATGACAATATTATGATTGCAAGTGAGATCGAAAGACTATCGGTTTCGGATTCCTATAATTGTGCGCCTGAACAATGTGATACGTACATTAGACACATAAATGACTTTAATATTTTTCATGTCAACATACGTAGCATCGGTAACATTTCGAACTTCGGTGAACTTCAACTTCTGCTACATAGAATAAAAGTACACTTTCATATTATAGTCTTGACGGAATGCTGGTTATCAAAATGCCCCTACTTACCCTCATTACCAGGTTTTGAATCTTACCAGTCTGATCATAACAACCAGAATGAGGGAGTGGTCGTATACGTGAGTCGGGTCATCAAATTCGCTATCGAGAACCCAGTAGTCGTGGATGCGAACTGTGTCATTGTTAAGGTGCAGAACGATATTGCACTTGTGGCTATATATCGCTCACCATCTTATAACAAGCCAGGAAATTTCATTTACAGCTTAGACACTGTATTATACAACCTAAGTACATTCAAAACGATCGTTCTAATTGGTGATATAAATATAAGCATATCCCCTGGGAACAGTGACGCAGACTCGGATCTTTATCTCGACATGGTTGCGTCACATGGTATGCTCCCAGGCCATCTTTTTCCTACTCGGAAAAAGAGATGCATCGACCACGCGCTTATTAAATGTCCTAAATCCACCGTCACTTTGGTACTGGACTCCTTTATAACAGACCATGCACCAATAATAGTATCGTTTGATCTTGGACGCAAGGCTACTGAGACACCTGCTCATACTCGTAGAATAGACATAGCATCTTGCGTGCAGGCTCTTGAAAAAGCTGATTTCTCTCAAATCCTTGATTGCAATGATGCGAACGAAGCAGCTACGTTACTGGTCAATGCGGTAGCATCTATAGTCATAGAAAATACACGTACTTTAACTATTCGAAGTAGAAAACGTATCATAAAGCCTTGGGTTACACCGGGTGTTCTTAAATGTATACGTAATAGGGACAATTTATATCGAAAATCCAAAATCGCCTCTTGTAGTCACATTCAAAAAGTTACATATTTACGTTATAGAAATTTTTGCAACAATTTAATTAAAACCCTAAAAAAACAGTATGAACGCAATGAATTTGAGAAACATCGCAAAAATCCGAAAGCTACTTGGAACTTAATTAAACAAATCTCTAATATCCAAAAGAAAAAATCTCCTGCAGAAGAACTCCTTTCGCTATCAGACAACCCTTCTGATTCCGTGGATACCGTAAACAACTTTTTTGCAAATATAGGCAAAAATCTGGCATCGAACATTTCCGTAACAACATCCATCTCTGGAACAGGAGGCTATGATAGTGATGCTGCAATTCCCCCTCTAAACTCCATGGGAGTTTTCACTACTGACGTAGAAGAGATCGAACATATTATACTGAATCTGAAATCCAGTAGTGCTGTGGGCTGGGATGGCATATCTGCTGGCCTTATTGTTGCATCACGGCATGTCCTCACACCTGTAATTTGTCATGTTTTCAATCTTACTATGACCACCGGTATTTTTCCATCCGTTTTCAAAAGATCTTTAGTACATCCAATATATAAAAGCGGAAACAGAGACAGTGTCAATAACTACAGGCCTATTTCTGTTTTGAGCACTTTGTCTAAAATATTGGAAAAAAATATAAATAAAAGACTTTTGAACTACCTAGATTCCCATAATATCATAGCCAATAACCAATTTGGATTTAGACGTAACAAAAGCACCGAGGATGCTGTATTAACTTTGACCACTGCAATTGCTCAAAATATTAACAACAATTTGAAAACTATAGGTATTTTTCTTGATCTTTCTAAAGCTTTCGACACTGTCTCTGTTCCACTCTTACTTAAAAAACTAGAACAGATTGGCATAAGAGGACTCCCACTGAAAATTTTTAAAAGTTACCTGACCAATCGTAGTCAAAGTGTTATTATTGGAAGCTACATAAGTGGCGTTGAGTGTTTGAGCTACGGTGTACCGCAAGGTAGTGTCCTTGGACCTACCCTGTTCCTTATCTACATAAACATTTTTTGCAAGCTGCCTCCGTCTAGAGCGGATATTATTGCATATGCGGACGATACTGTGATCGTGGTTAATGGTGAAACTTGGGAGGAAGCACGATCTAATGCCCTGGCCGCTATTAAAACTTCCATGAGCTGGCTCACAGAAAATCTGCTCACTCTCAATTTAGAAAAAACTAAATTTATAACCTTCTCACCTAGGACTAGCTCACAGCCACAGTCTTCCTATACCTTACCCGTACACAAATGTTTACTACCGACTAGAGAAGACTGTGGTTATTCCAGTGTTGTGCGGACTGATACGATCAAGTATCTCGGTGTTTGTGTTGATAGTACGCTAACATGGGAAGCACAAATTGAAGCTTTAATACCGAGAGTTCGCAAATTAATATTCGTTTTCAAAAAATTTAAGGAATGCAGCCACCTTACCAACTTTGAGAATGGTATACTTTGCGCTGGCTCACTCTATATTAACATACTGTATAACAGCTTGGGGTGGAGCTGCTAAAACGCTAATGTTGCCATTAGAACGAGCACAACGAGCGGTATTGAAGGTGATGTCGCGCAAACCTATTCGTTTTCCCACAACCGAACTATACGCCCTTTGTGAGGTTTCCACCGTGAGGCAATCGTTTTTGCTGAACACATTATTGCGTAAACATTCAGAACTTACATTTGATGCACAAATACTCACACAAAGGCGGAGATTTGACAGAATGTGTAGGATTGGATTAGCCAGATTTACTGTCGTTAGACGTCAATATCACTTCTTTAGCCCTATTTTGTATAATCGAATAAACAGAATTCTCAATATATATCCCCTGACGGCAAGGAACTGCAAACCAGTCATTGACAGATGGCTGCGGGCCTTGACCTATGAGGAACTGGAATGTATGGCCATATAGAGTATATATGCATTGTAATAAGTAATTCAATCATAAACACACACACACACACACACAAACACACACACACACACACACACACACACACACGCACACACACAAATACACACACACACACACACTTTTTAATGTTTCTTTTCTATTATTTCTAAGCTTAATATTATGTAGTTATTTGTTGGTGGAACTCTGACACCCCAGCACTGCCTTGAGACGGCGTTAATGGCTGCGACACAGTTCTAAACTAATGCGGACATTATCGCACATATTTTATTGTACACTTGTTTTTGTTCCAATAAAGATTTTTATTTATTATTTATTATTTATATAGTTTTATTTACCTAGTGTTAATCTCTTGCATAATTCAAATCAATCCGTTTTTAGCGTTAAACGTCTGCTCAATTTATCTTTATATAATTTACTGCCTTTATGATCACATCTTACACCAATGCTTGCTTGATATCTTTGTGCACATTATTATTCAACTATGAACAGTATTTCTCTTACACAAAAATAAAACAAAAGTTAATGTATCGTGTATAACGTAAATCTTACCGGTTATACCTTCCCATATATCGCACCATTTTCGATATTCTTGTTTCATATTCAGATATCTATAGTTAAGTCTTTAAAAAGTTGTTGATATAATCATACTATCAGTAAATAATAAACCACAGGTTCAAAATTTAGCAAATTGAATAATATTACGATGAGTAAGTATATCACACATGGACGTAACGACGATTTACAATGTAATAATGAAGTTACCCTCAATTACAGTATAACAAATAGAAGTATTCTAAATTTAACCTAGACTTATGTCATTTTAGTAAAATAAGAGGGCAAGTGAAATTTTAAACAAAACTATTATCATACGTATTTGTAATAGATTTTAAACCTTAAAATCTATGAGATACGGTCGTTATTAACTCCGTTAGATGAAATGAATAAGGCAATCAGAAGTTTCACTATTGTTGTCAACTGTTTCAATAGCCTAGTCGTATAAGGCGCTGTCTATTAGATGGCCGGTGCCTGAGTATGCGGTTTCGTATATTCACCGGCTCAATAAGTTGTTTTTGTAAGTTATTGTTGGCATATGGTTCGACCTGATGCCGGAAACATACCATAATTTAAAACATGCAAAGTGCATAATATTTGAAATAATAGATACATGGGTAGAGGTGGATACAGCGGGGAAGGGAGCTGCGCGGGACAATGACCACGTGACGCACTCGTCACGTTGGCCATAATCTTTACGTATTTATCTGTATACTTTACTCTGCAGCTGACTGTACCTATTTAACTATTTAGTAATCTGTGGTGCACGTTAGTATTTTTGATAAACAATTCGTATTTTTGTTTAGTAAATCATACATACATATATATCCGGTGTGCGAATCACATTTTGGTGAGAATTTGATAAGATACTATACTGATTTTAAGTAGTACCTACATGTTTAGTTAATCAATTGGTTTTTTGCACAGCATTCAGTTTACTGGTAGGTATGCATTCAGTTAATTAGTGGAGTTACCTAGTGTGCAGAAAAATTATACACATGTGCATTTAAAAATATCTCCTTTTTAATTAGGTGCACTTAGGTGCCATTAGATAACAATTTCAATCTGATTATAGAGTCTTAAGACAGTCAAGGGAATTCCTTAACAATTTACAGCAGTTACCATGTGTTTGGGCTTAATTGAATTGTATTGATGAGAACTTTACACCTTGAAACACAAAATTTTACAAAAATAAAACCGACTTTAAACAAAGTAAATTTTATTTAGGATAGAATAGAATAGAAAAAACGTTGTTGTACACCAATATAAAACATACAGAAGAGAAAGATATTACAATTTTATACATGTACAGAGGGCGGCCTTATCGCTAAAAAGCAATCTCTTACAGGCAACCTTTCTTTATTTATTGTTTGGAGACGGTTTTATTTTTGTAAAAAAAAGTTTTTGAGCAATGAAGTCATTATAACTCCTGTATAAACACATTTGCTATTAAAAATAATATAATGTTCATTCTGTCTCATAAATCATTTTCAAAGCCACCAGTTACTAAAACCCAGCTTTTATAAAACTCGGCCCGAAATTACTTTGTGTAATGGTGAATCTCACCAGATTTAAGAATGAAAGGGCTTACTTTAGATGATATGAAAATGAATTTTATGAGTTTTCTGACCATCTTGTGGCTTTATACACAGATAATAGGCATTAAAATATACAGGGCGTCCCACGGCTATGCCACATGGAGGGAAATGTCCTTAAATATTGTAGATGGAACAATTTACTGAAAGAAGACTTTGTTTTATTTAAAAAAAAAACAATTTAAGTTGCATTTATAGATTTAAAATACTTGCATGGTTGAGCCGGGAATCGAACCCGCTACACAATAAAAAATAATTACCCTGTAGCTTTATCATACTGATCGAAAGGCTTTATCATAAAGATAATTTTTTGCTAAGTAACATAGTGTCAGAAATAAAAGGAAGACCTTGTGTTTTAATATTTTTAAGACAAAAGTCCCATACTGTTGAATACAAAGTTCGCTCACTTTTTATCGCATTTCAATCTTTTTGTCATCATGGTAACATCAACGACATTTACGGAGCTAACACTACAAACCAACGCACCGCCTGTTATCGGTTTACTCGCTTCCGTTCTGGAAATTTTGCCCTGAAAAATGAACCCCGCGGTCGATCGAAGACTTTGGACGACAATGACGAATTAAAGGCGATTGTGGAATCCTATGATACACAATCTACGGCTGAATTAGCAGCAGCTTTCAAAACAATATTGATGCATTTGCGTCAAATTGGTAAAGGAAAAAAGCTTGACAAATGGGTGCCCCACGAACTCAATGATCGCTCAACGGACACACAAATCAAAGAGAATACAATACTACGTAAGACACAAATGAAGGAATTTTGAACCGCACTGTTACTTGCGATGAAAAATGGATTCTGTATGATAACCGCAAGCGCTCAGCAAGTTGGTTGGATCCTGGTTCAGCACCTAAACGGTGACCTTAAACGAAAACTTACACTTAGAAAAGCGATGGTCACTGTTTGGTGGTCTAGCGCGAGTGTGATTCGTCACAGCTTTTACCAAACGGGGTGAGCATTACTGCTGATGTGTTCTATGAAGAACTGAACACAATGATGGAGAAGCTGGCACATCTCCAACCAGCATTGGTCAAATGCTTGTCTCCGCTGCTCCTGCACGACAATGCGCGACATCATACTGCACAGCAGACGGTCTCCAAGTTGCAAGAACTGGGGCTGGAAGCTCTCTGTCATTCGTCATACTCACCAGACCTTGCGCCTAAAGACTACTACTTATTCCAGAATTTGAATAACTTCTTGGCGGGAAAGAAATTCAATAGCCGAAAGGCAGTACAAAATGCCTTTGAAGAATTTGTTGCCTCCCGTCCAGCTGATTTCTTTAAGAAGGGCATCAATAAACTGCCGATGCGTTGGCAAAGATGCATTGATTGCATGGGTGATTACTTCGATTAATAAAAATAGCGAAGCGCTCGTGGCCCCGCGAACTCAGTGTTCTGTAAACGATCACTGCAGTAAGCAACTTTCACTATGGCCGGTCTATGGATGGGTGACCATCCATGTGATCACTTTGTGACATTTATTTTGAGCGTTTCCGTGCTTCGGAAGGCACGTTAAGCCGTTGGTCCCGGTTGCCAGTTAAATGGCAGTCGTTAAGCCAAGTTGAAGGCTTTATTTCAACAGCAGGCAGTCACAACCTGCGCCTGTCCATTTAAACACGGCAATACGGCTCACAACGTATTACGTGGGACAAATTATAAAAAAGGTGAAATGTGGGTATATAATATGCCTCTGCCTACCCCTTCGGGGATAAAGGCGTGATGATGAACCACAATAAAAATAAAAAATTCATGAAAAAATATCGTTTAATTTTTTTCATACATAACGGCAATTTCATAGGTAAAGACTTAATATTACGATTTAGGTACATAGGTAAATTAGAGTATAATCTTATTCAAAACACCTCTTTATAATGACAATCTGATAATCGCCTATAAAATCTATCAGACTGTCAGAGAATACATAATTACTAATTCAATCACGTTAATTTTTTTTTACAACTACAGCAACAAATTCAGACTAAATTCGCAAAACAAAATCAATAGGATTCATTTTTTGGGTTCTGTACCCAAAGGCTAATAACGGGACCCTTTTATATTTATGTGTAGAGAAAAAGAGCTCAAAGTAGTGTGCAACTATAAAATATTTGCCTTATGTAACCAACTTAATCAGGATTTCTCACAGGCCCCAGAGAATAATATAAAGTATGACTTTGTCAAACAGATTGTATTATGTTTGTACAGTGTAATAGCATAAAGAGTTGGAATAACCGGCCAAGTGCTAGTCGGATTAAGGTACCTGGATTCTGTATCAAAAAAATTGAAAGCATCACGTAGGTACGTTGTATGATAGCCCCCATAAATATTTGTTTTTATCTGTATTTAGCATAATAATGTTGTTATAGTGGCAACAGAAAGGCATAGGTACATACATCTTTGAAAGTATCAACTCTCCAGACACCACGGTTCCTGAGATACAGCCTAGAAACGGACAGACGGACAGCGAAGTCACAGTATTAGGGTTCCGGTTTTACCTTTTAGGAATGGAACCCTAATAAGGAATTGCTTTGGTAAACTTCATCTTGACCTTTATTTTGGCCATGTTTGTACAGCAAGCGTCTATATTGCGAATGTTAGGGTGTTAATTAATTTATGAGATTGGCGTGTTCGTAGAACTGTTTATGTCCAGCGTACCACCTTTATTCCTTTACTTACTTTAATTTGCACTTGGTAATGTTGCAAAGTAATATTTCTAGTCATTTCTTTGTTTAACTCGAACTTATAAAACGCATAAAGTTATAGATCTATAAATGATATGTTTCATTATTAAACATAGATTTTTTTTTAACGTGAGGAAAAATCCATCATGGCTGCTATGCCGGACTCCTACCCCCGGCCACCGGGCCCTGGTCATGGAAGCCGATAGTCTTCGGCGAAGACACCGACGCACAGTGGATCGATTCATACAAATCGGCGGACATAGGAATCTTGAAAAACTTTTTACTGATTTTACAAAAACGAATGATGCCAATGTGTTTATCTTAATAATTGTAGTCGAAAACATTAGTACACAATTTTGATTAGACTTCAATTTTAAAAAATATTCGACAAAAACTGATTTCAATGTATGGAAAAGCACATTAAAAAAGGGATAGCTTGCGATTTTCTCGTGTTTTCTGATTTTACCGCTTATAGTGACTTTTAATGGGTGGTTAGCAAAATATCTGCCAAACATTTTAGGTACCCCTAGGCACCCCTCTGGGAGCTATATGACAAAATATCATTTTTCTGATTTTCTTTAAGAAACTATGTATAGTTCGTTTTTTTTACAGTTATAATTGTTGATAAACTACATTTAGTCTTAGTACTGTCCTACCCACATCAAAAATCATATGACTAGCATACGGGATCGGGAGTTTTTGAGAGATACTTATAAGTAGGCGACTATAAATTTATCCTACTTTTTTAGCAACATTTTGGTATTGTATAGTGATTTACCTTTAAAATTTGACAAAAATAATGTATTTATAAAATAAAACAATAACGCGTTATATAAAACATATGTCATAGTTATAAAAATACAAAAACTTATAAAATAAAAAGTGGTAAAATAATAGCTTAAAATAAATACAAATATGGAACAGAAATGATTCAATTAACATGTATGTAGGTAAATTAAATTATCAAACAAAATTAGAATAACACATAAACTTTTAAAAAATGGTAGCTTAAAATAAACAATAATATATAACTAAGACAATTAAATTAAAACTATGTACATTAAATGACCAAACAAAAGTAGAAATATATTATGTAGACAATAAAAATCACTATCCGAAGCTTCCGTTTCTGAATCTTCTTCTGCTTGCGCAGAGCCTAATTATTCATCAGTATCTATGTATTCAATTCAGGAAACTTCTAGAATTAGTAACTAATAAAATAACGTATGAATACTTGATAGCATGAAGTACCAAGGGTATAATTCTATGTAAAGCTCTGCCACCCTGGTACTACATGCCATCAAGTATTCATAAGTTATTAGTTCACGGGTCGCAAAATATTCAACATTTATCTATAGTTCCGATAGGACTTCTTTTGGAAGAGTTATCTGAGTCAAGTAATAAGGATTTCAGAAAATACAGAGAACACCATTCACGTAAAATAAATAGCATTGCTTGCAATGAAGACGTTCTAAATAATTTGCTGATTTCATCCAACCCAATTTTAGCACAAATACGGCCACGGATGGATAAAAAGCAAAAGAAGGCATTGTTTAAAGAAAGGACTATGGGCAAAAATGTATGGCGCTTGTCCCATCGGCGGCCACATCTGTCCTATATATATTTTAGTCGACAATTATGTATATATTAAGACTGCAAAAAAATATTTCGGTAACTTGTTTGGATAAAAAGTTATAAAGGGTTGATCATATTAAAAAAATCTAATAAATTAATCCAAAAGTATGTAAATAATAAAACGTAATGCACAAAAGTATAAGATAATGATGGGTTAAATAAAAGTAAAGGTTTATTAATTATTAAATACATTGATTTATTGACATAAAAACAAAAACACTTCAAACACGTGGACTAGCATTATGTGCCTAACCACATAATGCTAGTATTCCTTTAAAAAAAGAAAATAATGGGATTTAACTGTTGTCTACAATTACATCATTTAAAAAATGCTGGTAAACGAATTTCTTCTTCTTGGTTTCTCGCCCACCCT
This sequence comes from Miltochrista miniata, assembly GCA_933228765.1. Taxonomy (NCBI): domain Eukaryota; kingdom Metazoa; phylum Arthropoda; class Insecta; order Lepidoptera; family Erebidae; genus Miltochrista; species Miltochrista miniata. Next base: position 28,137,649 of record OW121755.1, read on the forward strand.
AAATACCACACTACACACATTATGTGGGCACGCACAGCAACCAAGAGTGCGCTTACCGCTTAGACAACTACAATAATAGTTTTCTATGGCTTCTCTGCCGCTTTTCTGTCTATCTACAATAATATAGGAGTAATATATTTTTATTATATAATATAATATATTAATATATTATTATATTAATACATATATTATATATTAATTATATATTAATATATTATTTTAATATATTTTTATTATATTTTTATTATTATATATTTCGTATCTTCTTCTGTTTATCACGGATCGATTACATAACCATAAAATACACACTTGACGATTATCTGCCATTATTATGGGAATCTGCTTAAAAAAAGTCCAAAAAAACGAGCACAAGTCACCAAGATAGATATTAACAAGTCCGATATGCAAGCCAGAGTCGAAAGAGATTGTCAAACAATAATAATCGCACAGTACTCAACGAAACAAATGTCAACGATGGACTGCGCTGTGCGCTTGAACGCTTGAACATAACGGTAATCGTCGGGTCGAGAGTGCTTGTCGCTGATTGGTTGACGCATGAAACATGCCGAGACCGGTTTTAACAAAGGTCCTTAGACCATAAATAACAAAAGTATCGAATATTAGGGTACCTACATAATTTTAAAAAAGTATTTTAACTATATTTTTTCTCCCTAACGGTATTTCATAGTACTCCTTAAACAATTTTTGTTGTCAAAAATATCCCCTTTTAAATGACACTAGTTTCATTGATGGCCGCTCATGGGCCGCAACGCCCATTGTCCTTTAAATCTACTAATTCTAGAAGTTTCTGAAATTGAATTCATAGATGCTGATGAATTGTTAGTCTCTGCGCAAGCAGAAGAAGATTCAAAAACGGGAGCTTCGGATAATGATTTTTTTGCCTACATAATATATTTCTAATTTTGTTTGGTCATTTAATGTACATAGTTTTAATTCAATTGTATTTGTTATAAATTTTTGTTTATTTTAGGCTGCTATTTTTTTAAGTTTATGTAATTCTAATTTTGTTTGATAATTTAATGTACCTACATACATGTTAATTGAATCGTTTCTGTTCCATATTTTTTATTTATTTTAAGCTATTATTTTACCACTTTTTATTTTATAAGTTTTTGTATTTTTATAACTATGCTTCATATAACGCATTATTGTTTTATTTGATAAATACATTATTTTCTTCAAATCTTAAAGGTAAATCACTATACAATACCAAAATGTTGCTAAAAAAGTATAAATAATAAGTATCTCTCAAAAACTCCCGATCCCGTATGCTAGTCATATTATTTTTGATGTGGGTAGGACAGTACAAAGCTAAAATGTAATTTATCAACAATTATAACTGTAAAAAAACGAACTAGACATATTTTCTTAAAGAAAGTGAGAAAAATGATATTTTGTCATATAGCTCCCAGAGGGGTGCCGAGGGGTACCTAAAATGTTTAGCAGATATTTTGCTAACACCCATTAAAAGTCACTATAAGCGTTAAAATCAGAAAACACGAGAAAATCACAAGCTATCCCTTTTTTAATGTACTTTTCCATACATTGAAATCAGTTTTTGTCGAATATTTTTTAAAATTGAAGTCTAATCAAAATTGTGTACTAATGTTTTCGACTACAATTATTTAGATAAACACATTGGCATCATTTGTTTTTGTAAAATCAGTTAAAAGTTTTTCAAGATTCCTATGTCCGCCGATTTGTATGAATCGATCCACTGTGCGACGCCGACGCGACTGCGAGACTCTGGTGGAGAATAAACATAGATTAAGACATAATATGCAACGGGTTTTGAAATTTTGAGCCGGAAGGATTACAGAATGGTTAAAGATTTCCCTAACAATAGTGTCTGGTGATAGGCTTGCCTCCTATTACGTGAGACCACGAAACCTACCGGCAAGTTGTGGACGTGTGTAATTCTCTCCCTATCCCTCGGTGACATACGCTATCCGTGTACTTAGATTTTGTTTGTTGCACTTCACCATTAATATATCAAAGTTGTATTTGTTAAAACACTTTTTAAAAAACATGAAATATTCTATGAATGTTGTTACACTCGGTTGACTGTCAAAATTTCTTATTTGTCTTCACCCCGAAGAGCAAAATAAGCAGCCTCTACTCGTAAAGCTATTAAAAGTTCGCCGGGACCACAAGAAATAATGAAATGAAATAAAATGCGCCCGAATTGCATATAAAATAAATGGTTTCCACCAGAGAAATTTGAATAATATTATTAAACAGACAGACAATACAATTTTATGAGTTGAGAGTGAACGGACACACTGTGGTAGGGGTCGGCTTCGGCGGCGTCAAAAAAAAAAACGTCGATCCAAAGGTCTTTCGGAAAAGTCAGTAGCTTTAACCGTGTATAAAAATATGATATGCTACAAGAAGCTAACGTTTTATGCCAGGATTGTAACAATTAAGGCAATTGGAAAGCCATAGTCTCTGCTGACCTCGATTGTTCGATTACTGAGTCGCGATGGTTTCTTTTTTTTTTCAATTGTCTTTTTTTTACATGTGGAAATCCTACATGGATGCTATGTCGGACTCCTACCGACTAAAACCACACGATGCCTTACAACTGTGTACGGCCGGGAGTCCCGGGTAAGCCCTCGGAAGGATATCCCAGGGCTCTAGCCGCCTCTAGGCAGATTTTGGCGACCGCTTCAGCCTCGCCTATGAGGTTCGGGTGCTATCCCGCTACTTGGGGAATGGGGGGGGGAGTTGGGTACTGTACCATCACTACACTGCAGGCCTAACGTAAAAACGTGGGCCATAAATAGCTACGGACAGGAAAATTAATGATTATTACTAACAGCAGTCTCTAGTGGTCACCTTTGTTAAATTTTTACTCCTCATTTACCAGCCGGCGGCGCTGTATAAAATGATGAGATGAAAGTCAAACATTAATTTTAATTGTACAATATGTGACCGGAGTTTATGAACAATTATCCACAAAATTAGGTATATGTATATAGGTTCAAACTTTCAAAAGCCGTCGAACTAACAAACTTTGCTTGTTATGATGTTAGTAGCTATATCGTTTGCTGGTGTTTTACAAATGATCCTGTAGTTATTACGCGACAGGAGAGACTTTGCCTCCTTAAGCGTGTTCCACCGCCTGAACGATTGTTTGTAGTCTGCGGAATTGTTTGATATATATTAAATAACGACGGCTATGTTTTTCACGCCACAGATATGGTATTCATTGGTATTCATCCTCACACTTTGTGTCCGGTAAACACGGTTTGAGGCTTTCATCTGCTCACGCTCAGATTGAGGAATAATCTCCCTGTCTCGATTTTCTCAAACATCTACAGTAAACGGTTCTTCAAAGGAGACTTATGTAGGCTCTTTCCATCTGGTGGGACGAAAGCTTGTCTGCCACCTTAGTGACATACAATAGTATGGAAGGATTAAAGTTTTCAATAAAATTGTGTTCAATAACATAAGATACCTTTAAAATGCCGTCAGGCGAAACCGGTCAGGTTCAGAAAAGTAGAAATAATGTGGAAATATTCCACCAAGTGTCAGTACACAACTATACAAAAAGACCGATTAAAGGGTTTTGGTTATACTCGTTGATTACCTACTGTTCGTAATAGGACCCTAGTGACCCTACTTAGCTACATTTATACGGCAGAAAAAAATAGAAGACCTTTTCTTGTGGAAGATTATTCTTGATCTGAAATTTCTATAGGGTAAACCTGATTGTTGATGTAACGATGAGTGGCGATAACAACACGTCCGACTTCAGATCCGTAAATTCGCTTCTCATTGCAACGATTTCATCTTTCAAGGCTTCCAGGGCTGTGAATCTGGCAGACAGCAACTGAATCTCCCGCAAGATGGACGTCTCCGTAGTTGGCGTTAGTGGCCTGGGTGAACCACCTGTTTGCCTACAGGTGCCGCATCTCCATGTCAGTTTCCTGTCTCGCAGCTTTCGGTATCCAGCTTCGGTTATGCCCGCACAGTGGAAATGCAGTATTTTACTACAAATAGTACAGAGCACACCCTCCGAAAGCAACTCGCTGCAGGATCCACACTCACGAGTATCCATAATGTGATATAGAATTATGAATTTGGTGACAGTAAAAACTATAAATATTTTGATGAACTTTGAGAAACAATGAATTTAATAATAACTTGTCGTACACGACTGCTTACAATGGGTCATCAGCCGAGAGTGATATTATATTATTTATTATGTTATTTTATTTATGTCTATTTTATTTATGACATATTTTATTTATTATGTTATTTTATTTATGTCATAATCTATTCTTTTATGAATATGACTTGTACAAAATAATGTAGATATTATCCCATCTGCCAGTTATCCTGTGACGACTAAAAGAGTTTTTAATCTTTTGTTGCTGACACGGCAAACAACTGTTACACTTTTAATTGATATTCATTACACACCCCACCTTAAACAATGACGTTAATTCTCAGGGGGTATCAACACGTAGAACTTGAGTCAACATTTTAATGAACATGATATGTAATTAATAATATGGTAATAATGTCACGGTACGCCTCTATTTTATCTATTGCATAATATCGTGCTTTTGTCTAATCCAGCTGTAATTTTGTAATTGTATATTAATTTATAATTTTGTACTTATTCATTTATTAGGCAGAAGGAATAGTCAATCCTTTGCGCCAATCAGCGCGCTTTCTAATGGCTGATACACATAATATTGTTTATTTACAGTGTTGTATTAAGTTTGTGAGGAACATACATAGGAATACATACTATCTTATCTAACTGTTGTGTCATTCAGTCTAAAGTATTTATAATATTTCCCTAGAACCTCGATACCTTTGACAAAGTTATAAGGAAACTCTCTGTAAAATTCCCGGTATCAAAGAAGCAGTGTCGTGTGTGGGCTGCACGCTGAACGTGTCAAGTATATCTGTTAATACATAAATGGATTTTCTAAATGTTGCTGTCATACTTTGGCAACAGAAAAGCATTATAAGTATCTGAAATTTATAAGACAAGCAACAACGAAGTTGTTGGTTGTCTTATAAATTTGTGAAATGTTGAATTGTGAAATTTGTGAAATGTGAAATGTGGAATGTTCGCACAATACTTACAAATATTGTGCGAACATATTCGTTTGAAATTGGACACAGTAAAGTAACGAAGTAATGGAGGAATACAATATTGTTACATATTACGAAACAACATCTGTTCATTCATGCAAAATATCGCAATGTATTATGAGTAGTCCTCAATAGCCTGTGTTGTCATATACTTTACAAAGAGGCCACAGGTCACTCTTGCCAGCGGTCGTCACTGAGAAACCGTATTTTCGCGAAGACCTGGATATTCGATAGCCGAAAGAATTACCGAGCTGAAATAACAATGGAAATGTCTTCAAAGTTAGAAACAAGACATGTACAGCAAACCACAAAACATTTCCTTTAAAACGAGTCATCTTTTTATTATACAACTACATCCGGGATATCCAACTTCTACCGCCGACAGGCGTACCTATATGGATTGTCTATACACAGAGCTACGCGACCAGTACCTACATGCTCTATAGATGCTATAGTTCAGACACACACGCACATATTAAATATTATATTATATTATACTCCAGAGAAACATTTGTGAAAAACATAATTTCTTCCCCCCCCCCGGATTTGTTCCCAAACCTATGATATGACATCAATGCTTAACATGCCTTCCACTGGACTGTGGTGTGATAGGTACTATGTAATAGGTACTATTATATTATCTTTCTAGGTATGTACATAGATTTGATTGATATTACTATTTACAAATAGTCACATGGGTATCATAATAAACTTTGGGGGTTGTTACTATCGTTTCAAACAACCCAAATGATCGTGTTGGAATTAATTATTTCATCACTTTGGCCAATTACAAAGTTTTGTGAATTTTCCAAATATATGACATGAAATTTGCGACAAAGCGAGTTTCTTCGTTTGCGAAGTAATTAAAAGTTTCACCAGGTCTCAGTATGGTGAAGGGTAATTATAACCCTTTGGGAAAGTTTTGACTCATTTTGTGTACAATGTCCGTTGAAAATTTTAGTATGCATTTGCAATATATGTCATCATCATAATGAACATCAATTTCAGAAATTTGCCATTGAGCGATTTGATTTGCCGTTTTTTCCATTCGTTTTATGATAATTTGGATCTTTTTGGATGGTCGACCACGTCTAAGGAGACGACTTACAGTAGGTACCTTAGATACATACAGCAATGATCGCTGGGCAATACTTTTGTGAATGTGATGATTATAAAAATAAAGTTTCAATTTTCATGTCCCCCGGCTTATCCTGATAGGTCAGCAAATTATAAAAAATGTAGATTGTAATGGTAACTGTCGGCAGAAGTGAATACAATGAAAAACAAAAAGATGGGTCGCACTCTAGGACTGCCGCAGTAAAGCTATTAGCATAGCATTTTCTATCAACTTATGACCTATGTTCAATTAAAGAAAATCAACTTAAAGCCTCTACATCGTCAATTAACTAAAAGCCTCTACACACCACAACTACCACACCAATAAGCCGTATTAATAGAAAATTAACTGCTGCCAGAGATACACGAGAAGACACGATAGAACAGCCACCGGGTAAGTGAACACCTGCTGAGGAAAGTTCCTGCTTCTTGATCCTCAAGCCTTGGTCATGAAGGCTAGTAGTCCTGGCCTCGCCGCCGTCTGCTAGATAGATATTTTGGTTGTTGTGAATTACGGGTTGACCGTCGGCATCAGTCCAAAAACAACAAAGCCACTACTTGAATTATTTGTAAAAACTAATTTTACTGTTTCAAAACTTTAACTGTGCCAAATTTCACAATCTTCCGATTGTTCAATTTTCTTACAAAAGCATTCATGATTATTTCTTTATATCAAACAAAATAATTAGGTATAATCGATCGTAGTTATATCTTTATACAACAGTTTAACATGTAGGTACTGTCGGATTATCTAGGTTTGCATTTTTCGAATATACAAAATATGTTGAAAACAGACAAAAGTTTACTATTATTATATAACACAAGCTGACCCGCGCAACTTCGTTTGCGTGATAAATGAAGAACCGCTCGACCGATTTTGTGCAAACTTCACATAAACCATCTACTAAATAGTCCAAACAAAGCCTAAACATTTCGTTTGGATAGGTGAGCCCGTTCTTGAGTTATAAAATTACAACGAAAAGTGGCATTGATTTTTATATATATAGATTTGTCTGACTCGCACTTGGGCGATTTTTAGTCTAGATATTTTTCAATGCTTCCTGGGAAGCTTGTAGAATGGCTTCATGATTTATAAGTGGGTTTATAAACAATTAATACAGACTAAAATGGGCACTTTCAATTGAATTTTAAACCATTTATAATCGTAATTCACCAAAGAGCTTTTGTTGCTTAATGAAAACATACGCGCCACAGCAATTGAGGGCTCTATTTTGAGTCTCATCGCGTATTCATTGCGGGCTGGCGGTGGTCGGCACATTTGACTTGCTAATTTCGCTTGTCAGAATCACCATTTATGTCGCGACCTGGGACTGTGAGTGGACAAACGTGGACAATTTACTTATCGTAGGGCTCAGCCCTATTGTGTAATGGCTATTCAATTGTTTGGATGATCTCAAATTCAATATAAACAGCCGCAGTTCGATTAAACGTGTTCCTGTTAAAATAATATGCACTTGATTGAATATTCAGATTAAAATTGTATAGCTGCTCTAGATTGATTTGGGTGGGTGTGTTTGAGTGAGAAGGAGTTTGCGACTCTAAGTACATCAGTAGCTAAGTAAAGTTTCTATGGTCAAAGGCCATCAATTTGTAGGCACTTAAGCCACAGATTAATAAATAGTTACTACGTGCTTAAGCACCAATTTGACTGTGATTTTGACAGTGATTGATGTTATAAAGCTTTAGATTCTGGTGGAAATTTCCTCCTTACTACTAATGTACGTTTTTCATTTATAATTGCTATTCCAGCACAATTTAAAAATCTACAAGAAAACGTAAATGAACTTTTAATAAACAGTTTCTTAGTATGAAGATATTTTTTATTAACAATTTCTACCCTGAAGAAATGTCACACACAAACAGACGTCCTGACATCCACAGAACCACACAAACTTTCGCATTTATAATATTAGTAAAATGTACTTAATCACGTGTTTACGCTAGACAGAGATTGTTTTTCTAATTTTCTATCTGTAAATAAAATCTCTAGCTCTTTCTATCTCAAATAGATTACTTTTTAAATTGAAATATCGAATAGCTTTGTTCCATTAATCGAAATAAATAAAAAGTAATTTACGTTCCAAATTGTATTAAGCTAGCATCAATAGACCACAAAACGTGTGGTATTGACAGAAGTATAATGAAATGCCGCAAATGTAGATATTCAGATAATTTCTTTTGTTGAATGTTTAGTGAACCTATTAAATTGGTTCCTAGATATTCGATGCGTTGTTTTTTGGGACGTTACACACAATTACATAGTATATATACAGTTGTTAGTTTTATCAATGAAAACATACCTATAATTTCGGTGAAGTACGTATCTATAAAGAATTGTGCCGGTCCAAACAAGAAAATGTAGCTCTGCACACCTATTATAACTATGCTTCACAACTTCGCTGATTTGTTCACATTCGAATAACAAGTGGTATCTTGATGGCGTAAATAGCCCTGAATCTTCTTCAATAAATAACCCACATCTTAAACTTTATTGAATTATACTGAGAAACTTAGGTAAATTCGGATAAATCTCAATCGAAAAACTTTCTTTCGCTTCCCAACGAGAGTAAAATATAACAAACTTAACAAAAACGGAAAGAAGGTACTGAATTTACTATAATGTCTGTATTTGCAATGAAAATAAATGTATAAAAGGTAATTTTAAAGTTTGAAGGCTAAAAAGGAGTGAGCAAATGAGACACACCATGAAGGCTTTGAGTCGAAGCGGCCCGTCTTGAGGGAACTAAGCCGTGCCGTAATTTATTTTTTATTTTTTTTATACTACTTAGGTGGCAGACAAGCTTACGGCCCACCGGAAGGTTGGTAACCGTAGCCTATAGACGTTTGCAACACCAGAGGCGCTACACACGCGCTGCCCGGGCGCAGGTTGTGACGACCCACAGTTGAAATTTTTCAAGCCGCCCGTAGGGCCTTCAACTTGGATTAACGACTGCCATTTTACTGGCAACCGGGACCAACGGCTTAACGTGCCTTCCGAAGCACGGAAACGCTCGTAAATAAATGTCACAAAGTGGTCCACGTGGTGGTCACCCATCCATGTCCGGCCATAGTAAATGTTGCTTACTGCAGTGATCGTTTACAGAACACTGAGTCCGCGGGGCCACGAGCGCTTCAAAAATTCGTAATTAGAGTGCTGTTTATACTTACGTAATGAATATTTTCATATAGGCATAATGATGTTGTAATGGCTGGTTTTCAACGGGAGCAGAGCGGGCTCATTAATAAACTGTGTGCGGTGGCAGGAAAATAAGTAGAGCCCGTTCGCTCTAAGTTTGCCGCTGGCGTAGAGGGTCTTGTAGGGGCGTAGTATAGGAAGCGAGCGGTAAACCTAGCGCGAACGTGCTAGTATGCAGTTTACTGTTGTCTATTCATTATAAGGCTCGCTCAGCTCGCGGTGGAAACCGGGCTTAGCTCCACTTGTTCACTTTTCTGTAAACAACCACTGCGCTAAGCGTCTTACAATGCGGCTAGGCCAAAAATGGAATATCATCATGTGGTGAAAATGGCTCTTAAAATTTTCAATTTAATTAATTTAATTTCTCAAACATCAAAGAAAATTATTCTATAAATTTTCGTAACCTAAACCATTACTTTAGCAGTGCAAATACCTACGTCATATCATCTCACAAGGTTGTAAATATATTATGAGTGTTACAGTAACAAATTTTTTGTTCGAAATTGTACATTTTCTAAGGATATATTATTTTATCAAGACATGGACGAAGTACCTACCTATTTAGACCTTATCTCGTATTTTGTAATGTTTGAAACAAGGCTCTTTCTTGCCTTGTTTTTTGGGCGCTGGTGAACCAAAGGGTCGGGAGTACCTTACGGTACTCCTGACCTTTTAAAAGGCTCTGACCTCAAAACCAAGCTGTTTCCAAGTAGGTATTGTATTTCGTTTGATACGCTCTTATTAAATAAAGGGCTATATTTGTTGCTGCTTACATTATGCTTCTAAAGTTTGAATTCAATAAAGTTGTTTTATTATCAAAATTATAGGAAAGATTAATGTTTATTGTTGCGCAATTTTCTTGTTGAGATCGAAATATTTGGATAAGAAAATTGTTTTACCATGAATAAATATGTTTGAAGTTTGATTTATAAGGTTCCGTACCCAAAGGGTTAAACGGGACCCTATTCATGAGATTTCCCCGTCTGTCTGTCTGTCTGTCTCTCTGTCAAGAGCTGTGTCTCACGAACGGTGATAGATAGAGAGCGGAAATTATCACAGATGATGTATTTTATTGATTTTTTGTATTTCTGTTGCCGCTATAACAACAAATACTAAAACTAGAGAAAAAGCAAAATTCACGTTTGTGGCCTCCCGTGGCTTCTATAAAAAAACTTAAATTTTCAGTTTTTGGTACGGAACACTCCGTGTGCGAGTCCGGCTCGCTAGTGGCCGGTTTTATTGTCACAAATTTAAAAGATAGCGTAGAGTGGAATCTTGTATTGTAATTTCAATTGAATACTTGACGCGATCTCAGGAATAAAGGGTACTGATAGACAGACGGACGAACAGCACCGTGATAAATAAATAAATAAATATAAATAAATATTCACGGACATTTCACACATCGCTATCTGATCCCAAAGTAAGCTAGGAATAACCTGCTTGTGTTATTGTCAGACCACGGATTTTAATACTTATATACTTTTAAATGCATACATATTATACATAGAAACACCCAGACTTTTGAGACAAACATTTAAGGGTCACACAAATATTTGTCTCCGGTGGGAATCGAACCCACGACCTCCAGTGCCGCAGACGGTATCTCTACCGACTGCGCCACAGAGGCAGTCAAAATCCTCAGGTACCTGGTCCGTTTTTCTCTTGAGGAACGGAATCATAGAAGTGATCAATACAGATTAATTACAAGCTGCGTTCAAATTACAAAGACATTGTCATGCCGAGCCAAATTGTAATTGCCAAAGTGTAATTAGTCTCTACCTACGTGCTCAGTAACTTTACTTTGATTTGTGAGGATTCTATTAATAAATATTTAATATTCTTTATTAATCTCATTATCTATAACTTTAATATATTATTCTATGTATAAGTCTAATATTTTTGAACCTATTAATTTTGAGTAGGTACCTACCTTGAGAGTGTCGAAATACACGTTTTTTTGGCGACATAAGCGGCCGTAACTTTTTTCTGTGTTCACTAATAAGTTATTATTTTGCAGCTTGAAGGGACCACATAGACCTAAGCATATTAAGATACTAGCTGACCCGCGCAACTTCGTTTGCGTCACATGAGAGTAAGAAAGAGAGAGGTATGGTATTAATATTTCGAGTATTATAATGTTTCCCGTCGCTTTTACTTCCACGCATCGTGTGCGAGTCCGGCTCGCACTTGGCCGGTTTTTATCGTTCAGTTGACTGGCTGCCTCTGCAAACCAAGTTTACTCCCGTCGCATCGCTCATACTTTAAAACTTAATAAGAGGGTTATTGTAAGAGAACCTTAAAAGATAGGCATATGGTGTAACGGACTTTTTTTTATAACTTTTTAAGAGGAACAGTTTGTAATACACAATTTTTACGTAACTTTAACTACTTATGCAGCGTCCGTAATGGAAGCTCTCAAAAGAAAGAAATAATCCTCGTTCTCGAAACATTATTCATGGCTGCTCCGCTCCTATTCGTCTTAGCGTGATGTTATATCGCCATTAGCCAGCCTCAATAAACGGACTTTTAAATTGTAAAATAATTTTTGGAATGAAACCAGTTGTTTCTGTGATCCTAGCACAACTGCTCCGCTCCTATTCGTTTTAGCGTGATGTTATATCGCCATTAGCCAGCCTCAATAAACGGACTTTTAAATTGTAAAATAATTTTTGGAATGAAACCAGTAGTTTCTGTGATCCTAGCACAAACAAACTCTTCAGTTTCATTATATCGTGAGCGAACCTTAAGGTTACGTCCGCACAGGCAGGCGGCTTGCTTGGTGCCTAGCGCCTAGCGAGTCACCTAGCGAGTCGCTTAGTAAAACGGACATACTTGAATGTTCGCGACCGGCCGCACTGAGCGCTTGGCGCCTAGCGAGTAGCTTAGCGTGTATCCAAGTAAACAAACATGTTGGTTTTTTGTCGCCAGGCGCGAGGCATTTTGAAGAAAAAAATATACGAAATATTAATCGCATCCAAACATACAAATAAATTTAATTGGAGTGTCTGTTTGTAATATTAAAATAACCGCTTTCTACTGCATGCATATGAATGTATTACGGTACACATACCAAAATATTTACTTTTAAATTTTTTGTCTGTCTGTTTGTTCTGGCCTCCGGCTAATCTCTGGAACGGCTGGACCGATTTGGACGGGACTTTCACTGGCAGATAGCTTATGTAATAAGTAGTAACTTAGGCTACTTTTATTTTAGAAAACAAAACTAAATAAAGTAAATTTTTTCATTACATTCTACGCGGACGAAGTCGCGGACACAGCTAGTCATAAATAGATAAGTAGGTATCCGAATGAGTTAATTTTCCTTTAACTTTACTGAGAAGTAGATTAAATGTGTCTCTGGCCATAGGCAAATCTTCGTAATTTTTTTGTGAAAATTATGCAATTGCTTATATAGAACATAAAAATCCCCATAACTTGACCGTGTCTTATTTATGTCCTGAACCCAATATGAAGCGCTCGTGGCCCCGCGGACTCAGTGTTGTGTAAACGATCACTGTAGTAAGCAACATTTACTGTGGCCGTTCATGGATGGGTGACCGTCTCGTGACCACTGTGTGACATTTATTTTCCGTGCTTCGAAAAGCCCTTGGTCCCGGTTGCCAGTAAAATAGCAGTCGAGGCAGTACCTAAGCCAAGTTGAGGGTCTTTTTAGGCGGCTTGAAAATTTTTAACAGCTGGCACTGCTGGCAGTCCTTGCCTGCGCCTGTCCATATCAACATGGCAATACGGCACACCACCTATTACGTGGGACAAAATCTCAAAGGTGAAATGTGGGCATCTAAAATGCCTCTGTCTACCCCGTCGTGGATAAAAGGCGTGATCATATGTATGAACCCAATATAGAGCAGTATAGAGCTATTTTTGAAAGTGACATCTTGTCAACGTGCCGACAAGCAAATGACCAAGGCACCTAGCGACCCCCCACGCAAACCACCTTTCAGTGCGGCCACCGTGTATCCTAGCAAGTAGCCAGGATGCAAGCCACTAGGCGCTAGGCGCCAAGCAAGCCGCCTGCCTGTGCGGACGTAGCCTTTTTTGAGATAGACATGTTTGCAGATGACACTTCCTTAATTTTCAAAATTAAAAGACAACTAGATGACTATGACGATGTTAACAATGCAATCCTAAAAGTAGTACATTGGTTTAACACTAATAATCTTGGCCTGAATGAAAACAAAACTAAATGTATTAAATTTACCTTGCCCAATGTAACACAGGCAGAAACCAATGTGCAACTTAATGGCCAAGAGTTGGAACTTATGAAATCTACTGCGTTCTTAGGGTTGACGATCGATTCTGGATTGCAGTGGGGGCCCACATATTGAAAAACTGGCTGGCAGATTAAGTTCAGCAGCATTTGCTGTCCAAAAGATTAGGCATTTGACTAATGTAGAAACAGCGCGAATAGTGTACTTCAGTTATTTCCACAGTGTAATGTCGTACGGTATGCTACTATGGGGCAATGCCGCAGATATAAATACAATTTTTGTTTTACAAAAATGGGCCATAAGAGCCATATATAGATTAGGTCCAAAGGTCTCTCTGCGAGAAAAATTTAAAGAAATAAATATTCTGACCGTGGCATCTCAATATATTTTTGAAAATCTTATGTATGTTCAGAAAAAAATATCTAGTTTTACTAAGTTAAGCGATAGACACAATGTGAACACCAGACATAAAAACAACCTTGCCGTTTATCATTGTAGACTGAACAAAGTCAGTAATTCTTTCCTGGGTAACTGTATACGTTTTTACAACAGGCTTCCAAGCGAAATTAAAAGCATGCCCCTAATTAAGTTTAAAAAGTGTATAAAAAGTAAATTGTGCTGCAGGGGCTACTAAACAATTGACGATTATTTGATTGATAAGGAGGCCTGGAAGTGATCTGCTTGCTCTACTGATGGAGTTTTAGTTTATAGTATCTACTTATTGTAAATATGTAGTGCACAAAAAGAATAGCCCGCCGAGTTTCTTGCCAGTTCTTCTCAAGCGGGCCGCGTTCCGAACTGGTGGTACTATTTGCATTGTATTCATTGACGTGTCGCAAGTGCCTATGTATTAGGATTATGCGAAATAAATGTTTTTTTGACTTTGACTTTGACTTTGAGACAACTTAGGTTATTGTGAAAAGATAGACATATGCTGTCGCGGACTTTTTTTTAGAACTTTTTAAGAGAAATAATTTTGTAATACACAATTTTTACCTAACTTTAACCATTTACGCAGCGTACGCCTCGGAAGCTCTCAGACGTTAAAAAATATTCCCCGTTTTCAAAACATTATTGATTGCTGCTTCGCTCCTATTCGCCTTAGCGTAATGTTATATAGCCTATAGCCATCCTCGATAAACGGGACTATCAAACTGTAAAAGAATTTTTGAAATCCAACCAGTAGTTCCTGAGATCCTAGCGTTCAAACAAACAAACAAACAAACAAACTCTTCAGCTTTATAATATTAGTATGGATTTTAATTTTGTGGAATAGTTTTTGAGGGACCGTTATTATAATATTTTTAACTAGCTAGAGACTAACTAGACACCATGGTGCGAGCCATGATCTCCAGCGGAAGTAAATGGGACTACGCCGCTTCTTTCTGCGAGCAGGTCATGCTCGTGAAAGAGACGGCGAGGCGGAAACGGGAGAGATCTCTCCCACCCGAGTTCCGCCGAGGTGCCGCCGACGTGTCTTCGCCGAGGACTATCGGCCTGCATGACCGGGGGCCTGAGGACGGTGAGAGGGCTGCTCACCGTCTTTACAGAAACAGGCCCGTGACGGCAGCATGACGAGAGGAATTCACGCCCCCCCCCCCCCGCTACAAGCGGGATCACACCCGAAACCCCCCAAAGCCGCGAGCGAGGCGGCAGTGGCGACCGTGGGTCTGTTGGGAGTTATGGGACATCCTTCCGAGGGCTTACCCGGGACTCCCAACCATACTGTACCGCTGTTGGGCGGAACGTGAGGTTTTTTAGAGGATAGGAGTCCGGCATAGTATTCATATATCCCGCACGCAGGCTCTCGCTCGCGGCGCTGCACCGTTTTGTCGCCCACCTCGTAAGGGTGCAGGTGCACACAAATTTTTGTCTCCGGTGGAAATCGAACCCACGACATCGTGATCCGCAGTCGCACATTTCGACCTCTAGACCAACGAGCCAGTCAAAATAAAATTAAAATTAAAGCAGCCTATTTCAGTTCACTGCTGGGCGTAGCTTCCATATACTCTGTCTAATTCTGGTCAAAATACGGTTACCTATCACAATAGCAGAAATCATAATGCCTTTACTTAAACTTAAAATATGTTAGCCCATAATACCCGAAATCGAATCGAAAACTTAATATTCAATTCCTTAATCCAGTACCTACCTACATCTTACCGTATAATGCCTAAATTTAAAATTAGTACATTTATTATTTAAATTTTCAATTATCCTTAAACAATTTAAGGAACAATTTTCATAATGATTGCCATGATGATACCTTGTGTGTACACTTCGATTATTGTAGAAAGAAAAAACCATAGCCTACTTGAAATACCAAATAGGTTTTTTTTTTATTTTGCTTTAACTTATTTGCCCCCCCCCCCCCCCTAAGTGAAGCCGCAGTGGTGGTCTGTTGGGAGTCCTTGGGAATCCTTCCGAGGGCCTACCCGGGGCTCCCAACCGCATGCTGTTAGGCGGGATACGTGTGGTTTTTAATATGCTTTTATTAGGTCGTCGTGTATGTAACTATAGTCCAATCCTACCCGATCTGGCAATAATGTAAACATGTCATGTTTTGGCAATCGTTGTCTAAGACAGATGAGTAGAAAAATATAGTATGACAAATCGTTGAATTTTTTACAATCCTGAGTAGGTATTTTAAATGAAAATAAACTGTCATAATGAAGTTATTTGGTGTCGAAATGATTGTAAGAACACTGTATGACTCCTGGATACTGGAATATAATCAGGGTAAATATTCAATTGCAAGTAAGTATGGATAAATAGGATCAAATGTGTTTGTTTACATTTTTGCGCAAAGCTATTGAAATACAGTAGGAATCTAAGGAAACTAATTTAACCATCTTCCAAGGATCGTAGCGTCATGAAAATTGGCAGCTGTATGTAGTTCTGATGACAATACAATAATATGGTACTGTCGAACTGATCTGATGATGGGGCACTGAAACTTCATGATGGAACCAATGGAATCTAAGGTAGCTAATCAAACCAGCTTCCAAGTATCGTAGCGTCATGAAAATTGGCAGCTGTATGTAGTTCTGATGACAATACAATAATATGGTACTGTCAAACTGATATGATGATAGGCTCTTAAACTTCGATGGAAATAATGGAATCTAAGGTAGCTAATTTAACTAGCTTCCAAGGATCGTAGCGTCATGAAAATTGGCAGCTGTATATAGTTCTGATGACAATACAATAATATGGTACTGTCGAACTGATCTGATGATGGAGCCGGAAGATATGCACTGGAACTTCATGACGAAATATCGTATTATATCTGTTTTTGAATTCGTCAGAAATGTCTAGTAATGAACTTGGACCCCGCTTAGGTTTCAAGGTTATAACAAACCTTTTTTATTGACTTCTAAAACTATGCAATGGAATCTAAGGAAACTAATTTAACCATCTTCCAAGGATCGTAGCGTCATGAAAATTGGCAGCTGTATGTAGTTCTGATGACAATACAATAATATGGTACTGTCGAACTGATCTGATGATGGGGCACTGAAACTTCATGATGGAACCAATGGAATCTAAGGTAGCTAATCAAACCAGCTTCCAAGTATCGTAGCGTCATGAAAATTGGCAGCTGTATGTAGTTCTGATGACAATACAATAATATGGTACTGTCAAACTGATAT
Organism: Miltochrista miniata; assembly: GCA_933228765.1. Taxonomy (NCBI): domain Eukaryota; kingdom Metazoa; phylum Arthropoda; class Insecta; order Lepidoptera; family Erebidae; genus Miltochrista; species Miltochrista miniata. The sequence continues at coordinate 28,155,003 of OW121755.1, forward strand.
GATGATGGAGTCGTCAGAAATGAACTGTAACTTCATGATTGCACATCGTATCATAGCTGTGTTTGGATTTGTTAGAAAAGTCTTGTAATGAATTTCGACCACGATTAGGGTTTAAGGTTATAACAAGCAGCTGGTACCTAAAGGTGTAAATGTTGTGACTAAAAAGTATAAAATAAATCAATGGTTTAAAAAACCCTAGAAAAACACGCTTTTATAAATGCACGTAAAAACCAAAAATAAATTATAGATCGTTCAAGTTGCCTCTATTTCGGGGCTGAAGTGTAAACTATGTGCTTTTAATTATAATATTTGATTGTAAAAGCGTGGGGCGCTGGACCTAGAAAGACTTTTTTGTAAGCAAATTCCTATTAATACTAATCCTGATATAATAAAAATCCTGACGAAAGCTGCATGAGCCTCTTCTTTCAGACAAATAAGTAGATACATGAGGGGAATACGTTAACAGTGGCAAAATGTAGAGTTCTTGTTCGAGAACGAGATATCTTTGGTTACATTTGATAACCCGCTTGGGGATATATGCGTTTGTATTCCTATTACATGATTACTACATATTGTACTAAATATCTCGGAATGCCGAACTTTAAGGACCTACCTATTATTTTTCTAATTGAGACCCGTAACGGTAATAGGTTTGCTCCTATTACGCGGGCGTCACGAAAAACTGGCAAAAGTAGGCGTTGAAAATGCGTAGGCGTGATTAACTACTTTACTTTTCAAGTACCTATGTTATGCATTTTAATTAAAGACTATCATCGTTAATACATTTCCGAAATTTAAAATGATATTAATAACTAGCTGATGCGCGCGGCTTCACCCGCGTGAAATTTGGTACCCGTTCCCGCTTCCCGTGGGTACATTTTCCCGGGATAAAGAGTAGCTAATGTGTTATTCCAGACTATACTCTAACCCTGTACCAAAGTTCAGCCAGATCCATTCAGCGGTTAGAGCGTGATTGAGTAACAAACATCCAAACATCTTCACAAACTTTCACATTTATAATATTAGTAGGAAGTTTTGGATTAGAAGGATTGTAAAAGCCACATTAGATATATAAAAGCGTGAAAGTGTAAATTAATAGTTTAAAACCACGAGAAAAACAGGCTTTTATAAATGTGACCTTATCCTTAATCTGACAAGAAATCATACAGCTTCCGCCAGGAAAGTCTTTCCTATTCCAGCGCCCCACGCTTTTACAATCAAATATTATAATTAAAAGCACATAGTTTACACTTCAGCCCGGAAATACTTGAACGAAAACTAACTTGAACGATTCATAATTAATTTTTGGTTTTTAACGTCTACCGGTCTAACGGTCTAGTAACGTCCTACAACCTACCAGCAGGTGCCTAAATTGGAACTGCTAGGCACCTGCTGGTAGGTTGTAGGACGTTACTAGACCGGGGTCATTACTCACGCCGACACGATAGGTTATTGGAAATCATACGTGAGGCTGTCAGTTTGGCGGTAGCGAGAGCGAAAAAGGGATTAACCACAAACAAAAGAAATGACATTGCGTTTGTAAAGGAAGGCTGTTCAAAGAAAGTACCTCAAAAGCCATACTCAATTTTGATGGCTGCCGCCGATTGGACTATACTCTCAGACACATACCTACTCTCAGACACGTATGAAAAACACTACAAAATCCCGGAGGATGTATGTGCCTCGTCATCCAGACCCGACATATTCCTGTTTTCGAGGATACACAGGCGTGCGGTGCTCGTGGAGCTGACGGTGCCGTGGGAGACCAACATACCGAAGGACCACGCCATGAAGACAAATAAATACTTTGACTTGACCAATGAGTTAACCAAAAATGGCTATGTGGTTAAACTCTATGCCGTAGAAGTAGGAGCAAGGGGAATTCCAGCTAAATCCCTGTATAATTTATTTAAGGACCTTGGATTGCCAAGAGCTTCAGTAAGCTCTTTACTAAAACGAGTATCCAAAGCGGCATTGATAGGATCTTACCAAATCTGGTTGGGCAGGAGGGGGGGGAACATTGTTGACGGTGGAAGGTGATCGTTTATGCGCATAGTAAGGTGGCCACCCTAAACCTACTCGAATGGGTCGCAAGTCCCAGACGCCGTTGGGGTGTTCCCCCCTGTGCCACGCTATGGACCCGGCGCCCGCACGGAGAATCCATGGAATGCTAAGAATACGGTCTCTGCATTTATAAAAGCGTGTTTTTCTAGGGTTTTTTAAACCATTTATTTATTAATCGGTAGGAGTCCGTTCGGCATAACATCGATGTAGGATTTACCTCACGTTAAAAAAATATGGTTGAATATTTTAGGATTAGGTAAGTATCTACTTATTGATTAAATTTATTTTTTGGGTTCGGTTTTTCGACCGTAAGGCATTTTAAATTATTTATATTATACATACTTGGCCTTTTGAATAAGTACCTATTGCTATTTAGATTTCGGCTATTTTGGGCTAATGCATTATAGGTAAAGGCATTCTGATTTCTGGTATTGTAATATGTAACTTAAATAAAATACACGATCGATCCCCAACCTACTTAACAAATTCAGCAAACTATCTTAAAAGTAGGTATATACCTACATACAGTTTGCCCTTAACACAAGTCATAATTCCTATAATAACAGGGCATGTATTTAAATCGATATCTATATATTCCCTTTTTCTGAACTAAATATTTCAAAGTTAAACCAAAAATACTGACTTGCACACTAATTATGCACACTAAATAAATCAAATTCATTATACTGTTTAGGTAATGGTATTTGCAGAACTGTTTTACTGAACGAATATCTATTATCGAAATAGTAGGTATAACTAAGAATTCCTTAGTTCAACAAAAATATTAAAACTTTTTAAAGGAAAACCATCACCTAATATACATTTAGGAACATCGTTTATTCTATGTAAAACGCCAATTTAATCAGTCACCTCTACAGAATTAAATTTTATTGATCAAAAAAATAAAAGTCTAACCTAACCTAACCCATTCCGGGATGCGGGGTCCTACTAACATCTTAAGGACCCCAATGGGTCGGATCCTCCTCTTGGTGCATCCTGGGCAACGGAGTAGCGACCACTCCCCTTCCTCTGTGGGGGAGTTGTGCTACTCTGGCTAATTCCGGCCGAGGCGGGAGTAACCCACCTATGGGTTGCTCGGTGGCGTGTGTTGCTGCCGGCCGTGCCGTTATTCAAGGCCGGCAGCAGCAATGCTGGGTCGCCGTCGCTTCGCCACCTTTGCTGGTGAGACGATGGCGGCAAAGTGGGAGAGGCACTGCGTGGGGGGCGGGAGTTTGGGTAAATGCTCCCGCCCTGCCATGCAGATCGGGCTGCCGGCCGTGAATAACGGCGCGACCGGCGGCAACAGTGCTGGGCCGCTGTCACCTCGCCAGTTGGCGAGGTGATGGCGGCAAAGTGGGAGGTGCAGTGTGCGGGGGAGCGGGAGTAACGGATAATGCACCCGCTCCGCCGTGCAGTTCGGGGGCGCCGCAGTGAGGAGTCACTGCGCGCCCCCGATTGTTTCTTGACCGTGGGCGTTAGGTCGGGGGACCCCGCCCACCAACGGTCACATGGCGGTGGGCACCTTTCCTGTGTTCCGGGGGTGCCCATTAGCGCACGCCTGCGCCAGCCGCTCTCTGTCTCCTCTATTACAGAGGGGCGCTCGAGAGCGGTGCAGGCGTGGTCTTCGGCTCCTTAGGGAGTTTTGGGGAGCCGCCCATCTGGCTCCCCCGAGGAGAGCCCCGAAGAAACGGGGCGCCCCTAGCCGGGTCGACGTGAATAATCTTTTGATATCCCTTGGCCCGGCTAAAGGGTGAGGAGGAACACCGCGGGGTTTAGTGGGTAGGACGGTCCATTCCGGACCGGGCCGGGAGTCCCACACACCATCCCAGCTGCCCCCGCAGCTGGGATGAAGGCGCGTAAATGCGTTCCCCGCGTCAACAAAAAAAAAAAAAACCTAACCCATTCCGTTATAAGATTGTACAATTTAGAGTGCAAGTTAGTATTTTTGAAATAAAATTCGTATTTCTGTTTTACAAATTATATATTCGATGTGCAAACCACAATGATCATCTCGTTCTGAGTAATACATATTTAAGGTTTTTAAGTAGGACATGTTTAGTTAATCAATTGGTTTTTTGCACAGTATTTAATTTTCAGGTTTGCATTCAGTAAATTAGTGGAGTTACCTAGTGTGCAGAAAAATTAAACAGATGTGCATTTAAAAATATCCCTAATAACAGAGGCAATTTTCATAACTTCAAGAGACCGCTTTCACATCGTGCAAAGACCCATTTCCTAAGATTATAAAGCATACATTTTAAGGTCGCTTGAAATACTACAGACATCATTAAATTTTCTTGAAATTGGTTGTAAGGTTTCGGAAACACGGCGCCTAATTATTTTCGACGAAATCTCTTTGTTCTTTAATATCTATTGGGGTTCGTTACACGCACTATTATGTTCTCCTCAGGCGTTACGAGCTCTTGTGCATTTAAAGTGCCTACCAGTAGCGTACTTAGTAGGTATAGCTGCCTTCTTATATCCTTCCGAGGGCTTACCCGGGGCTCCCAACTATAGGCATTAGGTAGAGAACGTGTGGTTTTTAGTCGGTAAGAGCACAAAGTCCATAGTATCCATAACGAATTAAGTGTCTTGTAAAGTTTTATGATATAACTTTGATGTGCAAGCCAACAATTTTTTTCTAGTAGCGATTAAACCAGTCAATCCACAACAGTTGGTCGGAGTGGAACATAAAGCAACGCGACCGATATAAAGGGAGTAGACATAGCATGTTTGCTCTATACATAGGTATCTGTGTTAAAAAATGTTGCGGGGGGAAATCGTATTCATTTGAAATGGAAAAATTACTTGAGACAGGCGTATCCTCATTTATTTATTTACTGACTTTATTTGCATCTATTTTCCTACTGGAGGTAGGCGGAATCGTTGATAAACAGAGATTTAATTAAAACCATTTAATTAAAAGAAGTAGGTATTCAGAAACAAAATTCATACTACAAGAGCAATTGGCTGTCACTATGGAACTTACGAACTAAGGAGGCGAAGAACGTCGGAAAGACCTGGAGTTAGATGAAACGTGAAGCCCAAGACCAAACGAGATGGAGAATCACTGTGGACGCCCTCTGCCCCATCCAGGGGACATAGGACCTTAAGTCAAGTAAGTCATGGAACTTACACCAAACAATTAAAACAATACACATAATTTTTAATGTGTGTGTATAAGCTACCCCCTTTTCAGAGACCGCTTTGACAGAGGGGAAAGTATTAGTATGGCATTTTCCCTTCCGGTTAATTAAAGTCTTAGATCTTGTTGCTCTATGGAGCGGAAAGACGTGGCGAAGATTTCGCAAGGGCATTTGAATTTGGAAATTGGGGTTTTGTATTTGTGAATTTTGGATTTGAACGTCAGACATTTTTCTTTTTTAGCAGCAAGGTGCTTTGTACGAAGCTACTTACCATTGCAAACGGGCCAGACTACTTACTAAATCATCGCGAGGTTCTGCCTCACTCCAACCGCGTGAAGTCCTGATTGTCTTTGGTGCCTTCGCTTTGGGATCCTGTCTGTACCTACCTATTTTCCTTGCCAACTTGCTGAGTTCTGCAGTATTTGCACTTTCAGAAACCTGAATTAGTGGCAATACTAGTTGCCACTCATTCACGTGTCGTTCGTCACGTCAAGCCAGGTTTCTGTTAATCCACTTCTCCTATTGGCTATAGGTATTGCCAGAAACTTTCGACTTTAGACACCTTAACCATTATACATGATGTAACATGCAGAGCGGTCAGTATAGGCAAGTTTGTAAATATAAGACAAACATAGATCTGTTCTTATGAACCATGTCATCGATTTCAGAAACTATGTCCATGTCATCGAAATAGAAATAATGTAATTTTAATTTTACCAAACGACCAGGATCGATGCCCGAACTGCGAAAGAGCTTTTCTTAAAATATTTGTATGCAGATCTTCTTTTCTCTAAAATCGTTATATTTACAGACTTGCCCATACCGACCGATCCGAATGTTACACCCTGTATAAATATAGAAACATTCACAAATAAATAAATGATTATACTACGTGTATATTAAGTTCTGTGGGGTACTACATACCTAAGTCTTAGGGTTGAAGGTGATTTAAAAAATAAACAACTCAACTCTTTTGATTTGATTTTATTTTCGTAATATTCAACTGTTGACAGATAACAAATGATCTTACAATATCCAATTTGTACATAATGACTTAAGAAAATATGGCAACACTCATATTTTAACAATAAATACATGATGGGTTATCTCTGATGGTAAGTCCGAGGTTGTATATTACTAGCGAAGAAGAGTCATTTTATGAGACACATATTATAATATAATATTTAATTGTCATAAATTTATTTATTTCAATAGAGTTACAAGCACAGTTATCGAGAACACCCTCTGTCATGCCTGCATCTGTGACAATTTCCCGTAAAATGTATTGCTGAAGCGTCGATTTATGCAGAACTGTGGCACTTAATATGTCTCGATAGGTTGCAAAACAATGTAAAAGACGTATGTCTAAATAGGCTTTTATGTAGTGAGTTATCCGCCATTTAAAAAGTTTTATATTTTCTCCGCGGAATAGTATCTTTTTCTAAAATAACAGCCTAAATTACTTCCTGTAACATCAGATATTTTCCAGTAAAAGCTCAGTCAAAAGAGATTTAGTCATCTGGGATGTTAACCAGAACTAACAGATAGATAAAATTTCGCATAGCTTTTTTTACGGTAGGTACCTTGTATCATTCTCATAATATTTGGTAAAAAGCTGCTTTAGATGATAACTGCACTATACGTAATTTGCAACCATTTAGTGAATTACCTGCAATACCTAGCACAGCCTATAGATGTGCAGGAACTTCACTAGCATTCAAATTCAGTTCGATATCCTCCTTTATTATTGTTCTACGATAGATTTCCACCTTGTAACGCCTGATTTCATTATTAACCAGTAGGCATATTGAGCTGTTGGCTCAATAACTATGCTTATAACTCTTCTAATTATTACGAAAACAGCTGTAGCTTATTATTCCAGCTTATTAATGCAAATTTTGATAACTCTATAAACATCAACTCCACATTTCTTAGAAACATTATTAAAGCACGAATTTGAATTTTGATATACGACTAAATAAATACGTACAATAATTTTATTTAAAACGTATCTTTTGACGCGGGCCACATACAGTGTGTTCTTAAAATTAATATAAGATTTGATTTTATAAAAAAAATTGTCATTGCCATGAAGAAGTTTATCATCTTTACAAACAATAATCATCAAGACGATGCTTATTTAAATAGTATAGTCACTGGATAGCTTGTCTTTTTTATACATTTAAACGACGTATGTTCTAAATACAGTTGAAATAACGCATTTCTAAGCAATTCTAGTTAAGAAATAAACTGTACAAAAAGACTTATTTCTAATTCAATCAAGGTTTTTAAAGCTGCATACACACAGTGGGTTTTGAGAGGCGTTAGCTACTTTTATGTAGATAGCAATGATGCATTATACAAAGCACCTTTATACGTCGCGCAGTAATGTACAAATAACACAAGCTCATACATTAATCATGACGATAGCGTCTATATTGCAGGCTCTTGATAGCGGCTTGATTCCCAATCTTCCCTTAAAAGATACCATCTTTAAAACCGAAAGAATCCCCGTTTAAATGTGTTCATTTCTTTGATCCAACTCTGCGACCGGATTTGAGTTTTATACAACAACATGTTCTAATAAAAGTCCATTGCCAATATGTATGTATTGTATCATGCTGCAATTCCATATACCTGTTCGCTCAAGTTTGCCGGTCGCCTCCCCTACTACGCCTCTACGCCAGCGGCAAACTTAGAGCAAACGGACTATACTTATTATAAAACCCACTGTGTGTCAACAGCTAACTTTACAGACAAAATACTCGATAGAATATGTCGATGAATTTTGTATTCGATATCGCTGTGGTTGTACTTTTTTTCTTTCAATCTGATGTTCTATTGTGGAACTAAATGACTGAACGTACAAGTTATTTATAAGTATAACCACAACCGCGAAAAGCGATGACTTTTCATACTTCACACACGTATGGTCTCAAGGCAAAATCAATTGATAAAATATATTCTCCTATAATCTATTGTATTTATTGACAAATCGTTTGTCAGCTAAAATAGTTTCTAAATACATCAACAAACAACTTTAGTTCTTAGTACACAAGTAGAAGAGTCGTTTTTGGATAAAGCCACGCTGGATATCTTCAGTAGACAAGGGTTAATACATTCTAACAACGTTTTAATAGACAATAATGATGTAACAGATAGAAAACGGGTTAAACACGTGATATACGAACTAACGGCACTTACAAACTTACAATATACAATACTAGACTGACTAGCGATGTAGAATATACAACACTAGCAACTCTTGAAGTTGGATCGATAAAGTTAGATTTCGGTTTCGCACATCACTATCGAGGAACGTAAATAAACATTACCAAGGCGTTTGAAAGTATTCACATTCTATTACTTCACATTTTAATACTGAAAGATATCTACATAAGACTCCATCAACATCCAGTTTGATTGTAAAGAAGTTGTTTCGTTCAACCATAGCCGTCACGCGTCGCCTAAACCCAGAACATTAACATAGAGTTGCTTATTCTTCTGACTAAATCCAACCAAGATTTTCCAAACCAACTTTACCTGCTGATGAGTACGAGGCTTTGACGCAGGTGCCCTTATGAGGTTGAGAGGTTAATGGAAAGCCAAAATTGACTGCTAGTAAGCAGGCAATAAAGCAGACGACTCCAAATGTAGGTTTAAAAGTAACCAGGAAGACGCAAAGACGAAGAAAAGCTTTACTTTGAATTGTTTATGATCGAATCCCCGTCTACGTAACCTTTGTATAGAATATGTACCTCTGTGCTTACGCTCTGTACCAACACAGTTCGTTGAAAAACTTGATACAACAAGCCTATCAACGCACATTCTTGAACAATTTTATTACCCCTCGATACTCTTTAAACATCACAATAAAATATCTGATATGAAGAACTACACTAAAATTGTCTTGTGCGCTAACATCAAATACAAGGAAGACGATAATTATTACACAAAATATTGAAACACGCAAGTTTTCCAACGAACATTTCGCCCGCAAAAGAGAATTTACAACATTTATTCGTAATTAGATGACATCAGAATTAATGAACAATAAACAAAGTGCTTGAAACGTTTACTCTGTGACACTTTAAAATACATTAATTCGAAATGTAAAATTATTTACACCGGTTATTCGCGATGTTCTCCACTTCGTTTCGTATTTATGTGTCATGAAACTGCGAGTCGTGTTATTTCGTAACATACACCCAGAATATCCCTTTATGCCAAACTCGCAGTAGACGGAGGAATAGCATAATATTTATACCTCTTCCCATACAAGTAATATTCCAGTTGGAACCCCATTCGTGTCTATTGACCCACTAAAATATTCATAAAAAGATTCAATGCTGATGAAACAGCATAATATAATGTGTCCCCTCTGAAGTTGGTCGCGAAACGAGATCGGGTAACACCGATCTCGTTTAGTCGTATCGCCGCATATTACTCCGCTATAGTAGAATTCGAACATCGCATTTTAGAAATTTTACGACTAGGTATTAATTAACGTTTATAAATTTCAGAAAACTCCTATCTATGGTACTATAAGATCACTACGCATTAATACCTATCAATTCTACTTTCTGAATCAATCACACCGATGAAAATGCTGAACATACACATCATGATTCCGGGTACGCCGCTTTGAAGACATAAATATGAGGCGTGCAACAACTTTTTTTACTTATTTGGCAAATTTATTAAAAACGGTATATTATTATGCATTAATTTGTCAAGAATAAACAGTACTTTATGAAATTAAAGTAGAACAGCGCTATCAAAATGCTGATTACAGACATTTGAATACATTATTAAGCCTATTTGTACGTATATTAAACCCAGAATCGACGCAAGTGCATTTATATGTAAGCGGGTATATCATATACCTCAAAACATTGTTGCCACGATAATATGTTAATGTCAAACGTAATCATGAACCAAACATTAATTTTCAGATATGAAGCTTAACGTTCCACAAAATCCAGCAGCTTACCTCGGATTTGGGTCTAACATGCGTAATTCACGATACAGATTACAGCAAAATACAAAAAAATACGGCTTACTGAAATCTCCAGAGCCTACAATGTTGAATACTTATTGAAAACGACACGTTGGTTAACAAACGGTTTCGTTTAACCTACTACGAGTAATGAATATCTGACAAAACAACATCATAGACATAATTAGACCTAACTTGCGTATCACACGCGTACGAGCTCTGAATTCACACATTTCCTGTTGTCAATACATTTAAGTATTATCCTTAAAGTTACAAGATTCACCAAATATTCTTATGAATTATTTGTGTTACTGCTAATCATGAAACATGTTAGAGATAAGATAAAAACGGTGACCATGTGGTGATCAGACGATGACGTCAGGACTTTTGAAAGGCAGAGCTCGCATACATCACACGCTTTGCCCCTTTGACACCAAGCTAACATGGTGCGAGGAGGCAGCAGCAGATCTTATTATAATGGTCAGACTGCAGTCTACGCGCCCTCGTAGAGTGACTTATACAATAATGTCTCCTCAAAGATATATTTCTTGAGAGTCTCCTTCGGAAGGTCGTCAAGTTCCATAGCGAATCGGAACGGCTCCTCTGCCACGGGCTGTAATTAAAATTTGTCTGTGAACGCTGTTACGTATTGTATAATTTGTTTTTATACAGTCATGAATTTACAAAAGCATGTGTTATGAAAGGAGTACTGTATACTAATAAGCATAACATTCTACATAAATTAGTCGACGAAAAATCATTTGGTTTAAGAGGAATTTTCTGATATGATTCTGTTAGCGAGAAATGAATAAAGCATAACATCCAAATCCGTGACAAATTGCAAATATCTGGAATTTATATTACAATCGAATGGGGATAAATGAAATATTGATATTAGGAAAAATGTCCTAGATTTGCCGCCCTGAAATAAATGTGTATTGAATTGTGTTCACATATTGTACCTAATCGAAAATTTCAGACAATGAATAACAGATTGCTTTTTCTATAAAATTTCTATTCAGAATATAAGTAAGCAACCAATTTGGAACACGATATTCACCGAATATGGTTCATTGACTTTCAATATCCTACACAATAGGCTACTACGAGTGTAATTTGGTAACCTCGAAATTCGGAAGAGCCTTCCCAGAATTAATTACCTGCATTATTCAGCAAATGACAAACGGAACAAAATACGCTCTTATCTTTTAATTGGATATTGAATACCTATTAAGTTAAGAGTACGGTACTACTACAAAGTTTAATAATTAATTCCTATCTATAAGCCTGTGAGTTCTGCATAGTCAATTATAGGTAAGTATCTTAACTGAAGTAGCACGACAATAAATATTTCAGTAAACAGTTTTCCTCAGTCGTAGGTATCCCTTGGTTACATTGATAAAACGGTAAGCAGGAAAAAATACGAAAAGGCGGTAAAAAGGTAGAATATTAAGTCTTTTGAATTACCTCGCCTGATTGTGTAGATCCTATACTCTATAGAAATTATTATTTGAGGTATATTTACCATGTTTTCGTGTATTATTGAATGATGGTAGTGGAAGCCCCTTTTCACACGTACCGGTTGCCGGGTATCCGGCAGGCGGCGAAGTGTATGGCCACGTACTGGCTGCAGGCCGGTACTGGCTTTCACACGTACCGGCGTGATTTGCCCGGTAATGCCATACACTCGCCGCCGGGTACACGGCACTGGCTACCCGGCAACCGGTACGTGTGAAAAGAGGCTTAATGTGCGTAATAAATGTGTCCGGAGGAGGGTAGATCGCTATGGTCTACCAACAAACAGTGAACTCACAGCTCTTCAGTGCATCCGTGATCATGGCGCTTGCTGTCAAGCTGCAGTGCCGAAATGGGGACTCGTAAATACAATAATACATGGTAAATATCCCAAAAATAATAATAACTTCTATAGTTATCATCATGTGGGTTTAAAATCATGTTATACTCTATGAGCAAGAAATGGGCTCGGCAGTATAAAAGTACCTATGGACGCCATTGACATAGGCTGAAACTGTAACTGCCATTTATGTTACAAGACCTAAACCTAACACATACAGAAACTACCAAACTGATGCCATTACCATAGATAAGATCCCTCAATTGACACAAATTGACGGCTATTATAATAAAGTCGAAAAACGCTGGTACGTTTCATAGGTCTGTGCTAGATTTTATTTCATGGTCAAGCCAAAACTTGGAGCTGAAACAGAATATCACAACATTATACCTACCTCATCATTGGGGTCGTAGTATTGTTCAAGGTAAGGGTGTGCCAGTGCCTCTTCGACCGTGATACGCTTGTGTGGGTTGAAGGTCAGCATGCGATGCAGCAGGTCCAGGGCTCTGGCGTCCGCTCCCGGGAACAGATCCGTCCATGGCACGCGAGGCTTGAACGGCAGGGACTCCAAATAGCCGCGAGCCTAGACAAACAAATTATTTGTTTATAGTTGACTGCTACCAAAGATAATATAATAGTATTACATACAGATAGGCAACTCCCTGCCTCCCACTGAGCAAGCTTCCCCACCGCCGCTACAGCTGTTAAAAAGTTGGAGGGTGTTTTGAAGGGATAGTGCTGCTCAACCTTAGTGGTCACACATACATTCAAGTGTTTATTAGTGTGAGAGTTAAAAACGAATCATTTGTATGGAGTTTCCATGTGCTGCTACTGAAATAACATTTTAAACATCAAGGTTCTACATTCTTAGCATATGTACCTAGTCATCTCCATCATGTCCCACTTGCATCTGAAGCAGAAGCTCTCACTTTAGAGTCAAGTTATAGCTTTTCTACATATTTATGGTGTGGTAATAATATATGAACACTAAGGCAATGTCACAAGCTATGCACAAGTGCAATTTTATTCATAAATGTCGCCAAGTCGTCTAGCCACACCTATGACAAGTAGATGTTCAGTTTATTGCTCTCAGACATACAGAAGCGGCTGGACCTTTAAGTTATATTATGTAGTGCGGTACATGTGTATTCTATTGATTATTACGGTGGACGTATCTAAATCTCAAATTTACTTGGCGTACAATAAAGTTTAAATAAATAAATAATAAATCTCAAATCATCTTTTGACTTAACCCAAAAATATAACAATGTTCTGAAAATTACTATTAATTTACTAAACACACAAGTTTATCAATAGAGCTTCTAATCCGTCTGTTTATACTCGTACATGAATTCATAATAAACTAGGCCAAATATAACTTGGCTAATTAGAGCTAGAGAAGTACTGAACGCCGCTGAAGCGCTCATAGTCCCGCAAGGTACGTTTAGCAATTAAATTAAAGAAATTAATTAAATTATTTATTTTAATTATTGAATTAACCCAGTAATGCCCGAATTATTTTTTTTTGAGATTTTGGTAAATCTAGACATTAAATATGATTTAATGAGGTATTTCTAGACATAAATCATAAATTTTATTTTTATAAATAATTTGGAAGTTTAAAAAAAATCACGTTTTTCAAATGGACACACTAAGCACTTGCAATAGCTGAAAAGACAAGAACATAAGCAGATTTTTTTTGGTAATTGGTAACCTAAAATTATTGCTATTTGTTTAAAAACATAAACGAGACATTTTTAAATAATAATATAAAAGTTTATTATTATTTTTAGTAGGTACAGTACAATCAATACCTGAGGTCATCGAACTTATTGTTTTGCATTTGGGTCCGTACATCTTTTTTTACGTAATTTTCCGTACATAATGATATATCTTATCAAACCTACCGTATAGTTTGAAGGTAGATGATCTACCTGCACCTTTGGCACCTACTCCAAAAGTTTTTTAGGTAAGATATCAATACTCTTGCTCTACGAAGCTCCAGCTGTGGCATGTTATTTTGAAAATCACAAGCATTATTATTACAAGCCTCCAGCTTCCATACAAATAGGGATAATAACCACTTCCTCTCTAATATATTTATCTACATATTTAATAAGTACCTATAAGTATGTATTTGTCCACTAGTCTTTAGAGGAGTCTAATAAATGTAATGTAGTACTAGACAATCCTATCTTTTCCTATATATTTTTGGATTCTTCTGAAGAGTAAGACTTGTGGATAAAGGTGGTGGTGCCACATGCATGTGATGGTACTTTTGGGATTATTGTTTTATTATGTATAGCTGTTGTACACCCAAAAGGTTTGACAAAAAACATTTTCTAATGGCTAAATCATGATAACCTCTCGACTTTTTCCTCATTTGGTTTGCAGGCAATCGCCGATATCACTGTAGACGACACTACCACCACCACCTTTTTACTCTTCTCACATCTGACGCTTGATTTATGGTGTCTCTACCTAGAAACTAGTCAAAACCGAACAATCTAAAAGTAAAACGAAACATATTGTAATGCTATGGCTAAAGCTTAGCGTGTCCATATGGACACATGTAGTTCAGTGCTATATATTACATAGGAAATTACATTCTGGCAGTATTTTATGCTTTTATATAAATAAATACACACTATCGCAATAAATTTATGCTATAATAACATGAATATAATTTATAGTTTAAAAATAATAACTACTTACTCTCATCTCGGGTCTATTTTTTCTGCGTATTGGTTAAGGGCGGCAAATAAATGAATATACTTGGAAAACTAAAATTATTATAACAGTGATGTTAACAATGTAATAAAATTTGACATTTGAATGCAGAGTTAGACTAATAAAATAATTACAAAAGTCAAAAAATACTACCATAACAACTCTTTTATTTAACCACGATTTGTGTGTCCATATGGACACGCTAGGCATTACTGGGTTAATTAAATTAAAGAAAGAAAAAAAATACAGCTAAGAAAGTTCTCGTAAATGACCTCAAGCACAATACCTACCTAAATTGTGATATTTTACTCAAATGCAATAAATTTTATCACCTTAATAATTATCACTCATTTATGATTCATGATCCGGGCAAAACAATTGTTGACAAATGGTTCGGCTGAGTTGCAATAGTATCAATTAAGTAATAGGTACAAACCCATCATGTGTTGCCTGTCTGAGTAGCTGTACGAAGATGAAATAGGAGGCAATGCTATACTTAAAGGATAAAAAAATTGTATCAATTATTTTAAGCTGTCCACAATGAATAAGATTTGTTACTTGGTAATTGGGAAAACTTACATTTTTCTACTTACTCGGGTATGCTCTCTCGGAGGAAAAATGGTGGAAGTGTGGAAACGTTGGTCATCGCTGGGACTGCTCACTAATTATTGTTATCAGTAACTGCATTCCGCGCTTTGTTAATAAGAAAGACACTCGTACATTTATGTTTGCATGTTGTTTTAATACTTAGATTAGGTAAAGAGATGTATCTGCGCCTGTCCATTTAAACACGGCAATACGGCTCACCACCTATTACGTGGGACAAAGTATACAAAGGTGAAATGTGGGCATACAATATGCCTCTGCCTACCCCGGGGATAAAGGCGTGACCATATGTATGTATGTATGTATGTAAAGAGATGTATTGAGTGGGAGATTTTGTTATAGATGTTTATTTATAACAAGATCTCCTATCTCTACTATCTTATGATAATAAGTTGATATAATAGCATAGCAGTGAATGGTTCTAAGTGTTCTAACTGACAGCATCTGCCACACTGTCAAAGCCAATCTATTATATCTACTTATAAATTGTCAAAATGCCCATGTCAAAATCAATGTTTATTAGAGCCGAGCAGACCGTTCGGAAACCATGACTGTCGTGGGGCCTCCACAATATCGCAAGATTCTCTCAGTAATGTGGAGAGCCTGTCGAAGGGTTTGGTTTCATTTGGTGGCTGACAGTGTGTGTAACTATTGTTTGTTTCCTCTTGTGTCTTCTCATTTTATTGAGATATTTTGTTATTATTATCATGCTTTTTATTTTTCTTGTATATCTATCGTTGGCTAAATTGTGTTACATTCTGTAAATAGATAGCAGTGAGGCACTTAGGTGTCCAGTGCTCACGCGAGTGACGTGATGGTGAGGGCACCATCTGAAAATCAGCGCTGCACTTCATATGTCTTGGCTAATGAGGTGTAGCATTAATGCTGAGATGGTGACCCATTCAGGACTCGCACGGAATAAATAATTATCGTCATATTTTTTCTTGTAATTGTAATAAGCGTTTTCTGAATAAATGTTTTTCTTTCTTTCTTTCATCACTCTATAAGATATTGCTTAAAGAAATCAAAGCCCAGCGATCGACAGCAAACAGCTCATGGAGACATGGATTTGGTTAGAGTAAAACAGACACACTATTATTGAGGCGATGAAGCCTTGTAAGAGTTGGACCATAGCAGCTTCACCTGCCGATTGTCAGTACTTATTGATGTTTCAGTAAGTGGCTGTCTTTCTGAGACCAAGGAGAAACTCTCCTTCTCTAGTACCGCAGTTGCCGACGGGGGATACGACCAGGACTTCCGGCCTCCAGAACCAAGGACATGAGGACGGCGGGTCGGCTACTTGCCGTTATTACAGAAGCAGGCTAAGACGACTGCGTAAACCCCCAGCGAGGCCGCAATGGTCTGTGTCGGTCCCTGGCTGGGGCTTTATCCTTCCGAGGACTTATCCGGGACTCTCGAGTACCTTGTATATTTAGCCGGTAAGAGTCCACGCTAGACAAATAGATAGGGACTATGTGATTTTAGTCGGTTCGAGTCCGGCGGGACATCCGCGGAAATTTCCACACGTTAAAAAGTATTTACTTAGGTTATTTGTAAACATAAACATTATACCTTTGTAATGCGATTGCTTTGTAAAATATATTGATGGAAATAAAATTGTACCTAGTTTTACAGCACGGTTCGTTACTCTCTCGGTATCAGACGTTTTACGTACCTAGGTATCTATCTAGTGCTGGTTTTCGATTATCATAAACGTTGTCGTCAACGGATGAATAAAACATGTATTGTCTGATCGCTCATGTACCGCCGTCACCGGGTTTCATTTTATATTCAAAAGCATCAATAATGTAAAAAATAAATAATTGTATTAGCATATTAGTATTACACATACTTGGATTGTATTTTTCTTGGAAGAAATATTATTTCTCAGAGCTCGTCAAAGTGAAATTTCAGAGGGCTTCCGAGGGCTTACCCGGGGCACCCAAACGTAGGCTGTTAGGGAAGAAAGTGTGGTTTTTAGTCGCTAGGAGTCCGGCATAGCACCCTGTAGGATTTTCCTCACGTAAAAAGAAGTGAAATTTCATAAATGAAGAATTTGGGCCCAAGACCAGAAGGAAATTTTGCATTTTAAATTTCCTCCTCTTAAACTACCAACTTGAGAGTCGTTGATAGTGCTATTGACTGTGTAAGTGACCCTCATCTCGCTGAATTTCATATTTTATTCCAGATTTGATAATGCGAGCGGCTTTAGTTTCGCAAGCTCAATATGAAATAATGTAACGAATATAAGAAAAACTGTATATCTGTTGTTGTATGTCTTGTGATAGGAGAGGAATGTGTGTTAAAAACGCGGAAGGAATATTTTGAAAGTTTATTTGAAAAAGAGGATATGCAAATGGAGACTCATGTTTCGGAAATGAATGAACTTGAGAATGAAAGCCACTTAAGTATGGAAGAAATTGTGGAAGCGTTGAATAGTATGAAATTAGGAAAGGCTGCTGGGATTGATAGAATTTCTGTCGAGATGCTGAAAGCGGGTCGTGGCGTGGTAGCTTGCCAGCTGTACCGCCTTTTTAATCTTCGCTGGCGAAATGGCAGAGTACCAGAAGAATGGTGCAAATCTGTCATAGTGCCGCTGTACAAAGGTAAAGGGTCACAGCAAGAGTGCAAAAACTACCGCGGCATAAGCTTGCTCAGTGTCGTAGGCAAATTGTATGCGAAAGTTTTGATTAAAAGAGTGATGAATGAAACTGAAGGAAAAATGTGGGATGTACAAGCAGGATTTATGAAAGGAAGGGGATGCACAGATCAGGTCTTTTCATTAAGATGCCTAGTTGAAAAGTTTTTGGCAAAACGTCAAAAAGTCTATTGCATCTTCGTGGACTTGGAAAAGGCCTATGACAGAGTGGTGAGGAATGAACTGTGGTCAACACTGTCTATGTATGGAGTGAACAGCAACTTGATACGAGCCTTGAAATCTCTATACGAGGGCTCCAGTGCTTGTGTCAGAATCAATGGAGCTTGCACAGACTTTTTTCCCATCGAAAAAGGTGTGAGACAAGGCTGTGTAGCGTCACCATGGCTGTTCAACCTATACATGGACAGTTGCTTGAAAGAACTACAAGAGTGTGCGTATGGATTAAAAATGAATGAGCTAACCGTCAAATGCCTCCTTTATGCTGATGATCAGGTAATACTGGCATCATCGGCGGATGAGTTGCAATTGATGGTTAATATAATAAACGATGCGCTTAAAAGTAGAGGTGTAGTGGGGCCCTACCAACACCTTCGGGGCCCAAGTCAACCTCACGTGCAAGCTCGTGCACCTGCTGAATAACGGACGAGGCTCTGACGGCGGCGGTCCATTTCAACACGGCGATGGGCTCACCACCTGTTACGTGGGATCGAATTGTACACGGTGAAATGTGGGCCGGTATAGGCCTCTGCCTACCCCTTCGGGGATAAAGGCGTGAGTATATGTATGTATGTTAAAAGTAGAGGAATGAATGTTAATGTAAGCAAGACAAAAGTAATGGTTTTTGAAAGAGAGAAATGTATGACTGATTGCTCGATATCGATCGAAGGAAAGAGCGTGGAACAGATGAAAGAGTTTGTATATTTGGGTTCAAAATTTGCAAGAGATGGAAAGTTTGACAATGATATTGAAAGAAGAGTTTTGGCAGGAAATCAAGTGAATGGAGCCATTCACACCTTTATGAGCAGTCAGAACGTGTCTAAAAAGGCAAGGATGGCTGTACATAGAGGAGTGCTTGTCCCTACACTTATGCATGGTAGTGAAAGTTGGGTGTGGCAGGAGAAGCATGAAAGTAAAATTAATGCAGTGGAAATGAGAAGTTTGCGAAGTATAGCTGGAGTGACATTGAGGGATAAAGTAAAGAATAGTGTGATAAGGGAACATTGCGGTATGACAGAAGATGTAGTGACTAAGATAGAGAAAGGGACGCTCAGATGGTTTGGACATGTGGAGAGAATGGATGGAAATAGGCTGACGAAACAGATTTATGAAGCGAGAGTGAATGAGCAAACTGGTAGGGGTCGACCTCGGCATACTCATATCGATCAAATCGATAATCTTCTGAAAAAAGGCCAGGTCAAGAGTACCCTTAACCGAAGAGCATGTATGAAGACACTCATGAAAGTTGAAGAAGCGAAAGTTGTTTGCCAGAATCGTAGCAAGTGGAAAGTCATAGTCTCTGCCTACCCCGTTGGGAGACAGGCGTGATGTTATGTATGTATGTATGTATGTATATCTGTTATTTACCTTCAGTGTGTAATAAATATCACACGCGTAATAAACAATTAATCAAAATGTCACAACAATTTATTCCAGACGAGATAAAATCATGATCCTGTTATAATTTATCTAGAATACCGAATAAACAAGAGTAATATGAAAGTTGTACACGTTTGTCACGTACTAGAAGTAATTACTGACAGAGAGCTTTATTGTATACTAGCTGACCCTCGCAACTTCGTTTACGCCACATAAGGTGTATGAAAGGACAGGTATTTTTTTTTTTACAGACTCATGGGAGCGTATGAAACTGCCCTGTTTGCCTAATCATAGAAGAGCTTAATGATTAAGGCTATTTTATCAAGCCTTAATCATTAAGCTCTTTTATTATAAAGCCAACACGCCAGTTTAGAATGACCCTTACATTCAAAACCCTTGAATTATAGGCTTTTTTTTTTTTTTTGTTTAACGTGAGGGAAAATCCTCATAGGATGTTATGCCGGACTCTTACCGACTAAAAAACCTCACGCCACGCCTAACAGCCTATGGTTGAGAGCCCCGGGTAAGCCCTCAGGAAGGATGTCCCGTGACTCCCAACAGACCTACGGCCGCCGCTGCGGCCTCGCCCAGGGGGTGGTTCGGGTGCAATCCCGCGTCTATGGGGGGTTTCGGGTGTGACCCCGCTTCTAAGGGGGGGCGTGCGTGAGTTGCTCACGTCACGCTGCCGTCATGGGCCTGCTTCTGTAAGGACGGTGAGCGGCCCTCTCACCGTCCTCAGACCCCCGGTCATGGAGGCCGATAGTCTTCAGCGAAGACACGTCGGCGGCGCCCAGGGCGCCGACTGCGGAACTCGGGTGGGAGAGTTCTCTCCCGTACCCGGCCCGCCGCTTCCTTCGCGAGCATAACCTGCTCGCAGAAAGAGGCGGCGCAGTCCCACTTACTCCCGCTGGAGAGCATGGCTCGCACCATGGCCTCGAGCGAGAGAGTGTCCACGCCCAGACCCACTACGAGGACCTGTCGCTGTTGTGCCCACGCCGTGCACTCCACCAGCGTGTGGAGCGCTGTGTCATCGCTGCGGTCCTCGCAGTGCTGACACTCGGCCGTGGTTTCCCGGTGTTTTCGCCACAGATACCTACCGAAGCTACCGTGCCCGGCAAGCATCTGTGTCAACCGGTAGGAGAGAGCACCGTGTCTTCTCTCCAGCCACTCGTCCATGACCGGTCTGACGGCCGCGATTGTGGCGAATCCCCCCTTTGGTTGCTCAAGTCGCACCTTCCATGTCTCCACGGTTTCCTGGTGGAGCAGGGTCCGCTGGGCCTCGATTTCTCGAGACGCAGGCCTTTGGCCCCGCTCCAGCGCCTCCTTGCGCCATCTGAACAGTGACGCAAGGGCTCTCGCTTCCAGGTCCCATGGAGGGGTCCCGGCTAGGAGACATGCCGCCTCACCGGAGATCGTGCGGTATCCTCTTATCACCCTGACGGCCATCATTCTCTGCGGGCTCAGCAGTCTAGCCTCATTGCTGGCCGTCAGGGTCTCCGCCCATACGGGAGCCCCGTACAGGGCCATGCTTCGCACGATCCCCAGGTACAGCCTCCTGTAGGGAGCGTTGGGTCCCCTGATGTTGGGCATCAGCCGCGCGAGTGCGGCCGATGCTCCCCTCAGTTTTGGGACCAAACTTCGGAAGTGGTGTCCGAAGTTCCACCGGCCATCGAGTACGAGCCCCAGATACTTCATCGAGGGCTCGATGCCGATGCTGACGCCCCCTACCTGTAGGCTGGATCCCGCAGGTGGCCCCATCCGAGGTCCGTGGAAGCACAGAGCCTCGGATTTGTGAAGGGCGACCTCGAGACCCAGCCGCCGAATCCGACCCACGACCTGAGCAACCCCTGCCGTGGCCTTAAGTGCTGCGGCACGGTGCGTTGAATTATAGGCTTAGCAAAAGTTAAATGTCTCTAATTTCTGAACTACAAAACCCTTAATACTGAAACTTGTGTGAAACAATCCTTACAGTACTCCCTTTCCAACACTAAAAAAAAATATTTGAAATCGGATCACGCGTTAAAAAAATTACAACTGAAAAACAATTTTGTCTTTTACGCCCTCTCCCGCAGGAACCGCGCAAAATACCGGGATCAAAAGTATCCTAGAACCTTCCTCGGTCTATAAGCTCAGAATGTACCAAGTATGATTCAAATTGGTTCAGTAATTTCGGCGTGATAGTTATTCGGGATACAGACAGACAGACATGAAAACTTTAAATTACATTTTCGGGTTCAGTATCGATCAGAGAACGCCTTACAATCTCAAAATATCTTCCATGCACAGACTCTCGACCCTCTACAGTTTTATTATAAGTATAGATGTATACATGCTCTATTTAATTGATAAGTATTATGTAATAACGCTAATTATAGATATTCTTCTCAGATAGGTACTTAAATAATGTCGGCCTTTATTTGTACGCTGTGTTAGTCCCGTCTCACGTCTTCTATAAAGTGGGACAAAATATACCTAGTCTTGTCATAAATACTGAAACGCAGACAAAAAAAATCTATTGCAAATAAGATTTATTACTCTTACTTTAATACATAAATATTCAACAATTTAAAAAAATAAAAAGCTTATTTGAAGTGGTCTCCATTGGCTGCAATGCAGTTCTTTAACGTTGAGGCCAGTTATCAATAGAAGCACGCACTCTTTAGATGGGAAAATTCTTCACTGCCAATCGTATGGAAATTAGCTGAACAATATATATAGCTGATAGAACGAAGTAAATAATTCACGGTAAGCTCTTTTTGCGGTTTTCTCAGCAACACGTGTGTATGTCATGTTCCATAAAGCGGCTCATAAAGTGTAGAAATCCCCACCTTTATGAATACCCCTTGCTCAGCTGAGATCGCTTAAATTGTGAATGTGCGAAAAAGTCTGAATCGAAATACAAAGGATTTGTTCAAACTTGTAAGTAAGTATTTTATTATAGTAAGAATCCTAGTCAGTAGTAAATTTTTTTTTGGTCACGACGATGCCGCCCTCGGACTTTTTTTTTATGTTACGTGAGGGAAAATCCTCATGGATGTTATGCCGGACTCCTACTGACTAAAAGATCTTACGTGTCCTACTAACAGCCTACGGTTGGGAGCCTGGGTAAGCCCCAGGAAGGATACCCCCGGACACACCCGAGAACTTCTAAATTATTTGAATACTAGATGAAGCCCGTGACTCCACCCGCGTGAAAATTTGTTCTCTTTCCCGCTTCTCATGAGAACTCATACCCGGAAAAAGTAGCCTATGTGTTATTCCAAGATACTCTATCCCTGTAGCAAATTCAGCTAGTACGTTTAGCCGTTAGGGCTTGAAAGAATTCTTCAAGCGGAGCGTGAAGAGGCACATCACAGGGCCGCCAACTTGAGGACCACTGTCAGAAGTCTCACGGACTGTGAGAGTGGCCCCCAATCGCTAGATGCGCCACGGCTTTCATGACGTTAATGTAACAAACTTTCAGACATCTACAGAACCTCGCAAACTTTTGCATGATATCAGTAAGAATTTATTGTTAAAAATGCTTTAGAAATAAATCAACTTTCGACACAAAGTTTCGTCGCTTTGTTTCCAAGTGATAGAATTCCTGAAAACCTTTGGAGTTATTTTTATCTTTATTTATTTCTCGTTAAAGGCTATAAATAAAGTATCGTTTTACAGCAGTAACAGAGGGTTATTTTTGGGGCGAAGATCGGCTCTAGTAAGAAATGTGACTGAAGTTCTTAAATACAGTTATAAGTAATAAGTGTATTTAAGAACTTCGTGAAGAAAATAAATAATCTTTGTTTAGGTCATTGAGCAATACGCTCTGACTTTTATCGGGAAGGTAAGCGTTATATCGAGACTTTACCCTCTGTCAAAGCGTACCTACCTCTAAAGGTGTAGGTACGCTTATACACACACATTTAGGTATAAGAAACTAGCTGACCCGCGCAACTTTGCGTGATAAATGAAGAACCGCTCGACCGATTTTGTGCAAACTTCACATAAACCATCTACTGAATAGTCCGAACAAAGTCTAAACATTTGGTTTGGATAGGTGAGCCCGTTCTTGAGTTATAAAATTTCAACGAAAAGTGGCATTGATTTTTATATATAGACTAGCTGACCCGCGCAACTTCGTTGGCGTGATAAATGAAGAACCGCTGCACCGATTTTGTGCAAACTTCACATAAACCATCTACTAAATCAGTGGTTCCCAACCAGTGGTCCGCGGACCACCAGTGGTCCGCAGGAGCAAAAATATGGTCCCTGAAGGATTTTAAATTTATCGGGTGGTGAGCCGTTAGTCGCCGCGCAATGAGCAAGAAGAGCGCGAGTAGTGGGAGCGGTTGGTACGCCCATTGGCTCGGCAAGCAAAGACAACACAAAGTCTGCGATTTGCCCACGATTGAATGTGTTTCCAGGCCGAACGTGGATCCTGGCTCAAGACCAGTTTCCTAAAGTCTAAAGTGTGGGAAACTGGTTCTGATCCGAAAGGCCGGGCGGACGGTGGACACGCCATCGGGGTACCGACCGATGGTGTTCCTCGTCGAGGTTTGCAAGCTTGAGCGTATCATTACAGAGCGACACCATTTCCGAAGTTAAGTCTTAACCCTTAGAGCTCCTCGCGGCGGTTAACAGAGGGGGCAACAGCTGCGCTCTCGCGGTTGGTACCCAACATAAGAGTACCCAACGCTCCCTGCAAGAGACCTTCGGGGTCGTGCGGAGTATGGCACTATACGGGACCGCCGTATGGGCGGAGGCCCTGACGACTGGCAACGTGGCTAGACTGCATAGCCCGCTAAAGGCGATGGCCGTCAGGAGAGGGTACCGCACGATATCCGTTGAGGCGGCATGTCTCCTAGCCAAGACCCCTCCATGGGACCTGGAAAACAGGGCTCTTGCGTTGTTGTATCAATGGTGCATGAAGGCGCTGGATCGGGACCACAGGCCTGTGCCCAAAGAAATAGAGGCATAGTGATCCCTGTTTCGCCAGAAGCTCATGGAGACATGGAAGGTACGACTTGAGCTACCAAAGTGAGGACTCACCACTAATTCGGCGCCATGGTAGCCTCACCTACCGAGTGTCACAGATGTTTACCGGGCACGGGTGCTTCGTTAAGTATCTACAGCGGGGACACGGCACTACATGGGCATAGCAGCGACAAGACCTCGTTACGGGCCTGGGTGTGAATATTCTCACGCTGGACACCATGTTAAGGGCTCTGGTCTCCAACGGGAGAAAATGTGACGTAACTGTGTCTTTCTGCGAGCAAGTCATGCTCGCAAAGAATGCAGCGGGAGAGAAATCTCCATTCCAAGTTCCGTAGTCGGTGGCACGGTCGTCCACCATGACCGAGAGTCTGAGAGCGGCGAGTTGGCTGCTCACCACTCTTTCACAGAAGCCGGCCTAGACGGTGGCGTGTCTCTTCACCCCTCGAAGAAGTGGAATAGTACCCCCCCCCCCTTCCTAATCCTTTTAGCACGGACGCTGGTGAAGTTAATGAAGAAATCCCGGAAGAACACAAAAAAATCACTTGAGTGGTTTGGTGTTTAAAAGCAATTTCTTATACGAAACTCCAGGTTAGCAGATCTCGTGAAGAAGATGCAAGCCAGAAATCACATTAATAGATACAAGAATACGAAAGTTTCCTGTTTATCCAATTTCCTACTGCGTTTTTTTAAGTTTCAGATTGATGATCACAGTTTGTTTAAATTATGCCTTTATCGTGGTCCCTGTTAACAAGAAAAAAATAAAAGTGGTCCCTGACCACGAAAAGGTTGGGAACCCCTGTACTAAATAGTCCGAACAAAGCCTAAACATTTGGTTTGGATAGGTGAGCCCGTTCTTGAGTTATAAAATTACAACGAAAAGTGGCATTGATTTTTATATATATAGATAGAAGAAGAAGATATATAGGGATGTGGCAGGCCGGACAAGCCTCAGTGGTTTTCGACTTGCTATAAATAGATTGTGAGTATGTTGTATTTATTTAAAAAACAAATAAAAAAATGCGTGTGTCTGAAATTATTGTGTATTGTTTTAATTGTTCTGTTTAATTTCCATAGTCACTTGCGATTGCTTTTGTAGTGGTTTATACATATATCTCTCTCATCTCTATCTATACACTTACTACTCTATCTATACATGCTATGCCTTGTCCTCTTGTACTGGTCGCGTTGCTTTATAAGCTTAGGTACAGTACGCAATCTGGATACAGAATAATAAATATTTGGGATACTACGATTTAGGGCGTACAAAGAAAGATCTCTCACGTCACATTTTCTGGGACTGCTTGCCTACATTATACCGAGTGTAGCAAGTGTAAACACAATCTCTTTTAGGTAAACCACGCTCTCCAACTTTTCCCAGAGGGAAATAAATTGTTTTGTGATTCCTATCTAAATCGTAGACTTGAAGATTGCAAACATGAAAATGATTATTTGTTGTATGTTTGTTGCTTTAAAATAAACAATGTATGCTTGCATTCATGCTTACAATACCTACTAATATTAGATATAAATGCGAAAGTAACTCTGTATGTCTGTCTCTTACGCTTTCACGCCTAAACTGCTGAAGCGATTTCAATGAAATTTCGTATAGAGATAGTTTGAGTCCTCGGGAAGGACATAATTATGCTACTTTCTAACCGACTACGCAAAAAAAGGGTAATGATTTTACGCGATAACGACTTCTACGTGAACAAAGCCGCAAGTAACAGCTAGTGCTTCATAAATAATATCCCTGAGTTACAAAACTGACTTCTCTTCGGAAAAACAACTTTAAATCACGCATCGCGCTTAACACAAATGAAATAAATACAGTACAGTAAAAAGAATCAGTTCCTTTAATACAAATACGTATATTGATTTCGTCAGTAAACAAAACTCTTGAATATCAACAGGTACGGGCTCTTTGTGGAATCGAGAATTTAAGACGCACTCACAAACAAATGTAAGCACATACAGATACAGTCACGACAAATCTCTTTCATTATGTCACACATTCCTTTTCTCGTTTTAATATTAGATTTTTTTTTTTCATTTAGACCAGTGCAGATAGCTTTTAAAATATAAAAAAATAGTAGTAGAATGAAACCTATTCCAAAAGGAAGAGAATGTGACAAAAATAACAGGAAAAATAATTTACCGGCAATCTGAGGTCAGGAAGTGAAAAATTAGGGGTTTTTAGGGGGGAAAAGGGGTTTTCTTGATTTCCGACAAAACTACAAGTCCTATGGAAAAATGTTAAATGGCAAAGTTGTAGGCAATAAAAAAATCTGTAACTTTTGGATTCACACTTTTTTGACATAACCTCAAAAAGTATGTCAAAAACTCAAAAAAAAACAAGTTTTTGAGTTTTTGATTATTTTCTTTTACTAAAATTTTTGTTTTTTTCATGAAAGTTGGCAAAAATCTTTCTTTTTATGTTCCTAATACACTGTTTTTTTGGTCCAAAATGTTTGTTTTTACACCTCATATTGACTTAATATCGCAAAAGCATCCAAATTTTCAATCAAAAAATCACCTGTCTAAATATCAGATATATTTTAAAAATTGGTAATGGTTTTTGTTACTTAAAATCTCTACTTTTTCATGATGTAAAAATATATATAGGATGAATTTTTAAAAAGGGATTGGATGGCCAAATCCAAAACTATAAGGAATAGCGGAAAATGAAAAATGCTCAGAGGAGTCACGAGCCCGATTTTAATGAAACTTAAAACCTCATCATTAGATTCTTGAAAAACCAATATTCCTAGCTGGGAATCGAACCCATTGACTTTGAAAAAAAAAACACCCTATATTATTACACCATACGATAGTGTTGGTATTAAGGCACTTATTCTGGGAAGTAAATGACATACGGCAAACTAAAGAAAAGTGCTCATCTTTAACAAAATACAATTTATTTTTCTTACGTTAACTGATTAATTGTTCAAAATGTAAACCATTGATTTCAATACATAGCTGGATTCGAGACCTCAAAGATCGTACTGCATTCAATATTATTGATTCCGTTTAGAATATTCTCCTAAGAATCATTCTGAGCATAATTTAAACATGGAATAGTAACGATCTATTCTGGAATTTCGAACGAAACTGAGGATTACTGATACAAAATTTATGAATTCTATTAAAATTCCAAACGTTCCTTAAATTTGCCGTACCTCGCAGAATAAAGCCCTACCAATTTTTAAAAAATATATATTTTGACAGGTGATTTTTCGATTGAAAATTTGAATGCTTTTGCGATATTAAGAAAAAAATCACTGCATTAGGAACATAAAAAAAAGATTTTTTCCAAATTTCATGAAAAAGCAAAAAAATTTGATAAAAGAAAAAAATCTAGAACTCAAAATCTTGGTTTTTAGAGTTTTTGACATACTTTTTGAGGTTATGTCAAAAAAGAGTAAATCCAAAAGTTGTAGATTTTTTTATTGCCTATAACTTTGCTTTTTAACATTGTTCCATAGGACTTAAAGTTTTGTCGGAAATCGAGAAAACCCCTTTTCCCCCCTTAAAACCCTCATTTTTAGGGTTTCGTAGCCAAATGGCAAAAACGGAACCCTTATAGATTCGTCATGTCTGTCTGTCTGTCCGTCCGTGTGTCACAACTACTTTTCTCCGAAACTATAAGGCCTATGCTATTGAAACTTGGTAACTAGATGTATTCTGTGAACCGCATTAAGATTCTTATATAAAACTAGAAAAAAAGCAGTAAATTTTGGGGGTCCCCATACTCAGAACTGAAACTCAAAATTTTTCTATTCATCAAAACCATACATGTGGGGTTATCGATAGGTTTTCAAAAATGCTATTGAGGGTTATAACATCATTATT
Source organism: Miltochrista miniata (assembly GCA_933228765.1). Taxonomy (NCBI): domain Eukaryota; kingdom Metazoa; phylum Arthropoda; class Insecta; order Lepidoptera; family Erebidae; genus Miltochrista; species Miltochrista miniata. The sequence continues at coordinate 28,183,484 of OW121755.1, forward strand.
TTCTAAAGTGAATAGTTTGAGCAAGAGATACTTCCAAAGTGGAAAAATGTGTCCCCCCCCCCCCCTCTAACGTCTAAACTAAGAGAATGATAAGTCTAAAAAGAATATATGATGTACATTGCCATAAAAACTACCAACGAAAATTAGTTTGAACGAGATAGAGCTGGTAGTTTTTTTTAATACGTCACAAACCGCAATTTTCGGTTAGAAAAATCACTACCACTGCGAACGTGTTAAAAAATCAATCAAAGTTATAACGAACTATAAGAACTTTTATATTATGTTACTTTCTGCTACGAAACCCTTCATGGGCGAGTCCAACTCGCTCTTGGCCGGTTTTTTCACTTCCCGACCTCAGATCGCCCGTAAATTATTTTTTCTGTTATTTTTGGCACATTCTCTTCCTTTTGCAATAGGTTTCATTCTACTACTATTTTTTTTACATTTTTTATCATTTTCAGAGGCTTCTGCACTGGTCTAATTGCACACATTCGATCTATAAAAAATAACGCTATGATTGATTCAATATACACACCTGCCAATTTGTGTGGTACCACCAACCAGCTACAATTTTTTAAGTGGTTGAAAGTATTAGGTCGCTATGATATGGATATCAGTAGGAGTCAGTAACGCTTTTTGACGTAGGCGTATAAGTGCAGGAATAAAAGATGAATTGATCTTCCTAGACTCTCAAGGTGATAACGTAACTATGATGTCTTAGAACTTCACTAAGTATCCAATAATAATCGACAACATTCAATCGAACTGTCATCGATTTTCCCTTCAAATCGAAATAGCTTAAAACCACCGTAAGTCTAGTAAAAGAAAAGGGTTCTATATATAAACTTACTCAAACAAATACACTTCAATGAGCGTAGATCCCTAGAGAGTACTACTGGGAGGAATGGCACTCCAATTTATGAGATATTTGGAAGTGACAAAGTACTCTCATCTACACTGCATGAACTACTAACCCGATTTGGAAAATTCTTCGCTGAGGAAGTTTATCTATACTAATATTATGTTTCGTAATCTCGTCCTCATTTTGTACTATGTAGTTTGCACCCTGCACCTACTGGCTGCCACAATTTTTAAAAGAAGAACGCAGTTTCTGTAAAAGATTTTTACTCGATGGTCCATCGTCACCTCTGTGCCTTAGGATCTGTCAATGTCATTGTACTTTTTTGTGCCGAGCGCTGTTCACGTTTCAGAATTATTTATTATTGTTTTTCAAGTTTTTTCGTTGTAAAATGGGAAAACACAAAAAGTAAATACATAACGAAGCATTAGGTGAACTAAGTGAGCGTTTACGAGAATCGGAGGAACGCATGTACAAGCGGAATCATCATAATTACGGGTAAGTTTTTTAGCAGGATCGGAGCAGGAGCAGCATTGCAACAGGATCAGATGTATAATACCTGAAACTTACATGCACATTATATGTAGAGTTTTCACGAGAGGTTAACCAGAAAGATATGTTTGTGTGTTGTATTCTACACAATAACCCCAAAATGAGCTTTCACGAGAGGTTAGCCGGTGGGTTAATATCAAGCGAAACATTATGGCGCACTGACTGGATCAGCGCGCTCCGAAGAGCCCCATAATGTAAATACAGTACTCAAAATCACTATTTGTGAATACAGTAATACTTGACTATTACACTGTTTCGTTGTGATGCGTGTTTCGAATACTTCCTAGAGCTTTCACGAGAGGTTGGCCATGGATTTAGATGCAGTAGTGAAAATTATCTTCTATTTTTATAGAAGACGAGTGCGAAACACGCTCCGGTCAGACACGTTCGAGAAGTCGGTTAACAAGTGTGCGATGCCGTTCGCCCCATGTACGAAGCCCATGCAGCAGTACCCGACAAGGCAAGACGCCTTGTCGTCGTTGCATCTCATCCTTATCAATGCCACATGTAACCGTGGTATTTTAACTAGGCTTAATATTCAGACTGAGAACAAGGGGGGGGGGGGAGTGACAACAAGGTCCTCCGCTGGGGAGACCGTATCCACTCAGACCCCAGGGATGAACAGCAGAAGCTATACTTGCCGGCTTGAAGTACTATTAGGCTAAGATGGTACACCCACTGCAAGTAATCCTATAGTATTTACATGAGGGTGTAGCCAGACTATGGACTGCCATACTCCAAAGTGGCCTCAGTCCAGAAATAAAATCAACTTAAATCGATAAACAGAGTCCCCCATCAAACTGTAGCCTCTTGATTCCACCGAAACTCAATGGAGAAGTGGCAGCTGCCATGAATAAGAGTGGCATCAAGAGTAACAAGAGAATAGGAGAACAACAACTTGTATTAGCGGCAACTATTACTACCATTGGGAGTGTTGAATGACATTATACGTACAAAAGATGAGCAACATATTGAAACATTAAGTGATTCAACGAGGTTATCATGTAATTTCTATCACACGCAGATCTCTAATACTGCCGGGATATGAAAGTATGAAAGAAATAAAAACTACAAAGATATGAAAGAGCTGATGGAACAGACCCCCATATCTGAGTATTTGTTCTGTGATAAACTTCAAGATAAAGTAAATGCCGTCAAGGCAGTGAAAAAGCCTGACCGGGAACTAAAAAATACTCTTACCCAGAGTAAACAACCAGCTAAAATGGTTTAATTTAAACTATCGGGGCCCCACAACGATCACAGATGATTAGACCGAGTGGGTCGAAGGTGAAGTCGAAGTTTCCGACGTATCCTGTGGCCAAGCCACAGACACGACCGAAGCGATCCCCGTCGAGGCAACATTACCGTCACCCCGACAGGATCATCAACGCCGTTGAACCAGGTACAGACGCGTATACTTTTCTAATCAATGGGCGGCTATTACCGCTATCCTTACTATAATAGGTGGATTAAAGGGTATACAATACCTTTCATGAAGGTTCCTGTACAAACTCTGGTCCATAAAATAATCAGTTTACTCAAAATGAGACCGACCTTATATCTGTAGAAATAGATAAGCTATTACAAATAGGTGCAGTAGAAATATGCTCTCATGCTGCTGGCCAGTATTTATTCACCATATATCTATACCCTAAACCAAATGGGTCGTGGAGATTTATACTGGACCTCAAAAACCTTAACGAGTTTATCTTCACAACTCATTTAAAATTAGAAGATTTGTAGCAACACTTATGACCCCAGGATGTTTCATGGCCTCAAAAAATGCATACGATTTACTGTCAGTAGATAAAAAGCATAGAAAATACCTTCGATATATTTAGACGATATTCTTTGCCTGGCGAATTCTTATGAAATGTGTTAAAAAATATATCCACTACTCAAAATATTTTAGAAAGCCTGGTTTTTTATAACAGAGAAATATATTATATAATACTTATACAGATATGTCATGTGTATCTAGGCTTCATATTGAACTCTGTCCAGTACACCATTTCACCTCTCCAGAATAAGATAGAATCTACATAGAAAACTTTACAAAATGTCAAGGCTAACCGTGATTCAAAATACTCGAATTCACCCAACTGTTAGGCGTGCTTATTGCGGCATGCCTAGCTGTAGAATGTGGTTGACTCTACACTGAAGTCATGGATAACTACAAAACTACAGCTCTAAAAAATAGTGATGAAAACTACAAGGCTTTTCTTACTATTTCAAATGAAATTCAATTAGACCTGGATTGGTGGTTTTCTCATATAAAAGACAATTATTGAAAAATTAAACAATTTGACTTTAGATTAGAGATTTCTCAGATGCTGCTGGTTCTGGATGAGGTTTGGCATGTAATGATATCAGAAGTCACGGTCACTGGACAGTTGATGACAAAAACATCACATTAACTACCTTGAATTGCTGGCAGCATTTATAGATCTAAGACATTTGCATCGGACTAAAGATGCTGCAAGGTCTTACTTAGGATAACAACATGACTGCAAAGCTTATATTAACGAGATGGGTGGTACTCGCTTCCGACATCTAAATGGCTTAGCGAGAGAGCTATGGCAGTGGTGTTAGAGAAGACAAACATGGGTGTAGGTATCTTACATTACCTCAAAAGACGATCTACCTCGTAAATTGAATGGGAACTATGTCACACAGCAAGACACAATTATTATGAACCTTGGTCAACCACAGATTGATTTTTTTGCGAAAAAATGTAATGCCAAATGCAAGGAATATGTGTCATGGCTCCTGATCCAGATGAATATTCTATTGAGGCTTTCGCTCTTAAGAGTTGTCCTGGGACATCCTTCCGAGAGCTTACTCGGGGCTCCCAACCATAGGCTGTTGAGCGTTACGTGAGGTTTTTAGTCGGTAGGAGACCGGCCATAGCATTCATGGTGGATTTTACCTCACGTTAACAAAAAAAAAAAAAAAAAAAAAAATCTTTTACGTTCTCCCCCCTTTTACACTAGTAAGCAGAGTATTACAAAAAATTAAGAGTAAAAAGGCTACAGGCATTGTTATTGTTCTGAAATGGCCTTCACAACCATTTTACCCGTTTTTTCACCTCCATGGTCATATTTGAAAAATTAATGTTAGAACCCCAATATGACTTATTGTTATCTCCTGCCAGGGCTCCACGTCCCTTATACAGAAGTCTCACACTGATTGCCGCCATATTATCAGGAGCGCTTTCATTAGAAGAGGAATTCCTCCTTGCTCATTAGATTTAATGTTAGTGTCCTTGTCGACCAAAACAAGGAAACAGTATGAGTCAGCTTTAAATCAGTGGATCATTTTTTGCATTGACCATGATGCGGATCCTCTTCAGGACTTAATGTCCATGTTCATATCATTCTTAACACTTAAGTATGATGAAGGACTATCATATAGCTCACTTAATTCTATGCGGTCTGCAATTTCGCTCATTTTGGTACCCCACCAGGGGACAAATGAGATAGTGACAAGATTTTTAAGGGAATATTTAGATTCAGACCAAAGATCTAAATATCGTTTTGGGTCATCTTTCTCACCAGTTCCCCAACGAGACCCTTAGTCTAGAACTATTTACCAAAAAATAGATCTTGTCACTGCTCATAGGATTCAGACCGTCTCTTATTTGTGTATATAATTTTTTCATTGATCTCGATAATATTAATATGAAAATTCCACAAATAATAAAGACATCCGCTTCTGGCAGGTCTCAACCTAATTTGATATTACCATTTTCTCAAGAAAATATTGGCTATCTGTCCTTCAAAAACTGCTTTATGTTATACGGATGTTACAAACAGTTTAAGAGGAAATTGAAAAACGTTAATCATGACAACAAGAAAGCCTATGCCAACATCACCGCGACCATTAGCAGGTGGATTAAGCAAGTTTTAACAAACAGTGGGATAGATACTCCCAAACTTAATGCACACTGCACGAGACATGCTTCTACCTCAAACTCCTCAAAGGCTTCCGAAGGAGGTAATAGTTCGGAGGTCGCGAGAAAAATGGCAGGCTGGATTACACACTTTTCCACTATTGCCAGGTTTTATAAAAGGCCTATTATAAGTAATCTGAATGCCTTTGCAAAGGCTGTGTTCATGCATACATACATTTCCATTAGAAATTATCATTATGGTTATACTAATATTCAATACAAAATTTTGAACGAAATACTGAACCAGAATGTTACATTTATGATTACATAGTTTCATTTTATTTTAATGCTATGTTAACAATTAAGGTTAAAATGAAACTGGTTCAAGACAGAATGTTAGATTACCTACTTCATTCACAATAATAAATTTATTAAAATAACAATACAACTTCTTCTTTGAACATCTACATAGTACAAAATGAGGACGAGATTACGAAACATAATTAAATAGATCGGACTAACTTACCTAGTGACGTCCGATCCTCAATTATGTGAAGTAATCTCGTCCTCATTCCAGTCCCAGCCCACCCCTGGGATGATAATCTTATAATTTCTTTTTTCGGAATGGATTCTCACCCAGGAACCCTTCGGAAGTTGTATTCATACTTTGAAAAAAATGACATTGACAGATCCTAAGGCACAGAGGTGACGATGGACCATCGAGTAAAAATCTTTTACAGAAACTGCGTTCTTCTTTTAAAAATTGTGGCAGCCAGTAGGTGCAGGGTGCAAACTACATAGTACAAAATGAGGACGAGATTACTTCACATAATTGAGGATCGGACGTCACAAGGTAAGTTAGTCCGATCTATTTAATTATAAAGAAGTAAAGTTTGTGTGTTTGTTAAATTGTAAGGGGTATCTCGGGATCTACTGAAACGATTTTAAAAATTGTTTCACCAATAGAAAGCTACGTTATTGTGGAGTGTCATAGTCTATATAGCATCACGCTACAACGAATAGGAGCGGAGCAGTAATAGTAAATGTTTCAAAAACGGGGAAAAAGTTATTCCTTTTGAGAGCTTCGTTGAGTGTGCTGCGTAAATATTTATAGTTATGTAAAAAAACTGTACTACAAAATTGTTTCTCTTAAAAAGGTTCTAAAAAAATTTCGCGATAGCATGTGTCCATCTTTGGGTTGGTGCACAATAACCATTTTAATGGCAATCAATTTTTTTCTACAATAATGCCACGTGATACCTCTTTCAAAAACGAAATTGTTCTTAAAAATAATGCGATGGAAATACACGCGACGAGAAATCTTTCTCTCTCTCTCTCACGTAGTATTGAATATTAACGACGAGACGCTACGGGAGTAAACGCAACGCGACGGGAGTAAATGCGACGGGAACAGGTAAGGTAATACTATTTCTTATGTGGCGCAAACGAAGTTGCGCGGGTCAGCTAGTATGATATACAATGATGCTACTACATTCCCAAGGGAGCGGAGCAGATACCGTAATGTCAAAAAATCTGGTCGACTTACCTACACTATTTGAAACTTAATTAAGTGGCATGCATGGGTTAGAGGTGGTTGCAATGGAAGTTTGAAGTATGCTGCGAAGCCGGGAGGTACAGCTAGTAGGAATATGTTCTGCAATGTGCGCAAATGTGTCATTCATTCTTAGACCATATATCACGGGACTAGCCTTTGCGAACCACCGCATACAAAAATATTCTGCCAGTTTTCATACAAATGAAGGGGGAAACACAAAGACATATAAAATTTCATTGCATTTAAAAATGTATTAATCGACAAACGCGTAATGGCTGTTGTGTGTTAATTGTTATTGTACAGTCAACTACAATGAAATGTACTAGTTTAATCATATAAAATGATGTATTGATGTACAGTGCTTTTATAAAGCCAAAAGACCAAATGGTCATGTGCAATGGCAGAAAACAATGCTTAAGTAAGGCGCATCCTGTGGTTAGATGATCTAAGCATTCATTACATGCCATGTCAAGTACTGGTTAGCAATATTATTTTTAAACTACCGCGGTTTTTTACACTCATACTGTGAGTCCAACCGCGACCACGGGCGCTCCAACGTGCTCGAAACGTCGGTGTGAAAATGTAAGTAAATGTATTTCGGGTGAAGTCCCGAGTTCTATAAGGATGGTTAGCAATAGTTTCTCCGTCCGTGGTTTACATAAAAACAACCATCGAACTCCATAAAAAATTTACCACTCCACGTGACAGTCCTTCACAGAAGTTATTGCATTATTAAAAATATGATATTAGATAACACTGTCCATATATTGCAATAAACTGGACTGACGTCAGAACTCCAGATTTTATCATGTTGCCATGGACGGGACCGCTTTTAGGTTAGTACTAAAACGCGCAACACCGCAGCGATGCGAACACTAAAAGACAATGGAATACTTTTATTTATATTGTTGATTGACGGCACTTGGTGGAACTTGCTGCACATATTGAAAACGACACTTGTTCTATTCCACAATATTTATTATTATAAATCTGACCGGTTTCGCTTCACAGCATTTTCAAAGGTCTAGACGGAAGGACACGGTATTACTGTCTCAAAATGAGAGAGAGAACAATGGAATACATGGATGGATATCTATAACATTTGAAGGTTGCTCTCGACTTTCCTGGGTGACAAGGTAGTAGACTTGGTACCAATAGTTCAGGAGTATACTACACTCTTTAAAAAAACATGTCAACCTGTGGGGGAGAAATCGGATGTGACAATAAAACGTAAATTGTAAGTCATCACGGTTCGCCTGGTAGATGTAAAAAAAGAAAATCACTTTGTATCGAAAACTTAAAATTCATAATTCAATATCAAAAAATCCAAAAATCTAAATCCTGTCTGCGTTTCCAATACATCTAACTAAGACTCTTCCTATTCCGCAAAAATTCAGTTTGCCCCTCGGCAACAATTTTTTTTACATTCTTTTGAACACAGAATCTCCTTAAGATGTTCTGCGTTCGAGATAAAATATAGATTCGGAGAGGTACAAAACACGGCATAACCTTTATTCGCCGTATTTATCCTCAGTCTAAACTTTAGACCCTAAACTAGATCTAAATCAACTAGAACTAAATCTAAACCTAAATTAGACTCTAAAGCTATAAATATAGCACTTGATACTGTTTCTAAAAGGCATTATTAGGTGTGCTATTGTTTAATTTCAAATTTCCAAGTAAATCTCAAGTTGTTAGATAGTTTCATTAGTTTTGAAGTGTTGTAGAACCTTGTTGATAACAAAAACTAGAATATTCAGAAATACCGAAGACTTGTACCTAGTAGTTATTTGAAAGGTACACAATCAAGTTTAGTCGTGAACATTTAGGTAATATTAATAAACCTAAAAGCGCTCCAGTTTCGCTTTAGAGTAGCAATACCTACTATTAATGTTGGAGATAATTAATTACTTTATTACAGTTGTTTATGGTGCAGCGCAGACGACAGACTTTTGTGCGAACGTCAAGCGATGGATCTGGGCTGCCATTATCATACTCGTAGTGTCGTGTAACTTGACAAGTGCCGGTAGGTGGCGCCACGACTTAAAGGTGAAAAATTTCCTTTGTTGCCCGTGGCACTACTGCTTGGCACTACCAGTAGTGTCACGGGAAATTTTACTTTCCCGTGGCACTACTGGTAGTGCTACGGGTTATTGTACATTTACGTTGACACTACCATTTGCCAGTAGTGCCACGGGAAATAATATTTCCCGTGGCACTACTAGCAAATGGATTACTAAAACAAATGAAGATCGCCAAAACAAATGAGGATCGCCAAGACAAATGAAGATCGCTTAAACAAATAAACATCGTAGAAACAAATGAACATCGCTAAAACAAATGAATATCGGTCAAAACAAATGAAGGTCGCTAAAACAAATGAACATCGTAAAAACAAATGAATATTAGTAAAATCAAATTAAGGTCGCTAAAACAAATGAACATCGTAAAAACAAATGAAGGTCGCTAAAACAAATGAACATCGTAAAAACAAATGAATATTGGTAAAAACAAATGAAGGTCGCTTATACAAATGAAGATCAGTTCTAGGTGAGGCCGCAGTGGTAGCCATAAGGTATGTTGGGAGTCCTGGGGTATTCTTACGAGGGCTTACCCGGGACTCCCAACCGTAAGCTGTTAGGCAGGGCACATGAGGTTTTTAGTCGGCAGGAGTCCGGCATAGCATCCATGACGATTTTCCCTCACGTAAAACAAAAAAAAATCAGTTAAACAGATCAAAAAAAAAAGAAATAATATAGTTATATAAAAAATAAATAAATAACAAATATTGAATATTTTTTATTTTTAGCTCGAAAAAGAAATTAAACAAAAGTTATGATGTCTTATAATAAAATCAAGTTTCCATGTTTCCATGCAAATTTTAATGATTTGCTTATTAAGTTTAGGCTTTCTAAGGTAGCGATGCGAAAATACTATGGCAAAAGGTCTTTATTGTAAAATTGAGGCCTATTACATTAAAATGGTACTCAGCATACGACAAAAGCCCTTAAACGATACTCATCATGAATTTTTGTGATTTCGGCGCGGCGGCCATATCGGATTGCAAAATTATCATGTGATTTGTACTCAACATACCAAAAACCCCCTTAAACGATACCGATCATGAAATTTTGTGATTTCGGCGCGGCTGCCATATTGGATTCCAAAATTATCATGTGATTCTTACTCAGCATACCAAAAACCCCCTTAAACGCGGCGGCCATATTTGATTGCAATATTAACCTGAAATTCGTACTCGTACTACTATTTTTTTCCCAAAAGCATTTGACATCTTAGATCGTATGTCTACCTATTTTAAAATCCGGACCAGTGTGCGGCCGGCCAGCCTCAACGAAAAAGCGCATTGATGTTACAAGTTGTATCAAAACATTACACATTGTATCATTACAAGGTGCGCAAAGCGCATTGATGTCACGAGTTGTATCAAAACGTTACACATTGTATCATTACAAGGCGCGCATTGTAATGCTCGGTTCTCCTCCCTCACTGATGTAACCTCGTCTTGAATCATTACAAGGTGCGCATTGCAATGCTCGGTTCACCTCCCTCACTGCTGTAATTCTCGACTCGTAACGTTACATTACGCACGAATGCTCCCGGTGAGGAAGCGCCTTAACTGGAATATATTTATTACATACATGTACACGGGGAATCTGTGGGTTACGGTTATAAAACATACTTTTTAAACCTAACTCCTCCATATCTCAAAGAACGCTTTAAGTTCTTACGTGACACTCATTCTAGGTCCCTAAGGTCGTCTGAGACTCTCACGCTTGATATGCCGAAGCATTCCACAACATTTATGGACAAATCATTCACTGTGCAAGCTGTGCGTTTATGGAATGCATTGCCTACTAACATCAAACGGGCACAAACTCTGCAAAATTTTGTCAAGTTGGTTAAGGAGCACTACTTGTCGCTTTGAGAAGACAATATTATTACACTGTGTAGGTATATTGTGAGATTGTACAGGCATTATACATATATGTGTAAGTGTGTATGTGTAGGTATGTAATGATTTTTGTTTCATTTATTTTTATTTTGTTTTTTTTTGTGAAATTCGATATGAACTGTATTGGTACTACATCATATAATATTGTGTAGATACAGCAGCCCCATAAATAAATTTCATTAGTAATGAACTTAAGTCCATCCAATGGCTGCCTGGCAGAAATCACAAATTGTGATAAGGCCGCCAATTGTACAACATTGTAATTTAGTTGTGTGTTAATTTCGCTGTCTATTTTTGTGCTATGCTGTACAATAAAGAGTATCTATCTATCTATCTATCTATCTATAAAATTCACGGTCGGCAATGTCCGTGAATTTCCGATGCCGATCGTCATTTGTTTCACTGATCTTCATTTGTTTTATCGATCTTCATTTGTTTTATCGACCTTCATTTGTTTTGCCGATCTTCATTTGTTTCACTGATCTTCATTTGTTTTATCGATCTTCATTTGTTTTATCGACCTTCATTTCTTTCGCCGCTCTTCATTTGTTTCACTGATCTTCATTTGTTTTGCCGATCTTCATTTGTTTTACCGATTGTCATCATGGGACCATGTAAGAACATGTTCGCTCTTGATTTGATATGTTTGGTATTTAGTAGTGCCATTGGTAATTGGTAGTGCCATGGGAAATTATACTATATGGATTTAATCAGCCAATAGGAACGGTAGTGCCACGGGAAAGTAAAATTTCCCGTGACACTACTGGTAGTGCCAAGCGGTAGTGCCACGGGCAACAAAGGAAAAATTTCATAAGATCCACGCGTGGTTCGACCCCCAGCAAGGGAAGACTGATAGTCAAAATGTTTTCGACATTTTGTTTCAATAATGTGGTAGTAGATATGACGAAAGTTTTCAATAACGGGTAGCCACAACCTCTCTCACTCCGTGTAATCACGAGCGAGAAAATCGCAGCTATATTATCTCGTACGTATATTTCTATACACTCTCTATGAACCTGTCTACACACGGCGATATTATCGCGACGAGAAATTGTATGTACCTACTAATTGTATGATGGGCCACACGAAGAACTTTTCAAATCGGGTTAGAAGGTTCTTGCAGCGCGAATGTAGCGCCTCTGATGTTGCAAACGTTCATAGACTGCGGTGACCACCAGTCCGCCTGGTACCACCTTAGTGGTATAAAAAATATCACCGCGATTCTCTTGTTCGTGTAGACGGCCCCTTAGGCTTATCTTTTACGTGAAACCAAGTATAACTAGTAAAATGCGTAGGTTTATAGCCTGGTTTCTGTGTTTGCATAATACACACAAAACGTGTGGAAACATAACCTATATTCTACGACACTTAGTACAAAGCTAAGACGGGTACGGCTAAAATGCAAAATAGCTCCATTATATCCTGCTAATCCTTCTCAAGCAAATCGCGAAGCGTTCTCATTCTCACAGTAAAAGCTTAAAGGATTTCAGCGAATTTCAAGCCGCGATAGCTTATATCTAGTATCCTGGTTTAGCGTATAAAGTAATATTATTACAAAACCCTTTTATATAAGCTGTGGTTAGAATTGAATGCACGATTGAGGGCTTTGAGCCTACTCTACGAAAATACTAACCGATGTGGTTAGAAAATATAATTATTTCACTTCTAAAATAGCGCCGTCAAGAAATAAGTAACCTTTGCAATCGATACATTAGCCCTGGCAATGGAGTTAGCAACAACCACACATCCGATTCACCTCCGAAAGTACCTACCTATAGTTAAAACACACACTAGCTATAGTGGAATTCAACAGACCTAAATAATATAGTAAACAAAGAAATTGGATCTCGACTACTCCATAATTACTTACATTTAATTATCAATCCTGATCATAGTCGTTTCAAGGAACTCTAGTTATAGTCCAAGATCCCAGACGTCACTCATTTTCTGATGGACAAAATATATACGAGTGATTAGTGGTGGGGTGTACTATGATCATATGACTAGTTGCTACTTTGGCCAGGGGGCCAATTTTCAGGTAGCAATTAATCAAGGTATATAAAAACACTGCTTCTTCACAAGACGGTTACCAGTTTCAAATCTACCAGTGACATTACCTACATTTTACATAAAGATAAAATAACCAATTTTCCTGTTGCATTATTGACCTTATTTAGTATTGAAAACGAACAATTATTATATATTTAAGAAGCTTAAGTAACGACAACCAAAAATGTGTGACTCAGAAGAACAAATCAGCCCAAATAACATAACATTTCGCAAACACAAAACGAATGTATCCATTGACTCCATTGAACTGACATACTCCTCCCCGACGCAAAATCTACAGTATAGGAGCCTCCGGGACGGTGCTGATGTAGATAATTTTAAGGAAAAAATTAAAAGATTAGAAAAAGAACTACTAAGCGCACATAAAGAAATTGAAAATTTACTAACCGAAAATACCCTGCTTAAAGAAAAATCTGCGACTCAACTGAGACAAATATCATGCTTAAAAGAATTATACAACGGGACACCAACTAGTTTACTAAAAAATAAGCTGATTGAAACCACTTGTAAAGGGACTCCACTGAGTAAAACTTATTCGTGCAATAGAGAATACTCCACTATTAAATCAACAGCTGTTACAACTATTGCTTCAAAAACAACCAGCTTAAACAGAAAAAAGTCATGCCAAAACAAGAAATATCCCAAGAAAACTGAAATAGTTTGTAAGAAAACACTTGACTTTACTGAACACCTGAAAGAAACCAACACCCTACCTGCACAACATCAAACACAAATATGACCAGTGAAAAACAAAAAATTGTGTTATTGGGAGATGAATACCTACAAGGAATCACAACACATTTCATTAGGAGCAGAGAGAGAACTTGGAACAACAACTATTCTGTTTCAGCTTTTGTGAAACCTGGTGCACAAAGTTCACAGGTACTGTGTGGCACGGACAGCCTAGTTTCTAAACTAACAGGTAAGGATATTGTAATTATTTCAGTTGGTTCAAATGACAAAAACCCTTTTAAATTATTGTCAGAGTTGAGTGTATCACTGAACAGGTTGAGTTTATGTAAACAGGTATACCTATTGAAAATACAGAATAACCCATTTCTAAATGAAAAACTCTTAAACAATCATATAAAGTTATTGTTAAAAAATTTTAGGAATTGTAAATTAATAGACATTTATGAAAATTATAATTATAGATATAGTAAAACTAGTTCTATTGGGGGAGCTAACATAAATTACATAAAAGCCTTTTGCTTCAAGATGAATATAGAGATTGACTATTTACAGTATAACAGTGTGTTCTTAAACAAAAATAAACTGTTACATACCACAGCACCATCAATTTTCAAAAAATACAAACAAAATACCATATTACACTACTACAAGCCTGTTAAGCCAGATGTATTAGTGCCTAAGCCAGAAATATTGGTATATAATCCCACAAACCATCTAACCCATTGTCCTACACTAAAACAGACTAACTACACACAAAATAACTATTCCTTTCGTTAGAGAATTCAAAATACTCTATCAAAACACTCAAGGTCTGAATAATAAACGCGATTTATTGGCATCAATAACAGACGAGATTGCAATACATGCACTTTGTGTAACTGAAACATGGATCACCGCAGCAAAAAAAGATTTATTAACACTTGAGGGATTTAGTCTAGCTGCAGCTCATTATCGAAAAACCTATGATTGTGGCGGGGTAGCTATATTTCTAAAACATAACATTGAGTACAAAACAAGACAGGACATTACAGATATGAGCATTGAATACATATTTGAAACATGTGCTGTAGAGCTTATAAAACTAAACATTTTAATTATTGTCATATATTGGCCAGAGGAGAATAGGGAAACTGAGATATTCTACAGCTCTCTAGAAAATTTATTAAAACTAATTGCTGTAAAGGACTCTTGTAAAAATATAATAATAGGTGGAGATTTCAATATCAATGTCCTGAAAAAAGACAAATCATCTTCTACTCTCTTGAATACAATGACAAGTTATAACTTTCGCCAAATGGTTACAGAACCCACTAGAATAACTTCTAAAACTGCCAGATGTATAGACCTGGTATTTTGGAACACACCGTTGAAGAATGCTGTGAGGGTGGTCCAGCTGGGTGTAAGTGACCACAAGGGGGTGTTGGTTGCCCTACCAACTGACAATAAAACACTGAACAGTAGGAGGATTTGGAAAACATACAAAAGGATATTCAATAAACAAAACATTACTAAATTTAAGTGTAAGTTAGCACAAATAAATTGGGCAAAATTAATTCATTTTGATAGAAACATAAACGAAAACTACAATTCATTTCACAACATTATCCAAGCTTTGCTAAATGAATGTATACCTAAACAGCAAATAAAAATTAAAGAAAATAATGTAAAAGCATGGTTAACGAAAGGTATAAAAATGTCATGTAAACATAAAAGGCAATTGAAAATATTAACTACCAAAAGTACAAATCCTGTATTACGTAATCACTACAAAATGTATGAAAAAGCTCTTAAAAAAATAATAACAACTTCAAAAAAAATTTCGTTTATTAAAAAAATGGAGAAATCAGATAATAAAACGATTGCCATGTGGCAAGTAATAAAAGAACGTACCAATAGGTTGGCCAAAAAACATAGAGAAAACATAACTTTGAATGTCTGCGATAGGTTGACAGATGATGGCAGCACTGTCGCTAATGCGTTTAATGATTTCTTTGTGTCGGTGGGAAGACAAAGTCTTCTACAAAGTGGATTAGACGCACCTGGCCACTACGTGACTGCATCTAGTGAAAACAGTATATATCTGAGACCAGTAGATTCAAGTGAAATGAAGAATATAATAAAACAACTTAAGAATAAACATAGTTCTGGCCACGATGAAATCCCATCGACGCTTGTAAAGTCCTGTTTGGACGAATTTGTAATACCTTTGACTGTTCTTATAAACCAATCCCTAGCCGAGGGGGTGGTTCCAGATCTATTAAAAATTTCTATTGTAAAACCAATACATAAAAAGGGTGATAAATCTAATACTGAAAATTATCGACCGATAGCGCTGCTTTCCACGTTCTCAAAGATATTTGAAACTGTTATGTCAAAGCGCCTATATAACTACTGTGAAAAGTTTAATATATTTAACAACAGTCAAAACGGCTTTAGAAAATATAGGTCGACTACATTGGCGGTTTATAAATACATACAAGAAGCTTTAAGTATAATAAATAAGAAAGAATATGCAATCGGGATCCTGCTGGATATGAGCAAGGCATATGATAGAGTATCCTATAGAATTCTGCTAAGCAAACTGTATTCTGTAGGGGTGAGAGGAATAGCACACGACTGGTTTACCTCCTATCTAAAAAATAGAGTCCAGTATGTTGAAGTGGAGTACTATTCACAAAAAGGTCAAATTGACCAAATCAGATCACAAAAAGCAGATATCTTCATGTCTATACCTCAGGGTAGTGTTTTGGGTTGTATTCTATTTTTGATATATATTAATGATTTGCCTAAAGCAGTAAATGTGCAGACAATTCTGTTTGCAGACGACATATCAATTATTTTCCCCTGTAAAGATATAACAAATTTAAATACAACTTTGGACCGGAACCTCTCTGAGGTAGTAAGGTGGATGGATGATCATAACCTAGCTATAAATTTTAATAAAACTAGATTAATGCAGTACAGACCACACCAGAAAAAGGAACTACCTATTAATTACACATATAAAAATATAAAAATTGAATGTGTTAACGAATTTACATTACTGGGACTGACAGTGGATACTTTCATTAACTGGAAAGCTCATATAGAAAGTATATGTAGCAAATTGGCAAGATTTACATATGCATTATATGAACTGAAAAAGGCAACAGACTTGAACACAGCCATGACAGCATACTATGCTTATGCCTATTCCTGGTTTAACTATGGCATCATACTGTGGGGTAATAGTGTCAATGCTGAGAAACTATTCATCCTGCAAAAGAAGTGCATTAGGATTATGGCAAATGTAGATGGGATGGATAGCACTAAACCACACTTTAAAAGTCTCAAAGTTCTCACATTGACGGGCATGTATATACTGGAAGTTGGTAAATTTGTCAGAAAACAATCGTCTCTGTTCCCATTGGCAAGTGAGCAACGGCCACAACAACGCAATCTACGCTATAAAAATAAACTAGCTGTACCAAGCTCCACAATGACTTTATTCAGCTCGGGACCCTATGCCATGTGCGTTAAAATATATAACAGAATTCCAAATAATATTAAAGAACTAGAAAGCGAAAATAGGTTCAAGAACACACTGCAAAGGTTCCTAATTGAGAAATGTTATCTATATATATAAAAATCAATGCCACTTTTCGTTGTAATTTTATAACTTAAGAACGGGCTGACCTATCCAAACCAAATGTTTAGCCTTTGTTCGGACTATTTAGTAGATGGTTTATGTGAAGTTTGCACAAAATCCGTCGAGTGGTTCTTCATTTATCACGCATACGAAGTAGCGCGGGTCAGCTAGTTATAGCATAGATGAATATCTAAAAGACAAATAAATTGATTTGTAATTTATGTAGAACCTTAAAATAAAATAAAACAATGATTTAAATGGAGGTAAAAATGGGTATATAGAATAATGTAAAGTAGGCATGTACATGCAACGCAACTTATAAATAACAGTAATAATTCTATATTATTGACTGCCTAAATGAATGTTTTTTATGTAAAGTGAATGGAGATAAAAATGGGTATATAGAATAATGTAATGTAGGTATGTACATGCAACACAATTTTATAAATAACAGCAATGATTCTATATTATTGACTGCCTGAATTAATCCTTTTTTTTTTATATAAAGTGAATGGAGGTAAAAATGGGTATATAGAATAATGTAAAGTAGGTATGTACATGCAATGCAATTTTTTGTAAATAACAGCAATGATTCTATATTATTGACTGCCTGAATGAATGCTTTTCATATAAAGTGTTAAGATTCTAAGAATTTAATTTATTGTGCACTTAATGTAAAATATTAAGATGTGATAATTTGAATTTATTTACTTACTATAGGAAAGATGATAGTGTGATATATATAGTGTACAATTTAAAATACTTATTTAATTGTATTAATTTTAATTTATTATGACAATATAAGAACATTGGGAGATTTATGATGTAGGTATGCAAAATGTATTTACTTATTTAAATGATTGACAGCATTAATCTTTATGTTACTGACTGCCTAATCTAAATTTTAATTTTAATTGTTGAATTTGTTTTTTGACTATATTTTATTTGACAATTCGAATTTGTTATGTAGGTATATTAAATTCAATTTTATATTATATTGCTGCGCCCTAACAGGGTCCACACTGAACAAAGTGTAACTTAAATTGACATCTATCACCATGTAATGTACTGTGGAATGGCAAATAAAATACTGAATACTGAATACTGAATACTGCTCACGTCACTTAAATTCTGATAGCTGATTTTAACATATATTTTACACAATATCGTTAAAAATCAGTATTCATTACTCCCAGACCCATGCGTTCGGCGGTTTTACGTTACAGACGCTTCAAAGCTCTGAAAAAAATTCATTAAGGTCACTTATTTTCTGATGCTTGATTTTTATATATGTTATTCAGACAACTATTTTAAAACGTTTTGCAAACGGACATACCGATCCAAGGGGCCAAACATTCCCCAGACCCAATTTTAATGTCGCTGAGAGTATGGGCGCGGGCATTATCCGTGCGTATTATGCGTGTATGTAGCATCTAATCGAAGTCGGAATTAATATTGAAATGTAAATAAAAATGCATAAGTACCTATTAGTACCTACCTAATTAACACCTGTCATTTTAAAATTTACTTTTCGTATTTGTTTTATTTAATAGAGAATTAAGTTTTAAAGGTAATAATTTGAAAATCACGTAAATAATCAATGATTAACATTGAGAAAAGTGCTCGTCTGAATGCAATAATTATAGAATTGTGCCTTACTAACTGTTTTATGAATTTTTCTTTTTAATCGAATTAATTTTAATTTTTTAAAGTAAATATCAAGAGGTTTACAAAGTATTAATAACTAGCTGAGCCGCGCAACTTCGTTCGCGGCACATGAGAGTTAGAAAAAGAGAGGTTTATTAATATTTTGAGTAATATAATGTTTCCCGTCGCATTTACTCTCGTCGCGCCTAGTCCCGTCGCGTCGCTTATATAGGTACATGAGAGCTGACCCGCACAACTTCGTTTGCGTCACATGAGCGAGAAAGATAGAGGTGTAGTATTAATATTTAAGGTGATATAATGTTTCCCTTCGCACTTACTCCCGTCGCGTCGCTTATA
This sequence comes from Miltochrista miniata, assembly GCA_933228765.1. Taxonomy (NCBI): domain Eukaryota; kingdom Metazoa; phylum Arthropoda; class Insecta; order Lepidoptera; family Erebidae; genus Miltochrista; species Miltochrista miniata. The sequence goes on from OW121755.1 coordinate 28,202,710, forward strand.
TTCATTAGAGCTGACCCGCACAACTTCGTTTGCATCACATGAGATTGAGAAGGAGAGAGGTGTGGTATAAATATGTAAAGTGATATAATGTTTCCAGTTGCATTTACTTCCACCCGTCCTTTTTTTGATACGGAACTCATGTGTGTCCGACTCGCACTTGGCCGGTTTTTATCGTTTAGTTGATTTTCTACCACCTTAGACCATGTTTATCTACTCACGTCGCTTCACTCATACTTCAAAACTTATTAAAAGGGGTTATTGTAAGTGAACCTTAAAAGATAGGCATATGCTGTTGAGGACATTTTTTTGTAACTTTTAAAGGGGAACATTTTTGTAATAAAAAAATTCCACGTAACTTTAACCATTTACTGCAGTGGAAGCTCTCAAAAGAAATAAATTTTCCCCGTTCTCGAAACATTATTTATGGCTGCTCCGCTCCTATTTGCATTAGCGTGATTTTATGTCACCATTAGCCATCCTCAATAAATGTACTATTAAACTGTAAAGTAATTTTCGAAATGCAACCAGTAGTTTCTGAGATACTAGGACAAACAAACTCTTCAGTTTTATAATATTGTGACTGGTACGTTGTAAACATCACACATACATTTTTGTACTATGTTAAATACACGTTCTACTTCGTCTACATCATCGATCAAATTCAACGTGCCAAGAGTGAGAAATGCTTGTTGGTATTTTTCATTTTTTTTAAGGATACTAAACGGCCTTTGTTTTTCCTTTCTGAAAAATGCGGGATTATAATCGCATCCAGTAACAGCATGAAATCCTGGTAGACTTCGACATAAAGACGCAGTGGCGGATTTACAAATTTGCCGCTAGTAGGCCATTTAATTTTTGCCGCCCCTACTGACTTTTGAAATTCAATACGTTAGTTTAATCCCGTTATTATGTATGATTGTGAACTTAATGATATTTCTGTCAGTTCCTAGATTATTTTTGCAACCCGCTATGTGCTGAAGAGTTTAATGTTGACCTAACAAGTTTATTTGACAGGCAAAACAAAAAAACCCCGACTTTAAAGCGTAAAACCTCTGTAACTTTTAAACGGCTCAATCGATTTTTAACCGACTTCCAAAAAAGGAGGAGGTTATCAATTCGTCTGTATTTTTTTTTATGTTTGTTACCGGCAAATCGCTTGAAAGAGTTAACCGATTTTGATGATTCTTTTTTTATTTGAAAGCTGGTGCTTCTCATGTGGTCCCATATACAGGAAGTCAGAATCTGATGCTGGGATCCTGGAGAAATCGAAGAAATCGCTCGAACCGAGGCAATTCCTTAACGAATTACAGCAGTTACCTTGTGTTTGGGCTTGATTAATTTGTATTGGTGAGAACATTACCCCTAGACAGATTATATTTTCAGTCCACCCCTCACTAAAAATAATGTAAAAAAAAAATTAACAAAAAAAACCGACTTGAAACAAAAACTAAAAAAATGAAAAATAAAATTAACTTAGCACAAAGTAATAGGTAGTATATTTAGGTTTATCAGATATTATTGAATTTAAACTGAAGGGGTCCTTCGCTGTTTGACACCACGAATTATTGACACCGCGGTGTCAATCACAGAAGAACGTTTTTTGAATTGGCTGTTTGGCACCACGGTGTCAATCGACGAATACCTTATATAAGAAGAAAGAAGAAGAAGAAAGAAGATATGACTTCGTTGATTGACACCATGATGTAAAACAGCAAAGGACGGCTCATTGGCATTTTTATTATAACATAACAATCATGCACAAGTGTTTAAAAGATTTTTATCATCAATTTGCATAATTTACATTTACCAACATTTAATATCAATTAAGGTCAAAATACCTAAAAATAATGCAATCCGATTTGGATAGGTTAGGTTAGAAGGTTAGAAGGTTCGTGGTTATTTTTTTTATAAATTAAAGTAATAGTTTTGTAGTATAAACTATTATTTTAATTTATAAAAAAAATAACCACGAAGGCTAAGGCGGGAGCGGAGCGGAGCGGAGCGGAGCTCCCGCCATTTTAACCTAACCTATCCAAATCGGATTATTTGAAGTTAGATATTATAGAACGTAGTCATAGGAACAATTTGATTGTAATTGTTGTTTTAATAACCGTTTTCTTTTCGCCAGTACACAAATCACACTTGACCTTTAAATTGTTGAAAGTGGTCCAAATCAACAGTTTTACACCATGGTGTCAATCGACGAAAACAAAATAAGATATTCGCCGTTTGACACCACGGTCGCAAATTATTATGAAAATGGTCCCAAACAGCCAATTCAAAAAATGTTCTTCTGCGATTGACACCGTGGTGTCAATAATTCGTGGTGTCAAACAGCGAAGGACCCAAACTGAAGTTGGTGCCAATATTTCTATGAGAGATTAATAATACCTACCGAAACCCATAGTTTTACTTGGCGCCGATTTCAGCCTTACATTTAATAATATCTGATAAATCTAAATATACTACCTATTACTTTGTGGTAAGTTATTTTATTTTCATTTTTTTAGTTTTTGTTTGAAGTCGGTTTTTTTTTGTATTTTTTTTTTTTTAACTAAATTCGACATCTGTAGAATTTGTAGGTACTTCAGCGACAATAACACATGGAATCTCATTTTTGGATCTGAAATTTGTCGGATTACAAGGTACTCTTATGTAAAAAATTCCGAACTATAGGGGTCTTGGTGAGCACTCTATAATCCGACAAATTGGATATTCCGACACTGCCCTGCAAAACGTTTGGCCGATTACCGCGGGTCTACTGTTAAGCCGCCGTCTTAAGGCTATGTAGCGCCAGGGTGCGAAGCTCAGATTGCGCCCCCCCCCCCCCCCCGGCCAACAAAAAAACTAAATAAATTTTTGATGTTTCATTTTTGTTGTTACACCGGCAACAGTAATAAATTATCTGTGAAAATTTCAACTGTCTATCTGTTTGTTGCCGCTGCCGCTGCCGCTGTAACAACTAAATAACAAATTATTATTTATTAGGTAGGTATAATACCTACATACATATTGCCGCTCATACATGCAGACTTTAAAATTGTTCTCTGCCAAGCTCATATACTAAGTAGCTTGATAGTGTATCTATGTAGACCTGACCACATGAAAATTTTAATTTCACCTAAGTTTTTCTATTTTTGTATTTCTGAATTTGATAGTTTCTCGTTTTGCCTGTATAAACATGAGGATTTGATTTCTTTTCTTTTCTGAAATTGCACAAAATCAAGCCCAAGTAAAGTCAATCAAATTAGCCTATTCCAGTCCACTCCTGGACGTAGGCCTCTCCCACTTTACGCCACAACACACGGTACTGCGCCTTTCGCATCCACAGACTGCGACCTTTTCCAGATCGTCGGTCCATCTGGCGGGCGGACGTCCTACGCTACGTTTGCCAAGTCGCGGTCTCTACTCCAGAACTCGCTTGCTCCATCGGCCGTCGTTTGTTCTGCTGATGTGGCCGGCCCACTGCCACTTTAAAGTGCTTATTCTGCGAGCTATGTAAACCACTTTTGTTTTCTGCCGAATAACCTCATTCCGAAATTTATCACTCAGAGAAACTCCATCCAAGCATAGCTCGTTCCATAGCTCGCTGCGCGACCTTAAGGGTACGGACCAACAACACCCTAAGTGTCCACGTCTCGGCACCGTAAATCATTACGGGTAGAATGCATTAGTTGTAGACTTTCATCTTCAGGCATTGCGGTATAGGTGAATCGAAAACTCGACGCAGTTTACTAAATGCTGCCTAGCCCAGCCGGATCCTTCTGGCGATTTCCTTGTCCAGGTTCTTTCTTCCAAGTGTGATAACCTGCCCAAGGTAAGTATACTCCTGGACAACCTCCAGCATCGATCCTTCGACGTAGATTGGTCCCTGTGTGACGTGTTCATTGAACATGACCTTGGTTTTATCCAAGTTCATACCGAGACCGACACGTCGAGATGCTCCATTTAGGCTGTGCAGCATTCCGCCTAACTGTTCCAGCGTCTCCGCTACTACGACGATGTCGTCGGCAAACCGAAGGTGCGAGATGCGCACGCCGTTGATGTTCACACCCAACCCTTTCCCAAATCTTTAGGCGCAGCAATATCTCCATTCCAAACGTCTTTGGAATGGAGATATTGCCGCGAGTGTCTATACTAGGAAAGATTTGACTGTTTGTTTGTTTGTTTGCATCGAATAGGCTCCGAGACTACTGGACCGATTTGAAAAATTCTTTTACTGTTGGGAAGCTTCACTTTTTGCGGTGAATTTTAGGTCAGTGTATGAAACGGGGGAATGGCGTTAATATTGTACATATGAGTTAAAGTTCAATTAAGGAAATATTGAAACGCAGAGAGTGATGGCCGTCAGGGTGATAAGAGGATACCGCACGACCTCCGGTGAGGCGGCATGTCTCCTAGCCGGGACCCCTCCATGGGACCTGGAAGCGAGAGCCCTTGCGTCACTGTTCAGATGGCGCAAGGAGGCGCTGGAGCGGGGCCAAAGGCCTGCGTCTCGAGAAATCGAGGCCCAGCGGACCCTGCTCCACCAGGAAACCCTGGAGACATGGAAGATGCGACTTGAGCAACCAAAGGGGGGATTCGCCACAATCGCGGCCGTCAGACCGGTCATGGACGAGTGGCTGGAGAGAAGACACGGTGCTCTCTCCTACCGGTTGACACAGATGCTTGCCGGGCACGGTAGCTTCGGTAGGTATCTGTGGCGAAAACACCGGGAAACCACGGCCGAATGTCAGCACTGCGAGGACCGCAGCGATGACACGGCGCTCCACACGCTGGTGGAGTGCACGGCGTGGGCACAACAGCGACAGGTCCTCGTAGTGGGTCTGGGCGTGGACACTCTCTCGCTTGAGGCCATGGTGCGAGCCATGCTCTCCAGCGGGAGTAAGTGGGACTGCGCCGCCTCTTTCTGCGAGCAGGTCATGCTCGCGAAGGAGGCGGCGGGCCGGGTGCGGGAGAGAACTCTCCCACCCGAGTTCCGCAGTCGGCGCCCTGGGCGCCGCCGACGTGTCTTCGCTGAGGACTATCGGCCTCCATGACCGGGGGTCTGAGGACGGTGAGAGGGCCGCTCACCGTCCTTACAGAAGCAGGCCCATGACGGCAGCGTGACGTGAGCACTCACGCACGCCCCCCCTTAGAAGCGGGGTCACACCCGAAACTCCCCATAGACGCGGGATTGCACCCGAACCACCCCCTGGGCGAGGCCGCATTGGCGGCCGTAGGTCTGTTGGGAGTCACGGGACATCCTTCCTGAGGGCTTACCCGGGGCTCTCAACCATAGGCTGTTGGGCGTTACGTGAGGTTTTTTTAGTCGGTAAGAGTCCGGCATAGCATCCTACGAGGATTTTCCCTCAGGTTAAAAGAAATGTTTAGGGCTCGGCCTGCGCCCCCTCGGGCTCTGCGCCCGGGTGCGGCCGCGCCTTTGAACCCCCGGTTAAGACGGCCCTGCTGGATTGTGTACACGTATAATTATAAAAAAAAATTCTGTGAAAAAATATGCCGCACCTCTAAATCTGCCGCCCTAGGCACCGGCCTACTTGGCCTATTGGTAAATCCGCCACTGTAAAGACGGTCCTGTTTGTAGATACTGCTAATATCAACATATCTCTGATTGTTACCAGTGCCGGTTAATATCCACACGTGTGAATCATCATTTTTTAAATGATGCATATTTCCTAGCATTATCGCTGCAATATCCGTATCTGAACATCGTATCTCAAAATTGGCTGCAGCATCAGTGTTGCAAACATAACTAATACTAATAAATAATTACTAATAGGTACTTATGCATTTTTATTTACATTTCAATATTAATTCCGACTTCGATTAGATGCTACATACCTACACGCATAATACGCACGGATAATGCCCGCGCCCATACTCTCAGCGACATTAAAATTGGGTCTGGGGAATGTTTGGCCCCTTGGATCGGTCTGTCCGTTTGCAAAACGTTTTAAAATAGTTGTCTGAATAACATATATAAAAATCAAGCATCCGAAAATAAGTGACCTTAATGAATTTTTTTCAGAGCTTTGAAGCGTCTGTAACGTAAAACCGCCGAACGCATGTGTCTGGGAGTAATGAATACTGATTTTTAACGATATTGTGTAAAATATATGTTAAAATCAGCTATCAGAATTTAAGTGACGTGAGCAGTGTTTTTATGTACCTTGATTAATTGCTACCTGAAAATTGGCCGTCTGGCCAAAGTAGCAACTAGTCATATGATCATAGTACACCCCACCACTAATCACTCGTATATATTTTGTCCATCAGAAAATGAGTGACGTCTGGGGGCTCTGGGATCTTCCTCTATTAGATTTATGCGGACATTTCGACACTAATAAACCTTTAGATTATAGAATAATTTCATGAAAAATACTCGAATGGTAAAAATTTAAGACTGTCATTTTTGCTTGTCATTAAATTATTTTTTCTCAGACTTGTTTGTCTTTGCCATAGTGTTGTAAAACTGTTGTACTGGCCAATTGATTTTAAAAGGAGGTCATTGTTTTATCAATCTGTCAGTTCGAAAAAATGTACTTACTTTAATAATATAACTTATTGACCCAGAGAGCGAAGAGTGCTAGTCCACAGAGTATATTGAATGTATGGAGATGCGAGTCTTTGCCCCTTTTCACAAGTACCGGTTGCCGGGTGCCGGGTAGGGTGGGTGTATGGCCGTGTACTTTCACACGTACCGGCGTGATTTGCCCGCCAACCGCTTGTATTCACCGCCGGTTACCCGGCACCGGCTACCCGGCAACCGGTACGTGTAAAAAGGCACTTTGAGTTTGGGTCTTTGATTCCACAGTATAGACGATTTTGCTTTCGTCCGTATTTGTGTGTACATGTCAGTTTCGGTCTAGAAGACGCATTTGTTAACCAATTTTCTCCAAACTTGGCACACATGTTCTTTGATTTAAAATCATTGATCTACGAAAAGATAAAAATACAACTTTTGTCGAAAGTTTTTTTAATAGGGCGGAAAAGTAAGGTAAACGCAGCTATTAACGAATTTCATGATTTGATGAATTTGGCGATTGATATACCGAAGTAAATGAATGTACGGTGAACTAGATATAACTCAATGATTATTTACATACATATCAGTTTAGTTACAACACTATGATCATAGACAACTTCTGTCAACACATGACATGTTTACATGATTGCTGAGCTGTCCAGAAAAAGACTATAGATACATTTTCAAAACCAGTTAAGTACCTACTTAAAATCCTCTGTAATCGGTCTCATTTTGAATTTAATTGTAAAAGAATGGCCGACAATATCTGAAGTTATATCAAAAGTCCAACCGGAGAGCAGGTACGACGATTATAATTGCGAAGTATTACCTTTTCGTTGATGATGCAGTCGAGATCATCCTGGCTAGGCGATCCAAGGACGCCGAGGATATGGTTCAGCTGGTCCAAGTAGTGCTTGCCCGGGAATATCGGCCGGTTCGACAGCATCTCTGCAAGGATGCACCCCACCGACCAAATGTCTATTGACTTGGTGTAGCCCTGGGAACAAAAAAATGATGTTAGAAGAAAATAAAATGTATAATTGCAGAAACACATCACAGCTGATTTACCGCCGCTACTGGGCATAGTCCTAAAGTTTGCCACGGAGCGATCGGTCTAATGTCTAGAGTCTTCCTGAGTCTTCCTGTCGCAGCAACATTGGAAGTCTGATAAACCAATATTAGAATGTGGCTGCGACTGGGTAGTGGCGAGGCGGAAACCTGTAGTAGTTTAGTGAGCAGTCCCCCATACAAAGTTGTTAGTGGGATAGAAATAGGTGTGCAGTATATTCAAGTCCGTTGTTCGTAATGGTTTAGAGAGGGATAAGGTAAGTCGAAGGTCTTGTAGTAAGGGAAGTCAATGTAGGTTCGGTCATTAAATACTAGATAATGTGAGAGGCTTCACCTGCATAGTACCCTCCTACGAGTTACCGACAGGAACATGTTTCCGGGATAAAGAAAAGTACACTGTGTCTTAATACAGGATGTCAGCTAACTGTTTACCAAAATAATTCAAACTGTGTCTTAGGTAACAGTGCAAGTGTGACAAGCATCTTCACAAACTTTCGCATTATAATATACTCGTATGTACATAGTGCATTTCGATCGCTATTGAATATAGATATAATAAATGACATAGTATATTACTTATTCTCTGACTGTATCAATTGAGACCCAAGCTATTCAATGAACTGGCTTTAGTTATTGTTGTCACGAAACGCGTCGATAAGATGATAAACCACTCAGTTGAATGGAACGAACTGACAAATTGATCGGTATTATATTGAACTATTCTCCTGTTCTACTTGGGATAGGTTGTGGTTCCTCTGAAGCGGAGACGAGTTGAGACGAGGTCAGTATTTCCATTGAAGCGGAGATGTACGATCATGTGTTACGAACTCAATTATTTACAGACAAGAAAGCCGTGAGATCGTTCTCACCAGACTGCCCCTCTCTAACACGTTTATTGTGAAAGTGAAAGTTCAATCCGATTGACGTTGTCATTTTTGTTATATTTCTAACTTTGAACAGATGATCCAAGTGACCTAGTGACGTAGTTTAATGCGACAGAGTCACAGCAACAGACAAAGTCTCGCCATAAGTCCCTCTGCACTCTATTCTATAGAGAGGGGCTAAAAATGTAACAAAAAGTAGATTTTATTTTGATTTTAAAAACAATTGTCTAGAATTGTAGATACAAATATTTTTGAATAATCGTATACTATGTCTGTCCACCGCATTAACCAATAATATAAAATACAATACCCATTAATTTAAAATACCGATCAAAGGACCCGATCGACCATAATTTAGTTTTTTAAATAACGTAGTATCCTCAATAAAGAAAGGCCAAAATTGTACATTTTATAAACTTCAGAGCAATTAATACCCACTCAGCTTTGCCGTTTTTCTCATCTACGCGGTGACAGTCTCCATTGGAGCGGAGCGGAGATGAGATGTATATTTCTATCAAATCGTTTCGCCAGTGGAAACGCAGCCTTATTATTACAGTGGAGAATTCTGTATATAGGCTAGTTAGGTAATCAAACGTGGCGCATTGCGAATCGACTGTTGTTGTTAGAATGTTGATGATCATTAGGTACTAATTGACAATTAACTGTTAACGAGCCCACCGTATAATTTAAGGATTATATTATTACGTAAATTATAGTTTATTATCCCTACATAGGTTTGACCTAAAAATATCAATTTAAACGTAAGTATACCTTAATTTTAACCACTAACTATAACTAAACTATAACCCAGTTTCATGAAGACCCCTTTATTGTTCACAATCATTCGTAAAGTTACTGAACATTAAAAAACAGATTAAAAAAGTCGACGCTCGACTACGTAGAAGATTGCTTTGGGAATGTGATTAAAAATCCGATAAGACCTATGACTACGTACTAGACGCTGAAAATCACGTTTCCGAACCCGCAAGACATGAGATGAGTAAATGTACGTTGAAAACTTACGAATAGTTATGAATAGAGTCTAGTATCAGCTAGAGTGCTAGACATGCGTGCTTATCTCTCCGACTTTTGCCTCGGTACAACTCGTGCATACATCTACTTATAAGCCTACAGTACTTTTCTCACGAAGCGGCAACCCAAGTTCGTAATTAAAAAGATTGAGACGTGTTATGTATGGGCCGTTATGTCGGTTGCGATGCTAGGGTGGAAGAATACAAGTGAAACGCTCTAAGGTTTAATGTTATCTGTTAATTTGTTCATTTCTAATTATTTTACAATGATTCATACGTGTGTGCGTTCGTACACATGTGTCCCCACAGATTCATGGCTGGAGTTAATTATATCCAATCTGTGGGGACACGTATGTACGAACACGCACACACGTACGAATCATTGTGAAATAATTAGAAATGAACAAAGCTTTTTAGGTACTATTGAGTAATTACGTTAAAGGGTACGATTTACTCAATGACACCGCGAATTATGACGGAAAGCATTTAAACTCGTGTACAATAGAACGGGCACCTTATTATACTCCAAAGCTGTATTGTTTAGCGCGTGTCAGTAACCTTAAGGCCTCAAACTGGAGGTCAGCGACGAGCGGGGCGACGCGACGCACGGGGTCAGCGACGGGAGCGCTGCGCCAGAGTACAAGAGAGTAGGCAACTTCGAACAAACGATAACACGCACCAGGCGTGGTTTGCTTGTGTGCTAGTGCTGTGCCTACCTTACAGTAGGCACACACTAGGCGACATGTCACGGCGATTTGTCGCCCAGTGTGTGTCAGCATCGGGCGACTTTTCGCCGCGACATGTCGCCACGATTGTTGCTGGCGTCGGCGACATGTCGTGGCGACAAACGTCGTGCAAAAAGCTGTCGCTCGGCGACTGTCGCCGTGTCGCCCAGTGTGCGAAGCTAAGAACAAATAGTATGTAATTTGGCGCCCGCAGCTTGTTGCCGCGACATGTCGTCCTATGTTCGCCAACTGTTACTCTCTTGTACTCCACCGCCGAGCACTCGCCGCTGTCGCGCATCGCCCCGCTTGTCGCTGACATTCTGTTTGTGGCCTAAAGGTTGTTGTCGAGTATGGCGAGACAGAAATTCCACGATGAAAAGGTAGGCTTTTATAGTATGAAAGTATGAGCTTTATCAAAATACCGTGAAAGAACGCGAGGGTAGGGAATGCCGCAGTATTATGCCAAAGTAAATTGAAGTCTTATGCTTTGTTTGGTGTACATTAGTCTGTTTTCACGGTCGATATTGTGAGCATTAGTTGAGTGCCTTTTCTAATTAAAAATGTACAAAATATTATGTAAAAACAGTCGCAAGGGTGGCTATTATTTTAAAAGGCCAGTGTATTGCAAATTTCCAACACATGAACCGGCAAATTGAATATTTTCCTTGTTCACAGACATACCTAAATGAACATAACTAAAAAATGTATGGGTGTGGTGAATTTCACACGACTAAAACATGTAGTCTGTAACTTTCATAAGACCTAAACTTTTCACAGATACAAGGACTGTGCTAAACTCCCGCAATTACCACACAGAAAAGTCCTTCAATTGCCCGCACACAAATAAATGACCGGCCATTTGTGTGCTTCATCCATGATAAATCGTCCGTGGTACGTCCGTGCTTTTTGGGTAAGTACGTATATATTTGTTCGTGTGTCAGAATTTACTTACTAGTTTAGTCATTTGGTGCTAATTAAGGGGTTTGGCCGGAAAGTTTCCCGGGAGTTTGGAAAATTGGCAATATTAAAGATTTTGATGTCTCGGCGCTAGCGGCAAAGATACATTATACCTAGGTGGCAAAGTTGAAATTCGTAAAGAGCACATTAAAATCTATAATACTGGCAATTTTCAAAACTCCCGAAAAACTTTCTAAGTAAAACTACCAAATGACTGGGTTATTATGTCGGCAAAGGTTTTTCATTATTGAAATAGATATCTATCATGTAGTGAGCGTATATGATAAACTGTACCTACATTATGCAGCAAACATTTTGAAATACATATAATATATGCCTACCTAACACAAGCATTTTGGTGTACTAGCTCAAGTTACGACACACCAACGTCTTTTCATTTAGTTTTGTTGGACTTTTTTGTCATTTACAAGAATAAATAAAAACAAATAGGTACTTTAGAAGCTTACACAAAGCAAACGACATTTTCACCTAAATTTCCAAGTACTGTTTTAGTTGGTAGACCTTTCTCTCTGTAGGCTTGTAATCAATTAAGTGTTTTGGCGACCCTCCAAAGCGTAAACAAGACAAATTTCAGCGAACAACAATTAAAGAAGCTTTTATCTAATGTTTTAAGTATTTATGGCGATTTTCAATGTAATATTTTACTAAGAAGTTAGTCGCTATTTGCACGTATTTTGAAGAATCAAAATTGAAAGGGTCTACGTCTAGAGGGCCACTTTCAGTCGAAAAGTCCTTTTGATGGCCTTTTCACGCTTCACTTATAAAGTCAAGATTATAAAAGGAGGAAACGTGCGCTTATAGACCATTCCAAGTTTCTATAGTACGTAGAGAAAATATTATTTCAATCGTTACATTCGGCAAAAGATTTATCTACAGTTAATCAGTAGGTATCGAAAACGGGAGAAGAAAAATTAAGGGTCTCACGATTTTCTTGTGTTTTTCACCTCGGTTCAAAATAATTCGTGCTGACATAGGAGACCGCAGATTCAGAAACTTTCGTTTTTTCCGTTATTAAAAGGAAGATACCCTTGTACATGAAGTTAAGATTCGAAGTGGTCATGAAATTTGCTATTGGTAATCAACCCTCAAACACAATTTAATAAATATTTGAATGAATACGAGATTATTCGCGCTTAATCGTTTGGTGTTAATACAGATTAATTATACAAAATAATTGAGTAGACTTAATTGCAGAAACGCTAAAACAATGTAATACCTACAGAATTCCTTTTTTTTTTTCAATTGCTTTCGGAGCTCAGAGACCAATACTTATTATGGCCATTATTCCTTCTTGGAGGAAAATACGTTTGCACGAAGAGTTCCAGTTAAATGTGTCGGGGGAATAAATTAATGCCGTTTACTTTGTCAATGTCTGAGGAGTGCTCCAGGGAAGTACTAAGTCAGTCATTGACAAATGACGTATCTAATCTATCAATCACGTGGTAAACTTTAAGGACATTTCAAATAACATTGCTAGAAAAAATTTTACGTACAGCTCTCTGTACAGTAATATCTTTAGACAGTGTATTTAATGAAATTGGTAAGGTTAGGTAAAAGAAAATACGGAAAACGGACGCTTTATTGCGCAGGTACAAAGATAATATTAGGCAGGAAAATGGGGCAAAAAATACAGCCAATTCGTGAGATACTGGTATACAGGAAGCGAGTCTATTTCTCCTCGTTTGCCAACCAAGTTTCACAATATAATAAAATAGTGTTCCTGTTGAAAAGAGGTTGTAAAAAGTTGCCGGGAGAAAACTTGGTGTTGAGTTAAGCTCGCCTTCGTACAAGATTGTTCCTATTTATATGCCAATGTATTTTGTTTCTTTGTACAATAAAGAATGAAACTGAAGTAAACTGCAACATGTAACAAAACAAGAAACGTCTTTTTAAAGACTCTTTGGATTGTTTTATATATATAAACATATTAAATTTTAAGCAAGGGGAGGCTTTATCTTTAGATAAGCTTCTCTAAGCGCTGTAATCTCTCGAGGTCGCCCTTCACTCGAGGTCGCCCTTCACAAATCCGAGGCTCTGTGCTTCCACGGACCTCGGATGGGGCCACCTGCGGGATCCAGCCTACAGGTAGGGGGCGTCAGCATCGGCATCGAGCCCTCGATGAAGTATCTGGGGCTCGTACTCGATGGCCGGTGGAACTTCGGACATCACTTCCGAAGTTTGGTCCCAAAACTGAGGGGAGCATCGGCCGCACTCGCGCGGCTGATGCCCAACATCAGGGGACCCAACGCTCCCTACAGGAGGCTGTACCTGGGGATCGTGCGAAGCATGGCCCTGTACGGGGCTCCCGTATGGGCGGAGACCCTGACGGCCAGCAATGAGGCTAGACTGCTGAGCCCGCAGAGAGTGATCGCCGTCAGGGTGATAAGAGGATACCGCACGATCTCCGGTGAGGCGGCATGTCTCCTAGCCGGGACCCCTCCATGGGACCTGGGAGCGAGAGCCCTTGCGTCACTGTTCAGATGGCGCAAGGAGGCGCTGGAGCGGGGCCAAAGGCCTGCGTCTCGAGAAATCGAGGCCCAGCGAACCCTGCTCCACTAGGAAACCGTGGAGACATGGAAGGTGCGACTTGAGCAACCAAAGGGGGGATTCGCCACAATCGCGGCCGTCAGACCGGTCATGGACGAGTGGCTGGAGAGAAGACACGGTGCTCTCTCCTACCGGTTGACACAGATGCTTGCCGGGCACGGTAGCTTCGGTAGGTATCTGTGGCGAAAACACCGGGAAACCACGGCCGAGTGTCAGCACTGCGAAGACCGCAGCGATGACACGGCGCTCCACACTCTGGTGGAGTGCACGGCGTGGGCACAACAGCGCCAGGTCCTCGTAGTGGGTCTGGGCGTGGACACTCTCTCGCTCGAGGCCATGGTGCGAGCCATGCTCTCCAGCGGGAGTAAGTGGGACTGCGCCGCCTCTTTCTGCGAGCAGGTCATGCTCGCGAAGGAGGCGGCGGGCCGGGTGCGGGAGAAAACTCTCCCACCCGAGTGCCGCAGACGGCGCCCTGGGCGCCGCCGACGTGTCTTCGCCGAGGACTATCGGCCTCCATGACCGGGGGTCTGAGGACGGTGAGAGGGCCGCTCACCGTCCTTACAGAAGCAGGCCCATGACGGCAGCGTGACGTGAGCAACTCACGCACGCCCCCCTTAGAAGCGGGGTCACACCCGAAACCCCCCATAGACGCGGGATTGCACCCGAACCACCCCCTGGGCGAGGCCGCATTGGTGGCCGTAGGTCTGTTGGGAGTCACGGGACATCCTTCCTGAGGGCTTACCCGGGACTCTTAACCATAAGCTGTTAGGCGTTACGTGAGGTTTTTTAGTCGGTAAAAGTCCGGCATAGCATCCTACGAGGATTTTCCCTGACAATAAAAAAAAAGCGCTGTAATCTTTTATATATTTATCTTTTGGCGTTGTATTTTTGAAACTCTTGTTTTTTTTTTCTTTTACATAAGGAAAATTCTACATGGATGCTATGTCGTACCTACTAAATACCACACGTTTCGTAGATATGGCTGGGATCCCCTGGTAAGCCCTCGGAAGGATGACCCTAGGATTCCGAACAGACCTTGGCTACCACTGCGGCTTCCTCAAGGGGGAGGGGAGGGGGGTTCGGGTGCTATCCTGCGCCTTTAGGAGTTTGTTCGGGTGCTCTATACCGCTTCAAGGGGCGTGTGGCGTACGTGAAACACTCACGTCACGCTGCAGCGCTGTCTTGGACCTGCTTCTGTAAGGACAATGAGCAGCCTGTCCTCTATCCTCATCTGTTAGTCAGCAGATGGATCACTTGCAGGTAAGGTTGAGTTTAAACCCATAGATTTCGGTAAGTATATCATATTGAATATTCTTTTTTAATTCGAAATACTGAAATTCAGACAAAAAATACACCCGAAAGACGATCATAGTCGATTTAGCCAACATTGCATAAATGTCTACGTCAAAACGCTATAAAGTTTAACAATGAATGTGTGCGCTCGTTCGTTCACGTACGAAACTCGTTAATTTCCGTTCAACTCGAAAACACACTGTTTGCATAGCCGTAAAAGTATATTGACGGGAAAAGCTGACAACGAGAGCAGATTGCTTCGTGTTAAGGTTGACATACTTTGTCCAAATGGTTACATGCACACTAGATGGCGCCCGCGACTCCACTTGCGTGGAATTTAGTTCCAGTTCCAGCTTCCCGTAGCAACTTATTCCCGGAATAAAAGTTTGTGTATTTCCAGACTAAGGGCGGATTCCACCAAAATCGGAGTAAGACTATACTGGAGAATAACTGGTACTTATTCTAAAAGTAAAGGTTTTTTTCCATTTTACCAACAACCAAAACGGACAACGTAACTATGGTAACCATACTGAAGTGGACTACTTCAGTACAAGTTATTCTCTAATATAGTCTGACTCCGATTTTGGTCGAATTCGCCTTACGTAGATATACTTATAGTCCATTGAAATGTTACAATTTATGGACCGAATATTGCATTTCTTAGAGGACGCAATTTTATTTTTGGGATATGTGTGGGGGGTCAATAGAAGCTTAACCTCAAGTTTGTGGGGTCGCCACCCTTGTCCCCCGGCCGCCATCTTGAAAAGGGGTGAAAACACTTTTTTCCCAATATCTCGGAAACTATGAGTCTTACAAAAAATTGGAGAAGTTATAATTTGTAGCAAATTATTTTCCTTTAATATGTTTTACAAATGTTTGCCCTAAATTAAAAATTAAAGAAGTTATAAAAAAAAATTGAAAATAAAATTATAAAACTTTTCTTTTTTGCTTTGAGGAGTTTTTTTTTTAATTTCTCTTAAAAGATCATCTACAAGATTAGTCTGAGGTATTTTTTTTGTAAAATGTATAAAAAAAAGTTATACTTAGAGCAAAAAAGAAAATTTTTATAAAAAAAATTGTAAAATTTTTTGTTAAGTTATATAGGGTGGGTGCACCAGTGCCACACCAGGAACCAGTGGCACACCATTTCAAACTTTAAATAGAAATGTTAAGCTCCTGTTAAATATCCCGCTATTTCTTTTGCGATTGGTAGGCTTGTCTTATTCCTACCGATCATATAATCACCGTTAAAAGCTATACACACGCCACCTACTTCAGTGAAAACAGATAATCTAGAACGACAATCGTTAATTTCGCTGCCGGCGGCCATAATAGTAAGCTACGCGTACTGCGGCAAGTTGTAACATCTTTCTGTGTCTTTGTTTTAATCAATTATTGTAATTTATTTCCGAATTTGCCTTACTGTTTGATACACATAGCGATAATATTATGTTTTATTTTATCAAAAAATGCTAAAATACAGCTTTAATATTCAATGGTTAACTACTGGAACACAAAATGAACGATTTTCCAGTTGCATACCAGTAGGTCTGCAACTGGTAATTAAACTTATTGATACATTTCCAGTTGCAGACCACTAGTTTATACTAATAAAATGTATACAATTAATTAGATTATTAGCCACCGAAAAGAATATTATTCAAGTAAGTATAAGGAGGAAGATGTCTTGAAAAGTTATAGATGATATACGCAAAGGTGCAGAAATTAGAGACACATTTAGAATATAATACGGCCGTCATCTAAACATATAATAAAATGATAGAAAAGTCAAACTGTACATTGGATATATTAAAAAAAACATTCGCCGGGTGCTCTAAATAGGATACCGAAGCCGAAAATGTAGTTAGAGAAAAAATTTCCGTCGGTTTGTCTGTTTGCTTTGCTTTGTCCGGAAGGATCTCGAAAAGTACTCAATGGATTTGGTTCAAATTTTGCACAAATATTAACTAGGGGTAGGGTCTTCAAATAGGCTATATATTATCACGCTACATATCCTAGGGGCTAAGCAGAGAGCTATCAAATTGTCATTATAACATAATTTTCACGCGTACGAAGTCGCGGGCAACAGTAGTAAATAAAATAAAGCTAGTTGTGATAGGGACCCTAATCTTAATCATTGAAAATTGATTTAGCTGATGCTCGCGACTTCGCCCGTTTGTAATTTAGTTCCCGTTGCCACTTCCAGGGGAACTGGTTCCCGGCATAAAAGGTAGCTTATTTGTTAATCAACACTAATCTATCCCTGTCCAAATTTCAGGCCGGTCCATCCAGCCAGAGCGTGATTGAGTAACAAACATTTAAACATCTTCACAGACTTTCACATTTATAATATACTAGCGGACGTCACGCGGTTTAACCCACGCAGCTCCCGTTCCCGTGGGAATATGGGAATAAAATATAGCCAATGTTACTCAGGGTGAATATAGCTTTCTAAAGGTGAAATATTTTTTTAAATCGGCGCAGAATTTTTTGAGTTTATTCATTACAAACATTCGCACAAAAATACTAAAATGTAGATGTAGGATTTTAACTGATAACCTACTGGCAGTTGTGTTAGGAATATGTATATTTTAAACCTAATTAAGAATTGATTTAGAACTTTAATATTTTAACTGATGATAATTCATTTTTATTCTATTTTATTCAAAGAAGTTAAAATAAGTATAATAACAGTTGTGTCAGAGATATTAATCTTAATAATAGGCTAGGGAGTAATGAAATGCCTACTTACTTCCTAAAATTGATAAGTTTAGCCAAAACTTTAACATGCATTGCCTAGTTATTGGTTTAGAACCTTAACATTTTATTTTTTAAGTAATTGAAATTTTATGAGTATTTTATTATAGCAAACAATAACGCCAGTCACATGGATCTCTAACTAATTAATTAGGTAGTGATAAAATTAAATAAACATTTACATATACCCTATACGTAACTTGTAGACTGATTAACATGTGTTAATTACTAAGTACGAAAGCTTAATAAACTTTAAAAAGTAATTATGCCTTAAAAACATTTGTTATATTTACTGGTTTGCTATTGGCACAATGCCTGGTTTGTTACTGGTGCCGTCTGGTCGAACTTAGGCACATTAGGAGATCCCGCATTATTTTTTTAATAAAAAAAAACTTAATAGCTGCTAAGTAAAATAAAATATACTACATGATTCTATGGTAAATAAAGAGTATGTTCCTTGCTTTTAGCAATAATTGTCGCAATAACAAAGACACATCACGTAAACATGTGTTAAATTCTCGCTTAATCGCTTTGCCACTGGTGCACCCACCCTACACATTTGTAGGCAAAACAATATGCTACAAATTATGCCTCCAAAATTTTTTTGTAAGACTCATAGTTTCCGAAATATTGCGAAAAAAGTGTTTTTTTCCCCCCTCTTTTCAAGATGGCGGCCGGGGGACAAGGGTCGCGACCCCACAAACTTGAGGTTAAGCTTCTATTGACCCCCCACACATGTCCCGAAAATAAAATTGCGTCCTCTAATAAATGCAAAGCTCATGTAACATTTCAATGGACTATTAGGGCGGATTCGACCAAAATCGCAGGAAATATAATATATTCTTGTACCAAATTTAAGCCAGATCCGTTCAGTCAGACGTTACAGCGTGAAAGACACGAACACGAACAAACATCTATACACATAGACAAGTTTCGCATCTATAATATTAGCAAGATTACAGAATGAACGTTAAGACAACAGGATGTTTTAAAAGCAATTTTATCGGAAACCGTTCAGGCTTCCATCAAAATTTGTACATAGAATATTCAGCTAGTACTTTCACTTTAGATTGTTAAGCTGATATATACTGACATGATAAATGGTCGAAGCAAAGTTTTTTTTTCGAAAGTGGACCATTATTTTTGTGGTGACGCAAGTCGTGGTCATTAATAACAACAATAACGAAATGTTCTAGGTTATATTCTAGTGACTCATTGTAACGTAATTATTAATACAGGTTCGGAACTTTCATCTAAGAAGGACAAGATATAATTTCTCATATATGATATTGTGCCAGTCAGCATCCGGCAGCAGGCAGGTGGAAGTGTATCGTGTTTTATTAGTCGATGGGATTCCGACAAAGGATTTTCAAGAAAACATAGCTAAGAACATCTTAACTATATAAATACATGTATGATGACAGTACAACAGCATAATCGTCTTGCTTGGTCGCAGGACTCGACTCGGATCTCCCACAATATAATCCTACTAATATTATAAATGTGAAAGTTTGTGAAGATGTTTGGATGTTTCTTACTTGTTTTTGTTTTTAAAATGTCTTTATTGTCATAAGAAAAAAAGTATAGGTAGATACATGTGTGTAACTTACGTACAACATTAACATTGGCATTCCTGTAAATTTTCTCAGGCTGAGGCGCCTACAAAAATTATCAACACTTGTGACACTTACATACATTGGAACATAATTTTAGATAGCATAATGACACAATATTAACATTATTGCAATGCTTTGTATAGCAGTTGCTTTTTGAATAAAACGTTAACGACTTAAGAGAACACAATAGCATACGTGTAAAGACTAATAGTGGTTCAACTCGGCCGTTTGGCGGAGCAACGATGCGGTGCGGTATGTCGGAGAGCGGGGTCGCCCCTCTAACCGCGATGCCTGAGGTGCGCCCGCGGATGTTTCTTACTGAATCACGCTCTAACGGCTGAACGGATTGGGCTGAAATTTGGCACAGAGATGGCTTATAGTCTGGAATAACACTTATATTTTTTTATCCCAGGAATATGTTCCCACGGAATATGTTTAACGCGGGCAAAGCCGCGAGCATCATCTAGTTTTTATAATGTAGGTATTCATTTCAGGATAGCAATATATCTATTTAATGTAAATACACTCCAATATAAATTGCAAAGTATTAAAACTATTCTATCAGATAAAGTTCGTGCAGTCGGAAACATCGAAAACAATCGGTTCGCGCTTGTAGTTTAGAACTTCATGACAATTTAATTAAATACGTGTGTCTCTACTTACTAGTATTATATAGAGAAAATATTTGATTGTTTGTATTGAATGGGCTCCGGAACTACTGAACTAATTTAAAATTTTCTTTCACTGTTGGAAAGTTCTCCGGGTTACATGAGTTATATTGTATACCGTATTCCCACGGGAACGGGAACTACGCGAGTAAGACCGCATTTCTAAAAACAGCATTAAATATACATACACAAATTTATGGCATAAATTAGATATGAAAGATTTAACATCTGCGCAGATAAGCGTGTTTGTAGTATCAGTCAACATTGTTTCAACATAATATTTGGTTATAACCTGTTATATTTTGCTAACTCGTATTATAACAAAACACTCACTACGTCAATTGAAATTTATAGAAAACAGCACCATAGATATAGACACTCGTAAAATAACATCGAGCACACACGAAAGACTTTTGCAAGTCGACTTTTATACCAATTTGAATATCATAATAGTCTACTCTATAGTCTATTTAAATCATCATAAAAGTCGGCCAACAAAAGTCGTTGGCATAGGCGCGCCCTAATATTACGTACCTTGGAATTTAACATGATCTCCGGCGCACGGTACCAGCGTGTCGCGACGTACTCCGTGAGGAAGCCTGTGTGGTCGTGGTCCGGATCTGCCACTCGCGCCAGCCCAAAGTCGCAAATCTGATAACAAACAATACAGGATTAGAGTGCCTTTCTACCACATGTGGTTTGTGGATGTGTATGAAGCCCACTAAGCACATTCGTCAGTTGCACAATGGGACTATATAAACGGTCAACGTTACTTGTTGACCGACGAATGTGATTGGTGGATACCAAACGCATCCACATTGCATATCTCTGGTGGAAAGGCACCCTTAAGCTTACAGAAGAGGCACATCAAT
Source organism: Miltochrista miniata (assembly GCA_933228765.1). NCBI lineage: Eukaryota > Metazoa > Arthropoda > Insecta > Lepidoptera > Erebidae > Miltochrista > Miltochrista miniata. Next base: position 28,223,675 of record OW121755.1, read on the forward strand.
GGGCATCCAACTTGAGGCCACATAAGCTGCCATGGCGTTCCATCAGACTTTCGGCATTTTTACTGCGAGTCAAATATAAAAAAGAAAAATTTATTCAGAACTTTAGAAGTAAGTACCTACGATGATTGCGTCGGCATTTTTATAGGTCCTTGGGCATAATGTATGGAAATTTTAGTACAAGAGCTCTTTTGACCTAAATATAGCGCTGTTAGAGTTTATTGAGTACCCTCTTACAGTCTAGTAAACTTGTACGAGGCATAAAACAAACTTCCTTTAATATTTCGTGAAATAATTTGTGTAATACGTACAGACAAACCCTCCCTTTGTCAATTTGCCAATGTATTGCCTTGCCGACGTGTAATGTCACGCGACATATATGAAATAGGTATTAATCCTGATCGATCTGGCAATAATGTAAACATGTCATGTTTTGACAATCGTTGTCTAAGACAGATGAGTAGAAAAATATAGTATGACAAATCATTGAATTTTTTACTATCCTGAGTAGGTATTTTAAATGAAAATAAACTATCATAAAGAAGTTATTTGGTGTCGAAATGATTGTAAGAACACTGTATGACTCCTGGATACTGAAATATAATTAGGGTGAATACTCAATTGCAAGTAACTATGGATATATGGGATCAAATGTGTTTGTTTACATTTTTGCGCAAAGCTATTGAAATACAGTATACTTATAGTTTCTTATTCCCGTAGGCTTTATTTTTCTATCTTATCTTAATATATATAAATCTCCTGTCACGATGTTTGTCCGCGATGGACTCCTAAACTATTGAACCGATTTTGATGAAATTTGCACACCGTGTGCAGTTTGGTCCAACTTAAGAGATGGGATAGTTTTTTTTGGAAAGCCTAATCTACGACCGGAAGTAGCGGGTTACAAAAATCTTAGCCACAGCAACGCGTGGCCTGGCCCTCTAGTATTTTATATTGTTATAACTTATGTAAAATGTACATTCAAACATAACATTCAAAATACATTCTTGTTAACTTTACAGGCATGTCATCGGTTGCCAACACTTCTGTTCGGCATTTCATCAAGTACTGTGAAAGTACTGTACACAGGACTAAGATATCCTTCCATTGACATGTTCTAAATCAACCTACACGCAACTGGTGTTTGATTGAATATTCATCACAGGACTGATATTGTGACTAACACGTGAAATAGAAAGACGTTTATACACCAGGTACTCGGCACTTACAAGTGTCGAGGATGCAAACAACTAACCGACGACGCAGACAGACATTTCATCGGTTGTCAGAAATTGTCAATGAGTGTTCAGCATTTCATCACAGTACTGTACACAGGTCTAAAATATCCTTCCATTGACATGTTCCAGATCAACCTACACGCAACTGGTGTTTGATTGAATATTCATCAATACCAAGGACCAAACAATATCAAGGACTGATATTGTGACAAACTCGTGCAATAGGAAGACGTTTAGACACCAGGCACTCGGCACTTACAAGTGACAAGGATGCAAACAACTAACCGACAACGCAGGAGTCATCTCATTCGTATCATAGTAAGTATTGACATTCACACGTGTCAGTCTAGTTTATGACAAACTAGCTGTTCCCCGCGGCTTCGACCGCGAAGAAGTCGTTATCGCGAAAAAGCATAACCCTCCTTTTGCGTAGTCGGTTAAAAAGTAGCCTTTGTCCTTCTCAGGGCCTCAAACTATCTCTATACTAAATTTCATCTCAATCGCTCCAGCCGTTTAGGCGTGAAAGCGTAACAGAGAGACAGACAGATAGACAGACAAACAGAGAGACAGAGTTACTTTCGCAATTATAATATTAGTAGGGATTTCAACAGATACCTCTAATGCTTACTGCATTAGAGGTATCTGCATTAGACGCGAAAAGGAAAAATGTCGTTCCTGAAAATCGCCATCTCTTCTTCTTCTCTTAAAATCGTCACTTCAGAATCGGCTTATGCCGATTTGGAACGATTTTCTTGAATGTCAATCAACATTGTCACATTTACACATTGCAAAGCAGGTAGGAGCTTAAAATGTTTCCATTGCATCTAGTAGAATATAAAAGGACTTTTATTTTGAGTTCGCAAAAAGTTTTTAGAGAACCACTCTACAATGACATTCAATTACTTATTTGGGCTCAGTGCACATTACTCTCCTCTTTAATGACCTTTGAAAAGTATCAGAAAAGGGGGGCGGTGATAAAGTCACATTCGTGTAATTTATATGGCAGCCTGTCGTTTTGTCATAATCAAACAATTAAACAAAACTAGGTAATTTAGGTTTCAAATGAAATAGTTCGCAGTCTAGACTCTGAGGTGAACGAAGACGCCATATTGAAAAGCCATAATTATACCCTTTATCAGTCCCAAAACTGACACGAAAATATAGAAAGAGTTTCAAATACACTGTTTCGGCAAAAAAATAAAATACACTTGCTTTCGGCGAAAAATTGAACACCATTTTGCCAAAGTAATTTATACTCCTGAAAATGTGGAATAAAGTATGGCTTTCTATTAGTGTATCATCTTACCTGCTTCCGTTTTTATTTTTTTCTTTTAAGAGAAAGACGTTATTAATACCAATTTCTATAACAAACTTTACAAAAAGAAAACAAGGAGGGTGTTAGTATTTCAAACTTGACAAAGTCGCCAAAACGTTAAGAAACAGTAATTTTATAAAAAAAACGAGAGACCAGAATAATAAGAAAATAACTTGTAAAGTCAGAAAACTTTTGTACCTGAATTTGTATAACAAAGGGAAAGAAGTTTAGAGATTTTGAACTTAAAACATTCTTTGCATTTTCGGAGTCTGAAAATATTATTTACAAAGCACTCAAAACCCGTACAGTTAATGAGTCATTCCTCGTAGGCCTTGTCAAGAGACCGCACTATGCGGTTGTGAAGTGGTTTTGCAATTTCCGGTTAAGTTTGCGAACAAGTGACAATAGTGCGTGAAACGCATCGATGTGGCTTTATTATTACTTTATGTGGTTGATATTCAAGCTCGATGGTACAACAAGTTTAATAACCTCTTCATACTTTCCGCACTCGACATACTCTAAGGGCGGTCGCAAGGCAGACTAGGATATGTGGTGGTAGGTACAATCTGCAGTCATTCACAAGCCAGACAAAGCCCTCCTTAAAAAGTCATAAGCAATTAGAACTCCTATAGATCACGACGCTTAGAGGGCCGAGCAATAAAAGCGCTGCTGCCGATGCCGTAGTCAGAGAGACCTTTACAACCGAGTATAATAAGTTGGAGTCATTCGAGTGGTAGATTTTCATTTACAAAATATTACAATGTCATGGCAACGCTAGACATCTCCAAGTCCAAACTCAACAATTTTGTCTGCTATGCTGCAACTATCGTAATCTGAGTTAAAAATGTGTGGACTATTGCTTTTACACGCAGCGACCTTCTGCTGGTTCCTCGGCTTCTCACCACCCTAATGCTGTTAGGCTTAAATTTGCTGGACCAGCTTCAGCACTACGGTTCGTAGAGATGTTAAGGACTAGTAAAGAGGTCATCTTTATATACACGAGAAACAGTTTTCAAATCACTTCCTTATAGGCTGTGTATGTTAAGAAATATTAGACCAACTAAAGCTATAAATAGACTTAGTGCAAAAACCAGTACAAAAAGCAAGTACCGGTCATACAAACATTATTATGCCAACGTGTGTCATCATTGACGTGTATAAATCAATCAATTGAATTGATTGACATTCAAAACGCAAACGAGGCGTAACTAGAGCACCCTAAACGAGTCGGTTAATAGGGGACGCAGCGATTCACGTAACCAATAATCATTGGAAATAACACCTCGAGAGTCTCTGGTTTATTCAGTTACGGGTCGGAACTGAATTATTTAGAATACTGCTAATGACTAACCGATAAGTTTATGATGCGTACAGCGTACCGGTTCAAATCGCGCACGAGCGGTCACGACAATAAGCATTTGTCGGGTTGTGAATATAAAAGTAGGTACGAGAACATAATGTTTTATGTGTATGAATATGGCCAAAATAACATAAACATGCGTGGAGTCTATCGTATAAAGAGACAACCTACATCGTAAATGATAGGCCCCAACGAGCAAGTAACATGCGAGTAACTCTTTTATATGGCAAGGGCTAGTACCTTCACCCATGGGATTGTTCGGTACTTTTGTTGTGGTTGTTATATGGACACGCCCTTTATCCCTAGTGGTAGGAAGAGGCATATTTATATGCCCACATTTCACCTTTAGATTTTATGCCACATAATTGGTTGTGAGCCGTATTGCCGTGTTGATATGGACAGGCGCGGGTTGTGACTGCCCGCTGTTGAAATTATTCAAGCCGCCCATAGCCGTCAACTTGGCTTAACGACTGCCATTTTACTGGTAACCGGTACCAACGACTAAACGTGCCTTCCAAAGCTCGGAAACGTGGTGGTCACCAATCCAAGGACCGTCTATAGTAAATGTTGCTTATTGCAGTGATCGTTTACAGAACACTGAGACCGCGCGGCCACGAGCGTTCACCACTTTTGTAACACACATTTTTTTTTTATATTTATTTAGCTCGCCGAATTGACTTCGCCACCAGCCTGATGGAAAGCCGTGGCGCATCTAGCGATTGGGGGCCACTTCTGACAGTGGCCCTTTAAGTTGGCGGCCCTGTGATGTGCCTCTTCACGCTTCTGGGATTGTAAATATTCCAAGTAACCTCAGGATTCTTGTTCAACATAAGAGCATCAGAAGGAAGGATACTGTATAGGGTATGTATCTTGACTAGACGAAACGCCACCGTAATGTATCATCATAACTTAACTAAACATATTTACGGAAAATATAAGTTGGTCGAAAAGAATGCGTGGAATCCCTCACATTCGACTTGCTACAATAAACTGCTACGTAGCTACGGCAGCTTTAAATCGTAGAACCAGAAATATTAATTTTAATATGCATTGAATAACAACCATTGAAATCGGAATAGCAGTATCCCTAACATAAGTAAAACGCACCCGAAAGCGTTTCTTCCTTTGTCGGAGTACAGTAGTATCGGGATTAAGTTGTTTCGATCTAAAATATTGTCGAAATTGAATCGTATCGGAGTTTCATGTTGTCGAAGTAAAATCTTGTCGTAGTAGGATTTGTCGAAATTCAGTTTGGGAGTCAAGTAAAACATTTTTGAAAAGAGTGGCTGGAATTTTATTGCCATGTTCTTTTTTCTCCAGCTCTACCTATTGCGTTGCGAATCCGGCAGTATTTGGACGTTCATAAGCGTTACATTGTGACCTAGATGAATGAAGATTTTTTTGTTTTTATTTTTTTCAAAAATATATGATGTTTCATACCTTCAAATCACAGGTGGTGTTGAGGAGTAGGTTTGAGGGCTTTAGGTCTCTGTGGAGCACATTCGCCGAGTGGATGTACTTCAGCCCCCGCAGAATTTGGTATAGGAAGTAACAGATGTGATCGTTACTTAATTTCTGTAACAAAATTTAATCAAATAAAGTGAACGGCCCACCACAAAGTCCATAATTTCATTAATTAATGAAGATTTTCAGTCAACTTGGTTTTAATTAAGTAAGAGACCATTAGTGAAAGTATTTCTGCATTAGATGAGTTCGCCATGGTTAGACATACATTTGTTATAAAATCCTGAAAGATTCTATGTTAACTATGTTGCAATCGGTTTCTGATTGAGAGTTGCGACAAATTGAAAAAAATTCGCACTAAAAAGCCTAAAATCTTAAAAACATGTCATACAGCTTCGTGACGGACAGCGAAGTCTCATAAATAGTGTTCCGATTTATCCTTTGGGAATGGAACTCTAAACACGGTTTAACGATGGAAACCTCATAGTTTTTTTTTTTTTTTTTTTTTTTTTTTTTTATACCACTAAGGTGGCAGACAAGCATACGGCCCACCAGAAGGACCGGTGGTCACCGCAGCCTATGAACGTTTGCAACACCAGAGGTGCCACACTCGCGCTGCCGACCCTGTAAAAACCTTCTAAGACCCCTTTTGAAGAACCCCATACTGTAGGCGTTTGGGAAAACCGAGGCAGGGAGGTCATTCCACAATATTTTAATTAGTTTTCGATATACGAGAAAATAAAACAATGTCCTTGTTGCCATACTGCGTTTGCGTGTCTCTGAGGGTGTATAGAGTTTAATAGATATCGAGATCGCGCTTATCCGTTTGATGGATTCCATTGGAATCAATTTTCAAAGCCACCGAGATTTCAAAGCTGAAGTGGGGGATCGTTTTTACCTGTATTAGGAGCATCCACAGAAAACTTTCAGGTTTTCTATACCAATATTATAAAGAAGAAAGATTTGTTTGTTTGCATCGAATAGGCTTCGAAACTAATGGACCGATTTGAAAAATTCTTTCACTATTGGGAGGCTACACTATCCCGGGTAACATAGGCTATATTTTATTCCCGTGTTCCCACAGGAACGGGTGCTACGCGGGTGATATCGCGTGACGTCGGCTAGTATGAAATAACTTCGGTCGATCGTTGCGAGCATTTTTGGAGCTCTATGGAGATGGTGTTGTGCTATGAAATCTTCATTTTCATTTTAGCCCCTCTCTATAAAATAGAGTGCAGAGGCGAGGGGCTTATGGCGAGACTTTGTCTGTAGCTGTGACTCTGTCGCATTAAACTACGTCACTAGGTCACGAGGATCATCTGTTCAAAGTTTGAAATAAAACAAAAATGACAACGTTAATCGGATTGAACTTTCACTTTCACAATGAACGCGTTAGAGAGGGGCAGTCTGGTGAGAAAGATCTCCCCAGACTGCCCCTTTCTTGTTTACCTATTGTACCAATTCAATGAAATATCAACTTACTTGTGTTTTTAACAATTTATAAAGGTCCGTCTCCATTAGACATTGTACGATGTAGACATCTTTCATTTGGTCAATCGTTTCCGCTCTTAAAATATCTCTAATATCAATTATCTGCGAAAGAAAAAACATAATTAAAATCTTGTTCAGTATACCTGCCTAGTAATCTATACTAACATTATAAAGAGGAAACATTTGATTGTTTGTTTGTTTGTTTGCATCTAATAGGCTCCGAAACTACTAAACCAAATAAACATTCTTTCACTGTTGGGAAGTTCTACTATACCCGGGGGGCTTTATTTTATTCCCGCTTTCCCACGGGAACGGGAGCTTAGCAGATGATACCGCTTGACGTCCGCTAATATTATAATTTAACTACGTCGATAGTAAGTAGGAGTGTTTGTCACTGTTGTTGCTGAAGTCGCGCACATTCATATAGTCACGCCTTTATCCCCAGGGGTAAGCAAAAGCATAAATAATACGCCCAAAATTCTCATCCTCCTCCATTTGTACTTCGTTCCACGTAACAGGGGGTGCGCCTATATTTAGACATGTATTATAAGTATATCTGTCATCTACGGTCCATAGCACTCTGTTGGGAGTCCTGATACATCCTTCCGAGGGCTTACCCGGGGCTCCCAACCATAGGCTGTTGGGCGTTACGTAAAGTTTTTTAGTCGGTAGGAGTCCGGCATGGCATCCATGATGATTTTGCCTCACGTTAATAAAAAGAAAAAAAAAGGGTACATTATAGCACTTGGCTATAGAGTAGGTACACTTTTGAGGTTGTTTAAAAATATCTCAAAAGCTTTAAGAATATACAAATATCAAAATGAACATACATTTTCATGCTTAAACCGGGTTAATATTTTGATTTCTCGTAGAGTCCGCTGGCAGTAAGTCTGATGTTCGAAGGGTGATATTTTCTTGATAGCGACTTTGGCTTTTCTCACGTTGTCGATGGCAGACCTGGGGAATAAAACACACTATAAATCATTCGAGTCGACGTACATTGTGCCTATTGAGTTCAAAGGTCGTCATAATTCAAAAGAAACGTCGATAATAATGATAAAACAAGTCTTTATTGAGCGATGGAGAAAACAGATCGTAAAAAATAGAGGCATAAGATTTATGAGGAGATTTCTGTACAGGCGTCAAGAACTGTTATCAATAAAATACTACTAGTTTTTACTGAAACTGCAGGGACTGGGCAGCGGCGACGTCAAAGCATAAGCGTTAGCGTCTCCTGTCTACACTTTTAAGTTTATTGGTCGAAAAATAGCGGATAATTGATCGTACATAGTAGTATATTTCGTATTTAATAGGAAACCCTGAGGTACCACTCGTGTCACGTATTGAAGTGGCAGTGGCACCGACAGATTCTTGAGTGGCAATCGCGTACCGAAAACCGCCGATTAGGTACGCCAGGTGGATAGATATCCTAATATAAGCAGTACAAAAAAGTTGAAGTGATTTTAGGCGAATTCCTTTGGCCAGCAGTGGGCGTCGATCTACAAACTATTGGAAATGACCGCTTTCCTTCGCATAAGCGTGTTTAAATTCGATAAAAACCATATCCATAGTCTACGGACCAACAATACGTAGTACAAGGATAAATTCCATCATCGCTGATAACAATATTGTAAATAATCTGTCTGCCAGTCCCTAGTATAACCTTGGCAACACAGTTGTGTAAGTAAATACTATAAAATTATCTTATTCACGTACGATAGAGTCACCAACACACACTGCGTCACTTGGTGACAATAGTTGTGCATATTTTACTTCATTAGTAATCTGCTATCTTTAAAAAATATTAAAATTATTTTAATGATATTTTTCGTTGCAGACAGTACAAAAACATGCGCAAACCACTACTTGCCGGTATCTCTTGAGAGGTTTTTTAATCAACGCCAATCCGAGGCAGATGTTCCTCAATTCCCATCAGGAATTCCCAACGACTAAACCAGTGAATTAGTTAAATAAATCGATCAAATTTATTCTCCGAATAATTCCACTAGGGATACTTCCTCGTCATTAGTAATTTCAAACTTGTCTTTAAACTTTCAAACCTAGTTAGGAAATTGCTACTGTTGCGATTTCTTGAAAAGGGTTCCATAATTACATTAATAAAGGGCTTTCCCAACCAAATAACATTGTATTTAAAGGACAGGGACCGTCTTAACCACAAATGTTAGGTTTTGGGGCAGAATTCAATTATGAAGACGCGATATGGGGTCACTGATTACCGAGTTTTCAAAAGGGACAGTTAATTAGTTTTTGGTCTTATCAATTTGGTAACACAATTCGCACAGTAAAATGTTATTTATTGTTACTTACAATATGTTATTTAAAGCTTGTGATAACTATAAAAATCTCATCTTTTACTTATTCAGATATTAGATTTCTGGTAGTGTCGTAGGGATTTATTCCCATTTGCACTACTACCCAGTAGAGCTGTGGGTTATTTCTGAGGGTCTTACAAATCTCTTTCTATGGACACTAGGTACTTCAATAACTTTTAATAAATTTGTGAAATTTTAGATTATTTTGTAAAGAATTCAGTAAATTCCAGACTAATACTAGATAGAAATCAGACAGTCTACGAGAATTTAATCCAATTAAAGTTTTTAATAATCTCTATCAAGCTGCAAATCGCATAGAGTTTGCTTATATTATTACTAGCTGACCCGACAGACGTTGTCCTGCTATAACTAATTAATTAATTAATATAGCCTTGTTTATTCCTTAATAAAATACAATTACAATAAAATATAAACTTACATTTATAGTTTCATTGCAATTTATATGACATTAAATTTTTTATTTCATGCAATTTTACTTTAATATAAAATTTATTTGCTTAATTCATTTCCATAACTTAAAATAAAAATATAAAACCAACATAAAATTCAATTTCAATTTCAATATCCCATACATAAATATAAAGATATTTTATTATTTTAGAATAATTAACATATATTTATTTTAATTAAATTGTATTATGTTATTTATTATTTACTGTTATTATTTCAATTCAAATGACATAAAATTTTTCATATCATGCATTTTTAATTTAATATAAAATTTATTTCCATAACATAAAACAAAAAATAAAACCATAAAACTATCATAAAATTCAATTTCAATTTCAATATCCAATTTAAAGAATTATTTTATTATTTTACAATAATTAGCATATATTTTCGTTAATTTCAATTGTAAAATGTTATCTATTATTTACTGTTATTAAGGACCTCTCTACTGAGTAAAGGCCTCCTCCATTTTTCTCCACTGGTCTCTGTCCATCGCCTTTTTTGTCCATTTATTTCCCGCTATCTCCAAAACTTCATCCAACCATCTTTCCATTGGTCTGCCTCTACTTCGCTTTCCCAATGGACCGTTCCACGTGGTAATCCTCTTTGTCCATCTGTCATCATCCATACGTGAAACATGACCGGCCCATTTCCACTTTAGTTTTTTGCAGTGTTGTAGAGCGTCTATGACTTTTGTTGTATTTCTTATATCTCTATTTGTTCTTTTATGTTTTAATTTTAATTTGAGAGTGCTCCGTTCCATGGCTCTTTGGGTTGTTAGTATTTTGTTACTTGTGAATTTGTTAAATATCCATGTTTGCGATGCATAAGATAGAGATGGTAGAATACAAGAGTCCAGGACTTGTTTCTTTAGTCTCACTGGAAGATTTGATTTTAGAACTTCTTTTAGGCTCCAAAATTTATTCCAGGCCATTTTTACTCGTCTATTCAGCTCATCTTGATGTCTCGATTTTTTGAATGATATTTCTTTACCTAGATATATATACTCATGGACATATTCTATTGGAACATTTGCAACAACTATAGGAACTTTTTTTCTATTAGTCATAATCTTGGTTTTGCTTGTGTTTAGTTGTAGACCAATTTCGCAGCTGACATTGTATATTTCTCTTACCATCTTTTCAAGCTGTGGTCCAGTTTCCGCAAAGAGAACTATGTCATCAGCAAATCTGAGGTTACTAAGATATTTGCCATTGATGTATATACCTTTACTCTCCCATTTTAGATTCTTCATGATACTTTGGAGCACGGTTATAAAAATTCTGGGTGAGAGTGGGTCACCCTGCCGGACGCCTCTACATACATCTATTTCAGATCCTGGCTTTTCCAATACAACTCTACTTTTACTTTTCTTATATATATCTTGAATAAGTTCTATAGTTTCCGAAGGTACATCGCACTCTTGTAAAGCTCTCCAAATACTGTTATGCGAGATAGAGTCTTTGTCCTGCTATAACTATGAATATGGAAATCGGTATCCCGAGTTTTGAGTTCCCGGTCCCATGTTCCCGTTCCTGGTTTTCTGATCCCAGTTCCCGGTTTCGGGTTCCGAGTTCCCGGTTCCTGGTTTTCATTTCCCAGTCCGTCTTTCTGTTCTCATTTCCCGTTTTTGGTCCATCGAGTTCCATGTTCCCGTTCCTGGTTTCCTGATCCCTGTTCCCCGTTTTGGGTTCCGAGTTCCTAGTTTTCATTTCCCAGTCCATCTTTCTTTTCCCGATTCCCATATTAGTGCTTCGAGTTCCAAGAACCGATCCAAAATCGCAATAGAAACTATTTATCCAAAATCGCAATAGAAACCATTTATCCAAAATCGCAATAGAAACCATTTCATTGAACAGTTCGAGCCAGTGACAGTTATTGCAACTTTCTTAATTTTTTTTTCAATAAGAACCATCTCCTGACAATAACAAACACAACAAAGAAAAGAATTAGCGAAATCATTCCAGCCGTTCACGCGTGATGCCGTGACAAAGGAAATAGGGACTCATTTATATTATATACTCGTATATATAATATTATATAACATAAGTAGATAGAATATACTTCATACATTATAGCTACGCACGTACTTTGATAATATAGTATAGGATCCCGCTATAGAACGACATTCACCGAGCTGGTTAATGGATGAAAAGTGTTTTATATTCAACTTGCTGATCCGACAGACGTCCTGCCATAACTATGAATATGGAAATCGGTACCCCGAGTTCTGAGTTCCCGGTCCCATGTTCCCGTTCCTGGTTCATTTCCCGGTCCGTCTTTCTGTTTCCGATTCCCATATTGGTGATTCGAGTTCCAAAACCCGATCCAAAACGCAATAGAAATATAAACAGGTTGCAAGTTACTAGTAGAGATTTACCTGTTTATACCTGCGTAACCCATCGACAACCTAACGTTTACATAATTATTCTATGGGCGTTATAAGTACTTTCAATTGGTATGGAATGTATCTATTAACACGTTCACTGCGTGAGCTCAAAACCAATGAAATGAATTATTTTTTTAAATTCTTAATTAATCATAATTATTCTGGGCTGCAATTTTTTAGGCAACCCTATTGCAATTTATTTATTGACATATTTAATTGAATATAAAACACTTTTTATCCATTAACCAGCTCGGTGAAGATCGTTCTATATCGGGATCTTAGACCAATATTGCCTTAAAAAACAACACGTTTAATGAAGCTATTTCCATGAAAATTATATTCTATAAATCTTAAACTCAATGTTCCTAATCAAATACCACTTACTCCCTTAACGAGCGTAAAGGAAAAAGGTATTTCGCGGACAGATAATCTGATTACTCTCGGATCACGGGTGTAAAATAAGCTCACAGTGCGTTGGGAATACAACACACGAAAATACGAAGACAAAAGAGGTCACAACGTCTAATGTTCTGTACTACCCGTTCGCTCTAAGTTTGCCGGTCGCCTCCCATACTACGCCTCTGCACCAGCTTCTACGCCAGCAGCAAACTTAGACCGAACGGGCTATACACACGTATTGCCTGAACGCATCAATATGTCAATCTAGTTCCGTCAGTAAATCCAATTAAGTTCCACTTTTAGTCTTTGCTTCCGATCATTGTGGTCATAATAGCAAAAACGAATGAGCATACGGTTCTGCAATTTCATTACAGAATAGGTATGAGCAAACGAATATGTTTCAAAAGTTCGTCAGCTGATGCTAGCTTCAATTCAGTTGAAAGGCTTATCGGCAAATCCCACTTTGTATGTACCTACGCGGCATATGATGTATTACTAGATTCAGTGGATTACGGTCCGCAAGAATTGGGTTTGATCAATTTTAGTTAGCGATATGGCATGAAATAATCACAATTCAATATAGAAAGTATGTGCCTCGTTAGTCAAGGCGAAATATTGCCGTGTAAGTTGGGTCGACATGAGTTATCAGAGTGACCAAAGATGTTAGAATTTCAGTTATTTGGTTTGGATTTTGAAAATGTGCCTCGCTTCAAGAAATCTATTAACGGTAATACAATTTTTGTATATTTCTTTTTTCACTTCTTCAGTTAATCAACAGCTTTAAGTACTTACATTAATAAAACTTCAATTGGAGGAGTCGTTTCATGACAACTCATAAATACAAATTTAACTTCAACACATTTAACAGTTGCTAATAATGATTGACACTCATACGAGTCGTATTTTCTATCAACGTATTGTAAGAATTTGCATTTTGATACACACTTAAACAATTTTTTTTTTCTATATCAAATTTCAGATACAATAAAGCGATTGGGCTCTCCTTGTACGGACGGACCTTTGAATATTAAATTACTTTTCAGAATTTTAATATGATTACTGTAAATATATGGGTAGGTAATGTGAACACTTTTCACAAAGAGACCACACCAAGAATTTCGAGACCTGGTATGACTGCTGACAGACGGACGATGTTCCAGCACAGGCTTCGAAAAAACACATACGAAAGAAAAGTGTGTGTTTAACTGATAGGAGAGATCTACCTGCCTAAAAACTTCACTTGTGGATATTAAAAATACTGGTAGTTTGATGAGCACAGAAACAGATTAACTTGACCTCTTAGTTTCTTTCGAGGTAATACTAAATATTCGCGATATTCTCGTGTCTATCGTTAAACGTCGTATTAATCTTTCAAGCAGTCCAGAACACCAGATGCAACACATATCTGGCTGTATAGCTCAGGGATGCGATTTTGTAATTTTCAACATCTTCAATGTTCGTAAGAAAATTTAACAAAAAATCCTCAGAGAACAGACGGTGCTCTGTCTGCTCTCTCGGTAATATTATAAAACCATACTACACTATAATGTAAGCATAGACAGCCAAAATTTCATGAAACCGGGGCGTTTCGGTAGGATTATAATTCAACTGAAACGCCCCAGTCAAAAAGCTTAACTTGGCTTAGTATGTGGACAGCAATATCACCGGGGTTCGTCTTATGATCGTTAATATAATACTTCAGTACGAAAATACTTAACTAGGAGCTAAGGAAGCATGATGGTTAATAAACCAAATAGGTAGGTATTCTTTTTTATTTTCTTCCCATTTTCACTTCTTATTAAGAAAACAAAAGCTTTGGTCAAAAGAGCTTTATTACATCTAATATTTCTGACACATGGAGAACATGAAGCCGAAATGGTAAATCCTTGTATCATTAAGGCCGGACCAACATTTTGCATTACGTTTACGACTAGTAAAATGGCCGCTGCAAAGGACACTAATGGTTATATATACGGTAGCAAGTACAGCTAACTTTTGGTATTTCACAAAATATTTCAAAGTTTGGATAGTTTGAGTTTCAAGAAAATGGGAAATCGAAAACTGACCTACATCTCGCAACACAGAATCGCAGTTTCAAACTCTACCCTTCTCCGTCACTCAGAATTATTGTATAGTCATTAAGGGTTGGACACGAAGGGGCAGAAACATTAGAGATTGAATGTGGATTAAACTTTTAAAAATTCGATTAGTTAGGCCTTGTTGACTTACACCAACATTAAATAAAAAGAAAATTCCAAGGAAGTTAAGACCAGTAATTACCTTTTTATATTCATTTCTGGGCAATCCCAGAAGCCTTTTTAGGGTTTCGTAGCCAAATGGCAAAAACGGAACCCTTATAGATTCGTCATGTCTGTCTGTCTGTCCGTCTGTCTGTCCGTCCGTGTGTCACAGCCACTTTTCTACAAAACTATTAGACCTATGCTATTGAAACTTGGTAACTAGATGTATTCCTTGAACCGCATTAAATGCTTTTTAGATTTATCATTTTCTTAGTTTAGAAGTTAGAGGGGGGGGGGGGACACATTTTTCCACTTTGGAAGTGTCTCTCGCGCAAACTATTCACCTTAGAAAAAAATGATGTTAGAAACCTCAATAGCATTTTTGAAGACCTATCTATAGAAACCCCATACGTACGGGATTGATGAAAAAGAAAATTTTGAGTTTCAGTTCTGAGTATGGGGACCCCCAAAATTTACTGCGTTTTTTCTAGTTTTCTATAAGAATCCCCTTCGTCTGTCCGTGTCTGTTAAAGCGGCAGCGCGCGGTAACCCATCTGTCCGCGTCTGTGTACCCCGCGTCCCGCGGCGCGAGCGGCGTCGGCTGATGTTCTTAAAATGGCGATTTCTCATAACTTTTCTATGGTAGCCATTTAAAATGATAGATAAGACCAGTTCTGCCTTGTAATGTATTACTAATTTCTATTAGAAAAAAGAATTTGTAATTTTTCAACAGTTTTCTCTACAAAAATTGTAAAAAAAAAAAAAAATGTAAAATTCCAAATTTTTTTTTTTTTAGTTTTTTAAATACATCCTATTTCACAATTTTCAACAGACACAATACAACTTGTCATACATTTTTTTTTATTTACAAGCTTTTCAAAATATGACTCATTTCGGCGACCCGACCGCCGACCGCCAAAAAAAGGTTTAGGTAGTTCATGCCATGATTCTGAGAAAACTGTGCTTCAAGTGGCTTACATTCTTTTTTTATTCGTAAGTATGGTCCTTATATTTTTTTTACACAGAGTTTTGTTTGACAAACGTGTTTAGTTTATTAGAAATTGAACAATGAACCAAGCACTTAAAAAGAGGCCCAAAAGGGTGGTCGTAACTTTTTTTTTTTTTTTTAATTTTTTTTTGTGTATTTTTTCATAAAAATTTACAATCTACAGCTACATGACTTTTCCTAATCGATAAACATAAAAAAAAGGTATGCTGGCATACAAATATATTTCAGAAATAATTATTTGAAATTTGAAAGTTTTGCAAAAAATGATCGAGAATTTCGACCCAATTTTACACAAAATTATTGAAATAGATTTTACATTCAATGCTTGAAAACAATAAAAGAATACATAAAAATACATAAAATAACAATAGATTGTCATCATTACAGTATTTATTCTTTGTATTTCATCCAAATGTATGGGCTTGGCGCCGCGCCGCCGTGACGCCGACGGCGCAATGAATGTTCGTTGAAAATAACTATTTTAGGTACAAAATCTTTATGAAATACACCATCTACGAATAAAAACTCTAACCTAGTCATGATTTTGTTAAGTTTTGAAAGTAAAAAACACCAAACACAAATGTAATTACACGCAACACAGTACCGGTCGTCGTCACTTAGCCGCGCGGAATGGTGCGCGATGGAGGGCGCTTTTTAAACGAGAATCATGAGGTGCAGCTGTGACAGACAGACATACAATGTACTACATACTTGTCCCGTTTCTGTCTAAGAACACTCCATAAAAATTTGAGCAGGATCGGGATAGTACAGCCTGAGCTAGAAGAGCCCGAACTGTTTGAAGGAAAAGTGTTCAAATATTGAACATGGACAGATGCGGGGTTTTGGAAAATGTCGCTCATTTTGAAATGGACAGTTGAAGGGCATGTACATTGCCAAAAAATCTACCAACGAAAATTGGTTTGAACGAGATAGAGCTGGTAGTTTTTTTTAATACGTCGTAAACAGCAATTTTCAGTTAGAAAAATCACTACCACTGCGAAAGTGTTAAAACATCAATCAAAGTTACAACGAACGACAAGAACTTTTATACTATGTTACTTGCTGCTACGAAACCCTTCATGGGCGAGTCCAACTCGCACTTGGCCGGTTTTATTATTATTTAAAACCCGTTGTGACGTAATAGTAGCGTGAAGACTAACTCAAATTGAAATTTAATATCTATACTAATATTATAAAGAGGAAAGATTTGATTTTTTTTTTGTTTGTAACGAATAGGCTCCGGAACTACTGGACCGATTTGAAAAATTATTTTACTGTTGGGAAGCTACATATGGTCACGCTTTTATCCCCGAAGGGGTAGGCAGAGGCATATTATATGCCCACATTTCACCTTTGTATAATTAGTCCCACGTAATAGGTGGTGAGCCGTATTGCCGTGTTTAAATGGACAGGCGCAGGTTGTGACTGCCTGCTGTTGAAAATAAAGCCTTCAACTTAGCTTAACGACTGCCATTTTACTGGCAACCGGGACCAACGGCTTAACGTGCCTTCCGAAGCACGGAAACGCTCAAATAAATGTCACAAAGTGATCACATGGATGGTCACCCATCCATGGACCGGCCATAGTGAAAGTTGCTTACTGCAGTGATCGTTTACAGAACACTGAGTCCGCGGGGCCACGAGCGCTTCCCTCTTTGCGGTAAACATAGGCAATATTTTATTCCCGTATTCCCACGGGAACGGGAACTACGCGGGTGAAACCGCGTGACGTTAGCTAGTAAGATAATAAAAATTGATATTTTAGACGAGAAAATAACCAAAATTTTTTAACGTGAATACGTAAAACGTGATCTAAAACCACAGATATAATTCACGAAAGAAATTGATTGATGAGTAGAGTCGTACTACACGTTTACATTTCACCAGTAGTAAAATACATAAGGAATACCAACAAAACCTTTCACCAACCAAAACAATATAAATGACACACATGACGACAGATCTGCGAATGGAACCCGTCTACTACTACGATAATCTATCTTCTATCTATGTACATTTTACATTCCTAAACTAGATTTTTCAGTGTATAATTTGTAACTAGGTACTACAATTATTTCATTCAGTAATAGGCGTAATAATCTATGAACACAAACGCTTGTCCTAATCCTAATGCAGCATGTGGGAGGGCGCGGCCGTATTTTAAACGTTCGTGTAAGACGCTCTGTCGACTGGCAAATAACAAACACAATCGCCGACTATTAATACATTAAAAAGACACTCTAGATAGCGCAGCTGAAACATGAGATAATAACTGATATTACATACCACGGGCAAGATAATGGTCAAACGCGAGCGCGAGACTTTTATGAAAATTTATACCGCAATTTGGCACTTAATTGTCCGAAATTATGCAAGTTTGTGGTTTGTGGTGCACTGAAAGCATGGAAATAAGACAATTTAGATATGAATATGAATTATACAAGTCGTGTGAGATAAAAGACATTAGTTTTTTAAGGTGGCAGACAAGCGTACGGCCCCCACCAGGCGGACTGGTGGTCACCGTAGCCTATGAACGTTAGTTTGGATAAGGTTTGGATATATTTTAAAATACCAAGCTTGAAAGTAAGTCAATGACAGGCAGGTTTTTATATGCATGGTGGGATTCATTTGATCACTTCACCATCTAGATATAGCTTGGTATGGGGCTCCAACATAACCTCTGATACGCCAGATAGGCCAAAGATAAACTGACCATACGTCCCGTTTTGAACGGGACTGTCCCTTTTTTCGGTCCCTTGTCCCGTTGTCCCCGAACATAGCGCCGGGACGCTAAATTGTCCCGTTTTCCGAAACCTTGCGAATTTTTAAAATTTTGTAGCACGTAGGATATGTGCAGTCAGGGAATTTAGAGCCAGACCGTGTTTTCAGTACACTATTGTTTTGCTTTTGTGTAAAATTCTTGAAGTACCTAGTTTATTGGTAAACTGATAATTAAATTGAAGTTTTCTATAGCTTTGAAATTTATATAGGTAATGCCGAAACGTAAGTGTTTATTTAATGTCAACATACAAGCAAAATAACTATTTATTAAGCAAACAACCGATTATGACCTACGGTGCCGACACGTGGAAACTTACAGAGGGGCTAGTCCATACCCTTAAAGTTGCGCAGCGAGCAATGGATCGAGCTATGCTTGGGGTGTCCGAGGGATAAAATCCGAAATAATGTTATCCAAGCAGAGTATGCGTTTTGAAGTGGTAGTGGGCTAGCCACATTATGTAGAGCAAACAACCGATGGCCGATCGAGCAAACGAGTTCTTGAGCAGAGATCGCGGCTTGGTAAACGTGGGGTGGGACGAATGCGGAAGGCGCAGGACCGTGTGTTGTGGCGTAGATTGGGAGAAGTCTACGTCCAGCAGTGGACTGCCATAGGCTGATTTGATGCTTTCATAAAAAAATAGGTACTAAAATCAGACAAAAAGGGGATAAAGGAAAATTCTTCGTGGAAGATCGTGCACGTGCATACTGTGCACAAGAAGGGTGGCAAGACCGACCCGGCCAATTACAGATCTAAAGTCGTCACTTCGTCCCTTTTATCAAAGGTGAAGGAGCGTATCAACAATAATACACAGCTCCTAAGGTACATTGAGGAACACGACCTGCTCAGTGACCGGTAGTACGGTTACCGTCACGGTCGCTCGACTGGCGATATCCTTGTGTGCCTCACACACGGCTGGGCTACCGAGCTACGGCGATTGAGAGTAAGGGCGAGGCTCTAGCAGTGAGTACTCGACATCGCTAAGGCCTTTGACCGGATCTGACACCATGGTCTTCCTGCGAAATTGTCCTCCTATGGACTGCTAGAGAGTAGTGGCCAGCTTCCTGGCTGGTAGAAGCATCAAGGCCGTCCTTTACGGCAGCTGTTCTGACTGCATGGCCATAAACGCTGGAGTATCACTAGGCTCAGTGTTGTCCCGTACTCTGTTTCTGCTGCATATCGATGACATGTTGTCCATTATTAACGGCGTTCATTGTTATGCGGACGGCAGTACACTTCCGGTATCTCTCGGACTGCAGTGGAATAGTCTGAAATCGATAGTACTCTCACCAGAGTGTCCGATTGGGGTCAACCAAATCTCGTTCAATTCAACCCTACCAAGACACAAGTTTGTGTATTTACTGCAAAAAAAAACTATTTACCGTAGCGCCGCATTTCAAGGCACATCTCTCCCCATCTCTGACATTATCCTTGGTGTTGACAACTCCGGTGACGTTCAGTTCCGAAGCCATTTGGAGAACAAGGCCAGGCTGGCTTCTAGAAAGCTCGGTGTGCTCAACAGCTCAATTTTACTGCGGCGCAAAGACTGCTACTCCGTAGGTCGCAAGTGCTACGCACAAGCAGTACTGCTGTCACCTTTGGGCAGGGGCACCTCAATATCAGGTTCGACTGGTCGACTCGGTGCAGAAGCAAGCCATGAGAGTTGTCAAGAATCATATGCTTGCAGGTGGTGTGGAACCTCTTCGCGACAGGAGAGACAGACTATGTGCGTGTTCTACTGCCTGTACAATTGTTTGTGCTCTGAGAATTGTTTGATATGATGCCCACGGCTACTTTCTATCATCATACCGCTCGCCATAGACATGGTGTTCGTCCTCACACTTTGCTTGTCTGCCACCTTAGTGGTATAAAGGGAGGGCTCGCATGGAACAATTTTTCTTATTTGCCGTTTTTTTTGGTACGGAACCCTTTGTGCGCCAATCCGACTCTCATTAGGCCGGTTTTTTTTTCCAAATAATGAAGTTGTTTTTTTTAATTTGTTAACCTGCTAACTGGCGTATAAAAACTTATGTCCCGTTTTGAGATCAAAAATAAATGGTCAGTTTAGCCAAAGACCAAGACACTGTCACTATAGGTAGGCAGGGGATTAGGTTGAGGTAAGATCACTCTAATAAACACATAAATAATATAACTGCGACGTACAGTAAGATGTAGTCAGTACACCAGCAGCTGCGTATTAGGTTCCAGATTCAAGTTGCATATTTAAAGTCTGAAGACAACCTTAGTAGATGTGAGCATAACAAACACACGAGAATAATTTTAAACCCCCAAAATTAATGATCATACTCAGAAAAAACAACGACAAAGACCTAGCTCATGTGCTAAGTATTCTATTCATTCGTATTATCATAACCGACAGTCACTGTGAACGTAACTGTGCTTATGATATTACACCAAGGCGTAAATACCTATTCAATTTAACTACGCGTATTGATCAAAAGCAAACCTCAAGTTCTGCATTCTGTACTTAGCAAGCGAAGTTGGATTTCATTAATCACTTTCTCAATACTCAATACTTGTATTTAGCTCCTTAGTGTAATGGAATAATGGAATACCCCAGCTACGTAAATTACAGTAAGTAAAGTTGTGCGGCACGTAATGTCGATACCTACTTAATATCAACTACAGTCACCTCCAGCATCTCAGCTAGAGAGGCAGTCCCAAGTAGTCGTGACGTGGTCTGTTAGACTATGCCCTCAATGCCCTGTTATAAACATAATGCCTGGTAGGTCTGCATACCCGGGGATTAGAAGCAAGAGGTTTGGATGCAAATCGGACCTTTGCTTGAAATTAGGTAATAATTAATAATAAATATTAAATTTTACTTTTTCATTGTCAAATACAAGGCTACTGATTATACCTTTCTATTTAAAAACATGTTTATGAAAACAAAGCCTTTGATAGGAAAATGTGCTTCAATAAATGTACAAGCTTTTTACCATTTATTTATGTGGCTGGTCGAGAGAGAGCTCGATGAAAAAACACTGAAGGGACCAAAAATAACAAAGTAAAATTCTACCTCTATTCGTTTGAACGGTAGCTACCTTGTAAAAGCAGAATTATGGAAATCTTCCTAAAACATTATTTTACACAGAAATTGCGGCATTTGCATTTACTAGCGTTTACGTGATACGAATCGCACTTTCAGGGGTGTGGAGTTGGTGCACACCAATAACTGTCTCATGTGGCAATGTCTCTTCTCTGTGCCAGTTTCAGCATACATTGTCTGCTGTGTGGGGTTTTAAATAGATAAACCGTGGCGTAGTATTTCAAATTATTCTTCGAATAGCAGAAGAGAAACAGTGTGAAGGATGAATTTCTCAGTTAGAAAATGTCACGAAATTCAACCTGTGTAAGATAAATCAGCAATCTATGGATAAAAATAAAGAGCTTATCTTAGGTTTTTTTTTTTTTTACGTGAGGAAAAGTCCTCATGGATGTTACGCCGGACTCCTACCGACTAAAAAACCTCACGTAACGCCCAACAGCCTATGGTTGGGAGCCCCGGGTAAGCCCTCGGAAGGATGTCCCAGGACATCAAGCTTATCTTAGGTTGATAAACCAACCCCTTTAGAATCTATTAGGACAAAAGCAGAGATAGACAGTTATTTTATAGACCGCGTAAGTAATAAAGACGGAATCATTGATCGTAAATGTTTCAATTTATGTAGGGGTGTTGATGAAGTTCACTAAAATTTTATTGGAAACCGATTACGGAAATAAATTGGCAAGTAATACTAGCGTAATCGAAATAGTCAAACGATTCGAATACGATACTTGAGCGTGTTGTGAAAAGGTTATTTTGTAAACGATGACGCATCGAGCTTCAGTCATGCTTATACCTATTGCCACTATTGGGGTGTGAAATGAGTGTCAAGAGAAGTGATATTTCATGCGTTGGTCGATTGAACCGAATCCAAACGCGTCTGTAGGGGGTAAATTGTGACAACGAAATATTGAATCCTTCCATGATTGAGGAGTGTGATATTGA
This sequence comes from Miltochrista miniata, assembly GCA_933228765.1. NCBI lineage: Eukaryota > Metazoa > Arthropoda > Insecta > Lepidoptera > Erebidae > Miltochrista > Miltochrista miniata. Next base: position 28,246,172 of record OW121755.1, read on the forward strand.
GCTTTTATATTGAACTAACATTTGTAATGCGCGTATCGGGAGATGCACAAATTAGAGATAGTACACAAATTAGACATAGTACAGATCATCAGATGGAAACCTACATACTAAATTCGCTGAGGCTACACACACATAGACACCGCTCACTGAGTTTACAGACAAGAGGTCAGGAGAGGTTGAGGGGAGTTTTCGATACTGATTTGTGCGCGAGTGTGCGTAGCAGAGGGTAGGTGTGAAAAAAAAGTACATATATATGAGATTTCCATGTGTACTATCTTAGTCCATTAAAATGTTACAATTTAAGGACCGAATATTGCATTTCTTAGAGGACGCAATTTTATTTTTGGGACATGTGTGGGGGGTCAATAGAAGCTTAACCTCAAGTTTGTGGGGTCGCCACCCTTGTCCCCCGGCCGCGATCTTAAAAAGAGGTGAAAACACTTTTTTCACAAAATCTCGGAAACTATGAGTCTTACAAAAAATTTGTGAAGTCATAATTTGTAGCAAATTATTTTGCCTGCAAATATGTTAAACAAATTTTTGCCCTAAATTAAAAACTAAAGAAGTAATAAACAAAAAATTTAAAATAAAATTATAAAAAATTTCTTTTTTGCTCTGTGTCTTTTGCTTTTGTCTCCCTTTTTTATAATATATATTTTACAAAAAAATACCTCAGACTAATCTTGTAGATAGTCTTTTGAGGAACTTTTTTTTTATTTCTCTTAAAAGATCATCTATAAGATTGGTCTGGGGTATTTTTTTTGTAAAATGTATAAAAAAAGTTAGAGCTAAAAAGATTTTTTTTATAAAAAAAATCTCAATTTTTTGTAAAAACTTTTGTTAATTTGTACACATATTTATAGGCATAACAATTTGCTACAAATTATGCCTTCACAATTTTTTTGTAAGACTCATAGTTTCCGAGATATTGCGAAAAAAGTGTTTTCTTCCCCCCTCTTTTCAAGATGGCGGCCGGGGGACAAGGGTGACGACCCCACAAACTTGAGGTTAAGCTTCTATTAACCCCCCACACATGTCCCAAAAATAAAATTGCGTCCTCTAATAAATGCAAAGCTCATGTAACATTTCAATGGACTATCTCTAATTTGTGGATATTGGCTTATATCCTACCTCGGCGGGTTACCACTTGATGCTGGGTATAAGTATCTCTCAAGATCGCCACAACGTTCGTTCGGGCTTGTGCAATCCGCATTTTTCAACTCATTACTTCATTAGGTTGTCTGTCCATCTTGCGGGATTGCCCACGATATGCTTTTTTGTAACGCTGTCGTCACTCGAGAACTTATCAGCCCTATTATGATATTTTAATAAAATTCTTAATCACGTCATCAGAATTTCTGCTGAGGGCTTTTTATGCTCTGGAAGAAAAATCGCAAGTCACTTTTTGACTTGTGATACGATACAAAAAACATATTCATTTGACAACATACGAAAGGTAACTGAGCCGTAAGTAATGAATGTTCGCAACAACCTCAGGTGTGTGTGAAAAGTGGAAGACGGTGTTCTTGGAGCGTAGGCGGTTGATTTCTTTTTAATGTGTAACGAACGGAAACCATAACCGCGAACTTGATATTATCACATCGATCACAAGTAGGTACGTTGTTTGCAGTTGTATTTATTGTAACAAGAACAAAGAGCTTCATACCATTACCTAGTCACTATCAATGTAGCATTCCAATACAACTTCATAATCAAATAATTAATCATTGAAATCCGATAAAAGATAGATAAAATGAGAATCCAATTTTATTAATCGGTAAAGATATGCGACAATGTCTATTCATCATATCAGTCTATCGCAATCCACTGCTGGACAAAGACCTATCCCAATCACTTTGAGAGGACGATAGGCCTAACTGTACCACGTTATCCAGACGAGCTCGTACGGGGTTTTGTTTAAAATGTCTTATCGCCATGACCTCGTCCTTTAGTCAGCAACTTGCAGGTTAGGCTGGATCCAATGCACAATAGGTACTGTATGTTATGAAACGAAGTATTCCGAGGGGGAGGAGTCTTACCCAGGTCACCCGCCCGTAAGCAGTGCTAGGGCAAGCGGTGTTTTAGTCGGCAAGAGTCCGGCATAACATCCATGAGGGATTTTCACACAAAAACAATAATGTACCGAAGTAAAAACAGTGATCACCTGTAGATAAAATACTGTATTTGTAGATGGCGTTTTCCTCAATCTAAAACCGAATGCCGTGTAATGCTGACGTGACCCTACTAACTTCTAATAATTGAATAAGGATATACGAACACGAAATCTCAATTACATCACACGACTTGGGGATTCGGACGAAGATAGTAGCAATATTACTACAATATGGATTAAGGCAGTTACGTTTTTTTTTTTTTTTTTTTTTTTTTTTTTTTTATACCACTAAGGTGGCAGACAAGCATACGGCCCACCAGAAGGACCGGTGGTCACCGCAGCCTATGAACGTTTGCAACACCAGAGGTGCCACACTCGCGCTGCCGACCCTGTAAAAACCTTCTAAGACCCCTTTTGAAGAACCCCATACTGTAGGCGTTTGGGAAAACCGAGGCAGGGAGGTCATTCCACAACCTAAGCGTGCGCGGAAGAAAACACCTATCGGATCTAACCGTGCTGGAACGCACCGGACGCAGAGTGTGAGGATGAACTCCCTGTCTGTGGCGAGCGGTGCGATGATAGAACGTAGCCGTGGGCATCATATCAAACAATTCCTCAGAGCACATACCATTGTACAGGCGGTAGAACACGCATAAGGAGGCAAAGTCTCTCCTGTCGCGAAGAGGTTCCACACCAGCTGTAAGTACAGGATCGTTGACAATTCTTACAGCTCGTCTTTGCACCGAGCCCAATGGACGGAGCTGATATTCAGGTGCTCCCGCCCAGAGGTGACAGCAGTACTCCATATGCGGCCGCACTTGCGACTTATAGAGAAGCAGTGTTTGCGCCGCAGTGAAGTACCGCCGCGCCCTGTTGAGCACACCTAGCTTCTTGGACGCCAGCTTAGCCTTGTCCTCCAAATGACTACGGAACTGAACGTCACTGGAGATGTCAACGCCAAGGATCCCTATACTTTTGGAGATGGAAAGAGATGTGACCTGAAATTGCGGCGCTACAGTAATTGGGGTTTGCTTAGCGGTGAAAAAACACGCTTGTGTCTTGGAAGGGTTGAACTGGACAAGATTTTGTCCACCCCAATCGGACACTCTAGTAAGAGTAGCCTCGATTTCACACACAAGCTGTTCACGATTTTCCTCTACTGTGTCCCGAGAGATACCGGGGCGGCCCGTGTAACAAGTGTCCCCCGTACTGTCGTCCGCATAACAATGAATGCCATCAATAGACAACATGTCATTGATATGCAGCAGAAACAGAGTAGGGGACAACACTGAGCCTTGCGGTACTCCAGCGTTTATGGCCATGCAGTCTGAACAGCTGCCGTCAACGACGGCCCTGATGCTTCTACCGGCCAAGAAGCTGGACACCCATCCGCATAATCTCTCAGGTAGTCCATATGAGGGCAATTTCGTAAGAAGACCACGGTGCCAGACCCGGTCAAAGGCTTTAGAGATGTCGAGGCTCACTGCTAGAGCCTCACCCTTACTCTCGATAGCCGCCGCCCATCGGTGTGTTAGGTACACAAGAAGATCGCCCGTCGAGCGACCGTGACGGAAACCGTACTGCCGGTCGCTGAGCAGGTCGTGTTCCTCAAGGTACCCCAGGAGCTGTGTATTAATTACACGCTCCATCACCTTGGATAAAAGGGAGGTGACGGCTATAGGCCTGTAATTGGCCGGGTCGGTCCTGTCACCCTTCTTGGGTACAGGATGTACATACGCGATCTTCCACGACGCCGGGACTTGTTGCATGGAATAGGAAAGTGTGAAAAGACGTGTAAGTACCGGACACAACTCTGGACCACAATGCTTTAGTACCACCGCGGGAATGCCGTCTGGCCCACTCGACTTATGAACGTCCAGGGATTGAAGCTCCCGCAGGACATTCCGCTGTGTAAATTTAACTTCCGGCATGGAAGTTTATTACTAGTTTGTCAATATTGGTTGTCCATTTTACGCAAATGGCTGGAAAATTTGGAAGTTATCGAGTAATGGTGGGATAAAACTCGATTAAGACACAATGATGCTATTTTCTTCTTCTACATACCTAATTCAAATAGGAAGAAACCGATCTAAGCCGCTGAACGAATTTGATTCAAACTTGGTTTACAGATTTATCAAGTCATGAATGTTGAAGGCGGCAAAAGTCACGACGCATAATTTAGTTGTAAATGGAAGTTATATTGTCTGTTACTCAATCTCCTACAAGTATAATACCAAGGAATACCTACTTTGTACATTACTTTTAGATTTGTTCTGAGAGCCATCAGGGACCGACAGGAAATTGTAAGGCTTCGCCCGCAAGGAATGCTAATTGCGCGCAAGTTAGTCTAGAAACTTTCAAGACTTGAATTACAATTTTTTATATTGTATTTAGTTCGTCAAATTTATTTATTTATTTCTCGAATGCTCGGGCTGCAGAGATTGCATTTCTGGATGTGTAACATCTGTTCTGACAGTTGGAATTTTAGTTCGGATTACAGAATGGTTATTAATTTTCTCCCGTTTCTGTCCGGGACGGCAATAGATTCGTCTCCTATTACGTGGAACTAGGGAATGCAATCCCGCAACATTATTGTAATCCCGGTATTTGCGGGACTGAGTAATCTCAGTCCCGCGGGATCCCGGTATTTGCGGTATCCCGCATATTTCTGTAAGTCACTGAGAAAATAATAGAATTCTGTATCATACATGCATCTGGAACTAAAAAATAGTCACCCCTTAATCCCCGAAGGGCTAGGCAGAGGCATATTATAATAAGCCGTATTGCCGTCTTAAAATGGACAGGTGCAGGGTGCGACTACTTGCTGTTGAAATTCAAGCCGGGCTTTCAACTTGGCTTAACTGCCATTTAACCACCGGCAAACGGGACCAACGGCTTAACGTACCTTCCAAAATACGGCAACGCTCAAATAAATGTCACGAAGTGGTCACCCATCTAAGGACCGGCCATAGTAAATGTAACTTACTGCAGTGATCTTTTACAGAACACTGAATCCGCGGGGCAACAAGAAGAAATAAATTATTTAAAATTACTTATGTATTGAAATTTTTAAACGGATACTTATACATATAAGTAATAAAATACCTACTGCAAATTATTAGAAGCAGATAAAATGAGTATAGCATTACTTTAAAAGTGCGCAAAAAACATAGCATGTCAAAATTCTTGTCTGCCAAACGACTCCTAACTTTACATGTCAGATGCAGCAATGTACGAGATAATTGAATACTTTTCTAACTGTTTATAGTACAAGAAAAGTCAAATCTCCCTGATTAAATCACTAAAAACAAATAAGTACGTTATTAGGTTATATATTACGTCACAATTACAAAAAACTTTCGCTTACAGAACAACTAATGGCGTTTACCTTTGCACAGTCCCGCTAATCCCGCGGGATCCCGCACGATTTACGTGCGGGACTGGTCCCGCAAAAATACTGCGGTATCCCGGTATTTCGGGATCCCGGTATCCCGGTATTGCATTCCCTACGTGGAACCAACGAAACTACTGGCAAATTGTGGGTGTGCAATTTGCCTCCACCTGGCAAGATAAAGGTGTGATAGTATATTTGTTAGTTCGTCAAGCACGATTACCAACCTGATGAAACGCTATGGCGACTTTCTGAGATTGACACTAAATAGTTCAAGCTGTTAAAGGAATTAACGTGAAAGGACAAAAATTTAATGTATATCTTGGTCAACAGTGAAAGCCATTATGTACGTGATTATCGCAGAATCTGGAGGATTTGTTCTTGTACGAATCCACTAGTAAACACGCTAAGTTGATTAGCCGTCCTTCACGCTTACGCGATACTATCGCGCGACTAAAACGTAGCTCTAATTATATCCAGTTTTGTTCGTGTACACTGGTGTCTGTATACTGTATAACCGTAGGTATTATTATTGTTTTTAAAATGTGGTGCTATCCACATATTAAAAATACGTTCACCATCTGAACTATTGACTGTACTCTCTTCCTAGACAGTTGAATTCAAATCGTACCTAACACTTTTTTTAAAATTTCTCTACCGTGGATACAAACTCCTTCAGTCCAGTAACATACCTAACTTACTTATCAGTGTTATTACATTGGTCCTGTTTCTGTTTATTAGGGGTTTAGGTACTTTTTCTCTATATAATTTTTGAACTAGGTACGATTGAGATTTAAACCAGTAACTTGAAGTACAGCATTGTTATAGATACTCTTGCAATCAGTACCTACTGTTTTAATAATAAAAAAAATTGGGGCAGCAGAAAGACCGCTAGTCAGCTTATGACATAAAGATATTAAAAATAATCTTCATCGGGTTATAGCAAATATACCTTACCTAATAGAATATCAGTATTAGGTAGATACTTCCAACAGTACCTATCATAAGCACATAATCACTTTATCTACATGACGTAATCTGGGTAAATAATTCAACGACGCAAGTATCTATTGACAGTTAAAGAATGTGTAAGCAAGTAACTACAGTGTTTACATCTCTTATAAATATTATAAAATAGCAAGGTGTTTTGATCATGCTTTGAAGATCAGCCTATTGGACGGTTAGGTAGGGAGGGATCATGTAGTTCGACTTCAGCATCACACCTGCGGGGATTTCCACAGGTTAAAAAATCCTTCGTTTCTTTTAACACCTGATTATAGGACCAAAAACAGTTCCAGAAATTATGAAAATACGTTTAGGGCCGCTACGGAATCAGTCTGCCTCAGGTCAGATACTTCCACCGGAACCACCAAAATATACATTAACAAATAAATTCGTTTTGAAATTATTCAGATCATCAAATTGTCCGTCTCTAAGTAGGTAGGTACCTACATGTCTTGCGAATATTTCAAGCCTAAGCGACATTTTTTTTAAACTAGAACAAGTTTTAATCCGACTATCAACTGCCATAAAAATCATTAAATGTAAATGATAGTTCCGTTTAAATGATCTGGAAAGGGAAATGGAATTATCCAATGATAAATAAACATTCGCGGACATTTTTATGATAGCACAGTTCAGAGGGGCAACTGCGAGTTTTTGCGTGAGCTTGTCGACATTCACGGCGCGCCAGTTCGTATGGAATCGATACCACGCCACCTAGCTGTAAACGCAGGAACTTGTCTCGATTCCATACAAATCGGTGATAACGCGCTCACCCGTGAATGTCGAGAGGCGCTCTGAAACTCGCACTTGCCCCTCAGAATACTTAACAACAAAATATAGTCACGTAATTATCTCCGAAGGGGAAGCAGGGGCATAGGTAGGTACTAAGTATATGCCCCCATTTCAACATTCGTACTATGTCCCACGAAACGGGTGGTGAGTGGTGAGCCTATTTCCCTGCGGAAATGGACAGGTACCGGTTGTGTTGTCTATCTGCTGTTGAAATTTTAAAAACTTACAACCTAGTTAATGTACTATCTTTGTTTTGATACCGGTATAAAAACATTTTCGCAGCATATTTTAGTCTCATCATGGCAGACTATCGTGTTTCTTGAGGAGGCCATAAAATTCCTATAATGGCGGGAGCCCTAATGGTCTGTTATTTCCGCCACACCTAATTGCCTTCTTGCCACCCTCCAAAGTAGAGCTAAGAGTGTTTATATCTCATCTATTTTTAGTCACAGTAATCTAATTTTAGAGTTGTATAATGTGACTGTCCGCAAGCTCATCTACTTAAATTGCTGCGACTTTTCTACAGAAATCACCCACTAGACAAATTCCTAGAAAAGCTTTTTAACTTTTTAAAAGTTGTTTTAGCTTAGAACCTTAATCAAAAATATGACTCCAACTTCAGGACTTTTCAAGTTCAAGATTGGTCGGTCGATTCCCTATCGACAAATTTTTGGCAATTAAGAATCGATTTGTGCTCATAAAACTTTTAGACGATCATCGACAAAAAATGTGTATCTATGGACTCCGTACAAATTTTTGGTCGATATTCGATTAAATAAAAGTTCTGTGTATGCGCGCCCGCTAAGAATCAGTTTCTGCTAAATTATTGCAAGACCTATTGTTGATCGAAATCGAAGTATCCTATCGGTGGATACTTCGATTTTTACAAAGCATTTATATTAAAAGCTTATATTAGCTTAATTTGGGCTAGACGATGTTGTGTAAGATTGTCCACAAATATTTATTTATTTTATCGACGAGTAAAATAATCCCCCTTTTACAAGTAGGTACGAGAGATGCCGTGTGTAAAATTCTATTTTCCTACAACTTACTCGGTGTACCTATGTCAAATTACAGCTCTCTAGCACCTAGTACTAAGGGCTGTATTTCAGAGCGTTCCCCAAACTCAAGGATCTCTTGAGCGTAGTTTTATAAGGGTAAACTAACCCAAAGTGCTTCTTGAGCATTGAAATATCTGTTTGTAATACGGCCCTTAGTGGCGTTGAGCTAGAAGTGCTAAAGTGCAAAACGAATGGTACGGACGAACAAAGCGAATGTGTACAGGTCCCTAGTTTATTAAGTACGGAACCCTAAAAATATTTATACTGTAGGTAGATAATTTATAACCTTCACCTCCAATAGTTCTGTAAAACCACTTACAATTAAGTAGTTTTGCTATTCCTAGCTAAAATGCACATAGATCCATCAGTTTACCCAAAGGAGTATTCACGAAAACCTTTCCAATAAATAAGTCGAATAAAGTAACGCGAACATTAACCGTTGAGTTATAGACTTCATTCTGAAATTTTACTGGGGTCAAATGCCTGTCGAAAGTTATGGCCGACAGTTAAAAATATTTATTACATCGCATTTATTGCACATAGAATGATGAAGCTTGGGTCACAAATATAACTTTCAGAATTTCTCTACTCGCGTTCGAGAGAAGTTCAACTCCTTTACATTCAAGTTCAATCCTTATCATACCTGGATACATTAGAAATTTGAAGCAGGAATTGTTATAGCTCAACAGTCAGTCTTACCTGGCTCTTGTTTGTTGAGATTTTCTCCTCCACTAACTTAAAACTTTCTACGACCACCCATTTCCCATGAGCCCTCTCGTGTGCTCTCATTTTCAGTGGAAGGCATGTTCTGATGTCAAAATATTACAAGTCTTAACGCGTCTTGCTTTAATGAAAGAAATCAAAATAATAACTGCTAAAATTATGCAAACAGTGAGATTTGCCTTAGGGGAGTAAGAAAGTACTCAGACGATGTCTGCATACGTGAGCTTTGCATAATGTTTGTAAAGGTACCGATCCGCACCACGGCGCACGTTGTTTAATACGTTTAATATATATAATGGCTTTAACGAATTAAACTCTGGTTATACAGTTCGAACTGTACCGAGAGTGTAACAGGTAAAACGCACAAGGTGTTCAATGTACAAACTGCTTTGCACAAATATACTGTGGTGAAGCCTGAGCGTGTAATTGTCCCATAAATTCTTCCTAAACGAAGGAAGACCACTTACTTAACATTGAAACAATTTGTTAAGTGTTTAGGAAGTGTGGGTTTGTGCGTGCTAAAGGAGAAATTTGTAGGATACCCGATAATCTGTAGTGTATCTTAAACTTGGCACCCTGTAAGTGGGCGGGACTCCTCAACGAAGTACAAAAGTGACTGCAGAATGTTTTATTGAAAATGTATAATAGACTAATAGGACTAGGACAAGACGATACTAATCGTTTAAGTTTACGACTTTATCGAGACAGAAATGAATCTTCTCTGAATAGACAGGAAGTAATACGGTATGATTATGTTATCGTGTCGTGTAGATGCGATTAGCTATCGAAAAATTATGAATCGGCAGAAATGGAACTAGGTTAGAACTGTGTTTTGGCGGCTAGATTGGCTCAATTATAACGTCATTAGGCTATTTAGATCGTCATCAAGTTCTTACATAATAATAAACCAAACATTATTTTAGGCTGTATTGTGGTTGTGTTTTATTGTGGACATTAAAAGTAATACATGCCTCAGTCAAACGAGCATAATTATATCAGCCTGCGAAATGTTGTTTCCATGGTTTTATATTCTATTCCCAAATCATTTTCAAACTAAAAGAAATTTTAAAGGACTAAAAAGAGAATACGACCGTAGATATTTCCGTGTATACGCGGTAAAGCCTCTGTGGCGCAGTCGGTAGTGATACCGCCTGCGGCGCTGGAGGTTGTGGGTTCGATTCCCACCGGAGACAAATATTTGTGTGACCCATAAATGTTTGTCTCAAGAGTCTGGGTATTTCTATGTATAATATTACATGTATTTAAAAAGTATAAAGTATTAATATCCGTGGTCTGATACCCATAACACAAGCAGGTTATTCCTAGCTTACGTTGAAATCATTATAATTATCATTACGTTGATAGCGTTGTGTGAAATGTCCGTATAAAAAAAAAATTAAGGAGTCTTTAAAACTTTCGAAACACCCGTTTAGATGGGAGCTTACGAGGCGGTGCTAAACTAGCGGTGCTTGCGTTAAGAGATGCATGACGGTGATTACATCTAAATAGCGACAAATTTTTAAATACTTCAATTAATAAGTCAATAAAACGCTCACTAACCCCACTTCATTAATTAACGGTATGAAGTAAATTATTATTACATACAGCACTGCAAGCTCCGTTACACCCGTATCAAACCCTTGTCAAAGTCCAATATGTTTGTAATATTTGTCGCAAGCAACACATTTCTGTGATATTCATATTATTAATTTAGCTACAATAAATTTAGGTACGTTAGAGAAGGGTAAGGGACCCCTCCATGGGACCTGGAAGCGAGAGCCCTTGCGTCACTGTTCAGATGGCGCAAGAAGGCGCTGGAGCGGGGCCAAAGGCCCGCTTATCGAGAAATCGAGGTCCAGCGGTCCCTACTCAAACAGGAAACCGTGGAGACATGGAAGGTGCGACTCGAGCAACCAAAGGGGGGCTTCGCCACAATCGCGGCCGTCAGACCGGTCACGGTGATCTCTCCTACCGGTTGACACAGAAGCTTGCCGGGCACGGTAGCTTCGGTAGGTATCTGTGGCGAAAACACCGGGAAACCACGGCCGAGTGTCAGCACTGCGAGGACCGCAGCGATGACACGGCGCTCCACACGTGGGCGCAACAGCGCCAGGTCCTCGTAGTGGGTCTGGACGTGGACACTCTCTCGCTCGAGACCATGGTGCGAGCCATGCTCACCAGCTGGAGTAAGTGGGACTGCGCCGCCTGCTTCTGTGAGGAGGTCATGCTCGTGAAGGAGGCGGCGGGACGGGTACGGGAGAGAACTCTCCCACCCGAGTTCCGCAGTCGGCGGACTGGGCGCCGCCGACGTGTCTTCGCCGAGGACTATCGGCCACCATGACCGGGGGCCTGAGGACGGTGAGAGGGCGGCTCACCGTCCTTACAGAAGCAGGCCCATGACGACAGCGTGACGTGAGCAATTCACGCACGCCCCCCCTTCGAAGCGGGATCACACCCGAAACCCCCCAAAGACGCGGGATAGCACCCGTACCACCCCCTGGGCGAGGCCGCAGTGGCGGCCGTGGGTCTGTTGGGAGTTCTGGGACATCCTGCCGAGGGCTTCTCCGGAGCTCCCAATCACAGGCTGTTGGGCGTGACGTGAGGTTTTTTAGTCGGTAGGAGTCCGGCATAACATCCATGAGGATTTTCCCTCACGTTAAACAAAAAAAAAGGGTAAGGTAGGTATTTTCTGTTGGGAATCTTGGGTCATCCTTTTGGGGGTTACCTGGGGTTCTCGGCCGTAGGCAGTAGTAGGTCACCGTGTGGTTATAGTCTGTAAGAGTCTGAAATAGGATCCATGAGGGATTTCTACACGTATTTAATAAAAAACAAGATATTGGTATATTAAACAACAAACCAACAATTTAGGTAGGTACTTAAGTTAAAGGTCGCATTTAAGTGTGCGTATCTAGAGATAGACTTCTGAAAATGCCGTGAGGCGAAACCGGTCAGATTTATAATGATAAATATTGTAGAACAGTACAAGTGTCGTTTTCAAGGAACAACTGCCTTCAAAAATATGGAAATGCTCGTAAAAGAAAATGGTTCAAACGGTCACCCATCTGTGTACTGAACATAACATCGGATGATAAACGCAATGATCGTTTACAGAACACTTCTCAAGCGGGGTAACGATTACGAGCGAGTATACTTTATAAAAGTAATATGAAACAATGTCGTTAAAAAAGGCTTTTGTACCCGTTCCACTAATAAAAAAAAGTCGTTAAAGTACTCCGCACAGATTGCGGAAAATTTACCCCAAATTAAATTGCCCGTAAATCTATTTAGGGCTCTGAAAGAAGAGCAACAAAAAGTAATTATTCTCTACGTTCATAGTCATCATCCAAGCGTTAGACAGTAAAAAAAAATAAAGCTAATGCTTTTACCAGACAGAGAAGAAAGGGTTATTTTTGTTAAAGTCTCTGTAGGTACACCTACCTAATGCTGGTTTAAAAATAGATAAATTGGATTATATTATATGTAGGTAATAATCTGCTTAACGAAGTGATCGTTAGCAGAACACTATCGAGACATGAAACTCTTAACGTCCGAGCTATAACGATATTAATATCGAAACTATAGCAAACATGACCCCGCCATTAATACATAATGGTCGTTATCGTAAAATTCCATTACACCAAACAGGGAATGACGATAAATAAAATGTCACTCGTTAGCTCGCCTGGAATTCAGCCATCAATTTAAAAGTGAACAAAGGAGCGAGCTTTGAGGCGTAACCTTTCATAGTCAAGTCATAATAGCTAGCCATCAGGGCTGAAACGACAGTCATTTACCGTAAATGCGAGGTGAGCGTCCTGGTCAAATGACGCAGATGCCTAGTTTAATTTAGGCTAATTTGTTGAGATCTGTTTACAAATTCATTCATAGAAAATAACGGTTTCAAAATGAAATGGAATGGGTAAGGTCTGTTTGACAGAAAATGTATCGAAGATGTGTTGTAAGAGTTGTAATAATGCGATAAGTTAGATTTTAGATTGGACCATGCCTATGACTAAGTTGGTGTTGACGGACTTCTGAGCAGTTTCCACGAAACTTTAATAAATTGATAAAGAGAAACTACAACCGGTATTCTACTAATTTCTCACACCCACACTCATCTGCGTTGGTCAATCCAGTACAAAATGCGACATAACCCGTGGACAACGATTTGCTTGTTTAAACAAAACTTCATATAGGTAGATAGGTAAGGTAGGTATTTATATTTACCTACTGGGTAATATTAATTATTAACTTCCCTGTTCAACCGTACTGTTACTTATTTCATTGTGGTTTAACTAAAATAACAATAAACTGAAAATAGCCTCTCGAAAACATCCTAAATCTGGTCAATTGTTTTTAGAATCTGCGTTGGCAATTCAAAGAGCCACTTGATTCCACTTCCCTCTTCTCGTTTCCGCTCCCAAATAATGGCTACGGGTGAGAAAAGATTGTATTTTTTTATGTCATGGATGTAAAACGTCTCAGGCTTTCTCAGCTCGACCCACGAAGCGCACAGTTTTTTTTTTTTACTAACCAAAATTCACAAGTCCTCCGACAAATTATAACGACTTATGTGGACTAAAGATAGTCCTATACAGCTAAATATAATTACACAATCAGGTAGTTTGACCGACCCTTTCGGTAGAATTCACAGTCACCTGTTGACCTTGAAGTACCGTTTGTTGTTCAATCTACCGAAGTCTGATTTTATCGCCTCGACGGAAATGCATTTATAAGCGTGAACCCTATATTCACATAGATTATGGAACCCATGTCAGGATGTGTTAGTAAAGTAAGCTTCTTATTTCGAAACACACACCATCTAATAGACAGATAGATCTACGCCAGCTTTCAGAATATAATTCCAACAATATGGTTATGGTTGAAGGTTAAAAATTATATATTTTAGCAGTTGAAATCGACGTCCAAACTCACGTGGTGTTCTTTCATGGCCAATCATAGCCGGTGAGTAAGTTGAACTGCATTCTAAAGTATACTATTACTCTTCTTAGTCACAGAAGTCTTAGTCAAATTCTGCTGCAGTGAAAACTGAGTCATAAGAACTAATAATTAGATTAGATAATAGTAGGTATTACGACACTACTCATATTTATAAAGGCCTAATAAAACGACACAAATACGACTGTCGTCGTTCGAGCTAGTCATGTGACAAATTAATAATAGGGATTCATGCTTCGCTTAATATTACGTGGGCCTTGGCTAAAGCGAACCAAGATTGGATGGAACACAGCGAGAGCCGAGAGCACTGTGGTGGAATAACTAATGTGCTTGTCGAGAGGCAAGCCACACTACATTGCATACTTGCAGTAATCGTTTTGCAAGAGTTTGAACAAATCTTACTGAAACTGAATCTTTTAAAAAACTTAAATAGGTAAAGATTCTATAGATTCATCATTTCGGCTGGCCAGCAGTTAATTGTTCTTTTTTACAATGAGATTATTCCCACCGGTGCCTATTTAAATGCCTGTAATTCCTGTAAAACAATGATTCGAATTCGAAAAGAACCATTCTGTACCGCAACAATCAAAGCCCGAAAAGTTACACCAAGTTTGAACTGACCGAGTTAAATACAATAGTTATTCTTCTAAAGCCGCTCTTTGGATTTAGAACGAAAGGGTCGCCCTTAATTCATTAACAGCTGGTAAACAACAGAACGTGACCGTTAAAAAGAATTCACGAATCCGAGGAGGAAAATAAATTACTTACGTAATCCTCAAAAGCACATCTAACTTAAGTTACTGTTTGAAAATGGGAACACGGTCGATAGAAAAGTAATGTAAGTTTATGAGCGGAGTTTGCCGAAAGATATCAAGACGTGGGCCGACAAAGTCAACTTGAGAGCCAACTTTGTGATAATTTCTAGGAAGTGGCGAATTATTTGATTCGCCTGAGTCAACACAGCGACCGGCGATGGTGACATAGGTCTCATGTATAACGTATGTAGTAGGTAGTATAAGCCGCACAGACGATATTATTAACCTTATCTGTGCTTTGAGTGAGAGAGTATTCATTGAGAATATCAATTCAACCAGTCAATGGATAAGCATAGTTATTAGTGTTGAATAATTATGAATAGGTACCTCGTCTTTACTCTCAGCAATCATTGTCTTGATCGCTGCACATCGCAACGATTTAACAGCCGTGAAATAACTTGAAATTCATCATTTCATGTCTCAGTCGACTGACGCCTACAACAAGACCTTCCAAGACTGTCACACACAACATTCGGTCTTATGCCACTCATCATCCAGTAGGCTCATCAAACTTTTATTAGGTCAACTATCCTTGTACACCACCCGCTATGACTTCATGAAGTTAAATAAAAGATCTACTTTCTGTTAATTAGTAAATGGAATCATTCCCGTGTTTCATGCATTCACTTTTTCTTCCCTATCGTGAGTCGGTGACCGAGTTTAATTTTCTTTATGGAAGTAATCGATGCTCCAGTTACGTTTTAATATCAATTCAATTTTTTTTGGCGGTAGGTGTCAAAAAAGTAAACACTTTTGCTCTGTGTAAAAATATAATTTTAATTAGAAAAGTTAAGTTATTTCACAAACTTTTAAGTAAAACAGTGATAAACTAGTATAGGCAACCATATATCTTACATTTTTGTAAGTTAATGTAACCAACTTCTTCAAGTTACACCACCTACCAGCATTTATCAACACACTACAATATGTCCCAGCTGTGCACCATTGAATCTACACAAAAATCCTTGGCGGAGAGATTCACAATGAGGATGGAGGCCTTGGAGGCTCAGCTCCAGAATGCAGGTTCATCCAAGGATACTGTGGCATAAGTGGCTGAGGAATTCCGTACATTCAGAGAGCTTATATATAGCATACTTGGTATTCTACGTAAGCAAATTGATGAATGTGCCAGGGCTATTGACAATGCAGAGACAAGGCACCGGCGTAAGGCTCTCTTATTCATGGGGATTGCAGAGACGGACAATGAAAGCTGTATAGACACAGTGAGGGATGTGATCAACAATAAATTAGCAATTACGGGCTGCTCCCCTGCTTCTATTACTTCCTGTCATAGATTGGGAGTAGCCAACAAGGATCACCATAGGCCAGTCCTGGTGTGGTTTTCTGATGTTCAGTTGAGGTCACAAGTATGGAGGGCAAAAACATCACTGAGAGGGTTATCTGTCTCAGTCAGAGAATTTCTCACTAAGGACAGACAAACTTTGTTCAATAAAGCCCGTATGCACTTCGGTACTCGTAGCTGTTGGACCCAGGACGGTGTGATTGTTGTACGTGCTACAGATGGGAGGAGGCACAAACTGGTGATGGATGAAGAGTTGCAGCATTTAGTAAAGGCACATCCAAAGCCTAACATTGCTTCCACCAGTGGTACGAACTCGAAGGGATCCCGAAAGTAGCAGGTCCAATTTTGACTTTATAGAAAACATTCACTTTTCGTGTCACAAGTTAGTTTTGATGATGTGGAGACATGTAGTTGTAAGGCAGTTCTGAATGTTATAGGACATTATGGCATGTAACGTTAAATGTACCTATGTATCTCGTAAGTAATTATTTGTTTTTCTTTCACGTCTATGACTAATTGTTCCTTAGCAATAGAGGTTTTGTACTCCTTATTCATTGTATATAACTATTTAATGTTTTGAATAACTGAATGAAGAGTGAACTGCAATAAAAAATGTACATCGGTATGTACTTTAACTTAGCTTCAAACAATACCGCTGAATTATTTTCTAAATTTCCGTAAATCAATTAACAAATACGTAACAGGGGTAAAATCTTACTAATATTATAATCTTACTAATATTATAAATGCGAAAGTTTGTGAGTGTGGATGTTTGTTACTCTTTCACGCTCAAACCGCTGAACGGATCGGGCTGAAATTTGGTACAGAGATACATTATAGTCTGGAATAACACATAGGCTATCTTTTATCCTGGGAATAACTTCCCGCGGTAACAAATTTTACGCGGGCGAAGCTGCGGGCATCTGCTAGTGTAAAATATTTTGTTTTGATATTTGCTATGCCATGTCAATGTCAACTGATTGTCAAATGTCAAAGCTCATTTAGTTGCGTTCCGAAATACGGACAATATTTTCAGAGTCTGTGTTGATTTTTTTTTTTTGAAGTTTGGCATTTTGGTATTTTTCTGTTTTCTTATATGTAATTTTAGTGTTTCTTTTTAGTCGATCGAGATTATTTCTTAGCTTGTATTTTGTTTATATAGTGTGTTGTTGGCTGGTGGGTGGTGCAGAGGTGTGCCAACCTATCGAGTTTTGAAATAGGTACTGTGTATGCTCACATTATATTTAATATTATAAGTTTAACTTATACATATATTTAGCATATTTATTATACTTACATATTTTTATTTATTTATTTATAAATATGATATCTGATGATGATGAATTATATCACTCTGCTTATGAATCTTCTTCAGTGTCTGATGAAGACAGTTTCAGCTCCTCGACCGGAACCTTGGGTGACTGTCTTCGTAAAACTTTTGAGTCCACAAACAACAACCTGTTAAATGTTTGTCATTTAAATGCACAAAGCATTCCCTGCCACTATAGTGCGTTAGAGGAGGCGTTTTCGAACACTAACATTCACGCTATTTTAATTTCAGAGAGTATGCTTAAGCCGGAATTGAAGTCTACATCATATTCCCTTCCTGGTTTTGTCCTCGTTCGTAACGATCGCGTTAGTAGTTGGGTGAAGCGATCAGGTGGGGTAGCTATTTATATCCGCAGTACATTCCCGTTTAAAATTCTGGCCTCATCTGATCCTGAATATACTGCTGATGCTGAATTCCTATTTCTAGAAGTTACTGTTGGGAATACTAAGCTGGTCCTGGGGGTCGTTTACTGTCCTCCTTCTATTGACTACTTCTCTAGCCTGGAAACAGTGCTGGACTCCTTGGGGTCATCGTACACTCATTACATCATTATGGGAGATCTGAATACCGATTTATTAAAACCCGAAACATCTCGCGCCCGTAAGCTACTCCATATTGTGGAATCTGCTAGTCTACATATATTAACTTTACAGGCTACTCACCACAACATATCGACTGACGACACCTGGATTGATCTAATACTTACTTCTTCTACCTCCTTTGTTTTTTCCCATGGGCAATTGCCTGCTCCTGCTTTTTCACGTCATGATTTGTTATTCCTCTCCTATGCACTGAAACCCCCTAAGTCCCCACCTAAGGTAATGCATATGCGTAGTTTTAGGCGTATTAATTTAGATCAGTTGCGCAAGGAAGCTGCGTTGGTGCAGTGGGATGAGTTAGAGTTAGCCTCGAATATAGATGAAAAAATTGAGATGTTTAATGATGCGGTGCTAGGTCTCTATGATCGTCACGCTCCCGTAAGAAAAGTAAATCTTTAACGTCCACCGGCTCCATGGATGTCCGAGGAAGTACGGGTGGCAATGAAGCGTAGAGATCGCATATTTTGTAAGTTCCGAAAAAACCGCACCGAAGAGAGTTGGAACCTTTTTAAGACAGCAAGAAATCGTTGTAATCAGTTGATACGTAATGCTAAACGCCGACATATCCTTGAAAATATTAACTGTTCCTCACCGACCAGCGTTTGGCGATTTCTTGGTACACTGGGTGTAGGCAAACAGCGTGTAGATCATCAGAATACGGTTGGGTTGGATGATTTCAACCGACATTTCTCCTCTACAACTCCCTTCGATCACCAAACCAAACTTCGTACGTTGAGTTACATAGCTGGTCTCGATAAACCTAGTGTGGACGCTTTTAAATTTTCTCTAGTTGTAATTAAAAAGGTGGTTTTGTCTATTAAGTCCAATGCAGTAGGTAGTGATGGGATAAGTCGACGCATGATTGTCACTATTATCGACCAACTGCTTCCCGTTATCTCTCATATAGTGAATTTTTCACTTTTTTCTGGAAAATCTCCATCTAAATGGCGTTATGCCTACATTATTCCTTTACCTAAAATACAAAATCCTTCATTACCCAGTCATTTTCGTCCTATTTCTATTCTACCCTTCCTGTCTAAGGTGCTTGAGTCATGTGTGCACAGACAACTCACACTATTTATATATAAAAAAAACTTGAGAGGTGTCAAGGGACACCCGGATGGAACGAAGTTCCTTTCGATTAAAGTGAAGGAATTGTAATAAAATTTTATTTTAATTTTAAAATTTTATTGTAAGCAAAAACAAAAACAGAAACGAAAAGAAAACAAATATAAAAAAAAGTGAGTGCGTGTAACCTTTACGCGCGACTGAAACTGAATAGAGCGAAACTCCTATTTGCTTTGGTGTTGCTCCTAGAGTTCATGTTCATCCCCTGGCTAGCACTAGCACTACCACTATCACTACCACTATCACTATCACTACCACTACCACTATCATTACTACTATTACTACCACTATCACTACCACTATCACTACCACTATCACTACCACTACCACTACCACTATCACTACCACTATCACTACCACTACCACTATCACTACCACTATCACTACCACTATCACTACCACTATCACTACCACTATCACTACCACTATCACTACCACTATCACTACCACTATCACTACCACTATCACTACCACTATCACTACCACTATCACTACCACTATCACTACCAAAAGTGTCGTTACAACTTTTCGTGAGAATTTTTTCCGTGTAGCCCCCTTTCACAACGCGCGATAAGGAACTTCGTTCCAATAACCTTCTCAGTCCACTGCAATCGGGGTTTAGGCCAGGTCACAGCACTTCAACAGCCTTGTTGCAATGGAGGACACTAAGGCTACGGTGCTAGTCTTGGTCGACTTTTCAAACGCATTTACTACGGTTAATCATGATGTCTTACTAGCTATCCTTTCACACCTTAAAATGTCTCCGGAAGCACTGGAATTCTTCTCTACTTATCTTCAGGGACGCCAGCAATCAGTTCGCATCGATGACTCTTTCTCGAGTCGGTGTGTTATGGGTTCTGGTGTTCCTCAAGGCGGTATTCTCTCTCCTTTATTATTTTCTATTTTTATTAATCTAGTTACCCATAATTTTCAATGCACGTATCATCTGTATGCTGACGACTTGCAGCTTTACACTCATGCACCTGCTGATGACATAACATCAGCAATCCGTCTTGTGAATGCAGATCTCGATTATCTCAGAGATTGGGCGGATAGGTTTGGCTTAACGGTAAACCCTTCCAAGTGCCAGGCCATTGTTGTGGGGAGTACCTGGGTGACTAGCAAGATAGACACTAACTCTTTGCCATCTGTGACATTTAATGGCACAATAATACCATACAGCGCCTCAGTTAAAAATCTTGGCCTTATCATTGACTCTAATCTCGACGGCGAGCACAGGCTGCACATGTTAGTCAGAGATTTACTGGCACACTTCGAGCATTGTATTGCTTAAAGAACTTTCTACCTACGAATACCAAGACCACACTGGCTCAGACGCTAGTTTTTCCTCAGATCGACTATGGTGATGTGTGTTACTATGACCTGAATGCAGAACTTCTCAATAAATTTGACCGCCTTCTAAATAACTGCATTCGTTTCGTTTTTAATCTTCGTAAATATGACCATGTGTCCTCTTTCCGTTCCCAACTTAAGTGGTTGCATATTCGTCATCGCCGTAAGTTACGAGCACTTACTACTCTTTATAAAATTCTCAATTCTCCTACTACTCCTACGTACTTGGCTTCTAGTTTCCAATTCTTGTCGTCAAACCAGCCTACGTTAGCAGAAGCCTACGTTCCTCACATAATCAACTTCTCTTGTGCCCATCTCATAACACTGGTTTCATGGGATCTTCGGTTTTTGTCAAGTCCGTGTGCTTATGGAATGCACTTCCCCCCGAGGTCAGAATGTCAAATAGCCTGAATATATTTAAAGCCAGAGTGCGACAGTCGCTATTTGCTGAGGCGGAGGATTGAGTTAGACATGATTCATAACACTGCATGACTACTGTTTATATGTATACATATATGTATGTATAATTATGTATATATTACCATTTATGTAGGTCTATGTAATATATAATATATAGTTGTATGTATTTATGTATTTGTGTGTATATTCAATTGATTTGTATGTATAGTATAATAATTAATAGTTATAGTAAACTTCATTTGAAATGCGCCTACCTCGTTTGTAGCTCTGCACCACCACTCTGGTTGACTGGTAGAGAATGCCTTAGGCATTAAGTCCGCCAATGTACTGCTTTGTGCATAAAGTTTAAATAAATAAATAAATTCAATGTATCTAGGTACTTTGGTATTCAGCTTGCTTTACGGACGGAATGTTTTATTTTCAATACAGAGGACACGAGAGAAGTTATCTTTTTGGTCATACAATCCCAATCGCAAAAACCTAGAACGCAAAAAAGGATAATAAGACTGTTTATCAAACATTTTCCATCATACTAATCATATCAGATACGTACCTAGTTAATATTATCGTACCATCGCACAAACAATAGAATTCGTTACGATGATTACTTTGGATAGGGTGAGTAACATTCGGGACGTGACTAGAGTTGTAACAGACACGTGATATGATACAACATACTGCTATCCCCGACATCCATATCCGCTCTTGAATGCACATAATGTACCACATTAGTTGATGAATACGTTTTAACATTAATTTTGAACTAAAATTTACAAGCAAAGTGTTAGTTTTATCCAATGTGATGCTGAAGAACATGCCACACGATAGGATCATCTAGTCATCAGCTCTATCAAGAAAACACACAGAACTTATGGAACTGTTTGTGACTATTGATACTGTTGATTGATGGCACTTGATGGAACTTGCTACACATATTGAAAAACTTCACTTGTACTGTTCCACAACATTTATTATTGTAATACCTAACCGGTTTCGCCTTTCGGCATTCTCAAAAGCTATTTACTTATTTAGATCATAATTACACTCCGAACGCATAAACAAAGTTATGTTGGTTATGGTAAATATGTAAATAGCCTTTGAGAATGCCGTCCATTAATCACGTGAGGCTCGAAAGGGGGGGGAGGGGGTCTGACAAAAATCACGAAACATCACCAGGGGGGGGGGGGGGTAGAGTGAGATATCACGTGTATTTATTTCGAACAGCAACTTCACAACCCTGAATTTGAGATCACTGTAAATTCTGAACAACAAAACCTACAATATTAAAACTTGTATGGTATGTTCCTTTCTTACATCACAAATTAATTGAAATCGGAATACCTATGCGTTGATCATACAACACAAAAATCATTTTGTTTTTCATCGTGTCTCCCAAAGAAACCGCGCAGAATATCGGCATCAATCCGATCAATAATAATCTCAAATTATGTCAGTATTATTTAAAATGGTACTATCCATAGTTTTGGCGTGATACAGAAAGACAAAAAAAAACTATTTTAGCTTCAGTATCGGATGTAATGGAAGTTAGGAATGTCTAGTAAAAAAAATATCTAGGAAAATAATTACCAAATATATATTCGACGTACAGATTTTAAACTCTCTATACTCGTAGCTTTATCTATCTATCTTTCTACCTTCACGCCAAATCCCTTGCGGGGTAGGCAGAAAGAACCGAGCGCCACACGGCACGGTCCATACACACCTCACTTGCTTCTTCAACTTTCATTTTTCTTTTCATGCATGCACGTTGGTTCCTTCGGCTCTTGACACCACCTTCCACTAACACCCGATTAATTTGGTCGTGGCAGGTGTGTCGTGGCCTTCCCCGACTCCTAAGTCCATCCACTTTCGCGTTGTATATCTTTTTTGTCATTCTTTCATTTCCCATTCGCTCCACATGCCCGAACCATCGTAGCATGCCCTTTCTTCCTTTAACACCGACACTATCTTCCAGACCAACTCTCTTTCTTACATCTTCATTCCGAACGCGATCTCCGAATCTTTGGATATCAATGCCGGCTGTAGGATGAGGAGGGACACCGCAGGGTTTAGTGGGTAGGACGGTCCCTTTCCGGGATCGGGAGCCCCACACACCGTTCCGGCTGCCCACGCAGCTAGGATGATGGTACCAAACCGCATTACCCCCGTAACAAACAAAAAGCAGCTCAGTCCACGTGGATATCCATGGTCGTGACCAAAAACATAATGATGGCATGGAAATTCAACCTTGATTATTGTACTTTTGATCATAACTTCGCTTCTATTTAGCCAACTGCGATCAAACCAACGTAAGATTTTAAGCTTGACAAACTGACACCTTCTTTATTAGCTCCAAAATAATGAATATTATATAGAAACACGACGGGAGTAAATGCAACGGGAAATATATTAAAAATATGAATACCATATCTGTCTCGATTAGCTAGAAGTATGGATAGATAATAACAATACAGACTTCTATGAATAAAATTAAAAAAAACTGTTAGTTACTAAAAATACACGTGATTCGGCCCAGGGGGGTAGGGGTAATCTGAAACCTCACCAAATATCACCAAGGGGGAAGGGGGGTCCAAAAAATGCCCAAAAAAACCTCACGCGATTAATGGACGGCCCCTATTCCGAACCTGACCCGAAAATCTAACCCGGTTGCGGGTTAGGTTAGGAACTTGAAAAAAAAATGTAATATTTGTTCCGAACGTAACCCTCTTCTTCCTAACCTGACCCGACGTCTCGTTCCTATCATAACCCGCATTGCGCAGATTGGTCATTCTCTGTAATCTTTCTCAAAATAAAAAGTACATAGGTATATGTGTCAAATCAGTATATAACATTTACTATTTTGTGATAATTAACAGAACGATTAATTCAACCATAATACGTGAATGGTTAACACCCCGACTCGGATGGATTAGGTTAGAAGGCTAAGGCGGGAGCGAAGCGGAGCGGAGCTCCCGCCTTAGCCTTCGTGGTTTTTTTTTTTGTTTTATCGACGAGTTCTTATTTTACATTATTTCGATTTATTTACATTTACGATTTTTACATTTTTCGATTACAGAGAATGACCAATCTACGCAATTCGGGTTATGATAGGAACGAGACGTCGGGTCAGGTTAGGAAGAGGGTTACGTTCGGAACAAATATTACATTTTTATTCAAGTTCCTAACCTAACCCGCGACCGGGTCAGGTTTTCGGGTCAGGTTCGGAATAATCGTCAGCAGAGACCACTCGAGGTTTTTGCTGACTTTAGGACAATCTTAATGCGGACAATATCCACATTCGGCCTCCTTCCAGGACCGCTAGCTTAAGCGAATCCATACTGTGATACCAATGTAACTGAACAAGAACTGAAACTGGTTAGATGCGACAGTGGTAAGTACTTCCAGTACCTACAGCAAGTAAACGCGCGTCTAGAGCTGGTGGTATACAAACTAAAATAACACTTCATAGAAACCGAGAAGCTGAAATACGTAGCTGTCAGAAGGTGTTATAAAAAATAACACATTAAGTTCAATAGTGTTACAATGGCTACAATACAAACGTGCATAAACTAACAAGGAAAACGTAACTAGCAACCAAAGGTGTGTTATCATTACCTACAAAACAATACCGAGTTATAATCTTATCAAACACTAGTTAGGTAAGTATGGATAGACCTTGAAACTTTACATGTCACTAGTCACTACATAGTATGTAAGGTACCTACCAGACTAAATTTATTTTCTAAGCATGAAGATTCAACTACGTACACAAGTTTTAATATACCTAGATAATCTGAAATTAAGTAGGTACTTATTTCAATAGGTACCCACGGTACGACATTAAAAATAATATCACAGGTTAGTGTTACATGTGAATTAGGTTGGTACGTAGGTATTTCTAGTTATAAACAACATGAGTACCTACTATCCGTATTCCATAGTACACCAACAACACTACACCTACAACAGATGGTAATGTTTTCATTGTAGTGAGGCGAGTCCTTGAACATTTGTTTAATTTATACACATTGAGACTTTAAACACAGACATCATAAACAGAAAGTGTATCAAAGTTTATTTAGGAGGCCCCTTTAAGGCTAAAATATTTAATAAGTAGGTACCTACTAGCGAACATCCATTTAGAGGTCTTGACTCTAGTTCATTATCTGAATCAGAGTACCTATCTACAAGATATTCTATGCCTACTTTGACTAAACTTTTAATAAGCCTTGTCCCTCTAGTCCAGAGACCGAACGCTTTAATTGTTACTCTGGTCTTACTGAAGTTCTGGGTACTTCAGAAGCACACTTCTTGGTTTAAAGAGAACATGAATCTCTCTGCAGCGGTTTCGTGTTGATTGGCGATATATCGAGGTGTTGAGATGCTTGTAACTGACCATGACCATCCAGTTGGAGGATAAGAAGACCGATCATATAGCACTACGCAGAGGTGTGAGACAGGGAGATATAATATCTCCTAAGCTCCTCGCCAATGCGATTGAGGACGTCTGTAAGTCGCTGGACTGGGATGGATAGGGCGTGAATATGTATAAACGGTGAACGCATCTCACACCTTCGGTTTGCTGACAACATCGTCATAGTCGCGGAAACGCTAGTACAGCTGAGCGGGATACTGCAGTCTAGTGGAAAGTCTCGACGTGTAGGCCTCGGCATGAACTAGGGACAAATCCTAGGTCATTTTCAATGAGCATGTCATGCCGGGACCAATGTACGTAGTAGGATCGAGGCTTTAGGGTAGTCTAGGAACACCTACGTTGGACAGGAAATAACACTTGGAAATAATAACCTGGAAAAGGAAGTAACAAGAAGGATCCGCTTGGGCTAGCGGTTCGGTAGCATTCAGCAAACTGCGTGGGCTTTGTATTCGCCTATGCAATACCAGTGCGTTCTAACATTTGTGACCTACGGTGCTGAGACGTGGACAATTTCAGTGAGGCTAGTCAGTGCCTTAAAGTTGCACAGCGAGCAATAGAACAAGCTATGCTTGGGGTGTCTTTAAGGGATGGTCGACATATCTAGCAGAGTATGAGTTTTGAAGTGCCAGTGGGCTTGCCGCATCTGAGGAAGAACAGATGTGGAGCAAACGACTTCTAGAGTGGAGACTGCGACTTGGTACACATGGGGTAGGACGACCCCCGCCAGATGGACCGACGCGACGACATAAAGGAGGTCACAGGGAGTGTCTGGATGCGAAGGCGCCGGACCGTGTATTATGGCGTAATTTTCCCAAATTACGCCACAATACGCCACTTCCAGCAGTAGGATGCCATAGGCTGATTTGATTGATTGAATTTTTACAATGACAGTTACAGGATCCATTATATTAAAAAGCTGTTAACCGATAACCAGCTGACAAGTGTTAAGACGATACCGTGAGCCGTATTACGGCAAAGTATCACCGAAAAACCGATTATTAGGTGGAAATTATAATTAGGTATTGTATTTTGCGTTGTCACGGAATTACAGTAGGTTTTTTGCAACTTTATTATGACCTAATTAAGGGTGGACCGTTAGTAGGACGCGACTGGGTGCATATTTAAAAGATAATGGGTACAAAGAAAACAAATGTGTAAAGAATTCACATGGGTATATTTAGCAAGACGATAGATGGGTACATGACGTAATCATCTCATTCGGGAACAGCTGACTGATAAGAAACCGGTTTATCTTCGGCTTACGGTTTAGTCGAGCCGATAGGCCGATGCCACTAAGATCACCAATGCTACTGGCATGATGGCACTACGATCGCCAGTCGAAAATGAGTCGCCTGGAAGCGGACGGTGCTATTTAACGCGTTGATTACATTCATTAAGGGTTCTGTCAGAGAGAGTTCACGCGTTCAAGCTTTCGAAAGGTCAGTTTTGTATTCTTTGTGTTGTATTACGTAACACAGATTATAATACTCACAGATAAGGCATTCTGATCGCGCCACCACCCAACAGCGGGTTCATGAGCAACTGCATGCTAAAACACATAATGTGAACGCGGAATGCTTGACCGCCTGACCACTTTCTGTCTTACAGAACCCTTAGGGACTTCATCGATCCCATATGCAAAATACCTATACCGTGCTTAGAGCAGTAATTATTAACCCAAAGTTAAAAAAGGACGAAATAGTATACCTAAGCAGCAGGCGTTCCTGGTGCCTTTGCTGAAACTTAATTTATTTTTCTAGGGTAGTAGGGCAAGATTGTGAAGAACCATATTGATCAGCATGCATATGATGAGTGATCATGTGACTAGACATCATGTCATTGCAAAAGGATTTGCATTGAACCATCGACAGAAAACAAGTGACTTAAGATCTGATCCTTCAATCATGATGCCTGCATCCTTCAATCAACTACTAATTTGGAGACCTAGACTTTCAGGGTTCTGTACCCAGAGGGTAAAAACAGGACCCCACTACTGTGACTCCGCTGCCTGTCTATCATTAGGGTGTATCTCATGAACATAGCTAGACAGTTATAATTTTCACAGAGGATGTATTTTTTGTTGCCACTATAAGTACCTAATCCTAACCATGTGCGAGTTAGTGCTGTATTTGGTGAATCATGTTGCCTATGTGAGCCTATGTACTACCTCCTGCATTAAAAACATTCTTCAGGAAGCAACAGACAATGCGGTGAATATGGCAGAGTTTTATGCCTAAACTATCTAGGTACCTACCTAAAATGTCAATATAAAGAGTGAATCATTGACACAATAGATGAAGACAGTAATGGTCAATTACATACATACATACATTCGGTCACGCCTTTATCCCCAAAGGGGTAGGCAGAGGCATATTATATATGCCCACATTTCATCTTTATACAATTTGTCCTATGTAATAGGTGGTGAGCCGTATTGCCGTGTTGAGATGGACAGGCGCAGGTTGTGACTGACTGCTGTTAAAACTTTTCAAGCCGCCTAAGAAGGCCTTCAACTTGGCTTAACAACTGCCATTTTACTGGCAACCAAGACCAACGGCTTAACATGCCTTCCGAAGCACGGAAACACTCAAATAAATGTCACAAAGTGGTCACATGGATAGTCACCCATCCAAGGACTGGTCAAAGTGAAAGTTGCTTACTGCAGTGATTGTTTAAAGAACACTGAGTCCGCGGGGCTACGAGCGCTTCCAATCAATATAAAAAACAAAGATATTAAACAACATTATCACAAGTGAGTTTGTGAAAGACATTTTGTTTACTTTTACTGCTGTTGATGAGTTTACATCAGCTAGAAGTCCCAATGAAATATGTATCAGCTTAAAATCTAATTCCAAAGAACATTTGAGGTTTTCATGTCTTATTTGATATTACTTTTCATATTCAGCTAGGATTTAGGGTGTAGGCAAATTCACCGCAACAAATCTCTTAAAAATCAACCCACCCATTCCCAAGTCTTGTAACAATAGCTTTATGGTCTTAATGCTACCTGCTTGTTTTAATTTGTTTTGTAGTGAGATAACATCTTGTATTTAGATTTTTTAACCTTAATATTCTACAATAGTTTGCGACAATAATCAAGGAACAGTGCAATGCGAAGAATTTGAAATAACCTTAATTGAACAGCAATGGGCCAACTTGCTTGATAATTTTAATCACCTGCAGTATGTAACAGGTGAGTGTATGAAAATGTCAATGTCGATGAGGAAAAAGCATACCAGGAAGATTAAGCAAGTGGAAAACTGTGGTGTATCTACTTATCATGTCAAGAAAAAGGTTCATTTTATGTTATGAATTACAGATAAGTTGCAATAATGGATATGTGTATAAACAAATAAAATAATACATGCATATTATGCTGAGACAAATGTATGTAACTTCATAATATATGAGATTATCAACAAACTTTGTTTAGAATAATAATAACCTATTGTCTAGGATTTATTATCATTTTCATAGTTGATTATGGTATAATAATATTGATGTAAGCAGTTACGAGTATACAAAAATTGTATGGAGACCACTTGTAATAAACAACTAAAGATTTGTATTATAAAGTATGACAGTATCTCAATACTTACACAACCATCCCATAGGCTCCTTCACCGATGTACTGCAAGTTAGTGTATCTGGGGCCTACTTCGAAAACCTGGCCCCGAATGATTTCAGCATTAGGATTAGTGCTCACAGCACCTGCAACCTCGGCCATCGCGACGCACTGAGAAGCCACTTAACCACAAATGTTTAGAACATTAACAGTAACACAATAACGAGTTCAGCATAGATTTATCAAACACAATACACTAGATTAACAATTGTTGAGTTACCCAATTCACATTAATTATCAAAACAAACTGTTAACCCATCTACATTATCCACTACTTGATAAACCGTCCACTTGTCACTCGCTTATCATCATTGTCGTTAGGCTGTTTGTCGTTTGTCTGAGTTCTCACGGACACTCCCGTCCTGACACAGTACCGTTACAAAATGAACTCATTTGTGTGGTGGTGGTGCATCAGTACTAGCGCGTTCCATAAATTACAATATTGCATCTCTCTCCTGGGTTACTGTGTGACATGTAATCATTCGTCTTTTTCTAAAATCAAGTATAAGAAAGAGCAAGAGATAAAAATATAATTGCGGGAGCGTTACAGAGTACATTTACAAAAAACTAAACGCGAAGTTTCATCTTGAAACTGAAAATAATTATTATTTGTCCGAATACTGTCTTCTCTGTCTACGACAAATTCAAAGAAAAATTTTTCTTCGTTTTTCGATTAATTAGCACAAATACCGCTAGCTAGGGTACCAAAATGAAAAATCAAGACTAGACTGCATGGTCTTTGAACTGAGCCCAGAACATAACATGAGGAATAAATAAAACCGTTTGATAGTTGTCTAGTTGACATTGACAGTTGACAGCGAGTGACGTGACGTTGACAATTTTTAGATGTCCCAATAGGTTGGGTTCGTTTCTAATAATTATTTTCCAGTGATTCGCTTCTTTTTAGTATTTTATCTAGAAAGAACCTATTATAAAATGTACTTACCTTCATAATTTACCGCAACGGACTTGTTTATGTGTTGTAGAAAACTAGACTTTGTGCTGTTATTGTTCTCGCATATGATTTGCTATTTACATGGAGTTCTAATTTATAGGACACTAAAGTGACCTCGTCGCCTGTCGATCTATCATTCAAATAATTTAGGTATGTCGGTTTGGTCGGCCAGTACAGCTGGAAATAATTACCATTCCGTATTGCCAGGTGGGCATTACTGTTCCTCTAATAACTGGTGTCCTAAATTAAGCAAGGTACGATTATGACTTACCTACTGGCATGTTTAACATTGTGTATTGTTTTGCGCCTTTTACAGAACTTGATTGTTACTAGTAGTATCTTTGCAATAGAATATCAGTCATGAAAACTCGCGGTGCTGTTCACACGCACTTTTATGTATTTCATAAATAATTTTGGCCATATTTTGTGTGAAGTGAATAATAATCTACTAATCATTTATTGGGATACATAAAATAAAGCCACAAACAGTATTACAATATTGTTTGTGGCTTTAAAACAAATAATACAATATCTGATACAAAATTTCATTTGGCTTGTGTAAATACTTACTTAAATATTTTTAATATCTGGTAGTTAGTTTCCATTAACTTTTATTTAGAAATATCTGTGTGTCTCACTCTCATTGTGCACAATATTTATTTATATGTAGTTTAAAAATTATTATTTCTAAGTTATTTACAATAATTATGTCTTGTTTCATGATTTATAGATTTTTTTATTTTGTTCTTCGAAGGAGAGGGAGATATAGGCAGTTTAGTGACAGACTGAAGCAAAGGATTTTGCCACTTGTATTGTTGAGCACAGTGAGTTAAATTTAGATATAATTTGGAGATGGGCTTTGATCATGCTACCCCATAGTTATTGTTCTTTTTCTCTGTCTGTACATAACAATAAATTATGATTTTTTAAACTCAATAAGAAAAATAATCTGTTTATATTTGAAGAGGGCAAAAAGGTAGAAACATTAGGTGTTATTTGAGGTAAGCCTATACTAAGTTTTATTTATGAGTGTTTGTTCCTATGAGGCTACTATGGTCACATAAAAGTAACCCTCTGCCTCATGAGTAGAAAAAAGAAAGAAACATATAGTTATGTTCCTTATTCTGGTGTTCTATATCCAAATAATAATAAAAGAAATATGTAAAGCGGCATTGACAGGATCTTACCAAATCTGGTTGGGTAGGGGAGGGAACATTGGTGACGGTGGAAGGTGAGCATTTATGCGCATTGTAAGGTGGCCACCCTAAACCTACTCATTTGAGTCACAAGTCCCAGATGCCGTCGGGGTGTTCCCCTCTGTGCCATGCTATGGACCCGGTGCCCGCACGGAGAATCCATGGAATGCTAAGAATAAGGTCTCTCTTTTGAAATATTAGGTATATTTTAACAATTCTTTAATTTATTATGGACTCGAAAGGTTTAAGAGCTGTAGGTACATTACCTAATAAAACTACAATAGCAAGTAGTAGGTACTTTTGAGATAACATAACATCCTTTCCTCTCCACAGAGATTTTACTGTAAAAAATATGCAGTGAAAATTGTAAAATGTCAAGTATCAAGTAATAGCTCAGATGGTACAGCATTTCTGGAGAAAGGAAACTGATAAACTTTTAATTAATTTAATTCTGGTTTTCAAAATTATTTGTGATTAACAACCTATTACTACTTAACAAAAAAAATGAATCGGTTGGAAATCTTCCATATTCATCTATGGATTTATTGCCATGTGTAGCTGTAAAATGTGGACAAGAAGTGTGCCACCAATATCTCAGTTCCATTTCACAATGTTGAATAAAAAGCATCACTTTTATTAAACAAAAAAACCAATTATGCAACACCATCACATTATGTCATGCATTTCACACATATTTTTTAAAAATCCATTTTACAAAAAGTCATACTTAACCTTTAGTTGCTGGTTTTCATTTTACATAACCACTGCTGATGTGGGGGCCTCAGAGGCCTGTACCTTAAAATAGGTATATTTTTTATGAATCTAGAAGGTTTATTGGTCTAGATATTTAATGATTACTTACATAAAATACGTAAATACTAATAAAACAAATCAAATAAATACATTTTTTTAATATCATAGACAAAACAACAAATGCAAGGCACCAAATCTCACAATTTACGCAATAATTTTGACTATCTTTAGCGTACCTGTATACATAACATGTATAACTTCCTCTGAATTTTCAGTGGACACATCACATGTGCCATCTTTCCTTTGCTTTACGTCTCTGGAGCTTCCGTATGGTCAGGCATAAAAGAACTTAGTACTCGCATCAAACTTACGCGAGTCTTTCGATCTCTTCTTTTCATATGTTGCAAAATCAGCCAATGCGAACGATGGAACGACCCTCTGTTCCATTTTATGCTTACTAATCAAATACTGAAACAAAAGTAAATTATAATATGAACATTTACAACTTTTCAAAAGATTTCTAATGTGCGGTCTGAGAGGCGCCTACCGACCCGTACACCTACTTTAACGGCCTCTCGGCGACTAACCTCGAATAATGCTAGTATACTAGATAGAAACCACATGCGACTCGTGAAGGGAGGGGATGTATTATTACTTTTGCTAGGCCTGAGCGGCCCCCACGTTACCAGTTAAAGGTTAAAATCAAAGTAGATTCTCACAAGAGTGCCATCAATGGATCTCTGCAATGGATTTCAGTGGATACAAAGCTTTTGTGTACATACACCTGATTTAATAAGTACTTATTAAAGTACACAATGAATACTTATGTTGCGTAGTGGTAAGTGTAGCTTCCCAACAGTGAAAGAATTTTTCAAATCAGTCCAGTAGTTCCGGAGCCTATTCGTTACAAACAAACAAAAAAACAAATATTTCCTCTTTGTAATATTAGTAGGTATAGATTTATCGTACCGTCGCGCGTCGGTCGCTAATCCACTCCAGTCTTCACACAAACGCAACATGACGGGTGTTGTGATGTTATAGCAAAACGTGACATTGGAATTTATAATTTAAATATTAGGCTTTCAACAAAAGGCACTGACTGCAAACACTATTATTCAATGTTTACCAGCAGTTTTGGCTGTTATCAACATTTTACCATAAAACTTCAATTGGGTAGGTACTTAATCAATTCTTATTTAATTTTTTGGATTAATATTTATACTACGTTTTTATCTATAACTTATAGTACAATATTATATTTGTTTATATAATATCATCGTCCATTTTTTCGGCTGTAGAGGTATTTATTAAGTACCTACTTACCGTTGCAATCCATTTCAAACATACCTACCTAGTAGTTCGCTCATATGTGTTGCTAGAACACTCATTGTTAGTTCTGTCCTTTAGTAGAATTGCTTCAATCTTTATGCTTACAGAAATTCCATTGATTACTCTCAATAAAGTTATTACTAATACACGAGTCACTAAACTCCGCTTGCTAAGCTTGCTTCCAATTCACATCCACAATAATATTACGAACTATCAGAAATATGATATTATGGGGGGATCTGTCGTTGATTCAACTAATAATAGACTTTGCCTGAGCGCACAGACCATACAACCTAAAAGAAAACGCCTTCATGAACTCTGCTATGGGATCGTAATCGCAAAATATTGGTGCGGTGCAGGGAGTGACAGACTAGTTACTATTGGCTCCTTCAAAGCGACACCTTGACAATCACAGTCGTACGTCGTTAATGTTGCGCCTGATTCGATGACAGAGCTAGATAAAGATAGGAACGGGCCGCCGCCGGTATGGTAGTCTCAGTACTTAACGACGGTGAGTGCGTAACCTGGTAAAGCGTTGTCTATTAGGTTGTATAGTCTGTGCCTGAGCCCAACACATAGAGAGGATTGGGCACTGATGAGGTAATACAGGACAGCTCTAAGCACATCTTGAACTTGAAACGTAAGCCGCTGTGACACCTACTCGTATAACGTGAGAAATAGTGCGTAACAAGTCACTACTGCTCGTTCGCTCTAACTTTGCCGCTCGGCTCCATACTAAAGACGATTTTTTTATTAGACGAAGTAAATTGACAGCAACTAATGTCACTTCTTCATACAATGTTGCTTATTTTCTATGACGAAGTGACATTAGCTACTGTCAATTTACTTCGTATAATTAACAATTCGGGTATACGCCTCTACGCCAGCGGCAAAGTTAGAGCGAACGGGTAGTACCTACCAAATTAGTCTCCCCTTTTCTACTAGCTTTCCCGCTGTATAGTTGTCAGCAGTCAGTAAAATGGCATTCAGTCATTAAGCCAAGTTGAAGACCTCATAGGCGACATAATAATACAACAGCAGGAGCTACAACTTTCGTCTGTCCATTTCAGCATAGCAAAAGAGTCACCACCTGTTACGTGGGACAAAATACAATAGGTGAAATCAGGGCATATAGTGTTCTGCATATCCCTTTGGGAACAAAGCGTGACTTCACTAGCTACCCTACTTTATATTAGCTATACCGAGAGGAGTTCTTATATTATGCCTAGACAGCCATGGTTAGGTATACTAAAAGCATGGTGAGAACACAGCGTGATATCGCCGAGCCTAGCACGAGCTGGCTCCATTTTATGTACAAAATAAGGGGTCAAACGCGTCATTTGCCTGATATGATATCGTGCAAGTGACATATATCCATGTAGGTACGTAGCACATCCAATCAAGCTCTCAGTCTGGCGGGCATTGCATAGTAATTATAGCAGATTCAACATTTAAATCAATAGTAAGTAAGCATTAATTTCCTACCCCTACTTACCTTGTTTTATCCGTAGTTACGTTCTAATGTGCCCCTAGTATGGACAATAATTCCTTTCAAGCAGCTTTTTCCCAGTTTAACAGTTATCTGACGCAACGCAATAGTTAGTCAATAGATATACATAGGTACCTACTAATTTGTGAATATTAATAAAAACAATTATTGCTATCAGCACAAGTGCGTGATGTCGTCGGAGACACCAATACAATCGGCGGAGGGGTTCCACACTCCTGCGTACCTGTCATGGAGGAAACTGCAGCTGAGCAGGGCCAAACTAAAGGCTTCGAGCAAAACCTCCGCTCTTCTCTCCGGGTTTGCAATGGTACAGTTTTGTTTTTAAGCAAGTAGGAAGGTACCTGATTACTACAAGTAACTGCATCAATCACATAAGCATTGTTTAAAATTCTCCTGGATCGAGACACCTAAGATGCTTACTATTTCAGCCGCCAAGTAACACAGCGATATAAGCAATGACAGCTCTATAACTAGTTGTAGCTCCAATATAAATATTTCAATGACTCTACCCATTACCACAATGCACCCTTAACCCGTAGTAGGATTAGAACTACTCTGCTTAACCAGCTGTATGAGGCAATCTCAATGCACGTGACCATCAACGTGATGGAATGTTTCATCAGTACCTTTATTACACTAATTGTCGACAGGTCGCCATGGTGGAGGTGCAGCTGAACCCGCCTAATCAATCGAACGTGCCCACCGAAATGTTAGTAGCGTTCACAGTATGCACGACGTTGCTCGTTGCCGTACACATGTTAGCTCTAATGATAAGCACATGCATCCTACCAAATATAGAAGCTGTCGGGAATCTACACAGTATATCGCTGGTCCACGAATCCCCCCACGAAAGGCTCCATTGGTACATCGAAATAGCATGGGCTTTCTCGACTCTTCTAGGACTCATATTGTTCTTAATAGAAATAGCTATACTATGTTGGGTTAAGTTTTACGATTTGAGTACGGCAGCGGCATGGTCAGCGTGCGTCGTACTCGTCCCAGTCATGATAGTGTTCTTAGCGTTCGCAATCCATTTCTACATGTCTCTAGCGAGTCACAAATACGAAGTAACAGTCACAGGCATTAAAGAATTAGAATCGATGCAGGAACAGATAGAATTGGGTCACCAGGATGCCCGCATGAACAAATTAACGTTGCTCGACCAAGCTCGTATTGTATGATCCGCCTGTGTTTACCATGTCCGTTTTGGAGTGTTATTACTTTTTATTTGTGAGTGCACATTATTGACTATTTATGTAAGATATGTACTTAGAGTAATTAGATTGTACTTATATTGAGCCATCATACTTTTTTTTGTTTTTAGGGACTAATGTATATTTTTGGGGGAAAGTTTACGTACTTTGTGTGTATAGATGTTTCCCTCTCCCTTTGTAAAGCCATAAAATAGATGTATATTTTTTTAAAAGTGACTTCCTAGCGTTTTGACATTAAAAAAAGACATGACTTAAAAAGCAAACATATTCAGAAAAAAAAAAGTAGCAAAAGGAGGCTACTTTTGCAAGGTATGTTGAGGGGATGATGTTAGAGGCGTTTCTGTTTTTTACATGATATAAATTTAACCAATGTACTTTAATATGTACCTAAGAAAACAGGGTGTTATTTGTGGCAGCAGTATCATATTCTTTTAATCTCAGTTTTTTTACCTAAGTGTAATCTAATTTCGTATTAAGTAGGTACATGAAACTGAATCTCTGTAAATAAAATCAATTTACTTAATTAATGTTGAATATAATTTGAGAATCTTAAATAATTTATATTATGTGCTGGCCATGAAGACATTTCTATTCATTATCTATACTTCTATACTATGGAAAAAATCTTTTACTGTTGGGAAGCTACGCTCGCCCCGGTGAACATAGGCTATATTTCCGTATTCCCACGGGAACGGGAGCTACGCGGGTGAAACCGCGTGACGTCCTCTAGTACGATATAACACTGGTAAAGGACATGGTGACAGCGCGAATTAAAAAGTGAAAACTGAATTTTAGGAAAAATATTCATGACGTGAAAATATCAGTTCTGTAGCTCAGTCATCAGAACAAGTTGTCTTTTCCACTTAAAATGAAATTTGTATGAAAATTTTGTCAATGTTTGGAAATTTAAATTATACTTACATTTAAATTTATTTTTGCTTGCTCATTCAGTTGATTGGGCTACGTAACCAGAAGATAGAGATCTTCATTTAAATCTTTTATTATCTTGCAAGAAAGACACCGTTAAGGACATCCTACAAGGTGAACACTATTAAATTCTGAATGTGCTATTATAATCTATAGAATACCTATCCGTAAATGTCTTTGGACGTCATCCTTTGTTTGTTTCTTTTGTGGACGTCGCCTATCTCTGAATGTCCTCTGAGATAAGGATGAGTAAACGTCGGCTACTGAAGTATGCACACATTCTCCACATTGTACGGATGATCATTAGGGTCTTCGCTAAGTGATATGTGCGCCATACGCGTGCGGGCAAACGCTCAGGCCGTCAGGCCACAAATTAGAGATAGTACAGATGGAAAACTCATGTATGTACTTTTTTTTTCACACCTACCCTCTGCTTCACACACTCGCGCACAAATGAGTATCGAAAAGTCGGTTGAGGAGCACCTGACCTCGGGTCTGTGAATGAGTTTTCTATGTGTGCGAAGTGTCTGTGAATGAGTTGTCTATGTGTGCGTAGCCTCAGTGAATTTAGTATGTAGGTTTCTATCTGTACTATCCACTGATCTGTAATATTACCACACTGGATAGGTGGCTGTCAAACTAAAGTTATGCCTTCTTAATTCTCGCCATTGTGGCGCTGAAATCAGCAGCGCTGGTTCAGAGAACTAAAATTAGTGATGTGCCAAACTTTCTTGAACTGACGCGTATCGATAGATTTAATTTGAAATGAAAACATTTTTAGTATATATATTTTAAAATTAATTTTGTTTATAATTTGTTTAATATAAGAATATTACCAACCGAAATTACGAATATTCCCTTTAACTTCTCCAACTAAGCTAAATTGCTTGTGCTAGGAGTGGCCAGGATTCGAACCCGGGTCTTCTCGATCGCAAGACAGTCAGTCTTCTTAACCACTAAGCTATCGACGCTTTAATGAATATTGCTCTTAATAAGGGTGGTTTAAGTTGGTGTCTAGTATACCTACCTAAATGAAATAATATTTACCAGCAATTTGGCATACTCGTGACGCAAAATTGCAAGAAAATATTACTTTCGTTGAAGAGATTGAGAGAGGTATTAAGGCGCATCTCCACTTGAGCAGCCGCGGGGCGAGCTGCCTCAATCTGAGCGTGCCGCGTGCTGGGGAAATTACATGCATCTCCACTTGGGCCAAATTAATCAGCAACTCGGCAGCGTGCCTCAAGCTGAGCAACGAATTTCTATAGTTTCTTACTAGCTACCATGGGTGACGTATGCCAATTCGCTGCAGCTTTAGTAATAATGAATCCCTATAAAAAGAATAAAAGGCAGACAGACAAAGATCATTGTGCGGTGAACGTGGATCCCATAAGTGTCTGTGGCTTTCATACACTTACTTCAGTTAATTTGATGCATTTATCATTGTCCATTTCACCACGAAGTGAGCGTTTATATATATCATGCGCCATAGAAATAGAAAGGGAGTTATGTGTAGAAAAAAATAAAAATAAACGTGATTTTATTAATCATTCATTTATTTTACACTTTATTGTAAAACTATGGTACACTAGCGGACGGTATACTATTTATTAACCGGAAGTTCTTGTGTTATGCATAGAATAACATTTAACATCAAAATGATTAGAACACAGACGATCGCTTGAATTTGGAGTCCAGTTATGGGCTCCCATGTTGCCAAGTCATGCACTTCAGATTTTTGGATCAGTTGGAAATCTGCAATAAAATAAACATACATCAATAGAGTAAAAAATATTATGTAGTAAGTATTACCCACACAAGTTAATGTCAGAAAATAAGTTAAATAAATATTACTAATAAGATTTTGTTTGGTGACGTGATTTTGTTTGAAGGCGTGACCATATGTAATGTAAAATGATACCATTATTAGACATATTTCTTATAAAGAAAAGTTTTCGATCACATCAGACCATGATCAAGTTTATCGATACGACAACATGGACATCACTAAACGAAATTAAAATCCTATTTTTGTGCTTAAAAATAATGTAATCTTACCTATATATTATTCTTATACATATTTTGTAAATAATCAAGCATTTTACATGTAGGTCAGGCTGATTTAATGATAAAAAATACAAAAAAATCAACTTACCTGTGAAATCTAATGTTGCTCCCTTTTTGAAGCTAATTTTGCAAAACACACATTTCACCATGTCTATTGCTTTTTTGTAACCACACAAATCCTCAGTAAACTACACAAAAGTCCTTAAATTACGAAATAATTCATAATTCCCGGCGCGATACGGGAAGTCATTTGCATGATACGTCAGATTTAGTTCCTTGAACCAACTCTAGAGGCGTTTCAAATCGGCACAAATAATTCGCTGTCATTTGTATGAGACAGCCAATCCAGTGGTAATAATACAGATCAGTGGTACTATCTCTAATTTGTGGTCAGGCGGTCTGGAATCTCAGCCGTCACCCGACACTACGTTTACGAACATGTAAACGTAGCACCCACGCCGCACGCCAGTCACACGTCGCGCGTTGTCAAACCCGCTGCGTTAATTTTAACGTGTCATGAGTGTTTTATTTTTTCAAAAAGAAGACTTATTAATGAATAATTACATACTATCGGTTAATGTTCTTTACTGGTGATGGAAATAAAAATGGAGCCTATAAACGCGCCCCCATATTTCGATTCGACTGCACCGATTTTTATCACGACTGGACCACAAATTAGAGATAGTACAGATGGAAATCTCATGTTTATACTTTTTTTTTCACACCTACCCTCTGCTACGCACACTCGCGTACAAATCAGTATCGAAAACTCGCTATGTAGGTTTCCATCTGTACTATCTCTAATTTGTGACTTAACTGACAGTTACAAGCACTTTGCGAATTAAAAGAAAAGAGCGGGTAGTTGAAAATTTTCGTAAACAACTTTAGCTTTCCGAGTCTCCTACGCCTGCTTTCTAATAGATCATGGCTCGTGAAGTTAGTTTGAATACCGGTCTCCGGCGTCTCACAAATTCACAAATATTCAGCGAACATTTTGTCATGGAGTGTACCTATAGTTTATACCAGTATTCACAGTTTCTTCTGTTATTTTATTAGAAACCTGACCGCAGAAAACTCGGTCAAAGTGTGATACTGACTGAGCTTTAGTCTCCCAGTTGATCATATATTACTAGCCAATTTTCGTGGCTTCACCTGCGCAGCAGTAGCCTTTATTTTAATCCAGTGTCTCGGCTCTTTCCCTGCCATTCAACCCAATTGTATAGAGACGATTGAGTAACCAACATTCAAACTATACATTTATAAAATTAGTAGTTATTCTCAATTACTCAATAGCTATAGCAGCACTTCGCTGAAACGTCGACAAAACTATATCTAATCATAATACCAATACAATGCTTGGAAAAGGCGCTAAATAACTCGGTACACCAGATGCAATATTTGAAACCAGTGTCTTACTTCAATTTTTATATGTATGTATTATATGTACATAATCGTGTAAGGCAAGGTAATAATATTAATAATATGATATTGACTGTGTATAAAATAATAATACTTACCTACTTAATCCAATAAGATCTGTGATATAATAATGAATGACATGTTTAAATCTGTTAATAATAATTATAAATAATTAAGATTATCTACGTATTTTATTAAAAAGGTGTAATAATATGTACCTACCTAGGGTTTTTAAAATTTATATGATAAATAAATAAGGGAATATCCAATTTATTTGTGTAAGTATGGGTTTTAATAATGTTTTTTAAACACGCACGACTTGTACAATTCATTCAGTTTTCGGGTTCTTTTCGCTTATAGGTACTTGTGAGTTATTGCTATTTGCAATATAGCAGATACTGAATTAATCCGAGCTAAGTTTAAAAATGGTTCATAGGTTTTAAGTTTCAGATAGAACCAGTCTTATCTTACCGCTATCCAACGGCTTAAGACCCAAGGTTCACTATAATCCTAACAAATAGTGTTATGATTGTGGGCTGATATAATACCTAAATTTTATTTACCTGGTGTACAATATAGTATCGAAATAAGTGAATAAAGTTGATTGAAAAACATGTGAAAATTAATAAAATTAGATCTTCCTTTGATCCAAAACTGGTGTATTTTTATTTTTGCCAAAAGTGTATGAAAAGTTCAGCACCATTTTTTTAACGCGGGGAAACATTAGCCGGTCTCGAACCGACTAAAACCATACGATGCGACACGACGAACCCCGGGCAGCTCCTCGGAAGGATGCCCCAAGGCAAAGGCTGGTAGTGCCAAGCGGTAGCTGTAGGTGCCACGGGAAAGAAAGCAATTAAGGCCCATTAAAATGTGAAGACCACTAATTGAAAGACACCTCAAAAATTGTTGATTGAAATCGCCCTAACCTTAGCCGATTTGCACCTGCTGTGCTGACTATTGGAATAATGAAATCAACCGGGAATTTATACTAATGATTAAGAAAGTATGTAGGTACTTTCTGAGATTGCACCGAATGCTATAGGTATTTGAGAATGATGATATGTGCACGTCAGTAATTTGGCAATTCGAATTTTATTTGGTAACAATGGGGGGCGAGCTCAGACGACGCAGCACCTACCTCGGCTGTACAATTTCAAAACCTAGTAAGGGACACCACCTTGAAAAAACGGGTCTTTGCATTTTGCGATTTACTAGGCTATGGAGCATCGATTCATATTGCCAAAAAGTCTAAAATGACCTTAGTAATAGGATTTTTAAAATTGAAAAACCTAGCAAGTACTCAAATGTTATTCGATCAACCTCAAAATACCATTTCAATAACCTAGCAAGTGACACTGACAACTTGTAAACCTAGCAAGGGATGTCCCTTGCTAGGTTTTAAAAATTGTCATGCCTCTTGCTAGGTTTTTGAAGTTGTCGAAGGCGATTAAATTTCGCGCGCTAACGTCAGTAAGTGATAAACCGTCAGCGCCTCCGCATCCTTCGTTGGCTATTTTGTTAAAACTCCAATGAAAGTCCAGAGCGGCCCGCAAGGCGCTCCACGCAGCGTCAGTCTGTATGTAAAAAAAATGAAAGAAAATCTGTTTCCAAAAAAATGTATTCAAAATTTTAATGAGGTACGTTATAAACATGCCATTAATCAATCAATCAAATCAGCCTGTAGCAGTCCACTGCTGGATACAGGTCTCTCCCAATTAACACACGATCCTGGACATTCTGGATCCAGTCCCAGCTTGCGACCCCTTCCATATCGTCGCCATCGGTCCATCTGGCTTGAAGTGTCTTAGTTGAGAGAGGTAGTAATATACGACATAGTGACAGACAGCTTCCCTGGCTCAGCGGTCCCAGCTACTCAGCGTTCCTAGATCCATCAGGAAATCTTAGAGACTTGGAAGTGCGACTTTACTTCGCGCAACAAAGGTGGGAAAATAGCGCCACAATCAGGGCCACAATCAGATCGATCAGAAACTCAGTAATCAGTTGCTGGAGAGGAGCCATGGTAATCTCTTCTACCGGTCGCACCGATAATTACCCGGCACGGGTGCTTCGGTAAGTATCTGTGGCAAATACGCCGGGAAGCCACGGGCAAGTGTCAGCACTGCGAAGGGCTCAGCGAGGAAACAGCAATACATACATTGATGGAGTTCACAGCGTGGGAGCCAGGTACTACGATTTGGCGCCCACGGTGACAGGTCTGGACGTGAACATTATCTCGCTGGAGACTGACTGCGAGCCATGATCTCCAGTGGGAGTAAGTGGGATGCTTTTCTGCGAGCAGTGTTTCGCTGCGAGGGGGCATGGAGATAAATCTCCAACCCGAGATCCGCAGTTTGTGGCGAGGGCGCTATACACTTCAATATTGTCGGCTTCCATGACTGGGGCCTAAAGATGGGGTGGGGGCTGCTCACCTCCCCACTTTGCGTGACGTGAAAACTTTTCGCACGACACACGACCCAGGAAGCGAGAGTAACACGCGAAAAACCCGAAAGACGCGGAAAAGTACCCAAACCAAATGAAGTAATCCTAGGACATCTTCCCGAGGGCTTACCCGGAGCTCCCGACCGTTGGTAGTGGTAGAGTACCGTGAGGTTTCAGTCGGTAAGAGTTCGGCACACCATCCGGTAGAGAATATCTAGACAAAATCTTGAAACAGGGTAAAAAAGATGGTATTCTGTTCAAACTTGTGCCGCTCATGACTTCAAACCAAAGTCAATTTTGGATTTATCGTCCAGTTTGTGACGCATCCTAGGATTTAGTATCAGGGGGCAAATTATTACAGATTAATACGTTTTATTTAGTTTATGTTTTCACGTTTCATGGAGCCTAGGTATATCATTTAATATTTTTTTCTACATTTCAATATAAAATATATATTAATATTTCATGTAAAAGTAACTGATTTTCTTATAAAATTGTACTTACTAGCTTTATTAACTGGTAATCGTGGCGATAGGCGCACTTATTGAACAATATTAAAATCCTAGTAACGGCAGTTACTATTTTATAAAATTGATAAACAGGTTTACTCGAAATTAAAAAAGCTATTTAATCATTAGTAAGTGCTATAAAACGTGATCTATTATTTATGCGCAAAAATAGTTAAACTTTGTGCAAAGCCAAGGATATACCGCATCTTTTAATGTAACTCTCATCGCTGTAGCTCTTCTAGTCTCGGAGCGGCAAGGTCTCAAGTTGACCAACTCGATTTTTGGCTCTCCTGTAAAATTTGTCTCGAATCCCTTACTAGGTTTTGAAATTGTACAGCCGACCTGGTGATGCTATGTTTTCCCTTTATCTACCTCAAATCCTTAAGACGAATTTCTACAACCGGTGTTAAGTGATCTACGGTGCAGAGACGTGAACACGTGTTTTGACAGAGCGCTATGCTTTTCTTACCTCAATGATAGGTACCTAACAAATAGCCAATATCGGTACCTATGTATATAAATAACCTTTTCTGGAAACTGCCACATACTGTTTTCAATTTCCTGTTTATGGTATTACGAACCTAATCAACTAAGTATTGTAATATTGTTACCTATTGGTCAGTATAAACGTGACTGCTACCGGCGCAAGGCAGTCCATACATCGGAAAATAATTTTAAGTTAACTGACCCGAACTAAAACCAATTTAAAAAAAAACTTGATATACCTACCGTGTTGTGCGGCAAAAGAATATTGAGAATCTAATAAACATTTCTCATCCTAACATTGTTCGAATCAAAACCTTTTGTTTCGAGTTCCAATACCTACCTACTTATTCAAGTGAAGAACAAGACTACTAAGATTGCAATAAAATTGCCAAAATTGGATATTCGAGTGACCTAAGTTTGGCTCTGTAGTTCAGTCAGTTCAACTAAGCGTGATTCACCAGTGAATATCTTTGAACAACCAGTTGAACTAGTGACCTACCTTGATAACCCTGTTGAACTAGTAACTCCAGTTGTTCAACTCTGTTCATATTATAAGCGACCGTAGCCACTCAATAACTGGTGAGTGGTGATGTCCCAACCTGAGATTTCTACAATCAAGACAATCTACAAAAATCTAGCTTTAGTTGGTGCGAAAAAAATTATATTACACGTGTTGACGATTATAACGTTAACAGCTGCTTAA
Organism: Miltochrista miniata; assembly: GCA_933228765.1. Taxonomy (NCBI): domain Eukaryota; kingdom Metazoa; phylum Arthropoda; class Insecta; order Lepidoptera; family Erebidae; genus Miltochrista; species Miltochrista miniata. The sequence continues at coordinate 28,290,734 of OW121755.1, forward strand.
AAACCAGTTTCATATCCAGTCCATAGTTTGAGCACCACAATAACTGTTGCTTCGTAGTGACTGCTGATACATACCTAGTGAATGGGTAAGTTAATTTTCTTAACATACCTACATACCTACCTAACATATCTAGTACCTATAAAGTAGCATATTTTTCTCATGTCGGTAGGTACTTATCTTCGAACATTCTCACTCTATCCATTGGTAGATAGGTAGGTAATATCCGTTTCTTTAGGTACAGAAGTTCATGTTGAATCCTCAGCTTCCCAGTTAGAGCTCCGGGGCCCTTTAGTGGCTGCTAAGGGCAGAGGCAGCCCCAACCACTGATGTAGGTAGATACCTACATCAGTGGTTGGGGCTGCCTCTTATCTCTCTCTGTCTATGTCTCTGGGAAAATAATTTTCATTGCAAGTATTTTACATGTAGATACATGTAAAATACTTGCAATGAAAATTATTTTCATTGTGACTTAACCAAAATTTTCGGCACCCGAGCCTACTTCACCTGCGTGTGGTGCACTCAAATAATGAGACGAAGAAGATTATGCCGAAGAGAAGGATTAGGTACTCGAAACAAAACCCTGTACCAATCCGTAGCGTGGAGAACCTCCCTCTTAAGAAGACGGGAGGGAAGAAGCTACTTTACGAAGGGCCTTCTCTGTCTGCTACTAAACTGTCTTTCTACTCTGACAAACTCTGGAAGTGGACTGGCTCTGTATTTGAATGACACTGGGTCACTAGCTCGGATCGGCGTGTAGTTTGCTGGCTGCAAAGTTGGCATACTTTCAGCAATGTTTCTATGTTATTTTTATAAGAGGTTTATCTACTTAGTAGGTGTGCTTCAAGCTGTAATCCTCACATTTGAAATCTCAATGAAAACGAATTTTGACAACGCCAAAAAATAGTCGTGAAATAGTCGTACATGTAGAAAAAATAGTCGTATTAGGGTGCGCGTCCATTGGCCCGCGCCGGACGCACCGCACGCACCGCACGCACGGCACGCAACGGATTAAACGGATTTGCCGATGGGCGCTTGCACACTGCCACGATAACCGTAACGACACGATATCGTAGGAGCGGTGTTTTGATACAATTACTACTACACGCTTTCACACTGCCACGATATCGTCACGATATCGCACGATATCGTGGACGATATTTACTGTCGTGACAATATACAGATACTTACAACAGTAGAGTAACTTCATAAAAACGTGCGAAACGGCTCACTCACACAGACGTGCGCATCTACTGACCCGTGACATTCCTGGAGCATGACTTCTAGTGAGCTACAAGTCATGCTCCAGGTATCGTTTAAGGGGTTTTTTGGTATGCTGAGTACGAATCACGTGATAATTTTGCAATCCAATATGGCCGCCGCGCCGTAATCACAAAATTTCATGATGGGTATCGTTTAAGGGGTTTTTTGGTATGCTGAGTACGAATCACGTGATAATTTTACAATCCAATATGGTCGCCGTGCCGTAATCACGAAATTTTATGATGGGTATCGTTAAAGGGGTTTTTTGGTATGCTGAGTACGAATCACGTGATGATTTTGCAATCCAATATGGCAGCCGCGCCGTAATCACAAAATTCCATAATGGGTATCGTTTAAGGGTTTTTTCGTATGCTAGGTACCAATTTAATGTAATTGGCCTTAATTTTACAATAAAAATCTTTTGTCATAGTAATTTCGCATTGCTAGTTCAGAATGCCTAAACTTAACAAGCAAATCTTTTTAGTTTACTACTGTAAATAGCTTAGGCGGGAATATTGGAATGCAAAATTATCACGTAATTCGTACTCAGCATTCGAAAAAACCCCTTAAATGATATCCATCACGAAATTTTGTGATTACGGTGCGGCGGACCTTTTGGATTGCAAAATTATCACGTGATTCGTAACTTATAGATACTGCTAACATTCCCGCGGTGGTATTGCCATCCGGAAGTTAGTGTCTTGTTTTTTTTAAAACCTCCAACAAATGACACAGTATGAACTCGAAAATGTTCTGGGTCATTCGAAAAAAAATATTAAACATTTCACTTCGCGCACACAGTGTATAGAAGAGAAGGTAATAAGTTCCCTCTAAATATCGCACTTGTAGAAGAGGATCAACCCAAAATGTTCTTCTACAGTATCGTTTTTTTCTCCGTAAATATAAAAGATAAAGTAAACGTAACTTGTTTACTGCTGCCATTATTGCTTCTAATATTTTAATTAGCTTTAAGAATCGCGCGGTTACCTTTCCTGGCGCAAAGCTACTAACCGAATAACAAGCTGTGGGTTATACTTAAACTGACCATTTATTTTTGATCTCAAAACGGGACATAAGTTTTTATACGCCAGTTAGCAGGTTAACAAATTAAAAAAAACAACTTCATTATTTGGAAAAAAAAACCGGCCTAATGAGAGTCGGATTGGCGCACAAAGGGTTCCGTACCAAAAAAAACGGCAAATAAGAAAAATTGTTCCATGCGAGCCCTCCCTTTATACCACTAAGGTGGCAGACAAGCAAAGTGTGAGGACGAACACCATGTCTATGGCGAGCGGTATGATGATAGAAAGTAGCCGTGGGCATCATATCAAACAATTCTCAGAGCACAAACAATTGTACAGGCAGTAGAACACGCACATAGTCTGTCTCTCCTGTCGCGAAGAGGTTCCACACCACCTGCAAGCATATGATTCTTGACAACTCTCATGGCTTGTTTCTGCACCGAGTCGACCAGTCGAACCTGATATTGAGGTGCCCCTGCCCAAAGGTGACAGCAGTACTGCTTGTGCGTAGCACTTGCGACCTACGGAGTAGCAGTCTTTGCGCCGCAGTAAAATTGAGCTGTTGAGCACACCGAGCTTTCTAGAAGCCCTTTATTCTCATCGAGTACCCTAAAACGAGTCACAGTGTGACTCGTTGAGAAAAAAACTCGCAAGGAGTAACAGTGTGACCCGTTGTTGACATTTTATTCTCATCTAGTACCACTGGGTCGTGTAGTGTGACTCGTTAGGAAAAAATCGTCGTATCGAGTAACAGTGCTACTCGATGCGAGTTTTAATTCTCATCTAGTATCACGAGTGTTACTCGTTCGGAAAAACAAATCTCTACTAGTAACAGTGTGACTCGTTGTGGAATTTTTATTCTCTTGTCTTGTAAGTACTCGTAATATATTATTTTTGTAATTAACTAACAAGATTCTATTAGTAACTTCTCCAAAAGTTATTAATTTACTTGTCTTTTAGAGAAGTTACCTAAAAATTATAAAAAATAAATGATATTAAGAATAGGTATTGATTGTTCGGTTTTTCGATCCCGTACAATGCAAGGCCGGCACAGGTGCACTCTCCTACTCCTCTTTACTGGGTACCTCAGAACCCTGCTGAAGTCCCGTATTCGATTACCAGATTGAACCAAATAAATATTTGAGCAAAAAAATATTTAGAGTTTTCATTGTTTGCTAAGTATAATGTGTTTAATCTGTAAATTAACATACCTATTCTGAACAAGATTTTATTATTATATTTAAAGAAACATTGATAAACGATTTACTATGAAACAACGAAGAAAGCTTGTGTCATTCAGTATTAAGTCAATAAAGTGACATGAAAATTTGTTAATCAACTTCAAAAAAGGAAGAGGTTCTCAATTCGTACGCTATTTTTTTTGTATGTATGTTACGCGATAGCGGCGCCAATTTATGGATGGGTTTTGATTTTTTTTGTTTGAAAGAGGCTACTTCTGAGTTGGTCACATATCTAGGGTATCAGGATCTGATGCTGGGATCTTGGGAAAATCGAGGTAAATCATCAAATTTATGGAAAAAAATCTGTTTTGATTTTTATTTGAAGTTGGTGTCTTTTTTTGTTAATTTTTTTTTTATTTTCATCATATTCGGCATACATATTTAACTTATTATAATACTTATACTTACATGATATACTATGTATATGATGTACTAACTAGTAGATAAGAATAAAAATTCCACAACGAGTCACACTGTTACTAGTAGAGATTTGTTTTTCCGAACGAGTAACACTCGTGATACTAGATGAGAATTAAAACTCGCATCGAGTAGCACTGTTACTCGATACGACGATTTTTTCATAACGAGTCACACTACAAGACCCAGTGGTACTAGATGAGAATAAAATGTCAACAACGGGTCACACTGTTACTCCTTGCGAGTTTTTTTCTCAACGAGTCACACTGTGACCCGTTTTAGGGTGACTCGTTGAGAGTAATCCCTAGAAGCCAGCCTGGCCTTGTTCTCCAAATGGCTTCGGAACTGAACGTCACCGGAGTTGTCAACACCAAGGATAATGTCAGAGATGGGGAGAGATGTGCCTTGAAATGCGGCGCTACGGTAAATAGTTTTTTTTTGCAGTAAATACACAAACTTGTGTCTTGGTAGGGTTGAATTGAACGAGATTTGGTTGACCCCAATCGGACACTCTGGTGAGAGTACTATCGATTTCAGACTATTCCACTGCAGTCCGAGAGATACCGGAAGTGTACTGCCGTCCGCATAACAATGAACGCCGTTAATAATGGACAACATGTCATCGATATGCAGCAGAAACAGAGTACGGGACAACACTGAGCCTAGTGATACTCCAGCGTTTATGGCCATGCAGTCAGAACAGCTGCCGTAAAGGACGGCCTTGATGCTTCTACCAGCCAGGAAGCTGGCCACTACTCTCTAGCAGTCCATAGGAGGACAATTTCGCAGGAAGACCATGGTGTCAGATCCGGTCAAAGGCCTTAGCGATGTCGAGTACTCACTGCTAGAGCCTCGCCCTTACTCTCAATCGCCGTAGCTCGGTAGCCCAGCCGTGTGTGAGGCACACAAGGATATCGCCAGTCGAGCGACCGTGACGGTAACCGTACTACCGGTCACTGAGCAGGTCGTGTTCCTCAATGTACCTTAGGAGCTGTGTATTATTGTTGATACGCTCCTTCACCTTTGATAAAAGGGACGAAGTGACGACTTTAGATCTGTAATTGGCCGGGTCGGTCTTGCCACCCTTCTTGTGCACAGTATGCACGTGCACGATCTTCCACGAAGAATTTTCCTTTATCCCCTTTTTGTCTGATTTTAGTACCTATTTTTTTATGAAAGCATCAAATCAGCCTATGGCAGTCCACTGCTGGACGTAGACTTCTCCCAATCTACGCCACAACACACGGTCCTGCGCCTTCCGCATTCGTCCCACCCCACGTTTACCAAGCCGCGATCTCTGCTCAAGAACTCGTTTGCTCGATCGGCCATCGGTTGTTTGCTCTACATAATGTGGCTAGCCCACTACCACTTCAAAACGCATACTCTGCTTGGATAACATTATTTCGGATTTTATCCCTCGGACACCCCAAGCATAGCTCGATCCATTGCTCGCTGCGCAACTTTAAGGGTATGGACTAGCCCCTCTGTAAGTTTCCACGTGTCGGCACCGTAGGTCATAATCGGTTGTTTGCTTAATAAATAGTTATTTTGCTTGTATGTTGACATTAAATAAACACTTACGTTTCGGCATTACCTATATAAATTTCAAAGCTATAGAAAACTTCAATTTAATTATCAGTTTACCAATAAACTAGGTACTTCAAGAATTTTACACAAAAGCAAAACAATAGTGTACTGAAAACACGGTCTGGCTCTAAATTCCCTGACTGCACATATCCTACGTGCTACAAAATTTTAAAAATTCGCAAGGTTTCGGAAAACGGGACAATTTAGCGTCCCGGCGCTATGTTCGGGGACAACGGGACAAGGGACCGAAAAAAGGGACAGTCCCGTTCAAAACGGGACGTATGGTCAGTTTAGACTTATACTGTGTCAATTTCGTTCGGTAATATATTTCCACGATATCGCACGATATCGTGAAACGATGTCGTACAATATCGTGGAACGATATCGTACGATATCGTGGACGATATCGTGCCACGATATCGTGCAATGTGCAAGCGCCCGATGGCATGCGTCCACTGTATCCGGATTTTTTGTTTAGTTTTGAGTGTTTTCTTGTCGTGAGTGGACGTATTTTGCCATGGAGATTGACAAAGATACGAGTATTATTATTATTAGTTGCTTGTTGGCAGATGATGAAACACGTTAAACTAAACGTAGAATGAGGGTTCATAACATGAATTTGAAGCGACCAATATTTGGAGAGTAGATATAATTCATTATTTCTTCCCGATTTACTTCATGATGAAGAAAGATTTTTCAATAACCTTTACATTTCTAGAGCTAAATTTATAACTTTACTGTACATATCTGTAGGTTAGCAAAAAATCAGAGTATGAGCTGGTAGACGGTTACAATAAACCAAAATTTTAAAATAAAGTACATAATTATGTAACCGGTTTTTTATTTAGAACTAACTGTGACCGCGCCGATTCAGTTTTTTAAGATTTTAGCTTTAGTTTAAGACGTTCAGACCAACATTTTTAAAATAGTATTATTGCTATAAGTATAGTTTATACATTCAATGCAATCATTAAAAATCTGTACTTTTAATATTGCAAACACACACTTCAATTTTATTATTTGTAAAGATTGATAAAATAAACTTCAATAAATGTAGGAACCCTTAAAAAAGTACATGCGTAGATATGTATGTATTAAACAAATTAAATTTCAACACGTGCGCAGTGGGTGATGCCAGTGGCCAACTGATTTGTGTGACGTCACCGTCACGCAACGCATTGTTTGCTCATAAATGCCGGCTGTCGATGCGGCTGGTGCGGGTAGTGGACGCAGCGCTGTGTAAAACCATACAAAGCAAACTAAAATCCGTTGCGTGCCGTGCGTGCGTTGCATCCGGCGCGGGCCAATGGACGCGCACCTTTATAGTTTCAGCGCTATAGCTATAGGTTAGTGAGGATTATGGCTTGAACGTCAAGCTGTAATCCTCACCTCTGGTGCAAGCAAACGGTAAATTCTATCGATTTGGTTTAGGTTCCAAAAAATAGTCGTGAAATAGTCGTAACGACCTGCCAAATCTCAGAAATACTCCATAAGCGGTTCCCGAGATATGAAGGTACCCTGGTGAGGATTATGGCTTGAACCTTTGAAAACTTCAAATTTCTCCGGAACGCCTGCGAATTTTGGTTCAAAGTTTGTGCCAAAAAATAGTCATGAAATAGTCGTATGAAGCTATAATAAATTTGAGTTGATTTAATGTGAAAATAAAAACTTTTTATTTTCCTACATTTCTATTGATGTACAGTCGTGTACAAAATTTGTAACTTCCAATGATAATAGAGGAAGTGACGTCATCGTAAGAATGCTGTTTTTTGTTTAATTATAACGGCTGGCATGGAAAACGTCTCATTCAAAGAAATATTATTAAATTAAGCGGAATATTTGCCAATAATCTAATTCTGTACCAATATTATAACGAGAGAAGATTTGATTGTTTGTTTGTTTGTATCAAATAGGCTCCGAAACTACTTAACCGTTTTGAAAAATTCTTTCACTGTTGGGAAGCTACACTCTTCCCGGTAAACATAGGCTATATTTTATTCCCGCATTCCCACGGGAACGGGAGCTACGCGGTGACTTCCTCTAGTATCATTGGAAGTTACAAATTTTGTACACGACTGTACATCAATAGAAATGTAGGGAAAATAAAAAGTTTTTATTTTTACATTAAATCAACTCAAATTTATTATAGCCTCATACGACTATTTCATGACTATTTTTTGGCACAAACTTTGAACCGAAATTCGCAGGCGTTCCGGAGAAATTTGAAGTTTTCAAAGGTTCAAGCCATAATCCTCACCAGGGTACCTTCATATCTCGGGAACCGCTTATGGAGTATTTCTGAGATTTGGCAGGTCGTTACGACTATTTCACGACTATTTTTTGGAACCTAAACCAAATCGATAGAATTTACCGTTTGCTTGCACCAGAGGTGAGGATTACAGCTTGACGTTCAAGCCATAATCCTCACTAACCTATAGCTATAGCGCCGAAACTATAATACGACTATTTTTTTTACATGTACGACTATTTACGACTATTTCACGACTATTTTTTGGCGTTGTCAAAATTCGTTTTCATTGAGATTTCAAATGTGAGGATTAGGGAACATGGGCATCAGTGGATCACGGGGAACAGTGGATCATTTGTTATAACTTTGTGCCTATGGCACTCACACATTTACACTTCGGGTCAGCGCACATCCTCCCACACCCCGAACTACCCGACTAATCGAGACCACAGAGTCGCAACGGAAGGCGGCGCGACAGCGCATCGGTCTGTAGGCACGTACGAAAAAAAATATTTACGTATTATTGGAAATAGTTTTGCTACCAAGTTTTTTAGATATTTCAATGTCTTTGTATATTTTCTTTTAGTGTGTGTATCTCAGTGTCTAAAACTGTATTATACTGTGCTGTAAAGACTAATTATATTTAAATAAAAATATTATTTCTGTTATTGGTAAATGGGTTACAGTGAATCATACTCCAATGCGGTTCATCGGATCGTGATCCACTGTTACCCGAAGGGATTCGAATTTTATATGATCCTTTTTTATGGGTTAATATGCCCTGATTCGTCAAAGAAAAATACAGCTAGGCGGTCCCAGCTCCACCAGGAAACCGTGGAGACCTGGAAGGTGCGACTTGAGCAACCAACGGGGGAATTCGCCACGATCGCGGCGGGCAGACCGGTCATGGAAGAGTGGCTGGACAGGAGCCACGATGCTCTCTCCTACCGCCCAACGAGCAAAAAGCGGTTTTATAATTATCCTAAGGCCAATTTTCAATAGACTTATAACGAACTCATAAGAGCTTACAAGCCCGGAAAAGGGCCCACTTTATTAGTGTATTCAGTTTTTTAACAGTCTAATAGTACCCTCATGGAATTCAACTAACGACTGTAACAGCCGTGTAGCGGCATTTTGTAAAACCATACAATCCTACCAAATCTATTAATACCGTAAAATGCTACAACTTTGCCTGGATTTTGAGGTTTTCTTTCGATATTTTTAAATCTATCCCTCGTAACGGCTTTTAATGAGTTTAAAAGGTAAAACAGACTTTGTGTCTTGGTGAACAAAGTCTATATTTGACTAAATCTTGGATATTATCTGAATTATAGGCTCTCAAATCTGTAGGTAAAGTTGTAGGTAAAAACTACAACTTTGCCTAGAAGGATATCTCGATTATCATAAATTAGATTTAAATAGTTAAATTTTATTACACAGCACCGTTAAACAGTGCGTGTCTCCAGATGGTCACATTAATATATACTCCTATAGTTTATTTTTCACAGCTACTAGGTAAAGTTGTAGTAGGTACCACCGAGCTCTCCATACAAAAATTTCGTAAGTAGTAGGGTTGTCCAAAATTAAAATAGTGCTTTCTTTCAACATAGGTATTTATTTTTAATATTATTGGTGAATTAACACAACAATTAAATCACAAAATTTGTACAAGTACCTAATGAATAAAAATACACGTGTGTAGGTACCCCAACATTTTTATTTTGCAAATATGTATTAACAAGTGTAACAGAAGTTGTAATAATGAGATAAACAATCGTACTTGGTTTCTTTACTGCCATATTTGGTAGTTATTAAGTATTTGTATTGTCAATGTTAGTAATATATCATTACTTATATAAATTCAAACTAACTTCTACTTTTTTTTTTTCTTTTCTTAGAAAACTACGACTAAAAATTCAGCCAGTATGGGAGTGGCGATATATAAAAAATAGTCCGATTTCACGCTTACATACACTTAATAAATTATTTTTCAAGTAGCTACCTCAAGTACTCAAGTACAATATGTACTAATAAAAGAGTGACAACCCTAGCGCTAGGCAAAATTGTATCACTAAAGTTTCCAAAACATAACACAAGATTGCCTAACGAATTATTTCTTACTTACGTCTTGAAATAAGAATATAAAAGCACATAAATAGATAATAGACGATATATGCTTACCTTGTAAAGTTGTTATTGTTTGAAAACGAGTTATTTGCAGTCAAAAACTTAAAAGTTGTGAACACACTAATTCTTGAACACCGCACGCGCTGACATTTGCAGCTCCACTGACAAGACAACTATGGAGTCAACACGTCAAAACATGAAAAAGGTGTTGCCATAATAATGGACAGTCAATATAAAATTGTGGAAAATAATGAAATACATAGCAAACGTGAAATATCGCAAATCTAACGAAATAGGCAAATTTGAGGCCTATTGGTAAAGTTGTAGCATTTTACGGTAGTCTCATAAAAAACTAAACTAGATTGTTATGCACTTTACAACTGTTCTACAAGTTCTCATTTCGTTCATTTCGTTCAGTCAATCATTCAGTTATCAATATTGGGAGTTTTACACACGCCGTGTACTTAGTACTAAAAACTTTATTAAAATACTTACTAATAATATTTTATTATAAGATAATTTTTCAGAGTCCTCGTATTTCCTGATGTTAATCAAAAACGTACTGGGAACTCGTATTTCTAGTGCAACATACCAAGTTTCTGGTGAAAATTTTAAAGCCCCTCTTAAAATAAGTAATTATACATTCGTATTCATTGTTTTAAAATAACAAAATGTTCCCCATTAGTCATTTTTGGTAGCCATTTTTAGTTTAGCATTTGGAAGTGTTCTACTATACCACTATAGACAAACTCGGTTCTATAATGTCTCATAGTCGCTGCATTCACTCGCCATGTTTTTATCTTTTGGGGATCCGTGGTGAAATAAGAAAAACGCTAAATATACAACCTAATATTAAAATAACACCTGTAGGTGGTATTTGTGTTCATGAATATAAGCAGGTATGTATTTATTGACGATTTGTGTAAGTAATTAATATTTTTTGAGTTAATGCGCTTTTGCTCTAATACTAACAGTACAAGTTTGTCATATTTATTCATGAGCATAATCACCACCTACAAGTGGTTTGGTGTTAATTCTTCTGTATTTGAGTCATAGTCCAATATACGGAACCCTTGCCAGGTTTTGTAACTTGAACTTCACAAGGTCGTACTGCGAATCAAAAGAACTATTTTGACCCAAACCACCTAAATAATCTTATAATGACTTTACCAACGAATCAACAAGTGTTTCTTTAACAATAACAGTATTGAACTTAGCTCGTATAAAATCATTACACCTATAATAGCATGTGGCAAGTATGTTATTATAAAAAAAAAAAAAAGTTAGTAAGTAGTATAGTAAAAGTAGTATCATTATAAGCTCGCATTAAACTAGATTCAATTACGACTTACAATTGGTTTTATGAAACTACTTTATTTGTAACGGATTTAAATATTGTACTTATTAGCGCTTATAAAACTAAGTAACAAGTGTAAATGGAATCAAGTGTATTTACACTTATGGACAGCTTTAATAGGAGATTCGGGTCTATATGCAATCTTAAAAGCGCTTACAAGTGCTGGTTATAAGAACCTTCATTCTTAAGTCTGATTGCTCTTACTAAAAGCTTTTACAAGAGGGTGCGGCTTATAGTGATCTGTATACATAGTATTATAAGCCCTTAAAAGGCTAATTATCAGAATAATCGTGATCAAATACCAAACGGCATTTTCTGAGACGCATATAAGAGTAATTGCGAACGCCAAAATCAATATAAGAATCTTATAAGTGTCTTATTCCTATAACATATGTGTTCGGAGGCTATTTTGCTTGTTGGGCGGTTGTCACAGATGCTTACCGGGCACGGGAGCTCCGGTATCTGTAGCGAATACACCGGGAAACCTTGGCCGAGTGCCAGCACTGCGGAGAGCGCAGTGAGGACACAGCGCTCCACAAACTGGTGGAGAGCTCGGCGTGGGCGCAACAGCGCCAGGTCCTCGTGGAGGTCTGGACGTGGAAATTCTCTCGCTCGAGACCATGGTGCGAGCCATGATGCCCCTCCCCCCCTAATAAGCGGGATAGCACCCGCTAGGTGAGGCTGCAGTGGTAGCCGTAAAAGGTCTGTTGGGTGTCCTGGCGTATCCTTTCGAGGGCTTACCCGGGGCTCCCAACCGTGTTAGGTGGAATACGTGTATTTTTTAGTCGGTTGGAGGCCAGCATAGCATCCATGTAGGTCCTACATGGCTACCACTGTAGTCTCTTTATATAAGAACGGTGGGCAGCCCCCTCACCGTCCTCAGGCCCCCGGTCGTGGAGGCCTATAGTCTTGGACAAAAACACGTCGTCAGCACCCCAGCCGCCAACTGCGGAACTTGGGTGGGAGAGTTCTTTCCTGCTGCCCCTTTACGAGCATCAGCTGCTCGCAGAAAGACGCAGCTCAGTCCCACTTACTCCCGCTGGAGATCATTGCTCGCACCATGGTGTCCAAAGAGAGAGTGTCCCCGTCCAAACCTGCCACGAGGACCTGGAGCTGTTACCGAACCATAGTACTTATCGAAGCTCCCGTGCCCGGTATCTGTGACAACGGGTAGAAAAAAGCACTATGTCTTTCTCCAGCCACTCGTCTATGACAGGTCTGACCGCCGCAATTGTGGCGAACTCCCCCATTTAGTTGCTCAAGTCGCACCTTCCACGTCTCCACGGTTTCCTGGTGGAGCTGGGACCGCTGAGCTTCGATATCGCGAGATGCAGGCCTGTGGCCTCGCTCCAGCGCCTCCTTGCGCGGTTACACCATTCAAAAAGTGACGCAAGGACCATGGAAAGGTCCCGGCTAGGAGACATGCCGCCTCACCTGAGATCGTGCGGTATCCCCTTATCACCCTGACGGCCATTGCCCTCTGCGGGCTAAGTAATCTAGCCGCATTGCTGACCGTCAGAGTCTTCGCCAATACGGGGGCCCCGTATAAGTCCATGCTCCGCACGATCCCGAGGTACTGTCTCCTGTAGGGAGCGTTGGGTCCCCTGATGTCGGGCATCAGTCGCGAGAGTGCGGCTGATGCCCCCCTCAGTTTTGGAATCAAACTTCGGAAGCGATATCCGAAGTTCCACCGACTATCCATACTACCCCTTATGATCCACTGTAACTCAAACCCCGATTCAAGGTAACCCATACATGTTCCACAGTGGATCAATTCCCTCTCGAGGAAAAAACCGTCTTCTGACTTTTATTAATTTATCAATGAGGTATTTAAAAAGAAAAACTTAAAATTTAATTATGCTTTTACGTATTACATGCAAAACCTCGGTTATTGAAGCAAAAATTTACGTCAAAAACAGCTTCGAAAAAAAAGTGATCCACTGAGACCCATGTTCCCCTACAGCTTGAAGCACACTATAGTTGAGAGTCCTGGAGTATTCTTCCGAGGAATTACCCGGGCCTACCAACCGTAGCCTGTTAGGTAGGATATGTACGTGTGGTTTTTAGTCGGTAGGATTCCGACATAGCATCACTGTAGAATTTTCCTCATGTTAAAAAAAAGAGGTTTACTTATAAGAGATCGTTGCCAACAGAAAAAGTTCGATGTCGAAGGATACACCAATACAGTCGGGTGTGGGTTTTCACACTCCCGCTTACCTGTCGTGGAGAAAACTGCAGCTGAGTAGAGCTAAACTCAAGGCATCAAGCAAAACCTCCGCATTACTTTCTGGGTTCGCTATGGTAACGTAAAATATTTATTCGTAAAATTTTAATAATTATGGTCCCGCCCGTTAAATCAGTAGGTAGGTACTTAGGTAATGAACGAAAGAAAAGAAACCCACTTTATAAAGGCTCGGGTAAAGGCCATTAAAACATAGTCGGATTAGTTATAACAATACCTATGTAAATTTTAGGGTTCCGTAATCAAAAGGTAACATACTTTTACTAAGACTCCGCTCTGTCTGATTAATTTGCCGCGTTTGAAACGGAACTTTTATAATAAAACTAATAAAAGTGAAAATAATAGGTATTTTAGAAACTACTAGGTATGTAATTAATATTATCCTGGGGATATCTTTCCGACGACGGCTTACACGGGGCTCCCACTCCCAACCGTAGGCAGGGAACGTGTTGTTATTTAGTCAGGCAAGATTAGGTATCAGTCTATGTTTCATTGATTTATCAAAATTATTACCTATATTTCTTTCCGCAGGTCGCGATGGTGGAACTGCAGCTAAACAACAATCAAACTGACCAGACAAATAAAACAAACGTGCCCACTGAAATGATAATAGCGTTCACAGTATGCACGACGTTGCTCGTTGCTGTACACATGTTAGCTCTCATGATAAGCACGTGCATCCTACCGAAAATTGAAGCTGTCGGGAATCTGCACAGTATATCACTCGTCCACGAATCACCTCACGAAATACTCCACTGGTACATAGAAATCGCCTGGATTTTCTCAACCCTCCTTGGGCTTTTCTTATTCTTAGTAGAAATAGCAATAGTCTGTTGGGTTAAGTTTTACGACATAAGCACAAAAGCGGCGTGGTCTGCGTGTTACGTGCTTGTGCCAGTCATGATAGTGTTCTTGGCATTTGCCATCCACTTTTATATGTCTCTTGCTAGTCATAAATACGACGTTACAATAACGTCCATCAAGGAATTAGAAGCTATACAGGAACAGATCGAATTAGGTCAGCAAGATGCCCGCATGAACAAGTTGACATTGCTGGAACACAGTCAAATTGTATGATCAATCACTTAATCACCTATTTAGGGTGGTGCCATTGTTATTTTCGGTTATATTCATCAGCCTGCTTCACGGTCTGTTCGTCTGTATCCGTGGAACACGGCGTCATCCTCATTACCTGTAGGTTTGAGCATGAGCAGTAGCGATCTATTTGTAATATATATTATGGTTTGACACAGAGAACATGAATATCTGCTCTGTTGTAGTGGTTTAAAACCACACTGGTTTTTATATTGTCTTCGAAGAATTAAATTCTGACAAAATTATTTTATTTCTGCTTCTTACTAGTCAACATGAACATTACTTAATGGCATGTTTTGTTTCTGCTTCGTGGTGAAATGTTGCTGGAGACATTTTTTATTATTAAGGCGGCATGTAGTAGTAGGTACCCAGGTATGAACTGACCACTTTGAAGTAGGTACATACAGGGTGAATTTTTGAAAAGGGCTTGGATGGCCAACTCCGAAACTATAAGGAATAGCTAAAAATGCTCGAAGGAGTCACGAGCCCGATTTTGATAAAACTTAAAACCTCATCATTAGATTTTTGAAAAACCAATAATCCTAGGTGAGAATCGAACCCATTGATTTTGAAAAAAAAAACGCACCCTTTATTATTACACCATACGATAGTGTCGCTGACAAGGATCAAATTCTGCGAAGTAATGATATACGGCAAATTTAAGGAAAGTTTGGAATTTTAATAGAATTCATATTTCATGTACCTAAATTTTGTATCATAGTTTGTTTCGTTCAAAATCCCAGAATAGATAGTAACTATACCGTGTTTTAAATCATGCTCAGAATGATTATTTGGAGAATATTCTAAACGGAATCAATAATATTGAATGCAGTACTATCTTTGAGGTCTCGAATCCAGCTATGTATTGAAAACAATGGTCTACATTTTGAACAGTTAATCAGTCAACGTAAGCAAAATAAATTGTATTTTGTTAAAGATGAGCACTTTCCTTTAGTTTGCCGTATGTCATTACTTCCCAGAATAAGATCCTTAATAGCAACACTATCGTATGGTGAAATAATATAGGGTGTGTTTTTTTTTCATAACCAATGGGTTCGATTCCCAGCTAGGTTTATTAGTTTTTCAAAAATCTAATGATGAGGTTTTCAGTTTCGTCAAAATCGGGCTCGTGACTCCTTTGAGCATTTTTCGCTATTCCTTATAGTTTCGGATTTGGCCATCCAATCCCTTTTGAAAAATTCATCCTGTATTTAGGGAACAAAGAATATCGACTAATAATTATGATCTTGATGAGTTGACTTGAAAAGATTAAACTGATTGAGGCCATCCAAAATGATGACTACCTACATGTCATTATTTTGGATGGAGGTAGAAGTAGATGGGCGAACGCGGTAGGGTAGAGTAGAAACTATAGGTTCTGGATAGATTTGAAATCCGTATCAACTTTCAGTAGGTAGGTATATAAAAATGTAGGACAGAGGAAGCGGAAAATGTTTTTCGAGAAAGATAACCAGCATCAACATACCTACTCGTGGGGACTTTTGAATGGTACTTACCTATAAGACTTTCACCAATGTTCAGCACTATGCGAACATTTGCAATGTTACAATATTTATTAGTCTAGTCTAGGAGAACTATAGGTAGGTACTAGGTACTGAGATGAGAACGTGATCTTTGGCAGTCCTAATAGGTAACGAGAACGAGCACATTAACGCATAACGACACTAACGACCTTAGCGCAGAAAATGCAACATTGTGTGACCCTGAACTCTTATGCAAACTATTGTATTTCCTGCCATTAAACCGCAACTATTCTAAAGGTTGGGTATAATTAGCTCGGCGAATGACTTAATTAGCTCGACCAGACACACCAGGCGTGTTGCTCATGTAAACTTACTTAACAAGGTGTCAAGTTGGATTACCTGTTCAACGATTCCATGGCCATGTTGTGGTTGTAATATAAGTAAATTAAATCAAGGCCGTTACAATAGGTATCTAAGTACTTATCTAAAAATTTACATGAAGTTTTTATTAGAAATTAATGAACTCTCTCTTTGTTTTTTTTATATCACTAAAGTGGCAGACAAGCATACGGCCCATCAGATGGACTGGTGGTCACCCGCTGCCTATGGACGCTTGCATCACCGGAGGCGCTACACTCGCGCTGCCGACCCTAAATTATATAGGTCTTATCGTATTCCTTTGCCTTTGTACCAAACTCTACCTGAATTTGTAGCGGGTGCGCCTGTGTCTGGACTAGGCATCTGCATCGTTTGTTTTGCCTCATCCGTTGGTGAACACACTGCTAGCAGGTGAGGTCGCTTGGGTTCCCGGTATTTGGTAGACTTCTTCCCGGAAAATGATTGTCTCAAACTCTTTTGTGATGATATCGTAACCACGATCGTGAGACGTGTATAAAAAGGTGACTTGGTCGACCGTCCATGTGAAATAACAACAAAAATATTTTGTAAAATTCTGTGTTTTGTAAAGATTAGCATTTATTGACTCACACACATGCACAATAAAAAGTGTCTAGCTGCGTCACATTGTCTGACTGCATTTTTTAGTTCTCATGGTTTTAAATTAATTTGTTAGGCCATTGTAAGTAGGTATCTAAGGCAACGTTTCTCAAAACTCAAGAAACGCTTGAGCGTAGTAGGTACCTACATATTGTGTAACATTTTGATACATAACTCTTACGTATTCTGATGTGTTACCTTTCCAGACTATCTATTTTCTGCATGACTGATCAATCTGATCCTATTATATCTACTACTCAGTACATTTGGTCGATGCAATATTTCAGTTTCTTGTCCATGGTTCCCAGTTTCGAATTAAGCCAAAGTGCGCTCTCCTCCAAGATATGTCTCGGTTTCTTCAATTCATGCTGTAATTGAAAATACCAGTTTACTACTTGCCTAATCTTTTAATAACTGATTTATAAACTTCGGTTATACGAGCTAGAGCAGCTACAAAGTTGCATCACATAACCTGTGGGGGGGGAGGGCGTTGTCTTATGTCATATCAGTGCTCTCAAATCTCTTTTCCATTCAAAATTATATACGGAGGTACTATAGGTACCTAAAGTCCTGATTTTGGGTACTGGAGCAGTACCTAAATCAGTCTTTCTTTATAGCATTATTTGAAAAAGCTGCCGTTAGACCTTTCAATTACCTGACTGCCACGACAAGAGTCGGATCGGTGGATGAACAATTGCAGAAGCTAGCAAGAGAGAAAGAAGTGGGCGCCGGCGAATTCAGTTGGCCCACTGTATTTAGGTACACTGAAAGAACCGCCTCTGCTCTATTTTAGCTAGTCTTTGTCTCAACTAGAGTCTACACAATTAAAACTTCACGAACCGGTGGAATAGGATATTCGGTTGGCAGATCTCCGAACTGTCGTATGATAATGTCGGACATCTTCGACTTGATGCAGATATTGTCTTTCCAGCAACCTTCCTGCAGTTGTCCTGTGTGCATGTGATAGAAGCGTCCCAGGCCGTTTTTCACATCACTCTCCCAGTTTCCTTCAAAGCGATTGCCGTCTCCTGTCAGGCGTATGAGTAAAATTTGTGAGTTAGGCCTACGTTCAAAACGCGAACCCGCAAAAGAAAATGCATATATTTTTCCTGATTTGGGTAGGTAGGTACCTATAGCTCTTGATCAATTCGTACAAAAAAGAGGCCAAGATTGATTTTCCTGGGTGTGCCCTCAGATATTTCAGAAAAACACTTATTTGACTGCATTTTTGAACAAAACCTTACTGATAAGCATCCAAGCTTTACGCATGAAAAATTCCAAAGCTCTATCAGATTAAGCCATAAATCTGGCAAAAAAGAGGCCCCTCACTGTAACTACATTGTAGAGGTAACAGCCGAGATAAGACATATGATCATGACACAGGAGCGCATCTTTATAGACTGGACTTCATGCCCAGTCCGAGACTTCACACTTGTAACTAGGTGCTACAAGTGTCAACAATATGGACACTCAGCCAAATACTGCCGGGATACGGACCCAACATGTGGGCACTGTGGATGCGTTGGCCACACGCTCAAAGAGTGCTCTGCTCGCGATCAGCCGGCGAAGTGTGCATCCTGCATGCGCTTTAACAAGCCCTACGATCACGCTACTGGTGACGCACAGTGCCCGGCCCGTAAAAGCGCTGAAGAAAGACTATTAAGATCAATAGACTATGAGGGCGCGTAAGATTTTTCGTATGAATAAAAGTAGCATATATCGTAGTTTTAGAATAGTGTAGGACATAGCGTGGACTTTGAACGTCAAAACAAGGTCTTAGTGCTGGTTTAGTAAAGTGTCAAGCATTTAATATTCGTTAATGATTCATATAATCTTGGAACAACTGACGTAGGTAAACATTGTGTAAAATTATATCAATACGCAATGTCGAACTAAATGTCACAGTTTCAAAGAGCATTCACACTAATAGGTAAGCAATTTAAAAGAAATTTACCTATTATTACAGCAATTTACTGTTCCGTCAGCATTTCCCAGCACTGTTGTTTATAAATAGTTTGTGTTAGGATAGGTACAATTAATATGATCGTAGATTTGTAAGAAGGTCAAAATGAATGTGTTAATTAGCATTACTTAAAATAATACTATGTAAATACCTAAGTTATATCATTTTCTTTCGTTATTTTAGATGTAGTACAATTACTTATACACAACACTCAGCAAAAATCAAATATAGGCTTAAGTAGATATACTTATTATTTTGTTTTTGAAATAAGGTGTAGATAAATGTAATTGTAAAAGTAAAGTAATCAGGTCAGTTAACTTCGTGAGTGTCACGCGAAAGAGACTAGTCTTCACGACACAGGGTATCCTAGTGTGAAGATCAGTGTCATATTTGCTAAGAAACATATTTTTTAAGAAAGATGTACCAATGTACCAATGTATTCTGTTTGTGCTGACTAAATCAGAAAAGATCAATAATTTTAAGAGGTTCCATTTCTTAATTTTATCAAATGTCATATAAATATCAGTAACCGGATCCAAGTAGTTAAAAATAATTACCGTGAAGGTGATGTTACCAAATTGTTATAAATGTTAGATATATAAGTAACAGCATGCACCAAGGCAGTTTTATGGGCCCTATATTTTTGCTGTATCTACTATAGGTACATACCTATAGGTACCTACTTCTACTCCAACAAAATAAAATTGCAAATGACTCACGTTGCACAAACATTCCCAACCCTTCCTTCTTTGAGTTGTTCCAATACCCAACGTAGAAGGTCCCGTCATTGTAGTACATCTTGCCATATCCGTTTCTATGTCCTTTTTTGAAGAAACCGAAATATACGTCGCCATTATCGTAATATCGCCACCCAACACCATCGAATTTTCCTCGTACCCATTCACCCCGATATTCTAGTCGAAATGTTCCATTAGGTAGCCGATGGCTTAAAAGACCGAAGCCATGTCTGTAGTTAAAAGAGAAATAAAGCAAATGAAATGTGATTGGGGTAAATAAATTACCTCAAGGAATGACTAGCTGTTCCACGATGATAATTGGATGGGTATTTCTCTCTCTCTCTCTCTCTCTGTTACAGACGAACAAATATACTCGTAAACCGTGCGTCGACGCAACTCCTACAATAGACTTCAGTTGACTACGGAATGAAACTAGTTACGCATTGACAGTTGTGCAAACACAGCATCATATTAATGGACCCCCGGTTACATCCTTCCACGGACTAATTCGAGCGGAGGTCCCGGCCGTAGGCAAAGGTAGTGTAACGTGTGGTTTTATTCGCTATGAGCCCGGCATAGAATCCATGAGGGATTTCCACACGTGGTTCAAGAAGGACTAGAATGGGGACCATAATAAGTAGTTGGTAGGTACAGTAACTATAACTATATAGACAAGTCGAACAATAGAATAAATCTAAGCAGACAGTCATTGTTATGGATAGATGGGCATGGATGTATTTACCTTACCTGAAGCCTTTGTACCAGTCGCCTTCATATAGTTTTCCACCGATCGTCAAAAAGCTCCCCTTGCCTGTCAGCATAATGGTTAGATTAAAATTTACTGACACGCTGGACAAGGAAGCGTAACTAAATTCCATGCCGTGTATATCGTTAGGTGAGGTACATGAATGTACAGTCACCTCCAATATTGCATGGGCCCCTTAAGATCTATAATCCCATCACCATTTGAGTCCAAATTCACGAAAACTCCACTAGATGGCGCAACTTAACTCGAATATAATATTGCATAGACACCTTAGAATCACAAAAAAATGTACTAGATCGCATATTTACATTACTCAAAAGATTAATGAGTTGCTATTTTGACAAAAATCGCGTTCCTGTGTGAGGTAACTATTAAAAAATCAGCAACGCTAGATACTTGACTTCCAATGTTATCCGAGAGATGGCGTCAATTCTCAGTGCAAAGCAATTTCGTTTCGGATTGACCATGCATTCTTAAATTCGTCTGTACATACGTGAAGCGCTCGTGGCCCCGCGGACTCAGTGTTCTGTAAACGATCACTGCAGTAAGCAACATTTACTATGGCCGGATATGAATGGGTGACCACTACGTGGACCACTTTGTGACATTTATTTACGAGCGTTTCCGTGCTTCGGAAGGCACGATAAGCCGTTGGTCCCGGTTGTCAGTAAAATGACAGTCGTTAAGCCAAGTTGAAGCACAGATTACTAAATAGTTACTACGTAAGTTGAAGGCCTTACGGGCGGCTTGAAAAATTTCAACTGTGGGTCGTCACAACCTGCGCCCGGGTTGGCAGCGCGTGTGTAGCGCCTTTGGTGTTGCAAAACGTCTATAGGCTACGGTTACCAACCTTCCGGTGGGCCGTAAGCTTGACTGCCACCTAAGTAGTATAAAAAGAAAAAAAAACATAGTCACGAGTTTTTCCCCGAGGTGGGCAAGGACCTACCCTACGCCCAGATTCCACCAGTTATATTTTCTCCCACTTAACGTGACGAATGAGGCTCACTTATAGATACCTCTTAATATTTAATGTAAGTATGAAGTTTGTTACTTTTTCACGCTCTAACGCTCCGTGGATCTGGAATGGGGTACAGTACAGGAATAGATTATGGTCTGAAGTCATTCATTTCTTTTTATTCCGGGGATAAAAAGCCAATGGCAACAGATTTCCACGCAGGCGGACCACGGGCACCATTTCCTATACCATATTGAAATCACAGTGTGGTTGCTCTACCTAATCCTAATATAATAATATTCTAATATATCAAGCCCTAACCCTCTTTCAGATCAGTCTTCCAGTCTCCAACATATCTGTCGAACCTCGACGTGAAGATAGCGTGATGTACACCATTTTTGACCGATCTTTTTTCAGCCGCTATAGGCAGCGGTGTAAACAGTCGTGGTTTACGATAAAAGGGCATTATAAATTGCAAATAATTTCACGAAACAGACAAAACAATCATATCTTAAAATAAACTATTAAAAAAACACCGATTTTTTAAGTAAACATAGGCTTGTTTGGACAAAATGAGACGTCAAAATGACATCTTTGCATTTTTCGAAAAAAGAGGACGTTATCGAACGAGACTTCTTCACTTGGAAAATATTTTTTTTATACCACTAAGGTGGCAGACCAGCATGCGGCCCACCAGAAGAACCGGTGGTCTCCGCAGCCTATGAACGTTTGCAGCACCAGAGATGCCACACTCGCGCTGCCGACCCTGTAAAAACCTTCTAAGCCCCCTTTTGAAGAACCTCATACTGTAGGTGTTTGGGAAAACCGAGGCAGGGAGATCATTCCACAACTTAAGCGTGTGCGGAATTAAGCCCCTTTTCGGATCTAACGGTGCTGGAACGCTCCGGACGTAGTGGATGTACTCCCCGTCTTCTGTGGCGAGCGGTGCGATGATAGAACGTAGCCGTGGGCATCATATCAAACAATTCCTCAGAGCACATACCATTGTACAGGCGGAAGAACAAGCAAAGTCTCTACTGTCGCGAAGAGGTTCCACCCCACCTGTAAGTATAGGATCGTTGACAACTCTCATAGCTCGTCTTTGCTACGAGTCAAATGGACGAAGCTGATATTCAGGTGCCCCCGCCCAGAGGTGACAGCAGTAGATATCTACTCGATGTGTGGCCGCACTTGCGACTTATAGAGAAGCATTGTTTGCGACGCAGTGAAGTACCGCCGCGCCATGTTGAGCACACCTAGCTTCTTTGACGCCAGCTTGGCCTTGTCCTCCAAATGACTGCGGAACTGAACATCACTGGAGATGTCAACGCCAAGAATCTCTATACTTTTGGAGATGGGAAGAGATGTGCCCTGAAATTGTGGCGCTTTTTTTTTGTTTTTAACGTGAGGGAAAATCCTCACAGGATGTTATGCCGGACTCTTACCGACTAAAAAACCTCACGTAACGCCCAACAGCCTGTGGTTGGGAGCCCCGGGTAAGCCCTCGGAAGGATGTCCCGGGACTCACAACAGACCTACGGCCGCCATTGCGGCCTCGCCCAGGGGGTGGTTCGGGTGCTATCCCGCGTCTTTGGGGGGTTTCGGATGTTATCCCGCTTCCTAGGGGGGGGGGGGCATGCGTGAGCTGCTCACGTCACTCGGCGTCCAGGCCGCCGACTGCGGAACTCGGGTGGGAGAGCTCTCTCCCGCACCCGGCCCGCCGCCTCCTTCACAAGCATGACCTGCTCGCAGAAAGAGGCGGCGCAGTCCCACTTACTCCCGCTGGAGAGCATGGCTCGCACCATGGTCCCGAGCGAGAGACTGTCCACGCCCAGGCCCACTTCGAGGACCTGGCGCTGTTGCGCCCACGCCGTGGGAATTGTGGCGCTACAGTACCTAACTAGTTTTCTTAGTGGTGAAAAAAAAAACACGCTTGTGTCTTGGAAGGGTTGAATTGGACAAGATTTTGTCCACCCCAATCGGACACACTAGTAAGAGTAGCCTCGATTTCAGACACAAGCTGTTCACGACTTTTTACCACTGCGTCCCTAGAGATACCAGGGCGCCGCGTGTAACAAGCGCCCCCCGTACTGTTGTCCGCATAACAATGAATGCCGTCAATAGACAACATGTCATTAATATGCAGCAGAAACAGAGTAGGGGACAACACTGAGCCTTGCGGCACTCCAGCGTTTATGGCCATGCAGTCTGAACAGCTGCCGTCAACGACGGCCCTGATGCTTCTATCGGCCAGAAAGCTGGACACCATTCCGCATAACCTCTCGGGCAGTCCATAGGAGGGCAATTTGTAAGAAGATCACGGTGCCAGACCCGGTCAAAGGCTTTAAGAGATATCTAGGATCAGTAGAGATTTGCAGTGAGTAGCGAAAAAAATTTTTCAATAAAAAATAAAACCGACTTCCAACAAATCCTGTAAAATAAAATTTACTTAGCACAAAGTAATATGTATTTTGATTTATCTGGTTTTTTATTAACCGACTTCAAAAAAAGGAGGAGGTTCTCAATTCGTCTGTATGTATTTTTTTTTATGTATGTCAAGCGATATTTCCGTCAATTATAGACGGATTTCAAATTTTTTTTTTGTTGAATAGGGGTTACTTCTGAGGTGGTCCCATTTTCACTAGGTCAGGATCTGATGAAGGGATCCAGGAGAAATCGAGGGCAACCACGGAAAAATGTAGGAACAACTAGTGCGCATGTTACCTTTTTAATTAAGTGCTTTAATGTTGCACATTTTAATGAAGGTCTGGCGTCGATCTGATGATAGAGTCGAAAGACAGTCGAGGGCATTCCTTAACAATTTACAGCAGTTATCTTGTGTTTGGGCTTGATTGATTTGTATTGATGAGAACTTTACACCTAGATTGATAGATCAGACTTTAAAAAAAATAAAGTTCTCAATGTTTTATGTATGTTCACCGATATTTCCGTCAATTATAGACGGATTTAATTTTTTTTTTTGTTGAATAGGGTTTACTTCTGAGGTGGTCCCATTTTAACCAGGTTATGATCTGATTATGGGATCCTGGATAAATCGAGGGCAACCACCGATAATTATAGGGACAACTAGTACGTTTGTTAAGGCGAAGTGCAATTGTGTCTCAAGCGATTCGGAGGGGGTGAAGCAAACGCAAGATGTTCGGGACGCTCCGTGCGTCGGAAACGTTTTCGCGCGTTAACCCGTTCACTACGCAATTGAAATCATTGACAGAAGTACAAGTTTACATAACAATTTTTTTCGCCCTCTTTAGATAAACCTCTTTAGATCTTCTACTCGTGAGCAACTACGTAATTGATTTTGATGCATTTTTTATCACTAACATGTAATGAAATTCATTTTCATAATAAGAATAGAACATAATATATTTAAGAAGTACCTACTTCAATTTATTTTTTTACCTGTGACGATTTTTGCCAGGTTTATTGAAAAAGTAAAAATCTGCTGCCCCTATCCTTTGTTTATATTTTTTGGTACTTCCTGAAAAGGAAAAAGGAGGGTTCTGTACAAAAAAAGACTGAAAAATATACCTGTATGGGAGCACTCCTTAATTTTTTTTCTGTTCTTAGGATTCGAAAATTTCAAATGCCTAGCTATTGCAGTGGTGCATAAGATGACAGATAGATAGTCTCAGTAATAGGGTCGCGTTATTACAGATTATTTATACTGTTGGCACTTGGTGGAACCTGCAGCGCATATTGAATAACCACCACTTGTATGTACTGTTTTACAGCATTTATTTACTCTACACCTGACCGCTTTTGCCTCTTAGCATTTTCAAAAGGCAATACTTTCTCCTCGTTCCATTTTTACCCTTTGGATACGGAACTGTAAAAACGGCCGAGGTTCAAGTTGGACTGGCACACTGATGAGGATTTCGTAACAAAAAAAAAAGCCAGAAGATTACGTTGTATGGGAGTAACCTTATTTTTTTCTTTATCTAGTGTTATTATAGTCGTTACAGCGGTAGCAGAAACATATCTTTGAAATGTATTACTGCCTAGTTCATGAGATACAGATGAACAAACGGACTTCAAAGTCTCAGTAATAGGGTCCCGTTTGGCTAAGAAAACGAAGAATATACGAAAACGAATATTGCTATTTGCATATATGCAAAGGAATAAATTTCGATAGCAGTTATTTAAACTAGACTAGGCTTTAGTCCTGTCCAAATGATTACCATTTCCTAAATTAAACATTCTACGTTTCACTTCGCATAGCTATTGCCCGCAGCTTCAGCTGTGTAGAATTCTGTTCGCGTTCCCTACTACCATTGGGTCATATCCAGGGATAAAATAGCCTATATGCTATTTTCTAAATTATCTTACTTCTTACTTATTATTATAAATGCGAAAGTTTGTGAGTGTAGATGTTTGTTACTCTTTTACGCTCTAACGGCTAAACGGATCTAGCTGAAATTTAGTACAGGGGTAAATATAGGCCTGGAATAACACATAGGCCCTTTTTATCCCGGCAATCAGTTCCCAAGGAAAGCGGAAACGGGAACAAAACTAGATGCGGGCAGAGCTGCGGGGGTCAGCTAGTGTATAATATGTCCAGGAATACATTGCAGTCTGGAAAAGCATAAAATAATTATAATAGGCCACCAATTACAGCCTGATCTGCTCAACCGTTGGAACGTGATTTTGTCACTAACATCTTCACAGACTTTCATATATCATAATTAAATAATTCGTAAGTCATATTAAATCATCAGGCCTTTTCAGTAACATATATTCACAAAATCAGCTTCTAGCGCTTAACATATAGGTACCACTATCCATTGAACATTGAATTACTATTTTACATTATGGCTTAAAAACAAAGTTAGGGTTGTATTGACTGTATCGGGTTGTATGTAAGCTGTTTATTTTCAGTTGACTGTTGGTTAAAATTCAAACTGAGGTGACGGTAGGCCTCTAACCATTTTGGCGCCGCGAAGAACCATTGCGTCCTTGGCTGCCTTCTATCGAATGTATCACGGCGAATGTTCTGAAGAGCTCTTCAACCTGATCCCACCCTCTTCTTTCCGATCCCGAACAACACGTGCCGGGCAAAGATGACACTCACACACAGTGGAGAGAATCTTCGCCAGAACTGAACGTTTCAAAAGATCGTTCCTCTGTCGAACTAGAAAAACATGGAACGACCTGCCCGAACACGTGTTTCCCTCATCTTAAAATCCCAGGTTCTTCAAGAGGAGCGTGAAGAGGCACATCATAGGGCCGCCAACTTGAGGACCACTGTCAGAAGTGGCCTCAAGTTGGCCCAATCGCTAGATGCGCCACGGCTTTTCATCAGGCTGGTGGCGACGTCAATTTGGCGAGCTAAATATAAAAAAAAGAAACTCATACTTACAACTTCAAATTCAACACCTACCTACATCAACTACGACGTAGGGTAGACTGGGTACGGTTAAAACGGTGGACGGTTGAAACAACGCGAATATCTCGTAAACAGTGCGTGATGAGGTGAGGGCTCCAAGGGGAGTATGAAGCGGGTGACAAGCCAAAACACGAATTTTAGTATCACGTTGTTCTACGGGCGCTGTGCTTGGCTATAGGAGGCCCCATTGTGTTTTTTGACGGACAAGTAAGTATTTTTGTTCTTACATTTTTGCAATTATTTAGATTTTGTACAAAGTTAGAGTATTGAGAGTTTTCTTTCGTTTTAATTGAAGTTTGTAGAATATTGTAGTATCATTAGTGCTTAATTAAATGTGTAATAATTCTAACTGTGAAACTTTTTATACCAATCGGGGGGTTGGGGACAGTTGAAACATTATTTGTGGGTACGTTTGAAACATTTTATTTATTCAATTTTCTTGTTTCTCAGATGCCAAGGGTACGCCAAAGAAAGACTACGAAATGTCGGGCCGACTTATCAACATGCAAACCAGCATATGAAGATGTAAAAGCGGGATTTTGTTTTGTTAAGTTCGATTTTTGTTTTGTTGATAGTTAAAAAAATTACCAATATCGCAAATTACCAATATTGCAAATATTACTGTCAACAAAATCTTACTATAATTTCATTTAAGTTGTACTTGATGTAAAACTTCAAAGGCTGATAAAAATACTGTTAGGTTATAAGTAGGGAATGCAATACTGGGATACCGGGATCCCGAAATACCGGGATCCCGCAGTAGTTTTGCGGGACCAGTCCCGCACGTAAATCGTGCGGGATCCCGCGGGATTAGCGGGATTGTGCAAAGGTAAGCGCCATGTGTTATTCTGTAAGCGGAACTGATTCGGTTCGAGAAAGTTTTTTTGTAATTGTGACGTAATATATAAATAACGTACTTATTCGATTTTAGTGATTTAATCAGGGAGATGTGACTTTTCTTGTACTTTATAAGTATTCAATTATCTCGTACATTGCTTGCTGGCTATCTGACATGTAAAGTTAGGAGTCGTTTGGCAGACAAGAGTTTTGACATGCTATGTTTTCTGCGCTTCTAATAATTTGCAGTAGCTATTTTATTACTTATATGTATATCCGTTTAATAATCTCAATACAAAAGTAATATTAAATAATTTATTTTTCCTTGTGCCCCGCGGACTCAGTGTTCTGTAAAAGATCACTGCAGTAAGTTACATTTACTATGCCGGTCCTTAGATGGGTGACCACTTTGTGACTTTTATTTGAGCGTTGCCGTGCTTCGGATGGCACGTTAAGCCGTTGGCCCCGTTTGCCGGTAAAATGGCAGCTAAGTCAAGTTGAAGGCCCGGCTCGTCTCATCTCATAATATCCTTTTTTCGAAATGTCCTTTCTCAATATGTCCTTTTCTCGAAATGTCCTTTCTCAAAATGTCCTTTTCCCAAAATGTCCTTTTCTCGAAATGTCTTTTTCTTAAAATGTCCTTTTTGCGAAATACCTTTTTTCGCAAAATGTCCTTTTCGCGAAATGTCCTTTTCTCAAAATGTCCTTTTCGCGAAATGTCCTTTTCTCAAAATGACCCTTTCTCCAAATATGTGTAAGGATTAACCCCGCTCAATCCGATTTGATAAGTTAGGTTAGGTTTTAAAAAAATAACCACGAAGGCTAATGCGGAAGCTTCGCTGCGCTCCGCTCCGGCCTTAGCCTTCTAACCTAACCTATCCAAGTCGGATTGAGCGGGGTTAATCCTGTAGTGCACATATTTTGATAATGGGACATTTTGAGAAAAGGACATTAGGTATGAGATGTGACCATATGCCTCGTCCTGCCTACCCCTTCGGGGATTAAGGGGGTAAATATTTTTCAGTTCTAGATGGCTGTATGATACAGAATTCTATTTTTTTCTCAATGACTTTCACCAATATGCGGGATCCCGCAAATACCGGGATCCCGCGGGACTGAGATTGCTCAGTCCCGCAAATACCAGGATTACAATCTTGTTGCGGGATTGCATTCCCTAGTTATAAGTATCAACAAAGACTATACTATATTACTAAAAAAATATTTGTAATTTTCATCTGTGCCATTAAAATATTATTAGATGACTAGCTCTTTACTGTTTGTTTTTGTTATATTTCTAATAAAACGTGATAACTTATAATATTTTGTATTATTTGCATGTGTTTCATTTGACCCCAAGCACTGTTTCAACCGACCGTGACATGGGGACGGTTAAAACAAATTACCGTTTTTTTTCAACACAATTTTACACAGAAAACTTATATAAAGTGATTTCAAATAACATTGCCCATTAGAAGACAGATAAAAGGTCTTTTGTTTAATACATTTCTTTCATCGCTAAGTTAACAAATTCCGCTGCTATGCCCGATAAACGCAAAAATGTTTCTACCGTACCCAGTCTACCCTACGAGTAGTAAAGTAAGACTACGAGAATATCAACAATACGCAATACGTGCCTTGAAAGCTGTAATTTTGGATAGATGTTTAATTTATTATATACTCAATTAAGGTTTATTCCTACTGTTACCTATATTGTAAAGGAGAATTGGCCCACTGATTTATCAGTCATTAGTATTATACTCGTTATGACATTGATTTTACTTAAATATTAATTTAAATAATGTACATGTTATACGCTCGGTCAGAGCGTCACATACATGAGCGCATTTATAGGTGAATCTTCTGGACTTATCTATTATGTGGCATCAGGCGGACTTTGTATTGAAAAGTATGAAAACGTTACTATAACTTATATAATACACCAAAGAAACTTCCCCAAACAGATACGATATTTTTACGCTCTTGAGCTTAAGCCTTGAATAATTCCTTTTTTGGTTTTTTTTATTACCTATTTTCGTTACTACGGCAGCGAATTACGTCAGCGGGCGTGACAAAGTTGTATACGGGTGTCCTCAACGAAGCCTGTCGGCTGACTAAGCGGGCTCTGTGAGGTGGCTGATAGCGGCAAAATGCACTCCCGCTCAACAAAACGTTTTTTTTTATTAAAGCAATATGTTTTTAATTAATAAATAAATGCATAGGACCTCGAGGTAACTTATTAGGGACATGGAAATAAAAAATTAGTGTGGTACATTATATAACTACTGAATGAAATTGATTATAGGCAAGGCGGTCACAGGTAAATTTACAGATTCGAGGGAACTTTGGGATTATTTTCTATCGAGCCGAATTTACTCAATCGTGTTTTGGAGAGCTGACATCCCTGGTCAATATACTTAATAATAATTATCCATTTAAAAAATTGTGAAATCTTTGTTAACACCGTTGCAAAATTGGTTCGAAATATGTCAAAATTATGTATTTTGAGTCCCACTTCACCTTAACTTTTTAATTCAGTGCTTTAATGTACTACAGTTAATGAAGGCCTGGAGTCAATCCGATGATGAAACTAAAAGACAGTCGAGGGAATCCCTTGACGATTTACAGAGCAGCTACCTTGTGTTGGGGCTTGATTGATTTGTATTAATGAGAACATTCACCTAGATAGATATATTTTTCGGTTCACCCGTCACTTAAAATATTGAAAATAAATTTTTCAATAAAAAATACAACCGACTTCGAACAAATCCTGAAAAAAAAATTTACTTAGCACAAAGATATGTATTTTGATTTTTCAGATTTTATTCAATATAATATTGAAGTTGGTGCCATGAATAATACTTACCTAAACCTATGAATTTACTTGGCGCCGACTTCAATATGACATTGAATAAAAAATCTGATAAATGAAAATACATATTACTTTGTGCTAAGTAAATTTTATTTTTCAGGATTTGTTCGAAGTCGGTTGTATTTTTTATTGAAAATGTTTTTTCAATATCATATTGAAGTCGGCGCCAAGTAAACCCATAGGTTTATGTAGGTACCTATTATGCATGGCACCAACTTCAATACTATATTGAATAAAATCTGATAAATCAAAATACATTTTACTTTGTGCTAAGTAAATTTTATTTTTAAGGTTTTGTTGGAAGTCGGTTTTATTTTTTATTGAAAATTTTTTTTTCATTATTTTAAGTGACGGGTGAACCGAAAAATATCTGTCTAGGTAAAAGTTTTCATCAATACAAATCAATCAAGCCCAAACACAAGGTAGCTGCTGTAAATCGTTAAGGATTTCCCTCGAATGTCTTTCGGTTCCATAATCAGATCGACTCCAGATATTCATTAAATTGTTGTACATTAAAGCACTGAATTAAAACGTTAACAAATGCACTGGTTGTCCCTACAATTTTCGGTGGTTGCCCCCGATTTCTCCTGGATCCCATCATCAGATCCTGATCTGGTTAAAATAGGACCACCTCAGAAGTAAACCCTATTCAAGAAAGAAAACAATTTAAATCCGTTTATATAGACGGAAATATCGGTGAACATACATAAAACATTGAGAACTTCCTTTTTTTTGAAGGCGGATCAATCAATCTAGGTGTAAAGTTCTCATCAATACGAATCAATCAAGCCCAAACACAAGGTAACTGCTGTAAATTGTTAAGGAATGCCCTCGACTGTCTTTCGACTCTATCATCAGGTCGACTCCAGACCTTCATTAAAGTGTAGAACATTAAAGCACTTAATTAAAAAGTTAACAAGTGCACTAGTTGTCCCTACAATTTTCGGTGGTTGCCCTCGTTTTCTCCTGGATCCCATCATCAGATCCTGACCTGGTGAAAATGGGACCACCTCAAAAGTAAACCCTATTCAACATCCATCTATCTCGTAACTTTTTTTTTTACACAACATCTAGCCCAAATCAGCTAATATATGCTTGTGCTATGGGATCTAGACGGCTGATAGACAAACATATATAATTCTGAATACATACCTTTGTATGTACAAAGGTATGTATTTAGAATGTATGTGTTTTCTATGTAGAAAACACCCAAACTCCGAAACATACATTTGTGGTTAACACAAATATACCTTTCGCTCGGTTCAGTTTCATTTCCTCTGGTGCCGAAGTTATATTTAACTGACACCGCAATTTATCAGTCAGCCAATCAATCATATTTTTTTTTTGGTCTTGAGCAGGATTGAACATGCGTCTTCTGGTTTCCCTTGGTTACCTATCATAATAACTAAAGTTGTTTCAACTATTTTCAATACAACTACGGTCGAAATAACTACTGATTAAAACACCTAAAGATCGTTTCACCTATTTTTGTTATAACTACTGGTCGAAACAAATATTGGACGATTCACCTACGATTAATTCAACTACAATTAACTGAGCTAAGATTGATTGAACTATGTATGAAATACATAATAATCAATTCGCCTACGAGTTTATTGTACGATTACGAGTCTCAGTAGGTACTCAGGGGTACGTATCATAATGACTGTTATTTTCCCGAAAAACATTATTCAGAATTTCAAATATCCGAAAATTCACTGTTTAAGTTTTTTTAATAAAGTACGGTCAAGTCTAACTACCGAAAATATTATTTCCAAGTGAGTGGAAGGCAAACTACAAAACAAAAAAAATTGAGTCGAGGTGTGAAAAGTGAAAATTCTAAGTGAATGGTTAACACCCCGACTCAGAGTACCTTTATTTTTTTTATTTTTTTTGTTTTGTAGTTTGCCTTCCACTCACTTGGAAATAATATTTTCGGTAGTTAGACTTGACTATACTTTATTAAAAAAACGGGTGGAATCAGGAACATAAATAATCGTCTTTAATGATAAGTTTTCGGGTTAAAACAGGAACGGGTGGAAACGACATTCACCCTTCGTACATTAGGTATTTCAAACGTAGTCAACATGTCCAATATCTTAAATGAACATTATATTAATCGTCCATTAGTTCAAATAATTATAGTTTATTCGAAATTATGTGAATTAACGAGTAGTCGAGTCGACCAATATGCGTAATGAACATAGGTGAATCAACCGTAGTTGTATTGAAAATAGTTGAAACAACTTTAGTTATTATGATAGGTAACCTTTCCCTTGCAGGACCAGACGCCTTAACCACGAATTGGATCACCGAAGGAGGTTCGAATCCTGCTCGAGACCAAAAGTTTTTTCATATTAAATTAAGTGATTGAGTCAGCATACTCATCATGCGTAGAAAAGTAAAAATAAAAATCAATAATAACTTAACTACTCATTTATTTTAATTACAAACTCATTTACACATTTCCATGAGCCTTCTGCAAGCCTCTGCTAAGTTGTATAAGTTGTTGGTAATACTCTCTGAAGCCCTGAACAGCTAGTTCGTGTTGACTTTTCATGGAAGAATTGGAGGTTATGTACTTTTCTATGCATTCTAAGCATTTGGTGTCTAACTGAATATCGTCTTCGGTGAGGCGTTCCGGTTTTGTCAGTTGTACTGGTGTGGCTAAGACCTGTAATATTAAAGCTTAAATAAATTCTGAAATGATTCTAATTGGTACCTATTTCTCGTGGTTAGGACGATCCCTTGCCAGATGGACCGACGATTCGAACAAGGTTGCAGGATAGTATTGTGGGAGAGGCCATTTGCAGCAGCGGATTGATTGATTGATAGATTCTGAGTTTATGGACATACAAGGAAACAAGAGAATAATTCTTATTATTATTTCTAATTGCATTCATAACCCTGAAAGTTTGGAACAAGTGAGGTGAATGTATTTCGTGAAACAAAACAATTCGTTTAGTATGGCCTCATGCCAGCAAATCTATGCTAATATTAAAAAGAGGAAAGATTTGATTGTTTGTTTGTTTGCATCGAATAGGCTCCGAAACTACTGAACAGATTTGAAAAATTCTATCACTGTTGGAAAGGTACACTATTCCCGGTGAACATAGGCTATATTTCATTCCCGTATTCCCACGGGAACGGGAACGACGCGGGTGAAATCATGTGACGTCCGCTAGTCAATCCTAAGCCAATAGCAGACGGTGTTGGAGATAAAAATCTTGTGACACAGTTTTTTTAGATGTAACGGGTGTTTCTTTTAGAGGTAAAGAACTTTAAGTTGCCACCACTTTTTTAACTGGCGGTAATTTTGTCAACTGTCAAGTGATTTATGTTTAGTTTGGTTTGGCATTTCAACATGCATAGACTGACGCCGGAACAACGCTTCCAAATTGTGCAAATTTATTTTGAAAAGCATGGTTCTGTCCGAGAAACGTATTGCGATTTTCATAAGCAAATTTTGTTGAGCGATGAAGCCTACTTTTGGATGAATGGATACGTCAATAAACAAAATTGCCGTATTTGGGGTGATGATAATCCTCAAGCGTATGTTGAGACACCGTTACATCCAGAAAATCTGACTGTGTGGTGTGCTTTATGGGCTGGTGAAATAATTGGTCCGTACTTCTTTAAAAACGATGCTGACCAGAACGTTACAGTTAATGGTGACCGCTATAGAGCGATGATTACTGACTTTTTCGTTCATCAATTGAACAACCATGATGTGCAGGAGTTGTGGTTTTAACAAGACGGTGCAACATGGCACACAGCTCGTGTCACAATTGATTTATTGAAGGAAACGTTTGGTAACCGCATAGTTTCACGTTTTGGTACCGTGGTTTGGCCTACAGGATCGTGCAATTTAACGCCACTTGACTATTTTCTGTGGGGATATGTGAAGTCGCTAGTCTACGCCGATAAACCCGAAACGATTGACCCCTTGCAGGACAACATTCGGCGCGTTATTGCCGATATACGGCCACAAATGTTGGAAAATGTCATCGAAAATTGGACCTTTGGATTAGACTACGTCTGAGCCAGCCGTGGCGGTCATATGCCAGAAATCATATTTAAATTATAATGCCAGAAAATTGTCTTTCGAATAAAGTCAATTTCATATCAATAAAAAAAATCCCTTTTGTTTTATTCCATTTCAAAGTTCTATACCTCTAAAAAAAACACCCTTTACCTATCTGATAGGTAGGTCTGAGAATTAGATCATAGGCTATTTCTGTATGCTCTTAGGTCATAAATGAGGCCTTTTATATGCAAAACAGAAACCTTTGCCGGGCCAGCAAGTAACGCTGTAATATCTTACCTGTGGCACAAGAGCCTGCGCAATCTGCCCATTGGCTACATCTCCGTGCATTTGTTGTCTCAAAGCTGTGAGCAGGACGGCATCCCTTACCGCACTATTCTGTAGCAACTCTAACATTAAGTTGTCCATGCTTTGGTGCCATGTCAGATAAAAAACTAGAGGTCCAAAGTGTCTTGTTGATCTGAAATTAAAAAAAAACATTTTCAATAATCGCATTGTGATCGCAATAAGGCAATTAAAACGTCAGTAAAAAATACAACAGTAAGACTGAATTGAAGGTTGCTAGAAAAATCGACTTCTGAAATATCATTAGCATCTAAGTGGCGTAGAGTCCAGATTGACGATTCGAGTGAAAAAGTTGAGCACCTTTGAGCAAACGTTTTATATCTCTTTTTGGTTCTACGTGCGGAAATCTTACGTGTATGCTATGCCGAACTCCTACCGACTAAGACCACACGATGCTTTACGACTATCTACGGCCGGAAGGCCCGGGCAAACTTCGGAGGCATGTCTCAGGGTTCCCGGTTCTTTTATGCAGTCTTAAAACTCATCTATAAATTAAAATCATGGAACTTTACCTGATAAGTTCATATTTGCTAACCGCATCGATATGCTGGTAAGTAATGCTGGTGACCCTTTGGTAGGAGCTTTCATCTGGTTCATACTGCACACAGGCGCGGTCTAGAACAAACTCGTAATGCTCTCTGTCCAATAAGCTGTTCAGCTTTTCTAGATCCGTGAACATCATCGGCTCCCTTATTTTACGGCCGTTCATTGGGAAGTATGTCTGGCAAAAAACGGACGAGCATTAGGGCCTGTCTCCAAAACTACGGCGCGACGTCATCATCACCAAAAACTTCCGAGGTTTTAAGTAGGTAGGTAAAGAAAGTAAGTAAAAAAACTCTTTATTGTACACCAGGAATAACATTTCAACAGATAGTTTTACTAGACTTATTGGTATAACGATTGGCTGCCTCATCACACCACACAATGCAATCTCTTACACGCAACCTTTTTGATGGAGACTGTAGGGTGTGAATACTTTTTAGGAGGTAGAAAGAATTGAATTACTAGATGGCATACGCGACTATGTCCGCGTGGAATTCTGATTCCGTGTCTGCATCCCACGGAAACATGGCTATTCCATGGATAAAAAGTAGCCTTTTAGTTTAGTAGTAGTAACTATTTAGTAATCTGTGCTTTTGTGTTATTTTAAACAATAATTTATAATCTATCCCTGTACCAAATTTCATCCAGATTATAGCCACCACGCCGTATTGCCGATAGAGCGTTGGCACTCTGGCATTTTGAACGTGCCGTCTCTATTGCTGTCCGCCGCAATCGTTCATTAGTAGCTGCTAGAAACTGCAGCTATTTATTTATATTATTGTAGCAAAGGCCATTGCACAAATAAGCTAGCGACTGTCTGTCCTGAGTTCTGGACCTGACTGTTTGTTTATCTGCACCAAGTACGTAGCGGGGATGAGGTGCGCCGCATCATTCAACCGGTGCTGTCTGTCGTGGCACCGAAGCAACAGGTGGATTGACAGTTGGCCACATATCAGAGGGTCAAGCGTTTTCATATTAAACAGGAAATGCCAGCGCACTACGGCCAGCCGCTAGTGCTCTAAATATATTAATGGTACCTACCTGATTCAATCTTTTTCTGACGTCGTGGTCACAGCTGCGTAGAACACCATCAGGATCTCTAGAAGTAAAAAAATTAAATGTATAAATTCCTGCCTGATGGTTAACCAGCCAGAACTACTAAGCCTAAGAAGCCGAAAGGAATATAATAGGGTTATGTCATGACATAAGCTACTGCTTTGAAAAATAGCCGAGTCGGACTCGCACATGGATGTTTCTACTACTACTACTACTACTATCTTCACGCCAAATCTCTGCATGAAATGATGATAATCCCTGGATGTTTCTGTATGAAAAAACCATGTTTCCTGTACAGAAGCCCTATTTAACTCTTTGTCTGTTAATATTAATATTTGTTGTTCAGAAATAAAAAAAAATTACCTTTCAACAATGATTCTGTGTTCATTTGTAACACCAAAAGTGATGTCAGTGAAGAGATATTTAGCTGTGTCATATCCAATCAAAGCTGGATCTGTGGAGAGAACATCATCTATATGCTGTTGGACCTGTAATGTTAGGAAAGAAAATTTTTTATACTATACTCTGGCCGTTTATAGTTTGCGTTTCTGACATCTGTCAATTCGCCATGACTATTAGAGAAATAATAGTCAATGTAGTGGCAATTTTATCCCAAAATTAATATGTTTATTGTAAGTTGGCTTTATTATAGAATTCTTAAATATTATCACTCGTAAATAAAGTAAATAAATTTTAACATATTCAAAGTTAAATTGCCCATTTGATCACAATCTATTAGAAACCAATCTCTGAGCAGCCTGACTATAGTCAGAATACTGGAAGTCTTTAGTCTAAGTTGTTTATTAATGAGTAAATTGCAGCTCAATGAAAACTCTAACTTAAAGCAGGTTTTTATAAGATGTTTACATTGTGATGTTCAGTGGTTTTATTTATTCTACATACGTACATACATAGATACATACATATATATGGTCACGCCTCTATCCCCGAAGGGGTAGGCAGTGCATATTTTTTAGAATTTGTCCCACGTAAAAGGTGGTGAGCCATATTGCCAGGTTGTGACGGCCTGCTGTTGAAATTTTCAAGCCCCCTAAAAAGGCCTTCAACTTTGCTTAACGACTGCCATTTTACTGGCAACCGGGACCAACGGCTTAACGCGCCTTCCGAAGCATGGAAACGCTCAAATAAATGTCACAAAGTGATCACATGAATTGGTAACCCATCCAAGGACTGGCCATAGTGAAAGTTGCTTACTATAGTGATCATCTACAGAACACTGAGACCACGGGGCCATGAGCACTTCCTTTTTTATTTATTCTAGTGGCAAATATACTTACATTCAATTTATATGATATTAATGTAATAAATGCAATGCCACATTAACCTCTTGGGGTTTATCTGAGCAAGGGAAAGCTGATATAAGGTCCCTATTAACATTTTTTCTAGGACATAAATTTCCTTTTGATAATACTATTCTAAGGGCTTACACCATTAAGATTATTATGTATAAATCTTAATTAAAATACTAAGGTGGCAAACCTTCACTACAGGAGGCATTTGTAGCATTATTTCTGCTTTTCTATCTGCTTTAAGCTTCTCCACTTTCAATTCTTCATCAGTTAGAAATTTATAAGATGGTGTTTTGAGAACGACATAACCTTGATTGGTCCTTTTTCGAAATATTTTGTTGTGGTCTGGTCTGGTTAATCTTTTCAGCAACACTTGGACATTTGATGAAAAGAATTTGGGCGCCGGATCTTGGTCACCATCTAATAAAGAAAATAATGTCTAAATTATCTGCAGCATTTAAAGTATGCATTATATAGCATTTAAACGAAGTTGTGGACTGAAGACGATCTTACCGTACAGACACGGAACTGAGCTCAATTTACGGTAAACTTTTACATCGTGAATTATACTTCTAGAGTATTTCAGGACCCCATTTCGAAACAGCAAGGACATTATTTTCTTTTACAGATAAATTATTCGATAAGTATCACCAATAAAACCATTAGACTCCAATCCAAAAAAATTATAACCTATTTTTTCCACTGTTTATCTGAGTCTGAGGATTCTGAGGTTAACTTTTTTAAAAGTCTGACATAAAATGAAAGTGACAGCTAAGCGACTATAAAGATTTTTGGACTTTTGAGCTTAATTTAGCCAGAAAGCTTTATGAACGCGTATCGGCAGGGGCTGGAACTAGGACACAGGACAAATTGATATCCCACTACTAATATAAATGTAAAAGTTTATGAAGATTTATGGTTGTTTGTTACTCAATAGCTCTCGAGGGGCTTTACGAATCTAGCTGAAAGGTACATAACTAGTACAGTTTTTAGTTTGTGTTATGTATAACAATAACAATATAGCGAAAAATTATAAGTGTACGTGAATAACATAAACGCTACTTTTTATTCGGAGAAACATTTCAATAGGAAGCCGGTACGTGCGAGAACAGAATTGCAAGCGGCTAGCGCCATCTAGTGTAGTATAAGAAATTGAAATTTCATTTATATAGACTGCATAGTCTATGACCTTAGTCTGTTCCATTTGGAAATAACAAAAAAACATTACCAATATGTCAAAATTTGTTATTCTGCTGAATTTCTGCTGTGTATTTTAATTTTTTTGTTGTAAGTACTGAGTTCACAAATTATTTAACTCTAAATGAAACTTAATGAGGTTTAAACAATCAAATGAATCTATTGTAGTATCATGGCGAAACGAAAAACGGGCGTGAATGATATCATTTATGAATTGGACAATGAGGACATCGAAATAAGCAGTGACGAAGAGGTTAAAGAACCCAAAATAATTCGCTTGGAGACTGTAAAGCATAATATTTCAACTACCAAACATGCAAAAACCGATGAAGACTGCTGTGAAGTTATTGTTTTTGACAAATCAATTGACGAAGATGACAAAATTACTCCGCTCACTACCTTGCAGAATGGAGGGAAATCGTCGGTGGATGATATCATTATTGATGATCAACATAACGGCTTGAAAGCGCATCCAAATGAACATGAGGTTGATAGCGTTAAGAAAACGAGTACTGATATTTGTAAGACTACTATATTAAATGAGGACATTGTTGTGGATTCCCCTGGTAACAGTGACTTAGGTGTAGAAGGATGTGAAAACAGGACGCCTCTAGTCACCGTGAGATTTCGTAATAAAAAGTTAGCTGTTAATTTTAAACAGCAGGTTAAAGTATTTCTTTTAAACCTAATTAAACTTCAAGAGGAAGATACTGCTGGCTCTGATAATGAGACTGATTTAGAACTTGATATTTGGCCAGAAGACTTGCCCAACATTGTGCCTGAGGTAGCGGAAGAGGTGGAAAGTAATTTATTTTTCATGGATACAGATCCTGGCGATGATAGGTCTGATGATATACCAAGATACAGACTGGTTAGTGAACAACATATTTCCTAATTTGTTTTAGTAGTAGACTTGCTACAACCCATATAGACTGTGAGACTTGTGGTCCTACTAATATTATAAATGTGAAAGTTTGTGAAGATGTGTGGATGTTTGTAACTCATTCACACTAACGGCTGAATGGATCTGGCTGTAATTTGGTACAATGATGAATTATAGTCTGGAATAACACATGTGCTACTTTTTATCCCGTAAAACAGAACCAAGTTTGACACGGGCAAAGCAGCGCCTGTCAGCTGATAGTATAATAAAGAATGTTCACAATTAGTAACTGATTGGTTCTAGGTCATGAGTGCAAGTAAATAAGTGTTTGTTAAGCTAAACCAGAAGTGGCCAACAGACAGCCATAACCTGTTTCTGTCCATTACGTTACAGCGGTTTGCTTGTCAACTAATAACAGGCCAAAATACAAGTTGTGAGGCGTGAGATAAATTATGTGTCTGTCTACTATTGAAAAATTGACATGATTGAATGACTTTCCTTTAAGGGGTCTTCTATCCTCCTCAGCAATAGTTGCTGAGCTCCCTTTTCTAGATATTTTAATTTTAATTCTGAGAAAATTTCCTTAATTTTATGAGATAATATTAATAGGTATGTAGTCAGTGAGTTTAAAAGACAATTGAGTAACCTTGGGACTAAAAAAGGTTGTCCCTCCTTTAGTAGTGGATAAAAAAACGGGAGATTGTTTCACAGGGATTCCTGTATCATTTAATTCATTTATGACACTTTGTCTTGAGTGGCAGACAAATACATATGGCCCAAATTATCAAAAGCGCCTATAAATTATCCATTAAAGGTTGCAGAGATTTAGCCTATCTAATAAAAAATACACAAAAGGTAAAGTAAATAATATCACTTTTGGTGATCATGTTTCAGACTTCCACTGTAGTGTGTAACAAACCTGCTAAAGAGCCAACTCCCCCACCAGTTCGTCGAGGACCAATTTGCTTTAATTGTGATGGAGCTCACCAACTTAAAGACTGCCCCAGACCGCGAGATTTTGCTAGAATAGCTAATAAAAGGAAAAGTATGCCAGCTAAGCTTGGGTAAGTAACATAATTCATTGGGGAAGTAAGTTTATGACTTTTAGTACCTTCTTAATTTGGCAGGTGGTTTGTTAAATGTACTCCTCCTAACCCATTCTAACTCCAAAACATCTGTGTATGAGTTCCAGTAAAACAGATACCTAATTGCATTTGTCTCAGATTGGGGTTGTTGGGGAATGGTAAAGCATGAGAAATTTTCTTTAAAAAAAAAAACAATATTACAGCTGTAGGTGATTTTCACCCAAAAGGCTAATAATTTTTCAAACACAAACTATAATAATAAGGAAATTTTAAGGTTTTGTTTTTTCAAACACTTAGGTATATCATCACCATTACTTTTCAGACGTTATCATGTAGAGGATGAACAGAAATTTGGTCATTTAATTCCTGGTCGACTGTCTGGACAATTGCGCCATGCATTAGGTCTCAAGCGACATGAGCTACCATTGCATATCTACCGCATGCGGTTGTTGGGCTACCCACCAGGGTGGCTGGAAGAGGCCAGGATATCACATTCTGGAATATCAATGTTTGATTCATCGGTAAATATTCATCATTCATCTGTAGATTTAAGTCTTTAAAAATATTTAATAAGTCTGTTTTATAGTGTCTGTTAAGTTTATTAACTAAATTCAAGCAATCCTTGACCCTTGTATGTGTGGGCCAACATGTTTTAATTCATTCACGCAGATTGACTTTTGCCATTTCCTGTTATAATTATTACCCACTGATAAATCGTATATTTACTCCTCTCTGCTTTCTATAAAATAGTAGGAATATCACGATAATAAATAATCTATATTAGCCTTTCGCCAGGCGCCAAGAAGGACTATAAGTTCCTAAAACATTTTAATT
Organism: Miltochrista miniata; assembly: GCA_933228765.1. NCBI lineage: Eukaryota > Metazoa > Arthropoda > Insecta > Lepidoptera > Erebidae > Miltochrista > Miltochrista miniata. Next base: position 28,332,639 of record OW121755.1, read on the forward strand.
TGATAGCAACTACCAGAATTTCATACCAATTCTTTGGCTGACATTACAGGGTCAAGCAATATTAGAGGCTGATGATGAAGAAGGTGAAGTTGTGGAACCAGGCTCGAAAGACAAGTTTGACATTAAGAAGATATTGGACTTCCCCGGTTTCAATGTTCCACCTAGCCCACGGTATAAAGAGGTAATGTATTCTGTATTAGGTCTTGTGTGAGTGTTTCGACGACATGGCGCTCCACATGCTAGCTGAATTACCAGAATGAATGGAGCAGTGACATGATCTCAGACCATGTTCTGTAATTCTTAGGCCATGTTGTACGTAAACAGAACGTACGTGAATAGAATTGGTGCAATTAGAACGGCAAAAATGAATAGTAGATTTAATTGCCACACAAACAAGAGTCAATGCCTCAGGGTCAGGGTCTTATAGAATTAAATACGATTAGACTACTCTTTATCGTGCGCACAAATAAATTACAATATTAATAAGGAGTTGAAATACGATTTCTTTTCAAGGATAACTAGGTGCACGGGACACATACAGCTGCAAGGAAGCACTGCTTGGTTTCCGCATGGCCATTTCACCTCTCATCAACATATAAACTGACTTATTGTACTGCATACGTAATTATTTAGAGCCTGGTATTCGCCTTTATTGGCTGCAAGGAGAATCGTTACCAAGCCTAAGTTACTTTCGGAGCCATTCAAGGGACACTATTATGAGAAGTGAGAACTCATCAGGGCAGTACTTCTAGTGTTCCAGAAATAACGCGTTTGAGATCCTTATGATCTGCACATCATTTCTTTTTACATTAATATAATATTCCGTGGTGTTTTCAGGAAGCACACAAAATGAATCTTCCTCCTATGGGAGATCAGGACAGCAAGCTGGCGATGCTGCAGTTTCTAGCGCCCAATGCAATGAAAGCATACAAACGCAAGAAACTCACAATGTTTCCTTCGGCAGGGTCTAATAATGTTACTCTGGAAGGACAGGCAGAGATGGAGCTGGATAGTGGTGATGGTAAGCTTACACACAAGTGCTACAAAATAAAAAAAAAACCAGCCAAGTGCGAGTTCTACTCGCGCACAGAGGGTTCTGTTCTAAAAACGTAAAAAAAATGCGTTTGTTGTATGGGAGCTCACGTTAATCCCCCATTTCTCTGATTTTATATAGCGGCAACTGAAATACATCATCCGTGGAAATTTCAGCTCTCTAGCTATCACGGTACCTGTGATACAGCCTCATGACGGACATTCGAAGTCTCATGATAAGGGTCCCGTTTTTACACTTCGGGTACAGAACCCTAAAAATGGTATGTTGGTAAGGGCATTGGAAAGAATCAGTCTCCTATTAAATTATAATATGGATGTGAATACCAATAAATATCACCAAAGAAAGCAACCGACAGAAATGGGCCGATGTATGCTATCCACTATCAACAATTTTTTTTAAGAGCCAGTCAAGGACTAATAGTTACGAAAAATTTTTTGAAACTGTTTAGCGTCCTGATTATGTAGTGCATACATCATGTAACAGCTGCGTGTTTTAAAAATTTCAGAACTAACCCAATTTCCTTCAGTCCCACCTCTCCCCGACGAAGCACCTCCCCCTAATCCTCCGCCTCCCCCTCCCCCACCGGCCAGCCCCCCTCCGGAACAGCCTCCCCCACCCCCGCCCTCTTCTACCCCAAAAGGAAAAGACCAGATAAAAGAAGATGATACAAATACTGAGGACGATCTTGAAGTGATAGAAGTACTAACAGTCGGAGACATCCCCATTCCTATGGCAGATTTCATTGTCATTGACGAGGATAACAGTGAGGCGGTGAGTAATAGACTTGTTGATCTTTTAATTGTTGCAATACTGGCAGACAATAACTGCCCACATCTTTTATAATCTTATTCGGAACCCAAAATTGCTCTTTTAGGACAAAACGGAGAACAGCGATATCTCGCGTGCTAGTCCGTCTCTAGACGATTTAGAAGCTAAGAAGCAGCTACTACTAGATGCATTAGAAGTTACTGATCTCACTCTGCAAGATAAGACGGAAACTGAAAGTTATATTATTTTGGATGAAACAACAGACCTTCTAAGTGACGACGCTACTGAAAATGTTGATAGTAACAAAAGTATTGAGAAAGTTGACGATATCGCGAGTACAGACAAGATGACAACTGACGAAGTAAACGCTGAAGGAATCGAAGTTGCTCAAGCAAGTTGTGACAAAGTAGATGACAGTGTAACAGTTGAAAATGTTGCTGAAAAAGATGAAAATGTAGATATGGTTACTAATGTAGCTGTAAAACCAGAAACGATAATAGTAGAGCATTTACAGGAGTCTTCAACATCAAAGCTAATGGATACAGAAGAAGCCACATCAATATCTCCGTCCATAGATACAAAGGAATCAGCATCCATATCTCCGATTATAGGTACACAAGAATGTACTTCAGAACCTATATTGGCTACACAAGAGTCTTTAACAGGATCTCAGCTCATAGATACAGACGACTCTCGGCCTACATCGGAACTTTTAGACTCACAAGCATCTACTTCAACATGTCAGCCCGAAAGCACGCAAGAAACAATTTCAATGACACAGGAAACTGCGAATTCAGAGATCGACAATACATTGGAAACATCGACGGGGCACAATGAGACACAAGAATCCATTTCAAATTCACAATTAATGGAATCACAGGAATCCACATCAATTGCTCAACTTGTAGATATACAGGAAAAAAGCTCCCAAGACAGTGATGTACAAGAAGTACCAATATCACAGGAAAAAACAAAACTGCAGGAGTCAGTAATAAGTATGTCGCAAGTCAAAAACAGTCCAACCAGTACCACTGGCTATGTTAGGGATACTGAATACGGGACGCCGGTTTTAAACATCGCGTCATCGTATGTTAAATTACCGTCTGATGACAAATTCGCCAAAGACATTTGTGACGTAATAAACTTTGAAAATCTTCCGAATTCCACCGGAAAGTACAAACAAATAAGTGAATTATTAAAAAAGGTTAAAAGTGAAGTGGATAGAATTCAAGACTCATGATTAGAGCTGAGACAATATTGCCTAAATAATGCAAAGCTATAAGTGTGTAAGGAATTGCTAGCAATAATGTACGAAAGTAGGTATTTTTATACAAGTCAAAAAGATAAATATTAGATTTTTACGAAATTTTTAAAAGTAAAATTACATTATGTATTGTAAGATTTTTTTAAGTAAAATTTACATTCTGTAGATATGGCCATAGTAGATATGCTAATTTTAGCCGGCTAGATGCATTCTGCACTAGCTAATAAGTACAATACTGATCTGTTCGGACGGATCTTAGACAATATGCTACGCGAGCCGTTTTGGCTATAACAACGCTCATTGGTCTGCGGTATTCTTTTTTGAAGAGACAATCTTACGTTTTGTCCGAATATCTACGAGAGTTATGTGTCCTCCACATTCACACGAGAATCTCGCCGAGAAGTCGAAGAACGGAACTTCTATTAGATCCCGCATTCGGAGAACAAGGCGAGAACTTGCGAATCATATCCACATTTGCGTTTTTCGCGCTTATCTCGTGTTCTTATATGTATTCCCACGTGAATCTTGCGAGAAGATTCACGTGTGAATGTGGAGCGCCCATCAGAAAGAGAGGCAACTACGTTGATATAACTTTCGTTTATTTAGGTCCTTACTGTCTCTATCGCGTCTAATATGTCTTCTGTACTGTTACTTATTCGAAACTGTTAGCATCGGTGATTAATGATATGGCTACTTTACGGAAAGCTAAAAACAGCGACAACATACTAATCGTTTGTTCTTTTTGACGCTTGAATGTACACCTATTGCACGTTCACTACTTAGGCGCTAGGCAGACGACGGGGCGGGCCGTGCTTTTTGCCCGCGTCGTAATAAAGACCGCGTCTGCTTGTTGATGCCCGCACCGCGAACCCAACGTACACGACGGGCTGAGGCAGTTATTTCACTAGAAAGCGTGCGACGCTGACTGAGCTAGCCGCTCCGCGCCGCTGTCCTGCCCGGCGGGCATCTGCGGTGCGGTGTTTTTGCCCTTCGTGTGCGTTGGTAGTATAGGATTCCCTTAGCGCTTTCGTACGCGGTGTAATTGCCCGACCCGGCTCGCCCCGTCGCACAGTGGATCGATTCATACAAATCGGCGGACATAGGAATCTTGGAAAACTTTTTACTGATTTTACAAAAACTAATGATGCCATTGTGTTTATCTTAGTAATTGTAGTCGAAAACAATATTACACAATTTTGATTTGACTTCAATTTTAAAAAATATTCGACAAAAACTGATTTCAATGTATGGAAAAGCACATTAAAAAAGGGATAGCTTGCGATTTTCTCGTGTTTTCTGATTTTAACGCTTATAGTGACTTTTAATGGGTTGTTAGCAAAATTTCTGCCAAACATTTTAGGTACCCCTAGACACCCCTCTGGGAGCTATATGACAAAATATCATTTTTCTCATTTTCTTTAAGAAAATATGTCTAGTTCGTTTTTTTACAGTTATAATTGTTTATAAACTACATTTTAGCGTAGTACTAACCTACCCACATCAAAAATAATATGACTATCATACGGGATCGGGAGTTTTTGAGAGATACTTGTAATCAGGCGATTTTAAGTTTATCCTACATTTTTAGCAACATTTATGTATTGTATAGTGATTTACCATTAAGATTTGAAGAAAATAATGTATTAATAAAAAAAACAATAACGCGTTATATCAAACATATATCATAGTTATAAAAATACAAAAACTTACTTATAAAATAAAAAGTGATAAAATAATAGCTTAAAATAAATAAAAATATGTAACAGAAACGATTCAATTAACATGTATGTACATTAAATAATCAAACAAAATTAGAATTACATAAACTTTAAAAAAATAGTAGCTTAAAATAAACAAAAATATTTAACAAAGACAATTAATGATTCGGAGGAATTCCGCGACGCATGTATGTAATTATGTATGTATGTATTATGTAATCATGATTAGTTTTTTTTGCTTTAATTTTTAATTTATGGTAAGATAGGTTCAATTTTTCTTTAAGATTGTACATTATTGTAAGTATTTTTTGCCAAGCCATTAAAGTTCTATTTAATTAAAACCATGTACATTAAATGATTAAACAAAATTAGAAATATGTAGAAAAAAAACATCATTATCCGAAGCTTCTGTTTTTGAATCTTCTTCTGCTTGCGCAGAGACTAACAATTCAACAGTATCTATAAATTCAATTTCAGAAACTTCTAGAATTAGTAGATTTAGAGTAGATTTAAACAATGCCTTCTTTTGCTTTTTATATATCCGTGGCCGTATTTGTGCTAAAATTGGGTTGGATGAAATCAGCAAATTATTTAGAACATCTTCAATGCAAGCAATGCTATTTATTTTACGTGAATGGTGTTCTCTGTATTTTCTGAAATCCTTATTACTTGACTCAGATAACTCTTTCGAAAGAAGTCCTATCGGAACTATAGATAAATGTTGAATAATTTACGGCCCGTGAACTAATAACTTATGAATATTTGATGGCATGTAGTACCAGGGTGGCAGAGCTTTACATAGAATTGTACCCTTGGTACTTCATGCCACAAGTATTCATAAGTTATTTTATTAGTTAATAATTCTAGAAATTTCTGAAATTGAATACATAGAAACTGATGAATAATTAGGCTCTGCACAAGCAGAAGAAGATTCGGAAACGGAAGCTCTGGATAATGATTTTTCTGTCTACATTTTTCTAATTTTGTTTGATTATTTAATGTACATACATGTTAATTGAATCGTTTCTGTTCCAGATGTTTATTTATTTTAAGCTAATATTTTACCACTTTTTATTTTATAAGTAAGTTTTTGTATTTTTATGACTATGATAGGTATATATTTTATATAACGCGTTATTGTTTCATTTGATTAATACATTCTTCAAATCATAATGGAAAATCACTATACAATACATAAATGTTGCTAAAAAAGTGGGATAAACTTATAGTCGCCTGCTTACAAGTATCTCTCATAAACTCCCGATCCCGTATGCTAGTCATATTAATTTTGATGTGGGTAGGACAGTACTAAGCTAAAATGTAGTTTATCAACAATTATAACTGTAAAAAAAACAACCTAGACATATTTTCTTAAAGAAAATGAGAAAATGATATTTTGTCATATAGCTCCCAGAGGGGTGCCTAGGGGTACCTAAAATGTTTGGCAGATATTTTGCTAACAAGCCATTAAAAGTCACTATAAGCGTTAAAATCAGAAAACACGAGAAAATCGCAAGCTATCCCTGTTTTAATGTGCTTTTCCATACATTGAAATCAGTTTTTGTCGAATATTTTTTAAAATTAAAGTCTAATCAAAATTGTGTAATATTGTTTTCGACTACAATTATTAAGATAAACACATTGGCATCATTAGTTTTTTTAAAATCGGTAAAAAGTGTTTCAAGATTCCTATGTCCGCCGATTTGTATGAATCGATCCACTGTGCGTCGCTTGCAAAGCGCCTTACGGATACTTTTATGGATACATTCGATTCAATAAATGTGTCTGTCGATTCCTGATTTTGTGTAGTAGCAATTATTTAGATTGACAGCTGCAGTCTTGGAGAAAGCATAAATCCTTTATAACATGGGTTCCCAACCAGTGGTCCGCGGACCACCAGTGGTCCGCCGGAGCGAAAATATGGTCCCTGAAGGATTTTAAATTTATCGGTCGGTGAGACGTTAGTCGCCGTGCAATGAGCGAGAAGAGCGCGGGTAGTGGGGGTGGTTGGTACGCCCATTGGCTCGCCGAGCAAAGACATCACAAAGTCTGCGATTTGCCCACGATTGAATGTGTTTCCAGGCCGAGCGTGGATCCTGGCTCGAGACCAGTTTCCTTAAGCCTAAAGCGTGGGAAACTGGTTCTGATCCGAAAGGCCGGGCGGACGGTGGACACGCCATCGGGGTAACGACCGATGGTGTTCCTCGTCGAGGTCTACAAGCTCTGTGAGCGTATCATTACAGAGTGACACCATTTCCGAAGTTAAGTCTTAAAACAGAGGGGGCAACAGCTGCGCTCTCGCGGTTGGTACCCAAAATAAGAGTAACCAACGCTCCCTGCAAGGGACCTTCGGGGGCGTGCGGAGTATGGCACTATACGGGACCCCCGTATGGGTGGAGGCCCTGACGACCGGCAACGTGGCTAGACTGCATAGACCGCTAAAGGCGATGGCCGTCAGGAGAGGGTAACGCACGATATCCGTTGAGGTGTCATGTCTCCTAGCCAAGACCCCTCCATGGGACCTGGAAAACTGGGCTCTTGCGTCGTTGAATCAATGGTGCATGAAGGCGCTGGATCGGGACCACAGGCCTGTGCCCAAAGAAATAGAGGCATAGTGATCCCTGTTTCGCCAGAAGCTCATGGAGACATGAAAGGTACGACTTGAGCTACCAAAGTGAGGACTCACCACTAATTAGGCGAGCACTATGGCAGCCTCAACTACCGAGTGTTACAGATGTTTACCGGGCACGGGTGCTTCGGTAAGTATCTACAGCGGGTACACGGCACTACATGGGCATAGCAGCGACAAGACCTCGTTGCGGGCCTGGGCGTGAACATTCTCACTCTGGAGACCATGATAAGGGCTCTGGTCTCCAACGGGAGAAAGTGTGACGTAGCTGTGTCTTTCTGCGAGCAAGTCATGCTCGCGAAGAATGCAGCGGGAGAGAAATCTTCATTACGAGTTCCGTAGTCGGTGGCGCGGTCGTCCACCATGACCGAGGGTCTGAGAGCGGCGAGTTGGCTGCTCACCGCTCTTTCACAGAAGCCGGCCTAGACGGTGGCGTGTCTCTTCACCCCTTGAAGAAGTGGAATAGTACCCCCCTCCCTTCGTAATCCTTTTAGCACAGGCGCTGGTGAAGTTAATGAAAGAATCCAGGACCAACACAAAAAAATCAAAAAGTTTGGTGTTTAAAAGCAATTTCTCATACGAAACTCCGAGAAATCGCCTTGCGAGTAACAATATTAGTCCTAGGTTAGCAGATCTCGTGAAGAAGATGCAAGCCAGAAATCACATTAATACAAAAATATGAAAGTTTCCTGTTTATGCAATTTCCTACTGCGTTTTTTTAAGTTTCAGATTGATTATCACAGTTTGTTTAAATTATGCCTTTATAGTGGTCCCTGTTAACAAGAAAAATATAAAAGTGGTCCCTGACCATGAAAAGGTTGGGAACCCCTGCTTTATAAGGTAAGGCGGTTTATAACGCCGAACAAGACAGAACGATCCAGTATCAATGTAGTTTCATACGCATTTTTAATACTGCGACCAAACGCAGTAAGTCGAGAAAACGGCAGTCAGTAAAAAGTAGCATCTTTGCCGTGGCCACTACTTTTATCCGCATTTCGATGCATTAAGTTTGAAAATTGTAGTTTTATTTTATCAGAAATACAAAACAGTTACCGAAATAGTATTGTGATTTTTGAGTCAGAATATTGTGTCGTTATTAAATATTTCCATTATTATTAGTGTCCGACCGAAACTGGTTTTCCGGCCGAAACCGAAACCGAACTTTCGGCCCCAGGTTCAGTTTCGGCCGAAACCGAAACCGAAACTCACGTGTTCATACAGAAAAAAAAAACCAGCCAAGTGCGAGTCGGATTCCCGCACAGAGGGTTCCGTTACGAAAATTGGGCTTAAAAATTACGATTGTTGTCTAGATGCTTTTTTTTTTATTTTAGTATGTATTTTTTGTTATAGCGGCAACAGAACAGGGTGAGGTGAGGGTGGCAGCCGTGGCAGTGTCTCTTGACATCGCCAACGCTTTTAACACCTCAAGTTATGGCCCTCTCGGAACGATAGGCCCCGACAATTCGACGGAGGTATGGAGGCATGCATGGTAAATAAGCGCCTCCCAAACGCCTGGAGCTGCGTTTGGGAGGCGCTTATTTACCCCAGCTGGCTAGGGCTGGATCGGCGGGATATGTCGTTCGGTGTTCCATAGGGAGCGGTCTTAGGACCGCTTCTATGGAACATCGGTCACAATTGGGTGCTGCGTGGTCCGTTGCTCAGAGGTGTCGGCGTAACGTGTTACGTGCGTAATGAGTACGACGGCACCTTCATTACAGCGCGAGGAGCAACGCACCGAGACGCAGCCCTAAAGGCCACCCGCTGAATCCAGCTTACATATAGTGGGCATCAGCATCGGCATCGGGCTCACGATGACGTATCTGGGGCACGTACTCGATAGCCGGTGGAACTTCAGATACAACTTCAGAAGTTTAGTCCCATAGCTGAGGGAGGGAGGCATCAGCCGCACTCTCGTTGCCAAATATCAGGGGACTCAACGCTCCCTGCAGGAGACTGTACCTTAGGATTGTGAGAAGCATGGCACTATACGGGCCTCCGTATAGGCGGAGATTCTGATGGCCAGCAATGCGGCTAGATTGCTTAGCCCGCAGAAGGCGACGGCTGCCAGGGTGATAAGGGGATACCGCACGATCTCAGTTGAGGCGGCATGTCTTCTAGCCGGAACCCCTCTATGGGACCTTGAAGCGTGGTCCCTTGCGTCATTGTTTAAATGGCGCAAGGAGGCGCTGGAACGGGGCCATAGGCCTCTCTCTGTGAGCAGGTCATGCTTGTCAAAGAGACGGTGGGGAGGAAGCGGGAGAGAACTCTCCCACCCGAGTTCCAGTCTGCGGAGGCGCCCCATACTATCAGCCTCATGACAAGGGGCCCGAGGACGGTGACGGGGCTGTTCACCGTCCTTACAGAAGCAGGCCTTAGACGATAGCGTGACGTAAGAGATTCATGCACGCCCGCCTCAAGAAGCGGGATAACAACTGAACAACCCCTCAAAGACGCGGCCGCAGTATGCATCATTCCAAGGGCATACTCGGGGCTCGCAACCGTAGGCTGACAGTGAGCAGGACTAGCGCACGTAGGGTTTCGTACAAGAAAAGCGACAAAAAATCACGTATGTTGTATGGGAGGCCCCTTTTAATATCATTAATTTGTCTATTTTTATTATTTGTTGCTATAGCGGCAACAGAAATACATCATCTGCAAAATCTATCTAACTATAACGATGCATGAGTTACAGCCTGCTGACAGACAGACAGACAGACGACCAACGAAGTCAACGGAACGGACAACAAAGGGGTAGGGTTATGTACTACCCGTTCGCTCTAAGTTTGCCGGTCGCTTCCCATACTGCGCCTCAACATTAGCCTCTACGCCAGCGGCAAACTTAGAGCGAACGGAATATAATGTCCTAGATCACCTTTTTCCAAAATGATTTCGGCAAAATTGTATTATTTTAACTATTGATTGAAAGTCCTTTGTAAATCTGTTAACTTCGGTTAGTAACATATTAACTGGTTGGGCTGACCCCAACCACGCCACAGGCAGAGTCAGGCATTCAAAATTCATGAACACGTGAGTTTCGGCCCGGCCGAAAGTTTCGGCCCATTTTGGCCGAAACCGAAACTGCGGCCGAAACTCGATTTTTTGGCCGAAACTGGCCGAAACCGAAACCGAAACCGAAACTTCGGTCGGTCACTAATTATTATATATTTGTATAAGTATTTTATCTAAAATGTTGATTCCTGTAGGTACCTCTCTTTATGTACTCCGATATCTCTCTGTAAAATTTGATTAGGGAACTTACCTATTTAGTTAAGGTCCTACCTTAATAGACAAAGTGGTTGTTGGTTTTCATATAAGAGAAGGAAAGCAGTACCTACTTATTGTTTCGAAGATTTCCCTGAAACTGAAATTGGAAGTTTAAACCAAATTTTTTGGATGCGATGGAGAATCATAAATGATTGGTAAGATACCAAACGAATCTAGAGGCTCGAGTATTTTGTTAACAATAGCCGATACAGATTTGAAGTTCCAACTAAGGTATGATATACGCATCCAGCTACGTATGTGTATTTTAACGTTACAAAACATGACAGCCTATTTATTCAGTATATCACAACCGACGGCTGATTCAGCAAACGAGTTCTGGAGTGGAGACCGCGACTTGGCAAAGGTGACGTAGGAGGTCCACCCGCCAGAAGGGCCAAAAACCTAGAAAAGGTCGCAGACTGGAACTGGATGCATTTGGTGTAGGAACGTTGTGGCGTAAATAGGGAAAGACCTTCGTCCATCAGTGGACTGCCTGATTAAATTGAGGTAGACGCGCTGTATTCTAATGAACGAAATTTCAAAAACAATCCTCAAACACACACATTGCTAAGACTACACTCACAAATAAATAATATTTACGTAATTGTCACCACAATAGCAATATACGAATAGAACAAGAGTAAAAGAGAAGGCGTATGGACTCCGATTGCAAGCCGAATACTCTCGAAGTATTGACTCTGTACAGCGCGCGCAACGTTGCCAATTGGCATCGTTTATTGGTTTCAAAAATCGGTGAGTAAGGAATGTCTACCTCAGTTTATATGAAGGGTACAGGCAAAGAACAGGGAATGTCCTAATCTCTAGATTTTGAGAAAAACGCAATTTAAAGTTTAGAAGTATTATATTTTTTATTGAGATCCTCACAACTGTCACTCACTTAGTATTGGACAATCCTTGTTCTTTACTGGTATATCATGGACACTCCTGGTTCTTTTCGCTTCGGTCAAAAACAAAAACGCCTTTTTGGCACCCACTGTTTACTTTTTTTAAAAGTTAGTGATTGGGAACTGTACTACCATAGACAAAGATTTGATTACGCTAAAAAACAGAAAAATAAAAAATTGTGACATTCCCTGTTCTTTTCCTGTACCCTTCATATAGAAGTCTTTGACTGTACCACACTACCACCAGATGGCTTGGTACTTGTGACGAGTAATTTCTTCACTAGTCCATACAGTCAGCAAGTGCTCCTTTGAGGCTGCTTTAGGCCCTGATATCACTACCTACCCTTTGGTCTAAGCCAAATAAAGATATTTAAGTAAGTAAAAAGGAACTTGTTTTGACCTACCTATTGAATTTGACTGCTGCGTGCTGAGGTCCCAAGTTAGATTTCACCGGGCGAACCAAATATTTGTGTGATCCACAAATGCTATTTTTTTTAACCAAAAGCTACAAACTTATTGAAGTGACGGATAGAGAACAAGACTATTGAACATAGTAGCCACTAGCAAATCAAGGCCCCGAGGAAAGACTCAGGTGTAAAAGACGCTATAAAAAGAAGAATAGGTATGTAGTCACGTAAGTTCCATGTCATTTTCTCTCACATTCCTCAATTTAATTTATTTTTAACCTTAGGCATTCTCCTCCCAAACTATAACAAGTACAACTGAAACTATAGCAATCTCTAATGCACTATGACGTATTTGTAATATACACGCTTTTTGCACAAAAGTTTTTTCTTTGCAAGTGTTATACCACAGATTATATAATATATTCTATAGTTATACACTGCTCACGGTTTATAATAACACGCTTCTGGTGGAGTGCCTTCGATATGTCTACATGGATAGGCTATTAGATTGTGTTGTGGTGAATGTTCATTTTTAAGACCACACACTAATTTATTACTCAGCTCTACATTGAATTCCTTTTTGTTTCAATATTAATATAGTCACCGTTATTATTTTATTGAGCGATTCAACTAGAAGGATACTACACGACCACAATAATTCACCAGTTGTATTTAGTCCTACGAATATATAAAAAAAGGCCGTATTTACAGTCCCGTAAATCTTACCGCATCATTGACGCATCCACTCAGGCCTCCTGTTATGTCCATACATATAGTCACGCCTTTATCCCCGAAGGGGTAGGCAGAGGCATATATGCCTGTATAAGGTGAATGTATTATACGCCCACATTTCACCTTATAATTTTATGTCCCACGTAATAGGTGGTGAGCCTATTGCAGTGTTGAAATGGACACGCGCAGGTTGTGACTGCCCGCTGTGGAAGCTTTCAAGTCGCCCATAAGGCCTTCAACTTGACCTAACGATTTGATCATGTTATGTATGATATGCTGCCTGCTTTATGATGATTAAGCCCGCGCGGGACTTCAGGTAGGTATAGTGTGTAATAAAGTCGAAAAGAGACCGAGCAGGCACCATTTAATTTTTGCTTTCCAAAACGATGCCACTCGCCTGATGGAAAATCATGGCGACATCTAGCGCTTGTGGGCTACTCTCACACAGTGGTCCTCAAGTTGGGCCTTAAGATGTGCCTCATCACGCTCCGCTTGAAGAATCCGAGTTTTTAAGAAGAGTTGAAAACGCGCGTGCAGATCGTTCAAAGATTGTTTCTTTGTCGAACCATAAATGGTTCGACAAAGAAACGATCTTTTGAATCGCTCAGTTTTCGCGAAGATCGCGTTTCTCCACTAATTATGAGAGTGTGGCACCTCTGCACCTGCTGCTGCAGGCGTGTTGTAATTTGTCTAATTTCTATCACAACGAAAAGATTGGATCTTCAGATTGAAGGTAAATGAAATTACTATACTAAAACTATGTTAGTCTTTTCTTCAATAGAAATCAAATAAAACAAAATATATCTCACAGTTTATTTATTTCTTTGATATATATAGAATCTCGAACTCAGTTTTGTACATAATGTGTACCTACATATCAATCACAATATTGATAAAATAGATCATATTACCGAAACCAATTGATAAAAACTAAAACTAGTGGAATATACATTTCTCAGGAACTCATAAAATCATGAAGTGTTCGAGAAAATACACACGTTTTCATGATCTATGCCTATTGTCTTTTCTCATATTTTATTAAATTAGGTGAAACAAACAAAAAAAAGTGCTAAAATCAATACATATTAAGATAATATATATTTGTAAAATGTTTTGCGAAGGCAAATAATAACACAGGCCTGCAAAATGAGGGTCATAACTTCCTCTCTGGAATTTAATAGCTGATTCTAGGGTATTTTGGTGCGCTGATTACGAATATGTACTTAGTTTTTCTGCATCACCTCCAGATTTTTCAAAAAAAGTACAGAAAGAAAATAGAAAAAAAGACCCAAGTTTTCTCATAAAAAAAATATATTTAAAAAAGTACATTACTTTTAACTTTAAAAACTACTAAAATATAATAACAACTTGTTACTAGTCTAAATTACATGTAAATTTTATTTGTTGAACCTGGTCCTTTTTTCCTGAAACCCTCGGTTGTGCGATTTTCGGTTAAAATTCCAGTTTGGATCGTCGCGCTTCAATAACCAACAATAGTCCGCCATCATGCTAGTATTCCATGTTCCTTGATACCAGACTTCAAGCTCTTTCAAATCTCGGTAAAATCTTTCGCCTTGATCTTCGCCAACGGCTCCTAGATTTTCTGGGAAGTCATCAATGTGCGAATTTAGGAAATGAAGTTTAGTGCTCGTTTATGTCCCTTTTATTATTAAAATTGTATCCAGTTATGTCACAACAACAACAGTAGCAATCTTTATTATGGTTGTTAGCCTCTCTTCGTAGCATAGGCGAAACGATTTTGAAGCTATTTTTCTGTCCTTTTGACCACTGGCGAAGTTCTAATAAACAAGTCGTACAAAGTTTATGAGGTGTTCAAGTTTTGTCTTTGGTTAATTAAAACGTCTCCATAATAACTTTTGTAAATATTTTTCACAAAGTCAGTAATGCTGTTTCGTTGTTTTATCACTCGGTAAAATCTTTCGCCTTGATCTTCGCCAACGGCTCCTAGATTTTCTGGGAAGTCATCAATGTGCGAATTTAGGAAATGAAGTTTAGTGCTCGTTTATGTCCCTTTTATTATTAAAATTGTATCCAGTTATGTCACAACAACAACAGTAGCAATCTTTATTATGGTTGTTAGCCTCTCTTCGTAGCATAGGCGAAACGATTTTGAAGCTATTTTTCTGTCCTTTTGACCACTGGCGAAGTTCTAATAAACAAGTCGTACAAAGTTTATGAGGTGTTCAAGTTTTGTCTTTGGTTAATTAAAACGTCTCCATAATAACTTTTGTAAATATTTTTCACAAAGTCAGTAATGCTGTTTCGTTGTTTTATCACCATAAAATTCCCGCAAATATTACAAAAACAATTTGGAGAATTTAAACATCTTCGCGATGACATTTTAAAGTTCATGTTGCAAGATGCGCACTTCAACTGTTAATGTTCTAAATAAGTGCGGGTACTTAATAAAAAAAAGCCTTTTGTATTATCTTTATTACACCCTTTTTTAATAATATTTACAACAATTAGGTAATATTACTACTAGGTAATATTTTTTATTATTTTATTACTAAATAAGTCAAAATTACCCGTTTTCAACATGGTTTATGCGGATTACTTTTACTTTTTATGTAGTAATCATCAAATTACTGATTTGCATTAATTATATGTCCCCTTACACGAATTAAATGCAATAAAAATTAAGCTGAAGTATTTTAATGACGTTTTATAAATTTCTAAAGGTAGACGCTCAGACATTTTGGAGCTAAATCTTAAATATTCAATATCAAAAAATCCTGACGTGATGGATTTTTTAAATTATTTTTCTCGTAATCAGCACATCAGAAACTATAGAAAATGTTACTCGGATTTCATAGAGGAAAACCATTGCAGACCTGTGTAATTGCTGCTACATCTTAGCTTGCACGTGTATCGATTTATGATATACGGAAAATCACATTTCGTTCATCGTTACGTTACTAAGCTATCAATGTTGGAATTACTCGTAAAGTCGTAAACCAATCGTGATTATATAAACTGAAAATGTTTATTGGAAAACTCGAAACAATAGTTAAGGCTCAGTTTCAATAAAGGTGCTAGTCAATCTTCTTGACATTTTTGCCATTCAAGTGCATTGAAATGTCCTTTCTGACATTTTACAAAGTCATTTAATATAATACCTATTTATAATTCAGATCCTGAGTCTAATGAGATATAACAGCCTTCATTGTGATGATTTATAAACCATTGTTAAACGCATCTTGCGAAATAACCACGTAGTTATAACTTACCCTCTACTGATAAACTTACGTTAGCTTTCGGAAAATATAGCACCAACGGATAATAAATATACATTATATAAGTATATTAACAAAAACTCCAAAGTAACTCCGAATATCTTCATTATTTTTCTATTGAGAGATTACAATCATGATTCTAAAAAAATGTTTGTCAATAGATTTTTATTAAGGCAACAAGCAGTTGCGTTTGAACCCTAGTTATAGGGACAATAAATATGCAATCAGTATAATACATTTTAAACAAAAACTCCAATATAACTCCGAATAACTTAATGTC
The DNA here is from genome assembly GCA_933228765.1 of Miltochrista miniata. Classification (NCBI taxonomy): domain Eukaryota; kingdom Metazoa; phylum Arthropoda; class Insecta; order Lepidoptera; family Erebidae; genus Miltochrista; species Miltochrista miniata. The sequence goes on from OW121755.1 coordinate 28,348,917, forward strand.
TTTTTCAAATTGAGAGTTTTAATTGCAATTCTAAAATATGTCTTTATAGCTTTTTAAACTCAACTAAAGTTTTATTTAAACCGTATTAGGCGTGAATTTATACACAAGCAGAATACGGTGACGGTGTGAGACAGGCGCAGCGCTGGCATGGTTGCCGCTTCGAACCTTGGACATACAGAATGTAAGAAGACTGCGTGTTCCACATTATACCACAGGGTGGAAACTCCATACAAATAATTCGAATTAAAAACGCTATGTTCGTACAGAGCTTGAATATGTGTGTGACCACTAAGGCTACGCAAATGTTCCCTCAAAATACCCGCCAGCTTATGACAGCTGTGGCGGGGGTGAAGAATATTGCTCAGTGGGGGGGCAGGGAGTTGCCTATCGTATATGTAATACTATTATATTGTCTTTGATAAGACTTCAGAAGCTGCGCGGCGTTGGCGTGGCGTACCGTACATTTTTATGAAAAAGGTTCGAAAAGAAATCGTGCCTGCGCTGCGCCTACCCACACCGACTCTGTATAATTCACGCCTTAGTTTACATCATTATTCGTTTTCATCAGATCTTATATTTCTAAAGTGCGCGGCGACGGCTTTTGTGATCCCCGACATTTTACTATTTATTTATAATACAATTACTGGAATTCATTTTATTGGCGTAACCTCCTTGACAGTAGATATCTTTCTTTATATTCTTGGCGGCGTAGGTGGCGCCCCGTCGTGGTCCTGTAAAACACAAAAATATTAGTATTTTTGAATAAAGTAGTCATAGTATCCCTAGGATATGATTTTCTGGAATAGTTCTTTCAGTTGAGCTACGGGAGCCGTACTGATACAAGTTGAAATTCTTCACCTTATTGTAACCGCCATTTAAGAGTATGGCACAGAGCCATACTCTTAATTGGTTAGAGCATTGCCCTGGATTAGGCAAAGGTTGCGGGTTCAAGTCCCGTCTGGGCCAAGTTGTCTTTTTTCACTTTATAATAAAATATTATGAAAAAGTTAGCATACTAATTGCTTTAAATATTAAAAATCTATAGATTGAGTCGGAGACATCAAATCAATGTATAAAAATGATTGCAATATCGTTCATTGATATCAGAGTTGCTAAGTAGCTCGATAGATGGCTCTGTGCCATACTCTTAAATGGCGGTTACAATAAGGTGAAGAATTTCAACTTGTAGCAGTACGGCTCCCGTAGCTCAATTGGTTAGAGCATTGCCCTGGATTAGGCAAAGGTTGCGGGTTCAAGTCCCGTCTGGGCCAAGTTGTCTTTTTTCACTTTATAATAAAATATTATGAAAAAGTTAGCATACTAATTGCTTTAAATATTAAAAATCTATAGTTCTTTCAGGTCATTCAGACACTCATGATTTAGTATATTTTCTGCCAACGCAGCAATGAATGTGAAAAATGCAGGACTTTCCAATATTGGCTACTAGCTAATGACCGGGGCTGTGCTTGTGTAGTGAGCTCTCTTGCAACCGTGACCCATTGTTTCCGAGACTGTCTGTTAATCCAGCTATTTCTATATCGAATTACTGCTAAAATTGTTCAGGTTCGCGCCAAAAAGTTCTTATAGGAAATGGTTCTTCATATTATACTGCTAAAATTGTTCAGTTCGCGCCAAAAAGTTCTTATGGGAAAGGGTTCTCCACATTACCACGCGGGCAGCAGGTAGTTTATAATTATTTACATACATATCGTCACGCCATTATCCCCGAAGGGGTGGGCAGAGGTATAGTATCCCACATTACACCTTATAATTTTATGTCACGTAATAAGTAGTGAGCCGATTGCCGTGTTATAATAATTAGTAGTACCTATTTATAAGTCATTGATGGCAACAGGTTTTAGTGGAAACGTATTTTAGTATTAAAACATTGTTTGCGTAGGTGAAATGATATGTTGACTCACATAGGTATTAATATACATAATAGAGTTAATTTTATTTTTAAAACAGCCTTGAAGTTTATTTATTTACCTAGTCACATTAAAACAGCAGTCAATAATAAAAATAAATATTTTATATGGTGATTAAGGTGGCTTTAAACTTTCTCATCTTAGTAGTAATCCCGCTAACTTCGCTACCATACAAGCAATACCTGCCACAACATAATATACAAGTAGCTACGTATCGATAGATGGCCCAAGGGCGTGGTCACTGTGACATCAGGACCACATTACTGATTGCATTACCTACTTTTATAAGTAGTTAGAACTTAGTATGACCGACGCGCGACGGATCGGTGGGCGATTCCCACTTTCGATATCGTTGCCATCAGAATTCCTATACTCTGCTATGTTTAATTTACATTTTGAATAATTTCTATATCAGTGAGAAAACAAATTATAAGCGCTCTTATAACTTGGCAAAAAAGACTAGAAAATAATGAAGGCTCTATTGTGCAGTTCATTATTATGGCAACCCGTTAAAAAGAACCGCCAATCAGTATACAGTTGCCAATAAACATCAATAAAAATTGCCAATCAAATTGGATTACATTAATTTACTGACTCTGTGGACATTAGCGACAGCATTCTGCTAAGTATCCAATATGCGAACTATAAGTTTCGTTTTTAGACTTTTTTGCCAGCTAAAACTCAGTCCCTCTGTGGAAAAAAAAAGAATTGAACTTAAAGAAAGTCTTAAAATCTTACTTGAGAGTTTTGCGTAGGCTTCGCGGCATCTTGAATCTGGTTGCGACGTGGACGCATCGCGTACATGGCAAGAGCGACGGCCATCATAAGAAACATCACAAGGAAGTTGTTCGCCGAGGATTCTGGTCTCGGCAGGCCAGGAAGTGTTTCCAGGCACTCGTTGTCTGTGCAGTATGACTGGCCTTGCCGTAGCTGCGTGAGATAAATACTTATTTTTACATTGAATTGACAGCCTTGATGAGGGTGGCGAAATAACTTTCCCTGCTAAATGTATTCAGAGGTGCAGTCGCAGAATGTAGCTTTTGCAAAATTTACTTTTCTCATAATGTAGCAGAAGTAGTGATAAATGTTTAAAAAAAAAATGTTATACTAGATGAAGCTCGCGGCTTCGCCCGCGTGAAATTCGGTACCCGTTCCCGCTTCCCGTGGAAACATATTCCCGGGGTGAACAATAACCAGTGTTATTTCAGACTATAAGCTATCTCTGTACCGAATTTCAGCCCAATCCGTCCAGCCGTTAGAGCGTGATTGAGTAACAAACATCCAAACATCTTCACAATCTTTCACATTTGTAATTATGTAGTAGGATTTCGATACATTATTGTATTACGGGTCTGTTTGGGCTAAATGGGTCCTATGGAAGTTCTAAGTAAGTCACGGGCGAAGCTGTGGGTAACAGCTAGTATTCAATCCTCAAATTGATTTTATTCGACACTGAAACATCAGCCATGTTTGATGGTATTATAATAACTTATCTCTATTGCTAGGTACATTCGAGAGAACACAGGCCTAAGGGAAGCAGGACGTACCTACCCCGAATACCATCTTTCATAAAATGTCTAGAATTTACGTAAACTATATTTCTAAGCAAAATAAATTTGCGTGATTTCATGCGGTCAACAATAAATTATGCATACGTACTTACAATACGTGTGTATTATGTAATTATTACGAGAACTTTTAATTATTGTATCAATGAAATCAATTTCCTGCGTTTGTTTGTAAATAAGTTAGTTATGTCGGTTGCTATATTTTGTGTCAGCCTGTTAGTATTATGTTAATTTTGGTATGCAAATAAAAGGATGAATGGATCAAATGACAGGCCTGCTGATGCTTTACTCCTCATATCAGATTACGTATGTCGGTACGTTAAGATTTAAACAACAGGAATTGTTTTGCTCTTAACGTGAGGAAAATCCTACAGGGATGCTATATCGGACTCCTACCACTAAAAATATCCTACCAAACAGCCTACGGTTGGGAGCCCTGGGCAAGACCTCGGAAGGATGTCCCTAGGATATTTTGTTCCTTTAGCGACGTGGAAGCGCAATGCGCAAATGCCTAAAACATCATCACAATTTTATTTCAGCAAAATCGTGACTTCATCAAAATTGTTAATATTTCATGAAACGCCAAGACAGTCTCCGAGAAGCTACGAATATACATCAACATAAATCACCTTTACAAAAATAGTAATTTAAATATTTTAGATACGCAAATTAGTAACATGTCGTACGACAAAGGCGAGTATCAAGTCAAAGTATACATTATAATGTGCGATTTAGTTCCAGCATGTTTCGACGTTAACATCGAGACAAAATTAGCTTATTTGCGACGCATTTTAAGGTAAATAATTTGCCAAATTGGGGGCGCACACAAGTTGAATGATTGCCAATTAAACATTGAGGCAAACCTAGCTTGCATTGTCATTTGCGACTTTATTTGCATCCTATCTTGTCGTAATCGTAGACGCTGTTGGTTAAACAATGATCTGAACAAAAAGACTTGGTGGATCACACCTATTAAAAAAATAGCCAATACGTTAAGATTAGCAGCATACGTTGGTATAAAAGTTAGCGATGAGTAACAGATTATGTCTGGGAGAGTGGTTACAGTACTCTTTTTAGGGGGAGTATCTAAAAGTCTCACTAGTTCCGTCGCGGAACAACTGGGAATGAAGGAAATATGGATTTGGTACAGAGATACATTATAGTCTGGAATAACACATAGGCTACTTTTTATCCCGGGAATTAGTTTCCATCGGAAGCGGGAACGGGAACAAACTATTACGCGGGCGAAGCTGCGGGCATCAGCTAGTCTATACTAATATTATAAAGAGGCAAAGTTTGTGTGTTTGTTAAATTGTAAGGGGTAATCTCGGGATCTACTGAACCGATTTTGAAAATTCTTTCACCAATAGAAAGTTACGTTATTGTGGAGTGTCATAGGCTATATAGCATCACGCTACAACGAATAGGAGCGGAGCAGTAATAGTAAATGTATCAAAAACGGGGGAAAAGTTATTCCTTTTGAGAGCTTTTTTGCGTGTGCTGCGTAAATATTTATAGTTATGCATTGACATATATTCTACCGAAGTACATATAGATCGATTTAGTTATGTAAACAATATGTACTACAAAATTGTTTCTCTTAAAAAAGTCCTTAAAAAAATTGCGCGATGTTGGGTTGGTGCACAGTGGCCATTTTAATGGCAATCAATTTTTTCTACAATAATGCCACGAAATACCTCTTTCATAAACGAAATTGTTCTAAAAAATAATGCGACGGGAATACACGCGACGAGAAACCTTTCTCTCTCTCTCTCTCTCTCTCTCTCGCTCACGTAGTATTGAATATTAACGACGAGACGCTACAATAGTAAACGCAACGCGACGGGAGTAAATGCGACGGGAACAGGTAATACTCTCTCTTATGTGGCGCAAACGAAGTTGCGCGGGTCAGCTAGTGTTTTATATAGCTATATTTATTGTACAAAACCTGGCAGTCTCCCTTGGGAATTAATTCAAATACCTTTATACTACAACTAATAAAATAAAATCCCCTTGCATTGCAGCCTATTAGTACCTAGTCGATGAAATAAAATTAACAGCTGCTTAATATGTAAATGTTACAAGTAAATAAATTTAAAAGATAAAGAAAATGGCTACTTAACCGACGTAGTTGCACTTTAAAAGTGGTATGAGTGCTAATTGTGAATTGTGGACCTATAGTACCTGCCAGCGCCTTCGCCTTTGGGGATAAAGGCATGGCTGTAGGTATGTACGTTGTCTGAATTAGCCATAAAACCCAGTTAACTAATCTCTGTTTTTTTTCGGGAATGTAATTTTTTATTTGTCGTTTTGTAAGTGGATTATGATGGATTGATCATTTTGATTTGACTCGAAAGGGTCATTCATAAACGCATCGCAGCAGAAATGATATAATATAGTATATGGCCTCGGAAGATTGACTGAAAAGCAGGAATATGTGGTGGCCTAATCAACAATGAATGCTTTCAACAATCATATCTATTTCCCCTTATCGCGTATTCAGACATTCAAGTGTACGACTGGAAACTAACACGGCAGATACAACGCTAGAATAATGTTTTCGTTTTTCATTTTAGTTTTTAATAGTACTATTTATAGTACGGTTAAGTCTAGCAGTAGTCATGGATCAAGGGTAGGTAACAAGTAATAGGAATGACGGAATTTTAAATATCGTCTTTTTCCTTAAAACTTGCATTTCGATTCAAGTGTTTTAAAGTAGGTATAGTAAGTTCAACTCATCTGTGCGCGCGGCACTATGTGTGGGTAAGCCTCGTCTAAACACAGTGACTTCGTGTGCGTGACATGAGGTACAGTGAAGTACAAAATACAAAAACACTTGTTTAACTAAAATAAAAACTCAATGGGTGAAATGTATGTTATACACATTAATATGTATCGCTGTTTGAAGAATAAAATTGAGGAATTTTAGGATTCGCTGCTCTCTCCAAGGTTAATTATAAATTCAATCAAAATGTCGATAGTATTCTTTCTCTTTGGCGTGTCGACAAGTATAACGCCACATCTCTTCATCAATTTGACTTAAACGTTCGTTTATTAATTTCATTATTTCCATCACATTTTGTTCGATTTTATGCGAAGCATTATAATTTGTTTAAATTCCCCATATATTTTCTATGGGGTTTAGTTCAGGATGATACGGTGGTAGCCGAAGAACTTTTAAGCCATATGGCTGAAGTATGTCATTAATCTTATAACAAACTAGCTGACACATAAGGTGTGCGAAAAGCGTGTGAAACTGCCCTGCCCTCTCCCAAAGGAACCGCGCAATATATCGGGAACAAAAGTATCCTAGAACCTTCCTCGGATCATGAGCTCAGATTGTACCAAGATTCATTTAAATCAATTCATAATCAGGATACAGACTGACAGACATGAAAATTTCTAATTACATTTTCAGCTTCAGTATCGATTAGAGAACGCCCTACAATTAAAATTTTCAAATTATCTTCCATGTACAGACTCTCGACCTTCAACAGTTTTTTTAGATGTATAGATATGTTTTTTTTAAATCAAGTCATACGTACAGTTCTATTTTTGTCATATTTGCAGTATAAGCAATGTTTTTTTCCGTCGACCATCTCTGCATTTCTATTTTTTTGCATTAGAATTTGGAGCTCTATCATTTATAACTTTTCTGTAGGCCTTTATAAGTTACACAATTCTACCATACATTATCTTGTTATGCCTCGAAGGGTTTAGGCAGCGTTTTCGTTAAAAGCTCCCAGACACCTTATTTTTTTCCGACATCTCCAACTAATATCATTATATCTTAGTCCATGTATACAAAAACTCAACAAATTATATACGTTAACCTTTCTCAAGAATCATTGGTGATCTCAGCATGAAAATCCATGCAGTAGTTTTTAAGTATATCGTGTACAGACAGACTCGGCGGGGACTTTGTTTTATTATATGTAGTGATAACAAATATTAATTCCATCGAATTGACACATAAAAAATATTTACCTGACTTCTTAAACATTTTCTCCGTGAAGAATTAGACATTTTCTTTAACGACTGTACCCATGGTATTATCACTAAGAACACTATGTACTGAATTATAATGTGACCAAGTTACACAGGATCTCAACGTTGCAGTTACATTGAGACTTGTCATGATATTTGATTTCGTTTCATTATAACGTAAGAGTTGCCTGCAAACGGGAACTAGATGGCGCTGTATGCTTTTTGTCTAAATATGATGTTTATTTCGCTGCCAAGCAGAGCGTTTCCTGCAAAGACTGCTTGGCACCGCTGGTGTCGTCAATAAGTAGATTTACGTCTCTACTTCATAATATAAAAATGTACTCTGTGAAGACGGCCGCATCACTGCCACACAAATTAAAGCTGTATAATTACTAGCGCACGCACACATAGCGCCGCGCGCACTGATGAGTTGAATTATCTATAATATAACTGTAATAAAATAATGACGCAGTTACAACAATATCGCCGCTTGGCACGAGGCGTGGAATAATTGGTATATCAGCTGCGATAACACACCCAGTTAGCAAGGTACTCTAGTTATGTGGGTAGTAAAAATAAACGGCTAAGTGCGAGGCTAAAAACACATTTTCCTAAACAATTAGAGATAAGGAATTAAAATTTAATGTAAATTTTTAGGTACAATATTAAAATATTTACAACGACCAGACCATAGACTTCTTGTATCTTTTTCTGTAATCTACGAGTTAAGACTATTCGTGCAATAGGGCTTTTTTAAAAATTCCAGGCTTAGTAGGTTCCTACTTTCGCAGATAAAGGGAATAAAGGGAATTTTATGATAATTTTAGTATGTACCTAATTACTTAATTAAATTTGCATGCCGAAATCAGTAGGCGAAGTATGAAGAACATTGTTAAAAGTTTGTAATGTAAGATCTGTGTAAACCACCTACCATATTTCAAGCAAATAAATAAATCATTCATTCATTCATTCATGGTCCTTTTTCTTTGTTATAGTAAATGGTATATTTGAGACTCGTGTAATAAGCTCTTTTTTCTTGATTTATTACACTTAATTTAGAAAAAATTGTAACTGCAATCTGTACCAGATTCATATATTGCAGTACTTAACTACCTATTTTTAAAAATCTTCATACTGATTGGGAGAGAGAGAGAGGTTCTAAACCATAATAAGGTGAATATGTTCTAACATTTTTTTTTATACCGCGAAATTCAGTTTTAGTTTTAGATGTTAGATAAGTTAATTATTTAGAAACAACTAGGTATCAGGTAAAATTATAAATATCGACGATCTATCATATCATTATCAAAAAAGCAATCGCCATACAAATAGATAAATCCTAGGTCCAAGACAAACCACTACCCTTCAGAGGGCTATCTATACACAACAAGTTCTGACTTGGTCATATCCTGATTGCCTCCTAGTAACTACGGAACTCCTAGATTACTATGGAACACATGTTATCAAATGACTTTCGACTCCACTGAACCTCCTAAAGGCAACAGTTACTTGTAATGTACACTGACAGTGAACTTTCAGACCAAAAATACATAAGACATCGGAAAATCAATACACGATAAGATACAGTATTATAGGTATACCTACCTATTCGAGAATGCATTTTGACTGACTTTCAGATAAATTCTTAAATGTTCGTCGGAAAGTATACAGTACGTACTCAACACAAACACTCGTACACCACCGCCTGTACGAGTGTTTGTGTTGAGTGTGAATAAGAGGGGTGAAGTCTCTTCCAATCACGTAAGTTGGATGTCACTTCTTGGTCTGATCTGGGAAGTCAAAATTACTTCCAAAGGGTCAATCGCGTCGGAACTGAAAGTCAGAAGTCGAAGTTCTCTCCTGAAGTGACTACCTATTATGTATGCAGAAAGAGATTTTTTTTTAATAAATTTTCACGGACATTTCACACAACGCTATCTGATCCCAAAGTAAGCTAGGAATAACCTGTTTGTGTTATGGGTATCAGACCACGGATATTAATACATAAATACTTTTTAAATACATGCATATTATACATAGATACACCCAGACTCTTGAGACAAACATTTACGGTTCACACAAATATTTGTCTCCGGTGGGAATCGAACCTGCGTGGGTTCGATTCCCACCGGAGACAAATATTTGTGTGATATGGTTAACACCCCGACTCGGAGTACCCCCCATACAATCATTCGTAAAACTGATCATCGGCGAAATGACCATTCGGAGTTTTAACAGTCGACCATACAACCATTCGTTGAACTTATCATCGGCGAAATGAGCGTTCGGAATTTTGAGGGTCGGCCAGATTATTTCGAAATTATGACGTGGACTCGAACCCACGACCTCCAGCGCCGCAGGCGGTATCACTACTAGGGAATGCAAATCTCGCGAGATTCGGCTCGGGCGAGATCTCGCGAGATTACAGATAACAATACAGCGAGATCTCGCCAATTACGAGATCTCGCGAGATTGGCATTTTTGTCTGTTTATTCTTTGAAATAATCACAATATTTGAGTAAAATTTGGAAAAAAATAATGAGAATTGTAGGTACTTCTAGTGAAATAAACATTTAAGTACCTAATATAATATTAATAAAAGTATATAAAACTATTACTTTTTATACCTACTTAAATTATTTGACGTAGGTACATAGTTTTTTTAAATGAACTTAAAATGTCAAATATGTGAGCGATATACTAAAGGTTTAGAGACTTAATAACAAACATACTAAGTATAATATTAATTTACAAAGGAATGTCCTTTACAATACTGTTTTCATTATTTTGTTTTCTCTGTTTACTGTAATTTGTGTGTACATAAACTAATAAATAAATAATAAATTATGTCTAAACATTATAAATTATAATGAATTATTTTAGAAGTAGCTCCTCAAAAAACACAATGAGCTTAGAGTAGAATCTGGTAAACGGCTTCTTATTTTGCTGTTTAGATAACCAGCCACTGAAAAGGCGCTTTCCTATTCAATTCTAGTGGGAACCATCGATCGAAGGCAGTCATCAGTTCTTTTTACAGGCTGAAATGCCTTGTCTAAGTTTACTAAAACCTCATTTTATTCCGCACTCAAAGAGTAGTCCGGATCTGCTTCCAGGCCCAAGTCGATAAAAGCTTTCCTGACACACATCTTGACTCTATTATACGAGTAGAAATCATGTCTGCTAGGCTCGGCCAACGGGTTTTACAATCAAGTTAGAACTTTATATTTTTCCAAATTCTTGTTTCATGTAATTTGCAGAGTATGCGTTTTACTAGGTGATCTTTTAAAGTGTCATCAATTTCCTGTCTTTCTCAATAATGCCCGCATGTTCTGCAATCTGCATCTAGCAGTTCGCGATCACGCGCAATTATTTTGTTTGAGTGCAATCTCGTTAACCTCGCGAGATCTCGCCTATTTTTCGGCCGAGATCAATCTCGTAAAAAAAGGCCGAGATCTCGCGATTTCGAGATCTCGCGAGATCGAGATTGCATTCCCTAATCACTACCGACTGCGCCACAAAGGCAGTCAATAGAGATAGAGCTCATTGTATGTACCTACTATGATATATTTTTAAAGGATATTCGCCTCAATATGAAGAAAAGCAGACTAAGAATAACAATTTCACGGACTCAAAGATATTTTGGGGAGTTCCCTTTTTTCTTTGGATATTGTTGAAAGCAACTGCCATCTGACCACTTAACTCCATATGAGCTTCTGCCTCAGAGGCTCATCTTATATTTAGCAGGTGCCTTTCACAAATCCGAGGCTCTGTGCTTTCACGGACCTTGGAAGGGGCAACCTGCGAGATCCAGCTTACAGGTAAGGGTCAGCATCGGCATCGAGCCCTCGATAAAGTATCTGGGGTTCGTACTCTATGGCCGGTGGAACTGGGGTTCGTACTCTATGGCCGGTGGAACTTCGGATACCACTTTCGAAGTTTGGTCCCAAAACTAAGGGGGGCATCAGCCGCATTCTCGCGGTTGTTGCCCAACATCAGGGGACCTAACGCTCCCTGTAGGCGACTATACCTCGGGATCGTGCGGAGCATGGTCCTATACGGGGCCCCCGTATGTGCGAAGACCCTGACGGCCAGTAATGCGGCCAGATTGCTTAGCCCGCAGAAGGCGATGGCCGTCAGGGTGATAAGAGTATACTGTACGACCTTAGTTGAGGCCGCATGTCTCACAGCTGAGACCCCTCCATGGGACCTGAAAGCGAGGACCCTTGCGTCATTGTTTAAATGGCGCAAGGAGGCGCTGGAGCAGGGCCATACCCCTGCGTCTCGAGAAATCGAGGCTCGGCGGTCACAGCTTCACCACGAAACTGTGGAGACCTGGAAGGTGCAACTTGAGTCACCAAGGGGGAGAATCGCCACAATCAGGGCGGTCAGACTGGTCATGGATGAGTGGCTGGAGAGGAGCCCCGACGCTCTCTCCTACCGGTTGTCACAGATGCTTACCGGGCATGGGACTACGGTAAGTATCTGTGGCGAATACACTGGGAAACCACGGCTGAGTGCCAGATTGGTGCCACACATTGGTGGAGTGCACGGCGTGGGTGCAACAGCGCCAGGTCTGGACAATGACATTTTCTCGCTAGAGACCATGGTGCGAGCCATGATCACCAGCGGGAGTAAGTGGGACTCCGTTGCCTCTTTCTGTGAGCGGGGCATGCTTATGAAAAAGACGGCGGGGAGGGAGCGGGAGAGAACTCTCCCGCTCCAGTTCCGCAGTCCGCGACGGGGGCGCCGCAGACGTGATATCGCCCAAGACTATCGGTCTCCATGACCAGGGATCTGAGGACGGTTGAGGGGGCTGCTCACTGTCCTTACAGAAGCAGGCCCTAGACGACAGAGTGACGTGAGAGATTCACGCATGCCACCCAAGAAGCGGGATAACACCTGAACAATCCCCAAAGTCGCGGAGTAGAACCTGAAGCACCCCTGAAAGACGCGGGATAGCACTCCAGCAGAGCTTGGGAAGAACATAGGCCACTTTTTATGACCAAGTTTCTGTGGAAAACAGGTACAATAAAACCAAATGAAATCGGCAGAGTCACGGGCATGCTATAAAAGAGCTAGTCATAATATGAAAGAGCAAGCTTCACAACTCTTTAAAATACTAGAAATGATAAGCCCAATATCAATGCAAGTTTAATATTCTTAAACATGGATCAACTGCATTTCAGAGGTATGACTTGTAGAGGCACAATTTAATGAGACAATTAAGTGTTTTATTGTGTGCGAAGTCCCATAGCAATTAATTTATAGATAGGTATTTCTTTAGTGTTAATTATACTAACTTGTAGTCATTATTTTGTGCTTATCATAATGGTTTAATAATGATGTGGTTTTCAATGCGACCTAACTGCATTTTTATCTACTAGCTGGTGCCCACAGCTACCTGAAATAGTTTTCCCATTCTCACTTCCTATGGGAACTAACTAACTATGGGCTAAAAAGTACCGTATGTGTTATTCCAGAGTATAATCTATCATTGTACCGAATTTCAGTAATATCCGTGTAGTTGTAAGAGTGTGAAAGAGTATGTAACAAATATCCACACCCACAACAAACTTTGGCATATGTAATATTAGTAAATTAGATACAATACAGTCAGTTTCTATCTGGGCACAACTTTGTATATTTCTTAACTTACACAGACCCCTACTATACATTTGTTTAATAGCTCTGTTATCATGTAAATATTATGAAAATGAGTCATTCATTTATTTAGTAACTAAAACAAATTGATTTTATCATGCACATGAATTTTACAAAAATAAGAATATAATGAGGTTTTAATGTTATCATTAGTAGCTTATAATTATGATGTTAATTTAAACTTCTCAATTATGTAGGTACTAGTACTTCTACATTGTAATGAACTATAATTGTTTATTATTCTGGCATGTGTAAACAATATGTTACATCAATGTTGGTAAACAATGAATATGAATACCTAGTAACTAAAATTAGAGCAGCATCTCGATGGTATTGTAGACGTGGACATTCACAAAATACCTAATAGAATAATACAATATACAAGGTCATAATATGCTTACCAGTGAGATGAGGCGACGCATTGCCAACTCGTGATTCCACAGGCATTCACAAGGATCCATTTCGTCACCCATATCTATACAAAAAATAACTAAATATTATTTTAGATATCTTCTCGCCACAATTTTCAATTACCTCTCCAGTGTTCCACTGTATTAATCTCCAATATTCGCAAAAGTAATGAGATTACCAGTGCGATTACGTCAGCGTATACTTAATTTTCTTTCTCGTCGACGCAATCACTGTTCATAATTCTAATCCACATCTTTGTTTTTATTTACAAATACAAAAAACACTGTTCAATGATCATCTGTCACGGACCACGAAAAGAGAAAGTAAAATTATCTGTAGCGTACCTGAAGTCCTTTTTTACGGGCAAATTGAAATACACTGTTTATTACAATGTCTTCTAAATGCTCTATTGTAAGAACAAGTGCGTTTGGCGTGAAAAATTATAGAATAGGAAATTATCGCACAGTCGAGTACACTTACGACGACATTTTTACACTGTGTGCTTGGAGCTTTCTCATTGGTTCTCGTAATGATCAAGTGGATAGCAACAACCAATCAATGATCACCGTAGTTCGGAAAATGTTGCCACAGCACTTATTAGTAGTTTTTTTTTATAATCATAAAAATAACATTAAAAATAGGTAGTATAACTTATTTCATGCAAAATCCTATTTATTTTTTTAACAATTTTATTTATAAAGACCATGGGTGCGAGTCATGATCTCCAACTGGGAGAAAGCTGAATCTGAAAGAAAACTGGTCGCTAGATGTCGCTATTCATTTTTGATTTTTATTCTTGACTTTTCTGAACCTTTTTTGAGTAATTTTAGCTTAGATGATAGATGTGTCTTGTGTTGTGGTTTCTTGTGTAGAAACGTGACAGCTCCGAGTTCAGCTTATTGTGCGAACTGACAAGAGTGTTTTCGATCTTTCACGTTTCTTCTACTAATGGATGTCATACGCCGATAACGTATGCCTGATGGCAGATAGCTTATAATCCCTGCCATGAAGCTATAGATAAACATGGAGGCCACACTTCGAATACCTACTTGAAGCGTAGTCTGTATATTACTGTCTTGCTCTGTGTGGGCTCTACGTCTCTTTCTAAGTAGGGTAGCCCTATTTTTATTTTTGCTAGGATACATCATTTTCTATATATTCTTTATTGTACACAATAAAGACAATATATATTCATAATGCAATTAGATGTACAATACATACATACATTAGGTCACGCCTTTATCCCCGAAGGGGTAGGCAGAGGTCTAATATCATTTCACCTTTTTAAGAATTGGTCCCACGGATAGTGATGTAAAGCGGTAATATTACTTTCGTAAAATTCGGTAAAATACGATATCTTAAGTAAAATAACGGTAAATTACGGTAACGTTAAGTAAAAAACGTATTAAATTACTACCTACTAAAAAAAGTTCCACTGCTTGCAACAGATGGAGCCACTAGTCAGTCACTCATTGCAACCGGCCATCACCACCGACCTAGGTTGATCAGATTGGTTCGGGATTGGGCGAAGTTATTCTGGTATTGGTACAATTGGTGCAACCCATATTTTTTTTAGATAAAATAGAGTATTTTAAAGAGAAACAAGTATTGTAAAATCACGAAATAGGTGGTGAAAATTTATTATATAAATTAGATGTACAAAGGCGAGATTAACTATTTTTTCTGTTTTTTACGAAGACTGATAGGTAGTATTCTCAGCAGATTGCATAGGTACATTGCGAATAACGAAGCTATTCATCCAAGTGGGTTATTTTTCTAGGTAAATCAACTGTACGTCTCGCGCGCTGCGGCTTTCCGTGGCAGGCTGTGACGTAAGCTGCCGCTGCAGCTTGTGGTAGCCCGCAGTCTGCCGCGGCAGCTCGTGGTAGTTCACAGTCTGCCGATGTCTCTTCATGTCAAAATAAAGAAATGTTAGTGCTAAAGTCATTGGAATAAGATTTTTAATAATTTGATCGTGTGGCTCTCCGCTTAGGCTGCAAGGTGTGTGAACCTCACGAATGCATCTGAGGTGCCATGGTGGATAGCGATGGTCATCATGCTTTGAGTTGTCGCTGCACCGGTAGGCATCCGCGTAACCACGCTCTTAATTAGTTAATCCGGCGGGCTCTGGGTCGGCTGAGGTCCCCTGTATCCTTGAACCACCAGGTTTGTCCCGCGCAGACGGCAAGAGACCGGACGGTCTGACCCTTGTGCCATGGAAGAACGGCAAGAGCTTAGTGTGGGACGCAACATGCATCAGCACTTTAGTCACTTGGCTCGTACCGTCCATTCACCGGCGGCGGCAGCTGTAGAAACGATGGGCAGTTGCGGGAGTGATACTAAGGCTCTGGTCTCGGAGATCGGCCGTTGGCTACAGGACAAGATGCATGACCCCCACGTCTGGTCGTACCTGGTACAAAGGATAGCTATCCAGCGCGGCAACGCTGCTAGTGTATTGGGCACCTTTGCGCCTGGTATGATCAGTGGTGGTTCAGTAGGCATTAGTTTAGTAGTTTAGTTATTTAATCTATTTATTTTATTTTTATGTATGTATTTTTAACTTGATTATTGGACAATAAATTAGGAACAGGATTTTTGGACAATAAGTTAGGAACTGTTGATGGTTTTAAGCGCTTTGTTACTACATCATAATCGGTTTTTTGAAAATGCAAATTGCAAATCCTGGCGCTTTCATAGAACTTCATTTTTTTTAAATATGGAAAAGGAGGCACCATCTACCAGCACTTTTAAGAAAGTTACACGACACGAATGTATAGAATTGCACCTATATCCATTCGTTTATAAGGTACGCGAGAAAATAAAATTTATGATCAGTTAGCATACTAATTGCTTTTAAAAAACTAGCGGATGTCACGCGGTTTCACCCGCATGGTACAATGGATAACCATATTTCTCGCTGAATACTATTTTTAGGAAACCTAAAACAATTATTCATCATTAACATACGATAACAATACTTAACTTATTTTATTTACTCTAATAATGACATTCGTGTTTCTTCTAATAATACACAGGAAGTCCCAGATAAATCCTCATTAGAGTCACACTACTTCACAACGTTTCCTATTGTGTGAAAACAATGAAGTCAACCGCCATTCTATTGTTCTTTGACACTTTGACAGTTGACATGTAGTACCAATGTTGCCACATTACAGAATCCTTAGAAAATGGGAATGTAATTCACTGATTCGACAACCCAATCATGCATATTATGGTATAAAATATTTCAATTTACGCATTAAATTATCGTAGTCGAACTATAGAGCTATTTATAAATTATTTTACTTGCATTTTTGGTTAGTATGGTCTATTTCTATTATTTTCTAGGAGAAACTAATAAGAAGATAGCAGCACTGCACAATTCCCTAGAAAGAGAAGGTTAGCCCACAGAGAGTGAGATAGAGATACGTAGGTATTTGACTCAAGCGGTTGTTCGAAGTGTGGCCTCCATGTTTACCTATAGCTTCATGATCCCTGCAGACCTATTTGAATGCTCTCCAGGAGGCGTGCTGCAGGTTCGGACTGGTCATTAGTGTAGCTAAATTACAATTACTTAAACAGTCACCAAGAGGTTACGTTGCTGATACCTACCGATAAGCTGACAATCGATGGCATTATCTTGGAGGAGGTTACTGGATACCGGTATCTGGGTTGCCATATTGACAGTGACCACCGCCTTTCATCCGAGATTCCTGCGCGTATAGCGGCTGGGGCTGCTTCTAGCATTGGGATGTTGAATCCGCGTGTCTGGTCTTTGGGTCCCACGAAATCGCACTGCAAACTAAGCTGTCGGTATATCGTGCCATGATTCTGCCTATTCTTTTGTACGCCTCCGAGACTTGGTGTCTATACAAGGCGGATCATAAAAAAATTGGACGCATTCTATCTGAAATGTCTACGTTCTATCCTTCGGATCAAATGGCAAGATCGTGTCACAAAGGCCGATGTTCTTCGTCGTGCGCAGACGCAAGGAATGGAAGCCCTGCTGATGAGGGGACAGATGCGATGGTGTGGTCATGTCCAGCGAATGGATGACAGCAGGCTGCTGAAGAGTGTGTTCTACTCGGAACTCTTGAGTGGTAAACGTAGCTCTGGCGGGCAATACCTTCGCTATAAGGACGTGCTGAAGAGTACCTAACCTTACTGCATGTGGGTTTTCTACAGAGGGATGGGAGGAGAGTGCACAAGTGAGAACAGTTTGGCGCTCAAAAATTAATAAAGGTATTTCGTTAAGTTGATAAAATTTCGTCAGTTATGTGTGGCCAGGCGGGCGGGAAATTTTATTCGTTTTGTATGATTAGGTAGGAGCAAGAAATACCTGGACCTGCCGTGCCCACTGAAATGATACGGAATAAGCGTACCTAGTGTCTTTGTTTTACAACTTTAACCATGGATACACCGGGCGCAGGGTCCATAGCGTGGGACTTGCGCTTACTTTCACCGTTCAAAATGTTCCCACCTCTAACCAGATTTGGAAAGATCCTTAATGCCGCTTTGGATTTAACCGCGGCCTAGGCTCACATGTGGGTGCCAGGTGGAACAGTGAAAGTGGGGGGGGGGGTTGTACCGGGGGGGGGGGTACCAGGGGGGGGGTACCAGGGGGGGTACCAGGGAGGGGGGTACCACCGTGCAACTGTGAAAAGCCCCCCAAGTAATCCAACCGCGGTTGGGTTGCATTCGGGGTTCAGCAGCTGCACGACCAGGCTCGGGGCGGAATTTGATGCAGCAGGGAAGGGGGGAGTCAGTAGGCGCTAAATGGATTCTAGTGTGGCTGACGGGGGTCGACCCGCTGGCCAGGGAGACCCGTAGAAACGGGTTTGCCGCTGGCCGGACGCGGCATAGTACAGGGGCCCAACTGGTACTAACCACCCTAGGAGGCTGCCCCACCAGACCGCGCATAATCGCTATGTGGTTCGTCGTGCCGGATGGTGATCGGACTGGGACCCGGCGACCGCACTCGGGGTGGTACGGGAGCCCTTCCGTCCGGCGGGTCGGCTTCCGTCTCACCATACAGTCATAGTCTCTCCACACATCATCCAGAGGGTGTCGAAAGAGGCGACTAAGGGAACACTTTTGCAAAACGATCCATTGCGTAGAGAAGGAAATCTCGAAATCAAACCCGGTTGTCAGTAAAATGACAATCGTTATTTATGCCAAGTTGAAGGCCTAATGGGCGGCTTGAAATATATCAACTAAGGGTCGTAGGACCGGCTCCTGTCCATTTCAACACGGTATGATGCTCACCACATAATAATGTGTGGAGCATAAAAGAATAAGGTGAAATGTGGGCGTATACCTACCTACTTTGCCTTTGCGTACTCCTTCGGAGATAAATGCGTGATAAATTATATTAGGAGGAAATTTTAATTAGGAGGAAGGGCATAACGGAATTGCAGAAGACCGCGGTAATAGTAACCTTGCTTCGTGCTGGGTTATGTTCTCCGTCGGTTAGCAGGGTTCCAGTGCTCATTGGGGTGACTTTGTGCCGGTGGCGGTGAGACCAGAGGCTCATCTGTCTCCATTGGCTAGCATAGGCGCGGAATATTGGTACGGCGGTCAGGGAGACCCGGTGAAACGGTTGCCCGCTGACCGCCCGCAGGCTGTACGGGACCCCAACCTGGGGATTACGTAATCTCCGCCCCAGGAGGCTGAATCAGCAGCCTGTGTAAAGTCCCTGGTGCTGTGGTCGTGCCGGAGGAGGATACCGGAGTGGACGCGGCCACTGCATTGGGGGGGGACCGGGGGCCCTTCCGTACGCCGTGCCAATCTACCGCACTACCTGTGCCTGCCTTTGGGGAATTGGAGCCTCGCTTAGTCTCTTGCGTCACCGACACACAGGCACCCCCTACCTTCTTTTTATCCCCTTTCAACAACAATTATGGCAAAAGGTCACAAAAGAAAAAAGGTTTCCACAGCGGCTTCGTCGTCGTCCACACTAAATGTGGACTTCTGCAACATCAGAGGAATGCACTCAAACATCAACGAGATCCACCGCCACCTGGAATCTGCGAGGCCGAACTTATTTTTCCTGACGGAGACTAAGATATCTTGCCCGAACGATACATCTTACTTGATGTACCCTGGCTATAAGCTGGAGGCTAATTTCAGGCGTCAAGCTGGGGTATGCATGTTCGTGCGGGAGGATATCTGCTGTCACCGTCTCAGTGACCTGGAAGACAGGGACCTGTCTACATTATGGGCGCGCGTGGATCATGGGGGCCACACTCGGATCTACGCGTGCATTTACAGGTCCCATAGCGGTGATACGGAGACAGTTCGCCTTTTTGACCACCTGCAACAATCGACCGACAAGGCTATTGGGCGGTATCCCTCCGCGGAGATAGTGATTTTGGGGGACTTTAATGGTCACCATATTGACTGGTTGGGTTCCGTGCACACTAACTTTGCGGGGAAAGCTGCTCACGACTTTGCCCTGACCTACGGTTTCTCCCAACTGGTAAAATCTCATACGAGAATACCAGATAGGGAGAACGAGCAGAGTGCATTGCTGGACCTTCTCCTGACTACGCGGCCTGACGGATACACCACATCAGTGGATGCACCACTTGGTTCATCGGACCACTGCCTCGTTCGGTCGCGAGTGCCTCTCGCAAGGCCTGAACCACCTCGGCCCAAGGAGTGGCGACATGTGTGGCACTACAAGTCAGCAGACTGGGATGGACTTCGAGAGTTCTTTGCGTCGTACCCGTGGAGGCGGCTTTGCTTCACTTCAGATGATTTGAACTCCTGCGCTGCAGCAGTATCTGAGGGGATCTTGGCGGGCATGGAATGTTATATTCCTAACCGCTGGATCCCGGCAGGAGCTAGGAAACGACCGTGGTTTAATCGGCTTTGTAGAGAAACTAGGATGTTGAAAGAAACTGCCTACAGAGCTTGGACCACGGCTCGCGCTAACTCAGATCCTAGCATCTCTGAAGTGAAACGCAAACTGAATGCCGCCTCGAGGGCCAGTAAAAGAGCGGTTGCCAGGGCTAAGTTTGATTTCGTCGGCAGAATTGGTCAGCGACTAGCCGGCTACCCTTCTGGAAGTCGTGAATTCTGGTCGCTCGCCAAAGCTGCCGAGGGAAACTTTTGTCGGTCGGGATTACCACCTCTACATAGACTGGATGGTAGTCTGGCCCAGAGTGCCAAGGAGAAGGCCGACCTTTTGGGTTCTCTCTTTGCCTCCAACTCGACCATGAACGATGGAGGTGCGCTTCCTCCTGGTATCCCTTGGTGTGGCACTTCCATGCCAGAAATTAAATTCAAGCAACGGGACGTCAGGCGGGAGCTTCAATCCCTAGATATTCATAAGTCGAGTGGGCCGGACGGCATTCCCGCGGTGGTACTTAAGCGGTGTGGTCCGGAGTTGTGTCCGGTACTTACACGTCTTTTCACGCTTTCATACTCCATGAAGCAAGTCCCGGCGTCGTGGAAGATCGCGCACGTGCATCCTGTGCCCAAGAAGGGTGACAGGACCGACCCGGCCAATTATAGGCCTATAGCCGTCGCCTCCCTTTTATCTAAGGTGATGGAGCGTGTAATTAATACACAGCTCCTGAGGTACCTTGAGGAATATGACCTGCTCAGTGACCGGCAGTACGGTTTCCGTCACGGTCGCTCGACGGGCGATCTTCTTGTGTACCTCACACACCGCTGGGCGGCGGCTATCGAGAGTAAGGGTGAGGCTCTAGCAGTGAGCCTCGACATCTCGAAAGCCTTTGACCGGGTCTGGCACCGTGGTCTTCTTACGAAATTGCCCTCCTATGGACTGCCCGAGAGCTTATGCGGATGGGTGTCCAGCTTTCTGGCCGGTAGAAGCATCAGGGCCGTCGTTGACGGTAGTTGTTCTGACTGCATGGCCATAAACGCTGGAGTACCACAAGGCTCAGTGTTGTCCCCTACTTTGTTTCTGCTGCATATCAATGACATGTTGTCTATTGACGGCATTCATTGTTATGCGGACGACAGTACGGGCGACACTTATTACACGGGCCGTCCCGGTATCTCTCGGGATGCAGTGGAAGAAAGTCGTGAACAACTTGTGTCTGAAGTCGAGGCTACTCTCACTAGAGTGTCCGATTGGGGTCGACAAAATCTTGTCCAATTCAACCCTACCAAGACACAAGTTTGTGTTTTCACCGCAAAAAAGACCCCATTCACTGTGGCGCCACAATTTCAGGGCACATCTCTCACCATCTCTGAAAGTATAGGGATCCTTGGTGTTGACATCTCCAGAGATGTGCAGTTCCGCAGTCACTTGGAGGGCAAGGCCAAGCTGGCGTCCAGGAAGCTCGGAGTGCTCAGAAGGGCGCGGCGGTACTTTACTGCGGCGCAAGCACTGCTTCTCTATAAGTCGCAAGTGCGTCCGCATATGGAGTATTGCTGTCACCTCTGGGCGGGGGCACCCGAATACCAGCTTCGTCCATTTGACTCGGTGCAAAGGCGTGCTATGAGAGTTGTCAACGATCCCATACTTGCAGGTGGTGTGGAACCTCTTAGTGACAGGAGAGACTTTGCTTATCTATGTGTGTTCTACCGCCTGTACAACGGTTTGTGCTCTGAAGAATTGTTTGATTTGATGCCTACGGCTACATTCTATCATCGCACCGCTCGCCATAGACAGGGTGTTCATCCTCACACGTTGCGTCCTGAGCGCTCGAGCACGGTGAGATCTAATAGAGGCTTTCTTCCGCGTACGCTTAGGTTGTGGAATGATCTCCCTGCTTCGGTTTTCCCGGACGCCTACAGTATGGGGTTCTTCAAAAGGGGACTTAGAAGGTTGTTAAAGAGTCGGCAGCGCGCTTGTGGCGCCTCTGGTGTTGCAAACGTCCATAGGCTGCGGTGACCACCGGTACATCTGGGGGGGCCGTATGCTTGTCTGCCACTCTAGTGGTATAAAAAAAAAAAAAAAAAAAAAAATACCTACTACATAGAAAATACCCAAACTCCGAAACAAACATTTGTGGATCACACAAATATTTGACCGATGCGCCAGTCGTCGGTTACACTACCGAATGCACCACCGAGCCAGTCAAGTATCTACAGTCGATTATCCGTCGCATATATAGGATACCGACTGCAGAACCATCTGACGGGCTGAAATCTAAACCATCCAGGGTCCCACCCAAACGCACATAAAAAATTTCATTCAAATCTGTCCAGCCGATTAGGCGGAGTTCAGTGACATACCTACACACGTAGGTACAGTAGAATTATATTATAACTAGCTTTTGCCCGCAACTTCGTTTGCGAGGTGATTTTAATTAATAACCAATCGACTTTGACCTGTCCAATGCATAGGGCTTCTAGTTAAACATAGGTCAAACTGTATTATCATTTCCGCAAAACCGATTTTGATGAAACACACAGCGATATTTAAGTTGAAAAAATACCTACAAAATCCTAATAGTACAGTTATGATCAATCTACTGAATTTCGCTCCAACCCCGAACAAATAAACAAACAAACAAACAGACACGAAGCAAAAAATAAATTTTTAATTGCCTATATTTATTATTTTTAATCTTTGTTTATTAAAACTTTATTTTAGATTCACACAGATTTTAGATTTGATTTAACTTTAAATTGTATATTGTTTTCAATTTTTTATTTATATTAAAATTTTATTTTCTTTTATAATAATCTTACAAAAAACTTGAGAGGTGTCAAGGGACACCCGAATGGAACGAAGTTCCTTTCAATGAATTAGTGCAGGAATTGTAATAAAATTTTAAATTTATTGTAATTTTAAAATTTTATTGTAAACAAAAACAAAAACAAAAACAAAAACAAAAACAAAAACAAAAACAAAAACAAAAACAAAAACAAAAACAAAAACAAAAACAAAAACAAAAACAAAAACAAAAACAAAAACAAAAACAAAAACAAAAACAAAAACAAAAACAAAAACAAAAACAAAAACAAAAACAAAAACAAAAACAAAAACAAAAACAAAAACAAAAACAAAAACAAAAACAAAAACAAAAACAAAAACAAAAACAAAAACAAAAACAAAAACAAAAACAAAAACAAAAACAAAAACAAAAACAAAAACAAAAACAAAAACAAAAACAAAAACAAAAACAAAAACAAAAACAAAAACAAAAACAAAAACAAAAACAAAAACAAAAACAAAAACAAAAACAAAAACAAAAACAAAAACAAAAACAAAAACAAAAACAAAAACAAAAACAAAAACAAAAACAAAAACAAAAACAAAAACAAAAACAAAAACAAAAACAAAAACAAAAACAAAAACAAAAACAAAAACAAAAACAAAAACAAAAACAAAAACAAAAACAAAAACAAAAACAAAAACAAAAACAAAAACAAAAACAAAAACAAAAACAAAAACAAAAACAAAAACAAAAACAAAAACAAAAACAAAAACAAAAACAAAAACAAAAACAAAAACAAAAACAAAAACAAAAACAAAAACAAAAACAAAAACAAAAACAAAAACAAAAACAAAAACAAAAACAAAAACAAAAA
Source organism: Miltochrista miniata (assembly GCA_933228765.1). Lineage (NCBI taxonomy): Eukaryota > Metazoa > Arthropoda > Insecta > Lepidoptera > Erebidae > Miltochrista > Miltochrista miniata. The sequence goes on from OW121755.1 coordinate 28,372,987, forward strand.
CAAAAACAAAAACAAAAACAAAAACAAAAACAAAAACAAAAACAAAAACAAAAACAAAAACAAAAACAAAAACAAAAACAAAAACAAAAACAAAAACAAAAACAAAAACAAAAACAAAAACAAAAACAAAAACAAAAACAAAAACAAAAACAAAAACAAAAACAAAAACAAAAACAAAAACAAAAACAAAAACAAAAACAAAAACAAAAACAAAAACAAAAACAAAAACAAAAACAAAAACAAAAACAAAAACAAAAACAAAAACAAAAACAAAAACAAAAACAAAAACAAAAACAAAAACAAAAACAAAAACAAAAACAAAAACAAAAACAAAAACAAAAACAAACCCCCAACCCCTTTCCACCCCCTTCCCCCCCCTCTCCCTCCCTCCCCCCATATTAAATCCCCCCCACCCATATTACCCCCATATTAAAGGAGGGTAGAGGTACCTCTACCCTCCATAAACATATAAACGGCCGAATTGAGTAACCTCCTTTTTTGAAGTCGGTTAAAAAAGTGTCGTGACCATTTTTCGTAAGAATTTTTTCCGTCTAGCCCCCTTTCACAACGCGCGATAAGGAACTTCGTTCCAATAATAAATTACACTGTCAAATAAATATAATATTATTCCACTTAAAAACTACTCAAACAACTCGCCCCTGATCGTTCCCGGCGCAAAAGTGCCCATCACACTCGCCGCGCTGTCAAATGACGTAATTTTACTGAAAACGCTGGTAAAATACGGGTATTTTACTGTAATTTATATAAATAACGGTAAAATTACTGGCTAATGTGTAGTGAATGGAGGTAGGCATAATAACGAGCGCGCGCGCGCCTGTAGTGCTACATGCGTGCGACGTTGCCGATTAGTGCAATTTTACTGATCAAACGGCAAACCGGGGTGAGGGGCAGACTGGCGGAGCGGCGGTCATTTGAGTTGTTTTAACTGACTACCCTATACGTGTATTAAGTAAACTGTAAAGTCTGCATTATTTGTGAAAATTATGCCACGAAATTCAGCTAAAGTGTGGGATTATTTCCAAGTGTTAGGTACATGAACATAATAAAAGAAAACATGTGGTGTGTATATTTTGTAATACGGAGTACAAAAATGCTAATGCTACTCGGATGACAGAACATTTTGAGAAATGTAAAAAGTGTCCTACTGATGTTAAGTTATTATTCAAGAAAACTACACCTAATAACTTTAACGTCCGAAGTTCTTCTATGCTACTACCACCGATTTCAACCCATTCTGAAATACCATCTACATCGTCATTAGATAATGAAAGATCATTTTCACAAAACACAACTTATTCAACAGAAGCTAGTACATGCCACTATGATAAAGATAAGATTGATGCAGCTATCGCTCGCGCCATATATGTCTCTGGGGCGCCTTTGAGTATGCTAGATTGTAAAACCTGGAAAGAAGCTCTGCAGCTTATGCTTCCGAGTTATGAACCACCATCCAGGTATGCTTTAAGTAACGTGCTTTTAAACGCTGAATATGCTCGTGTAAAGAGCAATTCAGAAGAAAAAATCAAGTCGGCAGTCGCACTTGGCATAGCAGTCGATGGGTGGACAAATGTTAATGGGAAAGGTGTACTGAATTTTATGATAACTACACCAGATCCACTTTATTACAAATGTATTGTACCTGGGACTGAAAAGGAAAGTGGACGCTACATAGGTGAGAAGATGATTGAAGTATTGGATGAAATTGGACCTACTAAATTTATACTTCTGGTAACGGACAATGCCAGTAACATGAAAGTTGCTTGGAGAGAAGTTCAATTGAAATACCCTCATATTTTTTGTGTTGGATGTGCGTCCCATTCCTTAAATTTAATTTTTAAAGATATTAAAAACATCACAAATATTCGGGATACCCACAGACAAGCAAATCTTATAGTTAATATCATAAAAAAACACAAACTTTTAGCACTATTTCGGCAAATTCAAGAATCAAAATATGGAAAGGTTAGTTGCTCGCTAAAGTTATCGTGTAATACGAGGTGGGGTGCAGTAGTCCTACAATTGGAGTCAATGCTAAAAAACAGAGAAGCTTTGGAGGCATTGGCCATAGCTCACAATACTGATGGTAGCGATATCCGTAGCACTTTGTTAAATATCACTTTTTGGGAAGCAATCGAACAGGTGACGCGAATACTGAAGCCGCTGCTTGTCGCCATTACAAAATCGGAGGCCAACACAGCTCTTCTATCAGATGTACCGCAGTTGTTTAAAATTGCATATGAAGCTGTAGAAAGAGAACTAAATGAGAGCAATTTATTTACCGACCAAGACAAACACGTCATAAGGACAGCTATCACAGATCGGCGTAACTTTTGCTTACAAGCAGTTCATTTTGCAGCAAATCTAATTGATCCTCGGTATAGAGGACTTGATCTAAGTGCAGAAGAATTCACTGAGGCACTGGGAGCTATAACACAAATTGCTAACTTTAATGATCTGGATAATACTAAAGTGTCTACAAATATTGCAGAGTTTATGTCAAAAACTGGTTTTTGGGCTAATGAAATGATGTGGAGCTGTGTACAGGCAGTTGAACCACGAATCTGGTGGCAGACTTATGGACGTTCACAAGTAATTAGTGCAATAGCTAATCGTTTACTCAGCGTGACACCTTCATCAGCAGCCTGCGAAAGAAACTGGTCACTTTTTGGATCTACGCATACAAAACTTAGAAACCGTCTGACAGACGACAGGGTAAATAAGCTTATAATGATTCGATCTAATTTAAAATACACAGATACAGATTCTTTTGAAATGGATATGTTCGATATTGAAACTGTAGATGAAGAATCGGAAACAGAAGACATAATAATAGATCCATTATCTATATAATTATGTATTTATTTAAGATTACAAACATAGAAAATGACACAATGAAACTTTTATGATTATTTGTATATCTAACTAGACAATATAATGTCTGGTTAAATATCTCGATACTTACATTGAATAATATTTTATTGTTAAAATATGATGTCAAATTATTGTGAAGTTGTTAATTATTATCGTTGATCATTGGCAAATTTTAATAATTAAAGAAATATGTTACGTTAATTATTTTAATACCTTATTTCGTTTCAAAAGTAAATTAAAAGACTGATTTTACAATACTTGTTTCTCTTTAAAATACTCTATTTTATCTAAAAAAAATATGGGTTGCACCAATTGTACCAATACCAGAATAACTTCGCCCAATCCCGAACCAATCTGATCAACCTAGGTCGGTGGTGATGGCCGGTTGCAATGAGTGACTGACTAGTGGCTCCATCAGATTCTGTTGCAAGCAGTGGAACTTTTTTTAGTAGGTAGTAATTTAATACGTTTTTTACTTAATGTTACCGTAATTTACCGTTATTTTACTTAAGATATCGTATTTTACCGAATTTTACGAAAGTAATATTACCGCTTTACATCACTAATTGCAACAGCCAGCCTCTGCACCAAGAACGATCCGGACGAGTCCTAAATTAGTCGATTACAATTATTTTTAAAATTTATCTTGAATGTACCGTCACAGCCATTTTTACAATTTTCTATTAGTAGAGAAGATAATCTATCCCTGTGTCCAACAGATTGTGACGTGCCTACGTGACAATTGATGGTGATTATAAAGTTTCGCAGATCCGCAACACGGCTGCTTCCGGATGAGACTCCATGACATGGCATTGTGCCTCGTCAGCCACTGTTACTCCACAGGACGTGATCCAGCATCTCGTCCTGTGGAGTAAAGGTGTCAACGACGACGAACAAACAGCAAGTACGGCCCGCAACTCCCGATGATTTGGTCTTGAAAGTCAAGAGGCTGGAAAGACCATGTGTTGGAAGAGAAGACTGTCCCAATTCCTATAGGTACCCAATTTCAGCCAGATCCGTTCAGCTGTTAATGCGTTAAAGGGTAACAAACATTCACAAATTCACAGTCACAAACTTTCACATTTATAATAGACTAGCTGACCCCGCAACTTCGTTTACGCTTAATAAGGTGTACCTACCTATGAAAGGAGAGGTATTTCTTCATCAGACTCGTCAAGCAGCGTGTGAAACTGCCCTGTTTGCTTAATCATAAAAGAGCTTAATGATTAAGTCTGTGGCGACCGTCACATAGCGAAGATCATTGAAGTCCTGCATCGCGGTATGAAAGTTCTCACAACGAAGATAAGATAAACCCTGAATCGCGATATCAGAGTTCTTATGGTGATGAATGATATAACCAACGGTCCAACATCAACCGTTGGGCTTCGGCCCGCCAGTCGCGATCACCTAGCCTGGTCGGAGGATCCTCCCTTTGTGTGTTGGAGGAACATTCCCAACCTTTCCTCCACAAGTCTATTCTAAAACAACCTTTTTTCGTTAAATGGCAGATTCTGGAAACGGCAGATTCTGTAAATGGCAGATTCTTTGAACGACAGATTCTGGAAACGGCAGAAGTACAGTACCAAACAACGTCGTAATTCTATACATTATGTATTATGGGAAATATTTACAATTAAAACGTAACTTAAAATCAAATAATAATTTAAAAAAAAAACTTCTTCAACTGCAACTTCTTCAATAACGAAACTCCAACTGGTGCACCATTACCCAGTCCACCCTCTATTATTTTTTACAATTATTAAATTAACTCTTTTTCACACGACATAACCGTTCTAAGCAGTCTAAAGTAGATACTTCATTATTCAACGTCAATTGGATAATTTTTTATCATTTGATCTTTTTCCAAGTCGAATTTCCTACGTTTTTTCCTTTTACATACAAGTCATTTTTCTTCAATTTTATTGAAAATTTGCCTCCTTTTTTAATAATTGTAAAAAATAATAAAGGGATGGTTTCTTTGGACAATCCATTGATACGATGGTGCCACCCTTCAATGGAATTTGTTGTACGAAATTTATGACCATAGCAACAGAAAATGTGGTATGTCACTAGCTCCATCCATTGTTTCACAAAATAATTTTTAAACTATTAAATTCGGTAGTATCTGGCGCCATTTCACAAATCGCAAGAAATGCCTCTGGAATTACGATTGTTTCTTACAATCATAATTCTAGAGAAGAGCCAAACTTGCAAAAAGTTTCGTCAAGTGTACACCTTCTGGAGAATCGTAAAGTCCAATTTTCTTACTATTTTGCCAAATAGCATTTGTGTAGTGGTAAAAGCAACCACTGACTTGTATATCGGGATACACTTGTTGTAGTGCGGCTATAAATGCTATAGCCGCAATTTCATAATCGCAGTGATAAACTTTCATTTGTAAATTTAGTTGATCTTTCATAATTTTGAATAGGCGTACGTATGTAGTTTCGCTTTTGTTTGGCAAAAGCACATACAAGATCGGCACAAAGTTGACAGTATCATGTTCATTCGACAAATCAATGTGCAGGAATAAAGTTGATAAAATGGGCTTGGCACAACTCTAAATGTACCTACCATCACCGTAAAATGTGTCAACGGTCTTAAAATATTTTTTTGCTTCTGAAATGCCAAATCTTGTGATCGATACCATAATCATATAAAAAGAAATCCTTGACAATATGATCAGGTAACTTTATATCTTTGAAATTATTACATCTTGTTATGTCTACTTTTAAAAATTTACAACGTGCATTATTTATTCCATCTTTTTGATTTGTAAAAGTTGGTAGGTCATCTGCTGATATTTTTTTAGAAAATTTATCCAAATAACTTTCAAATCTTTTCTGAACAGGTCCGAGATTTGAGCAAACTTCTTTTTAGGGTTTCGTAGCGAAATGGCAAAAACGGAACCCTTATAGATTCGTCATGTCTGTCTGTCTGTCCGTCCGTGTGTCACAGCCACTTTTCTCCGAAACTATAAGGCCTATGCTATTGAAACTTGGCAAGTAGATTATTCTGTGAACCGCATTAAGATTCTTATATAAAACTAGAAAAAAAGCAGTAAATTTTGGGGTACCCCATACTCAGAACTGAAACTCAATTTTTTTTATCAAATCCATACGTGTACTATCTATATCGTCACAGCCACCAGAGGGCGTAATATAGCTAATGTTTCTAAGTTGCTCCATGTTATTTATATGTTTTAAATATACAAAAAGTTTACTAAAGTGCCGTGAGTGTGTTTCAAAACTAAGTTAACATCATTCTTTAATGTAACAAGAAAGAACTGTGCCATATCGGATCTTGTCTGTGATTTGCAAAATCAAACCATTAGTTTTCGATAACAACAACACACAGAACTTAATGTGGGTACTTGAATAAACACAGTGAATGCTTGCAGGTACCTACTGCATAGACTTACCTTATCTAAGTTATCTGCTACATTTGGTGAGCGTAAAAGCTACATAAATACTACCAAATACGTACAGCATCGGTGACAATTTTTATGAACAGTGTTTTGTTATCTACTCTTTGAATTGAATTGTTTCAAGAAGAATTCCTTCTACAAACGCCATCTATCTATGACTGTTGGAACTACAAACATTGTTATCTATTGGAACTGATATTGCGATAACACCTTGCGCATACAGTTAACTGCAGATTCTGGACTTTCATTGGAAGGCGCTGGCTGTCACTGCTGATCCTGGCACATCGTGGTTGACACTGATCTGCATAAGTACTGTATTATTTTACTGTTTGCTTCGATCAATAATACAACTGTTTGCAACTTAATAGTACAGGTGGCACTAGCAGTACTACAAGCAAGCGTGAGTAAATAACTTTTCAACGCTAGTAAACAATGAATTGCTGCCAGGGTAAGCTCGATGGTTGTGTGGGCGTCCTGGAGTGTAGTTTGTGTGAAGGAAAGTACCACCATGAATGTTTAAACATATCAGCATCCCAGCTTGCCTCCTTAAGTCGTGAATATAGGGCTATCTGGAAATGTCCATCGTGTAACTCCAAGACCAGGCGCAACAAGATGAACGTTAACACTCCTGTACGTAAGTACACTGATATAGTGCTTGAGGAGAATAATATGGACATGTCATACGATACCTTGGAGGAGCGTCGACCCACCACCCCTCACACTAGTTCTGTTGCTCAAGGCGCGGTAACGCCTCCTCCCGTCCAGCAGGTCTCGAATATTGATTTTGAAGCATTTTCTAGTAATCTACAAAGAACCCTGGCTAATTGGCGGAATGAGATGGGCCAGGAATTTCAACAGATACGTGACGATATCAAATCTGCTATGGTGAATATGCAAAAGGAGATGAGTGCACTCCGTGCAGAGCAGACCTCTCTGAAGAAAAGTGTATCAAGCCTGCGTGAAGAGGTAACTAGTCTACAAGGTATTACCCAGGAACAATCAGTATTGCAAGAAACTTTCACAAAGCGTTTCAAGGACTTAGAGAGCTCTGGGTCTGCTGAAGTGGAGTCGACCGTCCTCTCCCTCGAGGCTAAAATCGACGTACTGGAGCAACAGGCGCGCCTATGCAATGTTGAACTTGGAAATGTACCTGAGCGACGCAACGAGAACTTACTGGCAATCGTCGAATCAATCGGCCTCGCGTTAAACTCCCCAGTATCAGTACATAATATCGTGTCTGTACATAGGGTGCCACATGCTCATCAGCAGAATAATAGACCTAAGAATATTATTATTAAGTTCACGTCCTGTTTGCACAAAGACAACCTACTTAGCGCATTCCGTAAAACGTCATCTCTGAATACAAATCAAATAGGTCTCACTGGAACTTCGTCAGGTATATTTTTAAATGAGCATCTCACTCTTAAGAAAAAACAGTTGTTTCGGAAGACACGGGAGGTTGCAAAAAAACATAGCTTCAAGTAAATGTGTGGATTAGAAATGCAACGATTCTTGTTCGTGAGCGTGACGGTGCGGTGGCATTTGCAATACGGGGGGAAAGGGACCTCAGCAGGATTAAGTCTAAAACGTCAGAATAACCTGCTCCACTCATTGGGGTCCTTCACCATATTGTACATAACTATTTATATTTATGTTAGTCAATTGTGTAACCTAAGTTTATTATTAATTTTAGTTTTGTTTCTGATCAAAATAAAATATTTTTCTGAACTAAATCTGAAAATTCTGTATAATAAACAGATTTTACGTTTGAATTTAATCTGCCACAGGGTAGTGAACTCAGTTTTGCTTTTAATTGAAACTTTGAGATTAACTCTAATCTTTTATTTTGTTGCATGTTTAATTATAAATAATTATTTAATTGCAGTTGTAATAGTCCTCATTTTTCAATGGAATATGCTGCTTAATGTGATATTTAAGGTTGGAATTTCTAATTATGTATGTAAACTAGCATTCTTTAAATTTATTTGTATTTATCAAAGTCCTTACTTACACTTTTGGTATAAGACTATATCTTTATATTTAATTGATGCCCATGTTAATTTCGCGTTTTATTCTAATTGCAACCCACAAATTATTACCTATGATTTTAACTTAGGGTTGATTGGGATTTCCGTTGAAACTATTATCATAATTGGTGGTATAAATTACATGAGATCATTTTTTAATCTAATTATGTATGCCACAATTCTTTTTTCATATTACTCCCCTTTGTACCGTAGTTCGATGATTGGAAAAATGATTTTTTTTGAACCGAATCTGATAATTCTATATACTATACCGATTTTACCTTTGAATTTTATTTGGTGCAAGGAAATGAACTCAGTTTTGCTTTTAAATGAAATTCTATGCTTAACTCTGACTTTATTATTTATTGTGTGCTCAATTGTCAATAATAATTTAAGGACATTAGAAATAATCTGTATTTTTAATATGAATATGTTGCTTAATGTGATTTTCAAAGTTAGAGTTTTTACTTATGTATTCAAACTGGCTAACTTTAATTTTATTAGTGTTTATCAAAGTCTTTACTTATACTTTAGCTATAAGACTGTATCTTTTTATTTGCATGTTGCTTATGTTAATTATTCATCTAATTTTTATTTTAACTTGCAAATTATGAATTATGATTTTAATTTGATTGTGATTCCCAATGAAATTCTTACAGTAATTCTTAGTATAAATTACATACGATCCTTAATTTTAATTATGTATACCACAATTATTTTTAAATGTTTATTGCCTTTGTATCGCGGTTGGTATGATGACCATTATGGCACAGTCTTACTAATATACTTGGAGTGGCTAAAGGCTACTAGATGTAAGTTACCACTCTTACTATTTTCATCTTGTCACCATTTCTATGATGTTTTCAATGGTTTTGACAGGCCGCCAACACTTCTCATCTTCCTGATAATACGTATCCCTGCTCCTATAATCTTTTGGATACATAACTTTATTAATGGATAGCACAAATAATTTACCAGTATATTACCAGAACTGCGGGGGGTGTAGAACCAAATTGGGCTCCCTATATCTTAATATTTTGGCAGGCTCGTACGACGTTATCATACTAACTGAAACGTGGTTAACGCCTGACATAGATAGTAACGAAATTATAGACCAGCGGTATGATGTGTTCAGGTGTGATCGCGACCGTATTGCTACAGATAAGTTGGATGGGGGAGGGGTGCTGATAGCAGTGCTGCGTGAACTGCAATCGAACTTATTTGTCACTAACGGTTCGGGCCGTGGGTTTCCATTGGCTATTGAACACCTTACGGTTTCCCTTCCCGACCGTGGTCACAGGTTGAGTTGTCATGTAATGAGTGTTGTGTACATACCCCCTTGGGCTAGCGCTGAGGTTTACTTATGCTATTTTAACACTATTCAATGTATTTTAAGTGATCATAACATTAAAAGCTTTTATATTTTAGGTGATTTTAATTTGCCGGGTATTAAATGGAATGCGACACCGTTTGGACAACCTGATGACATGACATGGGCGGGCTCCCCCCAGGTACACTCGGAGTTAGCATATCTCATTGCTTCCTTGAATGCACACCAGTTCCACTTCACACCTAATGTTGAAGGTAGGATTCTGGATCTGTTTATTTCTGATGCACCCTGCACTCTTTATCCCGTAACTTCGCCGTTGGTGAAGATTGACTCTCGACATCCCCCCTTTGTTGCGATCGTGTCTGTGGGTTTACCTGTGCGAAATTTAAAAAGAAAGTCTGTAACGAAGTTGGATTTTCGTAAAGCTAACTATGATCTCATAAATCAGCAAATGAGTGAGGTCTGTTGGTCTGACCTCCTCGATGATGTTCCGTCTGAAGAGGCTGTACAAGTATTTTATAGCACACTGAATAGGCTAATTGAACCTTACGTTCCTCTAAAAAAATCTCGGGCACTTGCCTTCCCGGTTTGGTTTACGCCGCAGTTAATCAGGTTATTCAAAGACAAGCGACGACATTGGATAAAATGGAAAAATACAATAGCGCTAGGGACTATGATGACTTCTCTGATTGTAGGGCGAACTTTAAAGTAATGTGCAAGATATGTTATTCTTCATATATCAGCTCTATCGAGGATAATCTTGTCTCTAATGTCAAGTGCTTCTGGTCTTACCTTTCTAACCGTAAAGGTAAGACGGGCATCCCTGCGGTGATGCATTACCGTAACTTGAGATCAGGTGACCCAGAGATAATAAGTAATATGTTTTCTAATTTCTTTATGTCTGCGTTTGAGCCTACCTCTCCGGTGCTGTCTATTTGGAGGCCGCCTCAGCAGGTGTCAGAGGATAGTAGTTTGATGTGCGACTTGCAAATAGACGAGTCCGATATACTGAAGGAGCTGAAGAAACTTGACCCTGCTAAGGGAGCGGGACCTGACGGCTTTCCTGCCATGTTCTTTAGAGCTACAGCAGCCAGTGTTTGCAAACCGCTATACATTATCTATAATACATAAATGCTTGCGGGAGGGCGTGTTTCCGAGCGTGTGGAAGCTGGCTTTCGTGACTCCGGTGCACAAGGGTGGCTCTAGGCAGGATGTTGAGCAATACAGACCTATATCAATTCTGTCAGCATTGTCAAAACTTTTTGAAAGGCTTGTTCACAATGAAGTTTATCCGAAAATACATAACGTTGTCATGTCGGAACAACATGGATTTGTAAGGCGCAGATCAACTGTATCTAACCTGCTTATCTTTTCCAATTTTTTGTTTGAAAATCTAGACCGGCGTGTGCAGGTTGATGCAGTGTATACAGACTTTAAAAAGGCATTTGACAAGGTCGACCATGAAATATTGTTGAACAAAATTGCTTATAACGGGATAAGGGGGAATTTGCTTCGTTGGCTCATATCCTATATCGAGAACCGTACACAGAGGGTCGTTATAAAGGGACATCTGTCTGAGGTGACACGTGTGACATCCGGAGTACCTCAGGGATCCATAATAGGACCCCTATTGTTTATAATTTACATAAATGACATTAAAACGTGCTTCAAAAATTCTAATTTTGTAATGTATGCTGATGATTTGAAGGCATTTAAGTCTATTAAAACGATGGATGATTGCACATCGTTTCAAGAAGATTTGAATAGACTGACGACCTACTGTGCAATTAATAAACTTCATCTTAGCATACCAAAATGCAATTATATACATTTTACAAAAAATAAACGTATAATTAATTATAACTATATGCTTCAAGGAACTCCTTTAAATAGGGTTTCTCTAATTAAGGACCTAGGCGTGCATTTTGATGAAAGGCTTTCTCTGAATGAACACGTTCAAAACATAGTAAACAATGCATTTCGGATGTACGGGTTTGTTATGAGATCCTCTACCGAATTTAAACGCCCTTCTACTTTCCTCTATCTATACAAATCGCTTATTCGCTCACAGTTGGAATATGCTGTCCCCATATGGAACCCGTTCTACCAGAAATATGTGGATGAAATCGAGAAGGTCCAGCGCAGGTTTCTCAGCGCTATGTATTTTCGATGTAACAGATCTAAGTGCTACTTGTCGTACTCGAGCTTATTATCTGAATATAGTCTTCTCAGCCTGGAGCACCGGCGTCGTTACTTGGAGGCCAATGTGCTCTTCGACATTGTACATGATAAGTTCGATGCAATAGATCTCACAAGTAAACTTTGTTACGTGGTACCTCGAACTGCTAACGTTCGCAGCGCTCGGGGTGGCACCCTGTTTGCAGTATATTCCTGCCGCACTAACTCGGGTCTTCGTTGCCCAATTCACCGAATGCTGGACTCATATAATAGGTACTTTATTGATGTTGATGTGTTTACTTGTTCCAAGTTTGAATTTAAATGTAACATAGTTGGCGTCCTGTCCCATTTATTATTCAATGATGCCTAGATTGTAGATAATTATTATAATCATAATCATAATTTTTAATTTTTTTAATTTTTTTTTTTAATTTTTAAAGTCTTAAATTGGAGTATTATAATATGTAATTTATTATATTAAGTATGTAATCAGTGTAGAACAGTTATTTATTATTATTAGGTATGTAAAGTAATTAGTTGTATTCCAACTCTTGTGGCAACCACTGTTTTCTAAAATTTGTGGTAATCCGTGGATAATGCAGTGGGCTGCAGCATTATACAATGTTAGGATTATTTATTTAATATCTTAACATTATTTATAAATAATATGTAATGCATGTAATGTTTATACTGTAGCCGTTTGTTATCCCTTAAATAAATAAAATAAAATAAAATAAAATAAAATATCTATAGATAGGCATTCAAAAATGCTATTGAGGTTTCTAACACCATTTTTTTCTAAAGTGAATAGTTTGCGCAAGAGACACTTCCAAACTGGAAAAATGTGTCCCCCCCCCTCTAACTTCTAAACTAAGAGACTGATAAATCTAAAAATAATATATGATGTACATTGTTATAAAAACTACCGGCAAAAATTGGTTTGAACGAGATAGCGCTGGTAGTTTTTTTTTTAATACGTCGTAAACCGCAATTTTCGGTTAGAAAAATCACTACCACTGGGAACGTGTTAAAACATCAATCAAAGTTACAACGAACTATAAGAAATTTTATAATATGTTACTTGCTGCTACGAAACTCTTCATGGGCGAGTCCAACTCGCACTTGGCCGGTTTTTTTACACTCCTCCATTACTTCGTCCACTGCTTCGTCTATGCAGTTTCTTACTATATTTGGCGTACATGTGTGCTTAGCCTCTTTAACAATATTGTATTTCATGTCCAAAGTAATTGACGAATTACATTCATTTTTTTGGTTACATCGGAAGTTCGATGTTCCCGACTTGTTTTTTTTTACAAAATTGTATCTATAACCTGCGTATGTAACTGAAACCCTATCTTTTTGACTTGTTATAAATTTTATTTCAGAAACACCACTACTCGGTCCCGCCGCCATCTGTGAATCCATATTACATAATATTATGAATATTTTAACTTAACACTTTATTTTTTAAGTCTTAATCATTAATTCTTGCACATAATTAGACCAAGGAATACACAAACCTAAAGGAAAAGACAACGAAAATAATGAGTAATAAATGACACATGATCTAATAATAGACAAAAAAATAAGTAAGTAAAAAAAAGGTCATAAATTAGCTCTAAGGTTAGATTTAAGTTAGAGTAAGGTCAAATAATGAATAGTGGTGAGATATAATTAATGGAACAGAGTGCGTACTCTAATAATATGAAAGAAATATTTAAATAAACATTTGTTTTAAGTTAGAGTAAGGTTGCATTTAGAAAATGACAATTTTATAAATAAGCATCTATTTGTTTAAAATATATGTTAGAAAGGTAGTCAAGAAAAACTACAAAGATCATGTCTAATAAATAATTTTGTTTTTAGCTGGCGACTGTACAAAATCCGTCGTTCTAAGAATCTGCCATTTACAGAGTCTGCCGTTTCCAGAATCTGCCATTTAACGAAAAAAGTCTCAAACAATTCAATTCAATCGCCTTCGGCGTGGACTGAATAATTTTAAAATAGCCTTAATCATTAAGCTCTTTTATGATTAAGCCAACACGCCAGGCGTGGGGCCTGATCTGGCGGATAGCCAATTTGGCTTCCGTCAGGGACGCTCCACCGTGGACGCGATCATGCGCATTAGAGGCCTGACGGAGGAAGCAGTCTCACAGGGTGAGGTGGTGGTGGCGGTGTCTCTCGACATCGCCAACGCATTCAACACCTTGCCCTGGAGCTGCGTCAGGGAGGCGCTTATCTATCATGGAGTGCCTCCCTACCTCCGTCGAATTGTCGGGGCTTATCTCTCCGAGAGAGCCATAACTTACCCGAGCTGGCTAGGGCCGGGTCGGCGAGATGTGTCGTGCGGTGTTCCACAGGGATCGGTTTTAGGGCCGCTCCTGTGGAACATCGGTTACGACTGGGTGCTGCGTGGTCCGTTGCTCAGAGGGCGTAACACGTTACGCCGACCGGCGGATGGGTCTCGAGGTCGCCCTTCACAAATCCGAGGCTCTGTGCTTCCACGGACCTCGGATGGGGCCACCTGCGGGATCCAGCCTACAGGTAGGGGGCGTCAGCATCGGCATCGAGCCCTCGATGAAGTATCTGGGGCTCGTACTCGATGGCCGGTGGAACTTCGGACATCACTTCCGAAGTTTGGTCCCAAAACTGAGGGGACTATCGGCCGCACTCGCGCGGTTGATGCCCAACATCAGGGGACCCAACGCTCCCTTCAGGAGGCTGTACCTGGGGATCGTGTGAAGCATGGCCCTGTACGGGGCTCCCGTATGGGCGGAGACCCTGACGGCCAGCAATGAGGCTAGACTGCTGAGCCCGCAGAGAGTGATGGCCGTCAGGGTGATAAGAGGATACCGCACGATCTCCGGTGAGGCGGCATGTCTCCTAGCCGGGACCCCTCCATGGGACCTGGAAGCGAGAGCCCTTGCGTCACTGTTCAGATGGCGCAAGGAGGCGCTGGAGCGGGGCCAAAGGCCTGCGTCTCGAGAAATTGAGGCCCAGCGGACCCTGCTCCACCAGGAAACCGTGGAGACATGGAAGGTGCGACTTGAGCAACCAAAGGGGGGATTCGCCACAATCGCGGCCGTCAGACCGGTCATGGACGAGTGGCTGGAGAGAAGACACGGTGCTCTCTCCTACCGGTTGACACAGATACTTGCCGGGCACGGTAGCTTCGGTAGGTATCTGTGGCGAAAACACCGGGAAACCACGGCCGAGTGTCAGCACTGCGAGGACCGCAGCGATGACACAGCGCTCCACACTCTGGTGGAGTGCACGGCGTGGGCACAACAGCGCCAGGTCCTCGTAGTGAGTCTGGGCGTGGACACTCTCTCGCTCGAGGCCATGGTGCGAGCCATGCTCTCCAGCGGGAGTCGGTGGGACTGCGCCGCCTCTTTTATCGAGCAGGTCATGCTCGCGAAGGAGGCGGCGGGCCGGGTGCGGGAGAGAACTCTCCCAAACAGAAGTTCCGCAGTCGGCGCCTTGGGCGCCGCCGACGTGTCTTCGCCGAGGACTATCGGCCTCCATGACCGGGGGTCTGAGGACGGTGAGAAGGCCGCTCACCGTCCTTACAGAAGCAGGCCCATGACGGCAGCGTGACGTGAGCAACTCACGCACGCCCCCCCCCTTAGAAGCGGGGTCACACCCGAAACCCCCCCATAGACGCGGGATTGCACCCGAACCACCCCCCGGGCGAGGCCGCAGTGGCGGCCGTAGGTCTGTTGGGAGTCACGGGACATCCTTCCTGAGGGCTTACCCGGGGCTCTCAACCATAGGCTGTTGGGCGTTACGTGAGGTTTTTTAGTCGGTAAGAGTCCGGCATAGCATCCTACGAGGATTTTCCCTCACGTTAAAAAAAAAAAAAAGTCAACACCCCAGTTTAGTTCCTACCCATTTTTAGATTTATATGTAACTAGCTGTAGCCCGCGACTTCGAACGCTGCGTTTTCTTTAGATTGATATAACTTTTTAACCGACTTCCAAAAAAGGAGGAGGTTCTCAATTCGTCTGTATTTTTTTTAAATGTTTGTTACCGGCAAATCGCTTGAAGAAGTTAACCGTTTTTGAAAATTCTTTTTTTGTTTGAAAGCTAGTGCTTCCCATGTGGTCCCATATACAGGAAGTCAGAATCGGATGCTGGGATTCTGGAGAAATCGAAGAAATCCCTCGAATCGAGGGAATTCCTTAACGATTTACAGGAGTTACCTTGTGTTTGGGCTTGATTAATTTGTGTTGGGGAGAACAATACCCCTAGACAAATATATTTTCAGTCTAAATTTTATTTTTTAAAAATGGAAAAAGAATTGGTTTCGGGCAGGATTCGGCACGGCACGGATCGCCGAAGACGCAGGTTCGAATCCTGCTCGAAACCAATTCTTTTTCCATTTTTAAAATTTATGATCAGTTAGCATACTAATTGCTTTTCAAAAATAATCTTAATGTTCGGGCTGGTTTCATCATAAATCGAATGAATATAGGTGCAATTCTATACATTCGTGCCGTGTAACTTTCTAAAAAAGTGCCGGTAGATGGTGCCTACGTCGCCTCAAGACGTATAATAAGGTGGAAAATTTGGTTGGTTCCGAGTAGGTTTCGGTGGCGGAGTGGATAACGCGTCGGCACGGATCGCCGAAGACGCAGGTTCGAATCCTGCTCGAAACCAATTCTTTTTCCATTTTTAAAATTTATGATCAGTTAGCATACTAATTGCTTTTCAAAAATAATCTTAATGTTCGGGCTGGTTTCATCATAAATCGAATGAATATAGGTGCCTTTTAACAAATTGTAATTATTCACTGTAAGTTTTTTATATTTATCTTTTTATGTCGCAAGACTGTAGTAATGGTGCAATTTTGAATGTAGCTAGTCAACCTTCCACGTCGCAATATAACCTGGTTCGTTGCCCCGATTGTTCCCAAGCTCGCTTTTTTAAGGGGGAACGTGGCTTGAGGGTACATTTTGGGAAAGTTCACAAGTCCCAAAATGTTTTTTCAAGACAAGAATCTCCTCCAAATTCTCAATTTTCTAATTCACAAATTCCTTTTTGGCAAACGATAGCAAAATTCAAAAATTCTATTCCAGTTTTAAAAAGAATTCCCCGAGGTGCAAGACCAGCAGTGGCTCAAAGCTTGGCCCACTGTATTGGACTTGTAGTTCGGGAGAACTCATCCTACGCTTGGGAACAGTTGCTTACCTTCTCTTATAGAATTTTACATGTTGCAAATGATCAGGCAGTCAAAAAGAGTTTAACATCTCAAATTAAAGACAATTGTAATTCGACGCATATTTTCGACCCAAAATTCTCAATTTTTTGTAAAAATTCATTATTCTATTATGTAGAATCAAAATTAAGAGAAGGTGATATAAGAGGAGCATCCAGGTTGTTATTTAGTAGCGACGTGGTGGCGCCTTGCTCTCCAGAAACTCTTGCTGATCTGAAGAGCAAGCACCCTGCGCCAAAGAATGACCTGTCCTTCCCCGATCCTCAAAATTTTAAAATCAGCCAAGGAAGTGCTGACAGCTGTTGGCTCCTTTAGGAGTGGTTCAGCTGGTGGCCTAGATGGTTTGACTCCTCAGCATCTGAAAGATCTCCTGAGTCCAGCTGCTGGGGAGGCTGGTGAGGCACTCCTGAAGGAGCTAACAGGGTTAGTCAATCTTATGTTGTCCGGCAATGTGGACGAGGGCATCATTGATATTCTCTATGGTGCAAATCTGTGCGCCTTGCGAAAAAAAGATGGTGGCACTCGTCCCATTGCCGTTGGTTGTACCTTTAGGCGTATGGTAGCCAAAATTTGCTGCCATTTTTATAAGGAAGAGTTGGCCAGCAAATTTCAACCCCTACAACTCGGCTTCGGGTCAAAAGGGGGTTGTGAGGCTGCCATACATGCCCTGTCGACTTACCTTGGCTGCGGCGCAGGAGAGGTCGTTCTTAAGGTTGACGTCAAAAACGCCTTTAATTCAGTAAATAGGGACACCATGTTGACACAGGCCAAATTAGAGACTCCAAAAATTTTTAATTTTCTTTGGCAGTGCTACAGACACCCATCAAAATTATTATACAAGGACAATATTTTAGACTCAGCAGTTGGATGTCAACAAGGTGACCCTCTTGGGCCAGTCATTTTCAGTTTATCCATACAATCCGTAATTAGTCAGCTAAATTCTAAATTAAATATTTGGTATCTAGATGACGGCACCTTAGGAGGAGATGTGGAAACAGTTCTTAGTGATTTGGCTTTTCTAAAAAATGAATTTCAAAATATTGGCTTAGAACTAAATTCATCAAAATGTGAAATTTATTTACAAGATAATATTGATAAAGTTTCGGCATTTAACAAATTTAACATTCTGGCTCCAAATTTAAAATTATTGCAAAAAAGTTCTCTCCTACTCCTAGGCTCTCCCGTTTTTGAAGAAGCCTTTGATTCTTTTATTGAAGAGAAAATTCAAAATTTTTGTGCAGTTTCAAACCGACTTCTTCATATTAATATCCATTCTGCTTTTACAATTCTTCGGTACTGTCTTTTCGTCCCTAAATTAACACATGCCCTTCGTTCAGCACACTTATTTAAACATTCTGCCCTTTTGGAGAAAATGGACAAAATTATTCAAAACACACTTTGCCAAATTTTAAACGCAGATTTGAATGACCGAGCCTATCTCCAAGCGTCTTTGCCTATTCGTTTGGGCGGTCTCGGCGTTCGAAAAATTTCCGATGTGAGTTTACCAGCATTTTTGGCTTCAATACATGACACTGAAGAATTGACCAGGAAAATATTGTTTCCTACACTGGTTGATTCTGAAGTGTCAGGTAAGATTGAAGCCATTAATGCTTGGAAAATGGCTTGCCCAAATACTGATCTGCCCACCTACCCATGCTCTCAGAGACAGTGGGATAGGCCGCTCTGCAGCAGAGTTAGAATCAATTTACTGAACTCTTGCTCTAACGTTGCAGAACGTGCTCGCCTTCTGGCTGTGGGAGAATGGGAATCAGGTGTCTGGCTTCAGGCTCTTCCGTCGCCCAATATAGGTACTATGTTGGACGACACTACGTTCAGAATTGCCGCCTGCCTTCGTTTAGGTGCTCCTTGCGTGTCTCCACATCGTTGTCACTGTGGAGAAGCAGTCGACACGCTTGGGCACCACGGGCTTTCGTGCAGCAGGAGTGCAGGTCGTATGTCTCGTCATGTATACCTAAATGATATTATCCGCCGCGCTCTTGTCACCGCCGGCGTGCCAGCTATTCTTGAACCAAATGGTTTGGCGCGCGACGATGGCAGGAGACCGGATGGTATGTCATTGGTGCCATGGAAGATGGGAAGGCCTTTGGTGTGGGACGCAACTTGTGCCGACACTCTTGCCCCTTCTCATCTTCCAAGCACGGCGGGCTGCGCCTGTTCTGCTGCTGCATCTGCCGAGACACTCAAACGGCGCAAATATAATAATTTAATTGGTAATTATATATTTGAGCCGTTTGGTGTCGAGACACTAGGTTCGTGGGGCCCAAGTGCACGTGCGCTATATAAAGATATAGCAAAGCGTTTGGTCGATGCTTCTCGTGACCATAAGGCTGGCCTCTTTCTCGCTCAGAGAATAAGCATTGCCATCCAACGTGGCAATGCGGCCAGCCTTATGGGGACCTTGCCAGTCGATTGTGATGGGGAGGAATTCTTCGACACCTAGACGAGTGTTACAACAGTCTTGTGTATTTTTCCTTTCTGTTTATTCTTCTCCCATTTTTCTGTAAATATTTAATTCCTAGTTATAATTCTAATATTTAATGATTGTATATATTTTTATGTTGTACTTAATAATAATATTTTTTTTTCTAACTGCTATTCTAATCTAATTAAAAAGCTTCCTCTTAAAAAAAAAAAAAAAAAAAAAAAAAAAAAAAAAAAAAAAAAAAAAGGTGCAATTCTATACATTCGTGCCGTGTAACTTTCTAAAAAAGTGCCGGTAGATGGTGCCTACGTCGCCTCAAGACGTATAATAAGGTGGAAAATTTGGTTGGTTCCGAGTAGGTTTCGGTGGCGGAGTGGATAACGCGTCGGCACGGATCGCCGAAGACGCAGGTTCGAATCCTGCTCGAAACCAATTCTTTTTCCATTTTTAAAATGATCAGTTAGCATACTAATTGCTTTTCAAAAATAATCTTAATATTTTCAGTCTACCCGTCACTAAAAATAATGAATAAAAAAAAATTAACAACAAAAAACCTAATTCAAACAAAAACAAAAAAATGAAAAATAAAATTAACTTAGCAAAAAGTAATAGGTAGGTAAGTATATTTAGATTTATCAGATATTATTGAATGTAATACTAAAGTCGGTGCTAAACATATAGTTTTACTTGGCACTCATTTCAGTATTACATTCAATAATATCTGATAAATCTAAATATACTTACCTACCTATTACTTTGTGCTAAGTTAATTTTATTTTTCATTTTTTAGTTTTTGTTTGAAGTCGGTTTTTTTTTAATTTATGAACTGATTGACATATAACAAACACTATAATGTTAAGTGAAGCAAGCCGCAACCCAATAACGAAAACTGCATCGCAATCGGTTGAGCGGATGCTGAGATTAGCGTGCACAAACGTACAGACAGACAGACAAAAATTCTAAAAATCATTGTTTTGGGTTCTATTGCGTTCATAAAGCCCCCTATAATATTTTTTCTTATTTATCTTTCATGTACAGACAGCGACATTGAAGCGCTCGTGGCCCTGCGGACTCAGTGTTCTGTAAAAGTGTAAACGATCACTGCAGTAAGCAACTTTCACTATGGCCGGTCCATGGATGGGTGACCATCCATGTGATTACTTTGTGACATTTATTTGAGCGTTTCCGTGCTTCGGAAGGCACGTTAAGCCGTTGTTCCCGGTTGCCAGTAAAATGGCAGTCGTTAAGTATACGGCTCACCACCTATTACGTGGGACAAATTATACAAAAAGGTGAAATGTGGGCATATAATATGCCTCAGCCTACCCCTTCGGGGATAAAGGCGTGACCATATTTGACTGCCTCTGTGGCGCGGTCGATAGTGATACCGCCTGCGGCGCTGGAGGTCGTGGGTTCGATTCCCACCGGAGACAAATATTTGTGTGACCCATAAATGTTTGTCTCAAGAGTCTGGGTGTTTCTACGTATAATATGTTTATGTATGTATTTAAAAAGTATATAAGTATCTATTAATATCCGTAGTCTGATACCCATAACACAAGCAGGTTACTCCTAGCTTACTTTGGGATCAGATAGCGTTGTGTGAAATGTCCGTGAATATTTATTTATTTATTATCATATGTATGTATGTATGTACAGACAGCGACCTGCTACGATTTTATTATATGTATTGATATTGATTGATGATTGATGATATCGATGTAATAGATTTTTTAAAGTGATATAACATTTTTATTTAAAAACCGATTGACATGCAATAAACACTTAATGATAAGTGGAGCAAACCTCAACACAATAAAAAAATCCCATTGCAATCGGTTAAGAGGTTACTGTGATTAGCGTGCACATACATACAGACAAACAGATATACAGACATACAAACAAATAGACAAAAATTCTAATAATCATTGTTTTGGGTTCTATTGCGTTCATAAAGCCCCCCTATAATATTTTTTCTTATTTAACTTCCATGTACAGACAGCGACATGTTACGATTTTAGGTATATGTATTGTTTGATTGATGATTGATGATATCCAATAAGTTAATAAGATAATTAATTATTAGACTTGAATTACCCTTTGCGCTCAGTAGACTACTACTTCGCAGTATGCCTAAACTGACCATAAGTCCCGTTTTGAACGGGACTGTCCCGTTTCTCGGTCCCTTGTCCCGTTGTCCCGAAACATAGCTTCGGGACGCTAAATTGTCTCGTTTTCCGAAACATTGCGATTTTTTAAAAATTTCCTTGCTCTTGGGACATCAGCGGTCGGGGAATTTAGAGCCAGTCCGTGTTTTCACTACCTACACTATTGTTTTGTTTTTGTGTAAAATTCTTTAAGTAGTTTAGTGGTAAACTGATAACTAAATGGAAGTTGCTTTTACTTTGGAATTTTACGAATGCCGAAACTCAAGTGTTCATTTAATGTCAACATACAAGCAAAGTAACCGTTTATTGAGCAAACGACCAATTATTACCTATGGTGCTGAGCTGTGGAAGCTTACAGTGGGGCTAGTCCATATCCTTAAAGTTGCGCAGCGAGCAACCGTCTCCATCAGAGAACCAAAGTGGTCGACATAGTTTGCAGAGTCTGCGTTTTGAAGTGGTAGTGGGCTTAGCTACATTATGTAGAACAACCGATTTATCGTTATGCGGACGACGGGACGGTGCCGACACTTACTATACGAAAAAACTTGTGTCTGAAATAGAGAGTACTCTCACCAGAGTGTCCGATTTCGGTAAACAAAATATAGTTAGTTGAATTCAACCCTGCCAAGACACATCTCTCCCCATCTCTGACAGTATAGGTATCCTAGGTGTTGACATCTCCAGTGACTTTAAGTTCCGAAGTCATTTGGAGAGCAAGGCCAGGCTGGCGTCCAGGAAGCTCGGTGTGCTCAAAAGCTCAATTTTACTGCAGCGCAATCACTGCCACTCTCTAAGCAAGTGCGGCCGCACAAGGAGTAGGTACTGCTGTCACCTTTGGACGGGGGCACCTGAATATTAGTTTTAACCTGTCGACTCAGAGCAAAAACAAGCCAGGAGAGTTGTCAAGGATCCCATGCTTGTAGGTGGTGTGGAACCTCTTCGCAACAGGAGAGAAAGACTATGTGCGTGTTCTACCGCCTGTACAATAGTTTGTGCTCTGAAGATTGTTTAATATGATGCCCACGGCTACTTTCTATCATCGCACCGCTCGCCATAGACATAGTGTTCGTCCTCACACTTTGCTTGTCACCTTAGTGCTATAAAAAGGGAGTGGGGAAAGGGGACAGGGGGGGGACTTCCATAGAACAGTGTTTTTGCCGTTTTTGGTACGGAATCCTTTGTGCGCAAATCCGACTCGCACTTGGCCGGTTTTTCCGGTAAACCTGCTAACTGGGGTATAAAAACTAATGTCCCGTTTTGAGATCAAAAATAAATGGTCAGTTTAAGTATGCCTAACTCGCGTCACGTCTAATGTCATTTACAATTCGATTTTAGCCTAAGTAGTATATGTACTGTATGCCTATAAAGCTGTTGGTCTATTTCGTGTATGGACTATTTCGAGAAATACCTAAATCTTAGTTGGTCTACATCGCATTATGCATAAAACACTTGAATCAGCATTACATGGATGATAAGGACAGTTTTGTTTTATAATGAAAAAAATCAGTTTCATAAATAAACATAGTTTCGTGACTCAATTCTGTGATTGAACTACTGGACGTCCCAGTAGTTAGGCTGAATTGATCTGGCTGAAATTCGGTGTAGAGCTAGCCTGGAATAACATACAGACTACTTAAACACATGGTCGGCAGCGCGAGCTTAGCACCTCGCTCTGGTGTTGCAAATGTCCATACAATGCGGTGACCATTTTCCATTAGGTGGGTCGTAAACTTGTCTGCCGTTTTAGTAGTAAAAAATATAGGCCCGAGTTCAGAGCTTAAGGACTAATTCTCAGTAGGTCTAGTTTGTGTGTTCTACCGCCTGTACAACGGTTTGTGGTCTGAAGAATTGTTTGATATGATGCCTACGGCTACATTCTATCATCGCACCGCTCGCCATAGACAGGGTGTTCATCCTCACTCGTTGCGTCCTGAGCGCTCGAGCACGGTGAGATCCAATAGAGGCTTTCTTCCGCGAATGCTTAGGTTGTGGAATTATCTCCCTGCTTCGGTTTTCCCAGACGCCTACAGTGTGGGGTTCTTCAAAAGGGGACTTAGAAGGTTTTTAAAGAGTCGGCAGCGCGATTGTGGCACCTCTGGTGTTGCAAACGTCCATAGGCTGCGGTGACCACCGGTACATCTGGTGGGGCCGTATGCTTGTCTGCCACTCTA
The DNA here is from genome assembly GCA_933228765.1 of Miltochrista miniata. Lineage (NCBI taxonomy): Eukaryota > Metazoa > Arthropoda > Insecta > Lepidoptera > Erebidae > Miltochrista > Miltochrista miniata. The sequence goes on from OW121755.1 coordinate 28,396,841, forward strand.
GTGGTATAAAAAAAAAGTTTTTATTAGACCTATATTATATAGCTATTGGCCTACATCGCAGTAGGTCTAATTAGCGTTATGCCTACTTCTCCTTTTGACTAGTCATAACACGCCTAATCTACTAACTAGAACCTCCTGAATAGGTAGTTATTAACAGAAACGAAAATTTTGGAATTTCCTTTACTTAACATGCAACAAGTATAGGTAGGTACTTAGGTACTTCATGGGTTTCTCAACACTGAAATATTTTTCATCTATACTAATATTACTACCCGTTCGCTATAACTTTGCCGCTGGCGCAGAGCTGTATACCCGAATTGTTAATTAGACGAAGTAAATTGACATTAGCTAATGTCACTTCGTCATAGAAAATACGCAACATTGTATGAAGAAGTGACATTAGTTGCTGTTAATTTACTTCGTCTAATTGAAAATTCGACTTTAGTATGGAGCCGAGCGGCAAAGTTAGAGCGAACGAGCAGTATAAAGAAAGATTTGATTGTTTGTTACTGTTTGTTTGTTTGTTTGCACCAGATAGGCTCCGAAACAACTGAACCCATTTGAAAATTTTTTACACTGTTGGGAAGCTACACAATACCCGGTGTCCATAGTCTATATTGTATTCCCACAGGAACGGGAGCTACGCAGTTAAAACCGCGTGACGTCGTCCGCTAGTTTATTAAATACAGATACCTAATCCAAATCATTGTAAGTTGTTGAGAGATTATAGTACTTAGACAAAAAAAAATCTCAACTACCTACATACACTCATGCATATATTCACGCCCTTTGTCACAGAAGGAACATGCAGAGACTTAGCATACACCCACACTTCACTAGTTCAGTTTTTGTCCCACGTGAAAAGGTGGTGGGCGATTATTTCCGTCTAAGAAAACCTGGTTGTAAACCACCACGTGACCACCTTGTAATATTTTGTTTGCTAGCGTTTCCGTGCTTCGTAAGGCACGTTAAGCCGTTGGTCCCGGTTGTTAGTGATATGACAGTCGTTAAACCAAGTTGAAGCCCGCTTCTTAAAAATTTCAACGGTGGATACAACCCGCGCCTGTGAGAAATATTATACCGCTGCCAACCTCTTCGGTGATAAAGGCGGGACTATATTATGTATGTATGGATCTAAATGTAAGTATGTCATTGCAGCGTACTTACGCTTACAACCCGCGGCGTACAGCCTATAGGTGTCATTACACTGATCGTCCCAATATCCCTCTAGGTGTGATAAGTTAATGATAGGGTGCACTTGTGTTATACTATATTGTCTGTGAATTTAACCCTACCTAGACTCAAGTTTCGTTCGTTCGTCTTGGCACATCTCTTCCCATCTTCGATGGCATAGAGCTCCTTGATATTGACATCTCCAGTGTCGTTCAGATCCGTAGCAATTTAAAGGACAATGCCAAGCTGAAGTCAAGAAGCTCGGAATGCTCAACTGGGCGCAGCTGTGGTACTTTACAGCAACGGCACAAATAATGGTTCTCTATAAATAGCAAGTTCAGAATTATATCCCTCAGGTTGTAAAATAGGGAATGAAAGTTTGTACTAAAATAAACAAAACTGTTTAAGACAGGTAGGTATATCTATAAGTTGTAGGTGTATGATTTGTATTCTGTGGTGTAGGTAGGGTTCAACGGGAGTTCGAAATATATCACGAGCGAAGCCGGGGAAACAGCTACTAAGTTATACAAAGTAGGTTTTCATTTCTATGAAATCTATAACAGTATTTCATATCGCCCAAAGTCTGAGTAAGTAGTTCAGTTAAAATACCATCAGTAGACATTACACGGAGCATTAACCTATGACTTTATTGCTAATGCTCACGGTATACTTAAATCAGGAGAGTACAAGTGCTCGTTCTGAGTGACACGTCGTGATTGAGGCCAAGTGGGCGGATGGGCTAGGCGTGGTCTGTGCAGTACTGCCTACCGCCCCGCCCATCTTCAACTCTATAATTGAATACTTCTTTATACATTTAATTTATTTTCAGAAGGCTGTTATTAGCCATGTCGTTGTAAGATGCTAAATTATAGTCATTATGTGTCTCAGTCAGTTCAATCATTACCTATTAAAGTTTGTGTCATTGTGTATGTTTCCACTTACGTACCTTTCTTACCATAACCAAAGATAATAAGTATTATTCTTAAAAAATACGAGTAGGTACCTACATGTATCTGTTACAAATATATTTATCCATCTATGTAGCTAGTTCTTCGAATAGCTATAACCGATATCGCCTAAGCGACTATAATGAAGGCCGGGTCGGCAGCGCGTGTGTAGCCCTTCTGGTGCTGCAAACGTTCATAGGCTACAGTAACCAACCACTAGGTGGGCCAGCTTGTCGGCCACCTCAGTAGTATGAAAAATAAATGCAAGTGGTGATGAGGCAACATGGCAGGCGACCACAATTAACATAAGGTGGCAATGATCAATGTCAAAAATAAAACGCCTAATCATAGAAGCCACAATCATAGAAGCAACCTATAGGTAAAAACGGATGCCCGCCGAAAAATCCTGGTAAGCTAAGGTGGGAACAAATTATCGGACGCGTCCGTAAGCCGCGGCTGATATAAGCAAGCCTGCTTATATCTGAATAGTACAAATAAATGAAACTGTGCAAACTATCGGTCATAAGTAGCGGACGTGACCTTGTACTGTCCTCGAGCGCACGGACGTCCGAATAGAATCTGGCAGGCTGGATATTTTTGCTGCCGCGGACGCCTTATGAACAATCGTACACATTATTAAGCCGCGTCCGTCAGCCGCGGCTTACGGACGCGTCCGATAATTTGTTCCCACCCGATAATTTGTTCCCACCTTTATAAGGGAAGACGCCATCGCGCCATGGCGGAGAAGAGATTTTTTGGAAATTTTCTTTAACACAATGCCACTGAAACTGGCATAGACTTTCAAACTTTGATTATATAAATTATAACTTTGATTGTAGAAGACTTTAATTAATCAAAGCTTTCAAAATAGATAGATTGTCTGTATGAATTTTCGGTGACTACAATACATGGTCCGACTTTTGATTGCAAATCCGAGTTGAGGATCACGTCGGTTCAGGAGATCTAAGATCAGTTCTCCTGAACCGGCGATGTTCTGCTGTCACGTGGTGCGTTCTGTGATTGCACCTTGCATCAATGGCTGGTGTATATTATGTCTCTTATACAGTCGTCAGCTTAGTGGTAACAGACTGTATGCTCAGTGCTCTCGTTTATATAGTAAGAACCCTAACGTGCCCTACTGAACCCTAACGTGCCCTACTGAACCCTAACGTGCCTAATGCCCTAAGGTCGTATTCTACCATATAATGTGATTTCAACCCTAACGTACCTTCCTATCACACTAAGTCCCTGCTGAACCTACATAAATAGATATCTTCAGGATGCCTGTACCTTGCGACCTAAGGTAGCAAACGGATGGTAGATGGAATGCACAGGATGCGGAGGAATTACTCACGGCCAGTCGCACAGACTCACACGACTGATCAAAGATGGCTAAAGGTGTCTTTGCCACAGTGAGGGGTTGAGGGTAATGAATGAGTCAGTATGGTTTCATCCAAGCGGTGCTGGGAGCTTAAACATCGGCGTCGATTTCGTAAAGCAAAGGATAGAGCCTGTGGCAAAAGAAAATTTTAATAATTGTCAGATTTATGAAATTATTACAACTCACGGCCACTGGGTCACTACCTATTTACATTCATTTATTAATTAGGTAAATTATATCCTTTTTTTTGAACAAACAAAATTTTACAGTTGTGTTAATCCCTTCTGATCTGCATAATATCCTGAGTAACTATACCCTAATGGAAACCAAAACCATACGATGTTCTTTCTCAGGTGTTTATGCCTATAGAAAGTATGCTCTATCTAGAGTGTAAATTCTGCAACAAGCAGAGAAACCGTACATACCATTACTACCAGAATACTGAATGTACGACTAGTGGAGTCATGTAAATAGGTAACATTTAACAATTCAATTTCACAATCATTTGACAATCAAATTATGTACTTGTTTTATTTTGCTCCTTAAATTTACGAAAGAATAAATAATGACGAAACAGTTATTCGCCTGATGATTATTAAAATTTACATAACTTTAAAGTCTGTATTGATTCATTTACTTTCTCATTTATCATTCTCCATATGTAGATAAAACTGACCGAGACGTCAAATGTTATAATAATAATAAATAAATATTCACGGACATTTCACACAACGCTATCTGATCCCAAAGTAAGCTAGGAATAGAATAGAATAGGAATAACAGTAATAAAAAAAATGTTACATATTATAATGACGCTACTTTACTTAGTCGTATCTCCATAAAAGTACATTTTCTGCCATAGCTATTAGATATAGGTATCTGAGAGACTGGCATCTGTACTAGGAAAACTTGTGTGACAGATTACCAGCCTCTTCGGTTCTGCACATGTGGTAGTATCAGGTAGGTACCTTTTAGTTTACCTATGGTAACAAACAAATCTATATATATAAAAATCAATGCCACTTTTCGTTGTAATTTTATAACTCAAGAACGGGCTCACCTATCTAAACCAAATTTTAAGGTTTCATTCGGACTATTTAGTAGATGGTTTATGTGAAGTTTGCTCAAAATCGGTCGAGCGGTTCTTCATTTATCACGCAAACGAAGTTGCGCGGGTCAGCTAGTAATATATAAAAATCCATGCCACTTTTCGTTGTAATTTTATAACTCAAGAACGGGCTCACCTATCCAAACCAAGTCTTTAGGCTTTGTTTGGACTATTTAGTAGATGGTTTATGTGAAGTTTGCACAAAATCGGTCGAGCGGTTTTTCATTTATCACGCAAACGAAGTTGCGCGGGTCAGCTAGTTATGTATAACTAGCGGACGTCACGCGGTTTCACCCGCGTAGCACCCGTTCCCGTGGGAATACGGGAATAAAATATAGCCTATGTTCACCGCAAAGAGTGTAGCTTCCCAACAGTGAAAGAATTTTTCAAATCGGTCCAGTAGTTCCGGAGCCTATTTGTTACAAACAAACAAACAAAAAAACAAAAAAACAAAGAAACAAAAAAACAAATCTTTCCTCTTTATAATATTAATAGTATAGACAAATAAGACAGTAACAAGAGTTAGATACTTTCCCGTTCTAGGTCATAGAACTCTACAGCTTCTTACAATATGGTACACACAGGCTATAAATGTATGTTTCATGATATGCCAAATTGTCAAAGGTTGTATCTATTAGGGCTATTAATACGTAGTCCTAAAAATATTACATTATAAGGCTTGCTATTAGGCTAAAAAGGTATCTAAGTTTATTTCAACACATTCAAAGGCGATTCAAATTCAGTTCTGAAAAGGAGAGCTGAGTTATATCTATAGCATAAGTCACAATAAAATCTTATAATGGCCATAATTTTCTTGACATTTTCCCGTGCCATTTTCTATCTAGGTCTTAGAAGCTCTCGTGTGCGTACTGAAAGGGCGTGGTATTGTCCCGCCCAGCGTACTTCGGGCAAGGCGTTCTTTCCACAGTTTCCATCATTCTCGGCCAGGCACGGCGCCGCGCGGACATGGCGCCGTCAATGCGACAGCCGGCACGCAAGTGAGTAACACTCTTTATTATCTACGTATTACTTTAGTGGTAGTTTTTGTACTTAAGTTGGTTTAAATTTGATTTTATTTAAATATATATTTTTTCGATATGAATTTTGGTAAATTTTATGGTAGGTACAAGTACTTCATAATTGTTTTGAAAACAATTCAAACGTCAATTATAAACGGTTTTTTTCATTATTTTTCTTTTTTTCTTTTTCTTTTGTTGAATAAAGTTTAATTTTGAGGTGGTCCCATTTTCACCAGATCAGGATCTGATGATGGGATCCAGGAGAAATCGAGGGCAACCACCGAAAATTGTAGGGACAACTAGTGCGTTTATTAACTTTTTTATTAAGTGCTTTAAAGTATTACAATTTAATGAAGGTTTGGAGTCGATCTGAGGATGGAACCGAAAGACGGTCGAGGGAATTCCTAACGATTTACAGCAGTTACCTTGTGTTTGGGCTTGATTTATTTGTATTGATGAGAACTTTACACCTAGATAGATATATTTTACAGTCCATGCGTCACTTAAAATAATGAAAAAAATAATTTTAATAAAAACTAAAACCGACTTGAAATGTTCTTAGCACAAAGTAATATGTATTTTGATTTATCAGATTTTATTCAATATAATATTGAACTTGGTGCCATTAATAATACCTACCTAAACCTATGGGTTTACTTGGCGCCGACTTCAATATGAGATTGAATAAAATCTGATAAATCAAAATACATATGTATTGCTTTGTGCTAAGAACATTTTATTTGTCAGGATTTGTTTGAAGTCGGTTTTTTTTTGTAGATAGGTACCTATAATTTTTTCGTAATAAAATTACCTACAAATTTATGGTATACTAGCTGACCCGCGCAACTTCGTTTGCGTTACATGAGAGTAAGAAAGAGAGAGGTATTGTATTAATATTTCGAGTATTATACCTAATGTTTTCCGTCGCACTTACTCCCTTCGCGTCGCTTATATTCATTAGAGCTGACCAGCTGACCCGCACAACTTTGTTGCGTCACATGAGAGTGAGAAGGAGGGGTATTAATATGTAAAGCGATATCATGTTTCCGGTCGCATTTACTTCCGATCATCCGTTTTTGGTATGGAACTCATCGTGTGCGAATCCGACTCGCACTTGACTGGTTTTTATCGTTCAGTTGACGTCGCCGTCGTGTCGCTCATGCTTTAAAACTTAATAAGAGGGTTATTGTATGTGAACCTAAAAGATAGGCGTATGCAGTTGCGGACTTTTTTTACCGTTCTCGCAACCATTATTCATGGCTGCTCCGCTCCTATTCGTTTTCGCGTGATGTTATAACGTCATTAGCCATCCTCAATAAATGTAATATTAAACTGTAAAATAATTTTTGAAATGCAACCACTAGTTTCTGAGATCCTAGCACAAACAAACTATTCAGTTTTATAATATAGTGAGCGAACCTTAAGAGATAGACAAATAAGGTTATTGTGAGCGAGCGTTAAAAGATAGACATATGCTGTCGCGGATTTTATTTTAGAAATTTTTAAGAGGAACAATTTTGTGATACACATTTTTTACGTAACTTTAACCATTTACGCAGCGTACGCCTCGGAAAGTCTCAGACGGTAAAAAATATTCCCCGTTTTAAAAACATTCTTGATTGCTGCTCCGCTCCTATTCGTTGTAGCGTGATATTATATAGCCTATAGCCATCTTCGATAATTGGTCTATCAAACTGTAAAAGAATTTTCGAAATCCATTCAGTAGTTCCTGAGATCCTAGCGTTCAAACAAACAAACAAACAAACTCTTCAGCTTTATAATATTAGTATGGATTAGTATGGATGGATGTATTTTGAATAGGTATGGTATTAAGGCTTTAAAAGATTTCTTTCTATAAATGGAAATTATGTGTTTAAATTTAAGGTAATTAGTAGAATTTCAGCTACGTACTTAGGTATGTAGGTACGTACCTATAAAAAAAATTAATGAGAATTCGCTGCGATTTTATCCGTTGTTTAGTCAGAACCCTGCGTTCGCGAGTCCGACTTGTACTTTGTCGGTATTTTTTTTCTATAATTTGATTTTTGAAGAAACTCACAACTGTAATCAATACATAAAATGTAAAGTGACGCAAAAATTATTAAGTTTAAATTCATAAATACCTAATGTAAAGCCGGTTAAGTTCGAGTCGGATTCGTGCTACATAGTATATTTCCGTACTAAAACACGCCCAAAAAATTACGTTTGTTGAATGGAAGCCCCCCTAAATTTTAATTTCATTTTCTGTTTTTAGTAAGTAGATAAATTAAAGTGCCTACAGAAATACATCATCTCGGGAAAATTCAACCTTCTGGCTATCACAGTTCATGGCATAGGTACATTTTGGTGACAGACAGACATATTAATGAGAGAAAGATTTTATAGAGGCTTTAAAAGTTGAGAGACTTATAACAGGTTTTTCATCGTATACTTTCAGATCTATGTAGTTATACGTAATTATTCTCTTACCCAATGAAACATCTCTTTCTCTTTCTATTTTAATTTTCCTGTCCTTAAAAACAAAAAGATAAATATTACAGAGCCAACTGTAGACCACCATTAAAAAATATTAAAACTTTTTAAAAGCAATTACTATCCTGGAGCTAGGCCCCAAATCTAGAGAGAAGCTGGTGCCATTACGCCAATGTTTTAGCTTGTAATTATTTAAATACCTATAATATTTCAAAACAAGTGTAATTTATTAATTAATTTCGAATATTTACATGTAATAATGGTGTATTCCTAAACATGGAGGTTTTAACAATGTGCACAGGTGTTGGAAAGTGATAACGCAGTGAAACGCGACTTTTTGTTTGTCGACAAATTCCACAGATAGCCCCAATAAGCTTCCACCGCTTTACTGGAGTAGAACTTAGTCCAAACTTGGACATATGCATGCGCTACTGTTACTACAAGCTACAAGAGCTTCAACATGAAAAGTATTCAAATTTATTCACTGGACTTTGGCATACTACTCTCCAGTTGAGAAAGTACGAGAATAAAAGAAAAAAATTAGCATCCCCAATCAAACCTACCGGCCCCATACACCCAAAATAATATTGATCAATATTTTGTCTGTCTGTCTGTTTGTCGAATTTCAATTATTTTTTAAACCACACGTCCAATAATATTGACTCAATAAATATGAATCAATAATTATTTACATTCGAGCAACATGTCTGACGATGTTAATTCCAAATTGGAATTTTGATGTCCGACTTAATATCCGAATTTTTAAAGCCAAAATCCTAAATCCAAATCAAAATTCAGAACTCCGAGTTCCGATACACCACGCCGCGCCGCGCCGCCCAGTCGCCACTACAAAATCAGTTTACCCCGCGGCAATCGATGTTTCACATCAAAAACTCTTTTTCAAATTCTCCAATTCCGCTTCCCATTTGGCTAGATTTGAATAATTTACGTCCATGCTAGACATGGGGCACACTAGCACTTCTATTTAATCTAATCGGAACTATTTGAATTTCGAATGTTATTTGTTTTTAATCAACCTTCTTAGTAATAAAAGAAAACAATTGGCGGGAAATCATTTGTCAATTGCTTTAAATGTACGCGTCGAAAAGAGAGCGATGGTGGTTTTGGCGCGAACACGAAAGGACTCGTACATTATTCCGTGTTGTAATTTTTCAAAATTAGTGTATTTATGAGTATTTATGTTTAACTAGCTGATGCCCGCAGCTTCGCCTGCGTGAAATTTTGTTCCTAGACTATAACATATCTCTGTAGGCACCAAATTTCAGCCAGATTCGTTCAGCCGTTACAGCGTAAAAGAGTAACAAACATTCACACTCCACACTCACAAAAATTCGCATTTATAATAATACCTAGGTAGATAGATTTCTGATTAACAAATTTATAATGCATAATATATGAACCAAGGGAAATTTATTAATTAAATACATTTCTTAATTCAATGGCTAAACTACTACTTGTCACAACTTCTCTTCTAAGCAATTGACATCGTAACTTAATTCCTTCTTCAGATAGTCCCAGCCTACGACGTTTAAACAAACTGAACTACTGTAGGCTTTGTCCTCCTAATACCGATGGTCAAACCAAGACCTGGTAACGTAATAACAATGTAAATTTCATCAACTGAGCGTTCATGTTCATTGTAATGGCTCTTTTCAGTCTTGTCGCATGTAGTCTTCGTAGAGTCTATTCGCAGTCAGCACTATATGTAGAATAAAGTTCATGCCTTCTATGACCAATCTTTGTCGTAAGGATTAAGTGTAGATGGTAACATGCGGTGTTATTTTATTGATCAGTGGATACTACCTGAAGCGTGGTCTTTCATTTTTTCTGGCTAGCCAACTTAGAATTTTCTTCTTCTTTTCACAAATGTATTTTTGTCACACAAAATTTGAATAAATTAGCAATAATACTTCCGTATAGCATATTTGGTTAATATTATACCAAAATAGCGCTTTTTATTTAACTTTATGGCTTTGTAGTAAAATCATATCTTTGAAATCTGAAGTAAAACCATTTATCATAAATATGACAACGCTTTCACAAATTATGTGTCAAAATAAAAAGTAATTTAAGTATAAAATAAGAGTATTTAAGGAGTATTGATATCAACTCCGGAGAAAATCAGCCCCAAAATAATTTACATTCCCTTTTCAGCTCGTTATAGTATAAATTTTAATAAAATACGAAACACGTCTTCCATCAATTATGTTAATTATGCTATATGCCAAATTTTAAGTAGATCGGACCAAGGAATCGCGTTGTCCCATACAAAGTTTACCCTCCTTTTTTATACCTTTAGAGGTGGAATTTGCAAAAATGTAAAAATATTTTTTTTCAAATTGTAACAAACAACGCTCATGCTTAGTTTCATCATCGCTCCATTAACCGTTTAAGCAATAATTGATAATAACTTTGGGGCTAGGGATCGAACCGCAAAATTAAGTTTGGTTTGAATTCTATATACTTTTCCGGGATAAAAAGTACCCAGTGTTGTGCCCAGGCTATTAAAGAATAATTATACCAATTTTCATCGTAATCGAACCGGTAGTTTTTGCGTGATGCCTGAACAAACAGACAGACAGACAGACAGACAGACAGACAGACAGACAGACAGACAGACAAAAATTTTTTTAATCACATTTTTGGGTTCGGTGTCGGTCTAGTAACACCCCCTGCTATTTATTTTTTTGATATTTTGAATGTACAGAATTTTCACTTCTACAGATTTATTATAAGTATAGATAATGGTGGATTCTTAAACATAAAAGTTTCAACAACGTGCACAAGTGTTGGAAAGTGATAAAACGAAGTGATACGCGACTTTTTTGTACCACCAAACTCCCAAGACAACTCTTAGTAAAGTACCACCGCTTTACTTGAGTACAAAATTTGTCCAAACTGGAACATACATGAATACGCTGATAATAAAATAATTATTAAGAAAAAGATATATTACACTTAGGCCCTTCGTACACTAGGCTACGCAAGTCTTCGATACCCAAAGATTTTGGTCTCTAAGCGACTACCGCAATACAAATTCAAAGAGGTTCGTACACAGACATGCGTCGCCGACATTTTGTTCATTCGTCGCCGACGCCAGTCGCGCGCTACCTGCCGGTCGAGATCGTCGCTACTAATGTCGCTGCGATTTCCAAGATGGCAGAACAATTGACATAAATATTCAATTTGAATTTAGTATTTTTTATACCACTAAGGTGGCAGACAAGCATACGGCCCACCAGGACCGGTGGTCACAGCAGCCTATGAACGTTTGCAACACGAAAGGAGCGACTCTCGCGCTGCCGACCCTGTAAAAACCTTCTAAGACCCCTTTTGAAGAACCCCATACTTTAGGCGTTTGGAAAAACCGAGGCAGGGAGATCATTCCACAACCTAAGCGTGCGTGGAAGAAAGCCCCTATCGGATCTAACCGTGCTCGAACGCTCCGGACGTAGAGTGTGAGGATGAAATCCCTGTCTGTGGCGAGCGGTGCGATGATAGAACGTAACTGTGGGCATCATATCAAATAAGTCCTCAGGACACACACCATTGTACAGGCGGTAGAACACGCATAAGGAGGCAAAGTCTCTCCTGTCGCGAAGAGGTTCCACTTCTCCTGTAAGCATAGGATCGTTGACAACTCTCACGGCTCGCCTTTGCACCGAGTCAAATGGACGAGGCTGATATTCTGGTGCCCCCGCCCAGAGGTGACAGCAGTACTCCATGTGCAGCCGCACTTGCGACTTATACAGAAGCAGTGTTTGCGCTGCAGTAAAGTACCGCCGCGCTCTGCTGAGCACACCGAGCTTCTTGGACGCCGGCTTAGCCTCGTCCACCAAATGACTCCGGAATTGAACCTCTCTGGAAATGTCAACGCCAAGGATCCCAATGCTTTCAGAGATAGTGAGAGATGTGCCCTGGAATTATGGCGGTACAGTAAATGGGGTTTTCTTAGCAGTGAATATACACGCTTGTGTCTTGGAAGGGTTAAACTGGACAAGTATCTGTTTGCTGTAATTTTTTTGTAGCTACAAACAGTCTACACTTTACATTTTTTTTTTAGATGGTTGAACGCAGTATTTCCTATTACGACGATTTCTTTGCTTTTAGTAAAGATAGTAAGCCAAAATCATAGTTTCGTCACTTGTGTCAGACATTTCGTAAATTAAATTAGTCTGAGACGTGTTGTCGCTATGTCTACAGTGGCAGAATAGACAAAATTGCGTCTTGAGATATCTCGTGTGTACGGTTCGTGCGCTACCAAATATTCGCGACATAAGTTGACAACATTAGTATCGAAGATTTGCGTAGCCTAGTGTACGAAGGGCCTTACACTGCTATTTGCAAGATTCTCAACATGAAAAGGATTGATATTTTCGATATATAATTGACTTGACATTGGCATACTCTCAAGCCGAGAAAGTCCAAGATATAAGGAAAAGAAGAAGAAGAAAGAGAGCGATAATTTTTTATGATTTTAAAAGGTCTCTCTCTCCGCAAGACTGCTGCTCGTCTTCAAAATGCTTTTGGGAGAGAAGCACCTTCATTGAGGTTTGCTGAATTTGAGAGAGGTCGAGTTTCTTTACATGACGAATTTCGAGAAGGCCGGCCGTCAATGACAATAAAGAACTCGCGAATTACCTATGAGACAATTTGAGGACTATTGGGGATCGGTATGAGCCAAATTCAGAAAATTTTACACGAATTGAAAGTTCGGAAACTTTGTTGTTGTTGAATCCCGCATGAACTGACAGCGGAGCAGAAGCTGGCTCGCGTGAAATGGTGCTCACAGGTGCTACTGAAGTAAGAACAGAGCCATTGAAAATGAGAACAGGCCAACAAAAGTGAGGCAGGAGAGAAAGTTGGTAAAAAAATTATCGCGGTATTTTTTTCTCAGCTAGGGGTCCCATGCCGAGTGGTGTTCTACCATTTGTTTACCTAGGGTGTTAGAAAAAGTTCGAGAAATGCCAAAAACCGCGTTCTTCTTCATCATGATAACGCTTCTTCACACACAGCCAACAAAACAAAGTCATTTTTAGCTTCCAAAAAAGTACAAAACGTCACCCATCCTGCGCATAGCCCGGACCTAGCACTCTGTGATTTCTGTATTTTCCCCAAAATCAAAGATTTGATGAGAGGTTTCACTTTTACCAACTCAAAAGAGGCAGTGATAGTGTTCAATCAACACGTAGAAAACATCCTTTCAGATCTGTGATCCTCCTGTTTTAATAAATAAATGGTTTAAAAAACCCTAGAAAAATTCGCATTTATAATGCACGAAAAAACCAAAAATAAATGATGGATCGTTCAAGTTTCCTCTATTTCTGGGCTGAAGTGTAAACTATGTGCTTTTAATTATAATATTTGATTGCAAAAGCGTGGGGCGCTGGAACAGGAAAGACTTTCCTGGCGGAAGCTGCATGATGTCTTGTCAGATTAAGGATAAGGTCACATTTATAAAAGCGTGTTTTCTCGTGTTTTTAAACTATTAATTTACACTGTCACGCTTTTATATATCTATTGTGACTTTTACTATCTATTATTAATATCATTTTAAATTTCTGAAATGTATGAACGATGATCGGCTTTAATTGAAATGCATAACATACTTACTTGAAAAGTAAAGTAGTTAATCACGCCTACGCATTTTCAACACCCACTTTTGCCAGTTTTTCATGACGCCCGCGTAATAGGAGCAGACCTATTACCGTTATGGATCTCTATTAGATCATTCATAGGTAAGTCCTGAAAGTTTCGGCATTCCGAGATATTTAGTACAATTTGTCTCATCATGTAATAAGAATACAAACGCATATATCCCCAAGTGGGTTTTTAACTGTAACCAAAGATATCTCGTTCTCGAACAAGAACTCTACATTTTGCCACTGTTAACGTATTCCCCTCATGTATCTACTTAATTGCCCGAAAGAAGAGGCATTCCCTTTGGCAGCATAAACGTTATGCTCTTATGCGCCCTCATGCAGCTTTCGCCAGGATTTTTATTATATCAGGATTAGTATTAATAGGAATTTGCTTACAAATAAGTCTTTCTTATCTAGCGCCCCACGCTTTTACAATCAAATATTATAATTAAAAGCACATAGTTTACACTTCAGCCCAGAAATAGAGGAAACTTGAACGATCCATCATTTATTTTTGGTTTTTTCGTGCATTATAAATGCGTATTTTTCTAGGGTTTTTTAAACCATTTATTTATTTTATACTTTTTAGTCACAACATTTATACTTTTACTAGCTGTTCCGTGCGGCTTCATCCGCGTAGAAGTCGTTATCGCATAAAATAATTACCTACTCTCCTTTTGCGCAGTCAGTTAAAAGTGTAAATGTAAGTCTATGGGTAGCCTATGTCCTTCCCTTAAACTTAAACTATCTTTATAATAAATTTCATCAAAATTGGTTCAGTGGTTTAGGCGTGAAAACGTAACAGACAGACAGACAGAGTTACTTTCGCATTTATAATATTAGTAGGGATTTCTGTATTACATGGTGTTTTGTCTGAGTTCGACTAATGTGAAAATATTTCATTATTACTCTAATACATATACATTTTATGCAGGTACCTATGTCAATATTTACACTCAATATTAACTTCAATATATAACAGGTTTGTTATAACCTTAAACCCTAATCGTGGTCAAAGTTCATTACAAGACTTTTCTAACAAATCCAAACACAGCTATGATACGATGTTCAATCATGAAGTTACAGTTCATATCTTACGACTCCATCATCAGATCAGTTTGACAGCACCATATTATTGTATTGTTATCAGAACTACAAACATCTGCCAATTTTCATGACGCTACGATCCTTCGAAGATGGTTAAATTAGTTACCTGAGATTCCATTGCATAGTTTTACAAGTCAATTAAAAAAAGGTTTGTTATAACCCTGAAACCTAAGCCTGGTCAAAGTTCGTTACAAGACTTTTTTGACGAATCCAAAAACAGATCTAATACGATATTCCATCAGGAAGTTCCAGTTCATATCTTCCGGCTCCATCATCAGATCAGTTTGACAGTACCATATTATTGTATTGTCATCAGAACTACATACAGCTGCCAATTTTCATAACGCTACGATCCTTGGAAGCTGGTTAAATTAGCTACCTTAGATTCCACTTTTTCCATCGAAGTTTCAGTGCCTATCTTCTGGCTCCATCATCATATCAGTTTGACAGTACCATATTATTGTATTGTCATCAGAACTACATACAGCTGCCAATTTTCATGACCCTACGATCCTTGGAAGCTGGTTAAATTAGCTACCTTAGATTCCACGTGTTTTCTGTACCTTTCTTCCGGCTCCATCATCATATCAGTTTGACAGTACCATATTATTGTATTGTCATCAGAACTACATACATCTGCCAATTTTCATGACGCTACGATCCTTGGAAGCTGGTTAAATTAGCTACCTTAGATTCCACTTTTTCAATCGAAGTTTCAGTGCCTATCTTCCGGCTCCATCATCATATCAGTTTGACAGTACCATATTATTGTATTGTCATCAGAACTACATACATCTGCCAATTTTCATGACGCTATGATCCTTGGAAGATGGTTAAATTAGTTTCCTTAGATTCCATTACATTGTTAGTTACATACACGACGACCTAATAAAAGCGTATTAAAAATGGTTCGATCGCATGAAAAATTTTTTAAACTTAATTTTTGTATTTAAAAATGTTTGAAAAGCAATAAACATAATATTTTGGTTATAACGTGTCTTTTTTTAAGTTACGCAATACTTATAGTGTGACCAGTGTGACCTACGTATCGTGAATTGGCGACCGCTCCAAACATTGAACTGAAAAAGATTGCACAATATTAGGCCTATACGGAGCAAGTAAAAATATTGATCAATAATATTTAAGCTCGCTCAAACTTTTTTTCAATCAATTATTGTTCAGTGTTCAATATTGCCACTACACGATCAATAGTTTGATCAATATTATTGTACGTCTAAAGGGACTCCTAGAGCGCGAGCCCAAGAAGCAAGAGAAAAAAAAATCTATCGCTTGTAACAGTTTTGGCGGGAACGAAAAGATACGCGATCTATTCTAATAAGTATGTAATAATTTTCAAAATGAGAGTATGAGTTTTATGTTTGAAAAAAAAAGCTTTGAGCATTTTAAATATAAAAGAAAGTTGAGCTTTCTTTTATTTCCCAATCTCCAAAGAAACCTCAGTAGGTAAGTTCCCATTGCTTTACCCCTGCCCCCTAATTACCTACCAGAAAGAGAAATCCAGAGATGTGTTAAGTAGGTAGTATTCTTAGGAGAAATCATTGAAATTTTAATACCTACCGAGCCTGAATACCTATGAATACTCTCTTTAAGGCCACGGACAGGACTAGGGAATGCAATACCGGGATACCGGGATCCCGAAATACCGGGATCCCGCAGTATTTTTGCGGGACCAGTCCCGCACGTAAATCGTGCGGGATCCCGCGGGATTAGCGGGATTGTGCAAAGGTAAACGCCATGTGTTATTCTGTAAGCGGAAGCGCACAAACTGATTCGGTTTGAGAAAGTTATTTGTAATTGTGACGTAATATATAACCTAATAACGTACTTATTTGATTTTAGTGATTTAATCAGGGAGATTTGACTTTTCTTGTACTATAAAAGTATTCAATTATCTCGTACATTGCTTGCTGGCTATCTGACATGTAAAGTTAGGAGTCGTTTGGCAGACAAGAATTTTAACATGCTATTTTTTCTGCGCTTCTAATAATTTGCAGTAGCTATTTTATTACTTATTGTATATCCGTTTAATAATTTTAATACAAAAGTAATATTAAATAATTTATGTTTCCTTGTGCCCCGCGGACTCAGTGTTCTGTAAAAGATCACTGCTGTAAGTTACATTTACTATGGCCGGTCCTTAGATGGGTGACCACTTTGTGACATTTATTTGAGCGTTGCCGTGCTTCGGATGGCACGTTAAGCCGTTGGTCCCGTTTGCCGGTAAAATGGCAGCTAAGTCAAGTTGAAGGTCCGGCTCGTCTCATCTCATAATGTCCTTTTCTCGAAATATCCTTTCTCATTATGTCCTTTTCTCGAAATGTCTCACAATGTCCTTTCTCAAATTGTTCTTTTTCCCAAAATGTTCTTTTCTCGAAATGTCTTTTTCTCCATATGTCCTTTTCGCGAAATACCCTTTTCTCAAAACTCCTTTTCGCTTAATGTCCTTTTCTCAAAATGTCCCTTTCTCCAAATATGTACACTACAGGATTAACCCTGCTCAATCCGATTTGATAGGTTAGGTTAGGCTATAAATAAATAACCACGAAGACTAATGCGTAAGCTTCACTGCGCTCCGCTCCGGCCTTAGCCTTCTAACCTAACCTATCCAAGTCGGATTGAGCGGGGTTAATCCTGCAGTACACATATTTTGAGAATGGGATATTTTGAGAAAAGGACATTAGGTATGAGATGAGACCA
The DNA here is from genome assembly GCA_933228765.1 of Miltochrista miniata. Taxonomy (NCBI): domain Eukaryota; kingdom Metazoa; phylum Arthropoda; class Insecta; order Lepidoptera; family Erebidae; genus Miltochrista; species Miltochrista miniata. The sequence continues at coordinate 28,414,429 of OW121755.1, forward strand.
TATGCCTCGTCCTGCCTACCCCTTCGGGGATTAAGGGGATGACTATTTTTCAGTTCTAGATGGATGTATGATACAGAATTCTATTCTTTTCTCAATGACTTTCAGAAATATGCGGGATCCCGTAAATACCGGGATCCCGCGGGACTGAGATTGCTCAGTCCCGCAAATACCGGGATTACAATCTTGTTGCGGGATTGCATTCGCTAGACAGGACTAACGACCTTGAGCATATCGGCGATATGACTCGCCAACATATAGTAGCGCAACTACAGAGACTAGAGACATCAAAGTAACTATAATCAATAGGAAAAACCGGCCAAGTGCGAGTCGGACTCGCTCATGAAGGGTTCCGTAGCAGCAAGTACCATAGCATAAAATTTCTTGTAGTTCGTTGTAACTTTGATTGATGTTTTCCTTCGCTGTACTTAGTGGTAATTTTTCTAAGCGAAAATTGCGGTTTATGACGTTTTAAAAAAAACTGCTTTCTAGATCTCGTCTAACCAATTTTCGTTGATAGTTTTAATAGCAACGTAATTTCTTTTTTTTTAATTTATTATTCTCTTAGTTTTTCCACTTTGGAAGTGTCTCTTACGCAAACTAAGTATTCAGTTTAGAAAAAAATGGTATTAGAAACCTCAATAGCATTTTTAAAAACATATCTATAGACCTATCTATCCACATATGGGTTTGTTGAAAAAAAAAAACTTTTTGAGTTTCAGTTCTGAGTATGGGGACCCCCAAAATCTACTGCTTTTTTTTCTAGTTTTATGTACAAATCTTAATGCAGTTCACAGAATACATCTACTTACCAAGTTTCAATGGCATAGCTCTTATAGCTTCGGAGAAAAATAGCTGTGACATACGGACGGACAGACAGACAGAAATGATGGTCTATTACGAATGAAGATTTTAATATTGCTAGAGTGTATAATCTAAGTTGCTATATTGTAAAACTAGCTTCAAACTCATGAGATCCAGCTTTATATTTCAAAAAATCGATGTATTTTCAACAAATAAAAATAACTATCGACAATTTTATTAAGAACCGTGTTTTTGGTCTCGACTAGAGCATTTTTTGTTCATGAACTCAAGTTACTTTTGTACATAACGTTATTCATTATACCTACCTCACGAGTCCTGAGATCTAGATCAAGATAATAGTCCCTTAGATGAGAAGATGAACATAGCGATAACTACTTATAGCCGAATTAGGAACTATATATCTAAGTGCCTCTTTTCATAAGTTGTTTGAGAATCAATCAAAATGTCTTTAAAGCAATTTATAACAACCTAGGTATGTAACCTCGTACACAACTACTAATAATAACCTGTAGCGTAGGTTCGTAACCAGTTACGTAGAAATATATAACTTTATTTATACATACGAAACTGGTATTCTAATTCATAACCGTTACAAACGAAGTGGTCCGAATAGTGAGATTGCCGATCATAAATCCTCTCTGTGTATACCTAATAACTGAGTCTCTCAATTTGGGAGCCGGAGTCAGCTATGCGATTAAAACAAAAACCGGCCAAGTGCGAGTCGGACTGGCCCACGAAGGGTTCCGTAGTAACAAGTACCATAATATAAAAGTTCTTGTACTTCGTTGTAACTTTGATTGATGTGTTTTGACACGTTCGCGGTGGTAGTAAGTTTTCTACGCGAAAATTGCGGTTTATGACGTTTTATAAAAAAACTACTTACTAAATTCGCTCAAACCAATTTTCGTTGGAAGTTTTTATGGCAATGTACATTAATACTTATATTTTTTTAGATTTATCATTCGCTTAGTTTAGAAGTTAGAGGGGGGGGGGGACATTTTTCCAATTTGGAAGTGTCTCTTGCGCAAACTATACAGTTTAGAAAAAATGATGTTAGAAACATCAATAGTATTTTTCAAGACCTACTTATAGATACCACATACGTATAGGTTTGATAAAAAAAAATTGAGTTTCAGTTCTGAATATGGGGACCCCCAAAATTTACTGTTTTTTTTTTAATTTTATATAAAAATCTTAATGCGGTTTACAGAATACACCTACTCACCAAGTTTCAGCAGCATAGGCTTTATAGTTTCGGAGAAAAATGGTTGTGACATACGAACAGACAGAAAGACAGACGTGACGAATCTATAAGGGTTCCGTTTTTTGCCTTTTGGCTACGGAACCCTAAAAAGTGGTTAAATTTTGCAAGAAGCAATTTGCGATACGATTTTTTATATATGTACATTTTTATGTTTCAAGTATTTGCCCCACGATCATAATAAAATGCACTGCGCTCTACCAAATTCTTTTTCCTTCTTGTTTTTTTAACCTGAATTGGTATGAGTCAAATCAATCGTAGTTTTCCTTATTAAAATGAACTATATGAAGTTTAATCAAACTGTTTGGTAAGTACGTGATTGCAGGACACATGTATTCCTACTTGAAAATTTTCAGTCGTAATGAATGTCGATCGTACGGAATCCAATTTGTCGGCTAGTGGGTGTATGGTGACGTGCGGTTTTTCGTCGCAAAATCGCCATCCGTAAATCGGGCGTCCGCTGGTTATGACAGCCACTTGGTCGTACTGACCAGCGCCGACAGGGTTGTCAAAACCATCTAATTTATATAAGATTTTATGATAGAAGAAGTTGTTTAATAAGTTAATCACACACAAGATTCTCTTCAGGTTGAGAAAAATCCCCAACTATATGAATCAATTAATTTAGCCCATGGCAGTTCACTGCTGGACATAGGCCAAATTTCGCCACAATACACGGTCATGCGCTTTGCGCATCCAGTCAATCCCTGCAACCTTCTTTAAGTCGTCACTCCATCTGGCAGGGGTCGTCCTACCCTTCAACTAGGTATACGGGATAGGTAAACGGGACCCTATCTGTGAGTCTTTGCCGTCCGTCTGTCTCTCTGTTCGTAACGAGGCTGTATATCAAGAACCGCGATAACTAGAGAGCTGAAATTTTCCCGAATGATTTTGCCAGATGTTGTAAAATTAGAAAAATAACAATATTTTAGGGGAGCTCCCATACACAACATACTTAATTTTTCCCGCTTTTTTTGTAACGGAATCCTCCGTAACACGCACTTGCTCAGTTTATTTTTTTATAAGGTTATACCTACGTTATACGTTCTGTATTACAAAAAAAACTTTTCTCGTTGTTATTAAACAATCTACCTGCCTTTATCACGTAAATTAAATGATTTATGAACGACGATTGTCGAAATCTGATAAATCGAGTACAGAAAATCTAGTTCTAAATTCGAAATAACAAAATTCGTGTCAACCCTACGTAAACTCAGACGGTCAGCGTGTCGGATGAAGAGCGGGCCCTCTGTCACGGCGCGCGTTATAACATTGTCATTTCATTATGCCAGCGCGTAATGGAGTACCAACGACAACGAGATTATTTCTGTCTGGTTAATTAACCCCGTTCAAATGTCAAGTAGGTACTTTACAGCTTCTTTTGTAAATTGGTACATTGACATTCGTAAGGTAATTCCGTCTAGAAAGTACTCTATTTGCGAAGTACTGAATGAGATTTGCTAAGGGATAAGTATTTTGCGTAGAGACCGCAGCGTATTTCGGTTCGAATACTGGCTTGGAATGAATATTTGTGCGTTTTCTATTATATCTGTATCTAATTGAAAATATATCTGTCTAGATCCTATATTACAAGCTTGTATTCGCTTAATTCTGGCTAAATAGTGCTGTGGTAGAACATTGTTCTACAATATTTATTGGCATTTTTCCTCATTGAAAGAGTAGGTAATTTTCATTGCTTCAGTTTGGGCACTACAGTCCAAAACTGAATTTTCAGTAGTAAAAAGGAATATTCAAAGTTAATGTTTGCCGTCGGGGCACAGGTTGGAAACTCTATATAAATGATTTGTTTTCAACTCTCTCGCGACACTAATAAACACGTGATACTAGTACAGAACTTGAACACAGCGGTAATACTATCACTAGCTATCATTACCGTGGCTTGGACGTGTGTGTGACCACTAAGGTTAAGCAGCACTATCCCCTCAAAACATCCTCCAACTTTTTGTCAGTTGTAGCGGGGGTGGGGAAACTTACTCAGTGAGAGGCAGGGAGTTGCCTATCTGTATGTAGTACTAATATATTATCTTTGGTCAGGGTGCGGCGGCTAGCGGTCGTTGGGCTGTAGGATGTCGCCGAAGACGCCTACGCCAGGCGTCGGCGAGCGCGAGACATGGGGCAAGAAGGTGGACTTCCTACTGTCCGTCATCGGGTTCGCTGTCGACCTCGCCAACGTGTGGCGCTTTCCCTATCTGTGCTACAAGAATGGGGGCGGTAAGTACCTACTTCTAAAATTTTTATAAACTTACATTATGATAATTATTCTTTATTCGTATAATTGTGTTGTCATTATGTTTGTTTGTTAGTGCAAAACAGGTGGATCTTCAACTATTAACAGATGGACTACCTGCACAAGTTTCACAGTAAGCGCAATGGCAATGAAACGCGCCTCTTTTTGTTTTTAGTTTCTAAATTTCTGCTATCAAGCAGATACCTATAAAGTCTTCGATTTTGTTTAGCGAATACCTACCATGTTACAGGCAGTTGCTACCAACACGGCTTCATGTACTTTATACAGCATGAAAACGTTTGTATATAGAAAAGCCGTAACTGGTTACCTATTTTACAAATGACTAAGTATATCAAAGGGTGATGAAACGCGGTGATGTGACTATTGAACACCGAATAAGCGCGCCTACAAGTGCTGAGTCTCTGTCTTAAAGGAGCAGTAAATATTTAAACCAAACTTCAGATCAATTGGACCTCTTAATTTTATTGAGATTCCTCCACCACGAAAGAGCTGATGATTTTTAAAATTTATATCCAAGAACAATCTGGATCACATCAGCTTTCAAAAGAATAAAATTGGCATCAAAATTGGTAAATCCTTTTATGAGCTATGATGCTACGGACAAGCCGTCGGAGGTTAAAAATTTACACAGTCAAACTACATGCCACAAATATTGACACGTACCTGTATTAAACTTACATGCCACTATAAATCAGTGCATAGTCTACCTAATTATCCCATCGAGACGACCTTAGCGCTAAATGGGACACGCGGTGCATGGCTGGAGTGCCGCGGTTGTGCTTTGAATGGCGCTAAGTGCCTCTTGCCTCGGTAATTGTGAGTTTCGCGCCTCGTCTTGCCTGAAGTATCCGTCACCATCCGTTAATGAGTCGTATGCCACACCCTGCTGTAAAATTTGAAATTTTACTTCTTGGTACTTTTCTTGTTCCGGATTTATTGTAACTGTTGCAATGTGTAGTTTTCCCGGAAAGAGTGTATCTGCTAAATAATTTTGAGTCATTTTGCACGAATTTCGTTGTGACCTAACAAATGCAGAACAAAATGTCAAAGTCACTCTAAAAAACGGGATGAAAAAAAAATACTTTACGACATGTTCTGTTCCTAAGCAAAATATTAAACTCGATCGAGACGTTTTGAAGGAGCTCTGTCCAAAGTGACAGGATATTTCTAGTCAGTTGGGAATTTCAGTTCTTTGTACACTAGACAAGGAACTGAAATTCCCATATAAAATGTAGTTCATCCATTGCAATCTAAAAGTATAATTTTTAAGCAAATCCTCATTTATAATTTTTATTCATATTAGAAAAGAAGACTATAATATTAATGTAAGTATGCTACAAAATATGACCAGCAGCATACACCGATTCTACGTTTCACAAGATAACCTCTACAATATTATTCAAGACTTGCGAGAGTCGGCTTTTGCGGTTTAACTCCGTGTGTAGAGCTCTCGAGGAATAATGGACGGTTAACAATCGTATGCCTTGTGCCTCGCCTCGCCCTGTACAGGCTTGGCTGCTCGAGTGGCCTGCATACATGTACCGCTTACTAATTGAAGGCTTCACGTCTTCATCCACGGCTCGAAGGTATTTGTGTAATAGGTTATGACTGGATGCGAATTAAATACATTCATCGTGAATATGGCATAGGTGTAAGTAATCTACCAAATCTAAGGTCGTATTATAAAAAATAATATAAAGGAGAGGCCTCATGGCGGACAAAATCTGGTTCAAGAACTCGTGGATATCCTTCCGAGGGTGCACCTGGGACTCCCGTAGGCATATGGTGGGGTTAATAATCGATCCATTTTTTTTATTCTGAACTAAATTTACGAAAACGTATACATGAGCGTGGTCTGCATCCTTGCGGACGGTACTAAGGCGATTCCGTTACCTGATGTAGGCGCAGGCGGTAAGGGATCATTCCACACGCGTTGGTAAACTTCGCTGGTGGAGTAGTACAGAACGTTTCTCAAGAAACGCTCAAGCGCAGTTTTTTAAGGCTACCTCGTGCTCTATTTGAGTATCATTTTGTAAAACACTAAGATTGTCAAACTGAATGACGCTGCTTCTCTGTGTTTGTATATTTTTCTTGTTTAATCAAAGGTTGCCTGTAAGAGATTGTTGTGTGCAATAAGGCAGGTAGGCATACTGCTTGTGTAATTGTCTCTTTTTCGAGATTTATCCACCTTAGGTAATTATGAGCATAAAACTACATTCGAAATATGGCTAAACAAAAATCTGACGGAATAAAAATCTGTCAAAATAACATGTACTTATGTGCCTTTATACAAACTTCCAGACAAGAGTAAAATGTGCCAACATCACTGCACAAGCTGCCTATGACACTTAGCAATGGACCAACTAAAGATTCCACGCGTCTTTGCTCCTACGGAAATGAAACGCTCAAGCGAGACCAAAGGACGGTATTACGGCCCGGAAATAGCGTAAATTAGATTTGTTCTAGTCAACTCAATTACACTACACGAGCTTGAACCAAGAGACTTACGTCACTTACACATCCCATATCATTTTTCTTTGTATAGGGATATGTAAATTGGTAAAGTTTGTCTTTAATCATTTTTCAAATTCGTCCGTAGGATTAGCAAAGTGGAGAGTCATTTAAAACAGCGTTTGAGCTAAGGTTCAGACTCTCTCATTATGAAAACCCAAGAATATTCGAAGATGTCAGTCTTAAGCATGATTATTGTGAACATAAATCAGGCTTGAGACTGGTATTATGAACTTTATTGAAGGATATCGATTTAAAATTTAAGTTGGACGGTTTGCTACATCAAATTAGACTTACTGCTCATTAGATGTTTAGCACTATTGGACATTTTGCTATTCAGACCATTTTAACAAAAGAATTCATAGTGACAAAATATTACAAAAATAAAACAAATTATTTATAAACAATGACAGCCTTTAATAAAGTGTAAGGCGTTAAATTACATGATTCTAAAAAAGTAATCAATATTTTCAAAATGATACAAATTAAATGTATATCAAAGTAAAAGATTTCAAAAATATAGATATTCATAAAAGTTATTTTTTAGTCTTTTTACTCTGTTTTAAAGTAGCTGCTTCAGGAACCGGTGGAACTTCAGGCTCTGGTTCAGGCTCTACAGCCTTTTTATCAGGCCAAACACGATGGATATAGTCACACAACATAGAAAGGTCTATAGTTCGAATCTTTTGTACCGTTGGTCCAGGGAAAACATGTGCCAGTTGAACAACACAGCTCTCACTTATAGGAATATGAATGGCAATTAGTTTGTCTATTAAAGTTTTAGGAAGGATTGGGCCACTGTTCTCTTGGTATATAGTTAGAAAATGTACTAGGGTATCAATATTTTTCTTTTTATGTCCTTTACCCAATGACTCGACCCGCTTCAAAATCAAAAGCCTTGGATCTGGTCCTTCCACAGTCCAGTTATGTAAAACTTCACCATAAACTACTTTGAATTTTTTTCGGGACTTCATTTTTGATACTTTTTCAACTAAAGCTATGAAAGGTTTTTCTACGCAAACAGACTCCATCAATAAGTTTTGCAGTTTTACTTTCGGTCTCAACATTTTTTGTAATGTATTGTAAGCATCATCTGTGGTCATTGGATTGAAAGACAAATTGAATGTTATTAACTTCGTAGCATGAATTAAACCAGCTGTTATAGTATCTATTGCTTCTCCTTGTAGTCGATTATGACTGAGATTCAACACTTTCAAAGTTGGAATGTTTAATATTTCGTATAATGCACTGCCCACACGATTCCCTTCAAGTGCATTGAAAGACAGGTTTATTTCTTGCAGCACCTCACTGTTTGCTATTTCGTTAAGCATTTTGGTAGTTGATGGAACATGAAAGAAGTTATTCCATGACAAGTCGAGGAGAACAAATGGGTCTCTAAACTCGTAGGCTTCCATTAATGCTAAAGCAGTTTGTCGACCTAAGTCGTTATTACTCAAATTAACCTTTTTAATTGTAATGCCATCAGATATTAAACTGCCTAAGAGCATTCCTCCTTCATCACCAATTTTATTTCTAGCAAGGTTCAGTGTCACCAAAGTACGATTCATTTTGAAATTTGTATCTCCTAAATGAAGCAAGCCTGATCGATATATACGACAGCCACTTAAATTGAGTTCTTGCAAAGTAGTATTTGTTTTAAGCATCTCACCCAGATGAAAACAGCAATCGTCAGTAAGAAAGTTGTCAGTCAAATTTAAAACACGAACGAATTTATTATACTTTAAAGCTATTGCCATTGCACTGACTCCTCGCGGGGCCACTCCATAGTAGCTAAGATTAATCTCCGAGTTCAATAGATTTTTGTGGAACATCCTCACTGGACTTAAGTTTATTTCGGAACATAAGTGTAAATACAAAGCCTGTCCATCATCACCAAAAACAATAGGTTGTTCAGGAGCGAGTAGAGCCTTTTCAATACCTGGATCAATAACTGCTGGGTAGTTATAGTAATGATGCCTTATCACTGTGCTATCAGATTGAGGAATGTATTTCGTGCATATATCTGCACTACCCGGAGAGTACAAACCTTGATCGTAAAGCGCTTTCTTTTCATTTTCTGCCTTTTTAATATGCACAATTTCCAATGAGGACCATTTAGATATTGAAGGCTCTTCGGAACTCAATTCTTCCGGTACCTCGAATATTATTTCTACGTCTTCTTCCTTGCTACTGGTTTCTGACATGATTAAATGATTTTGTATACAAAAAGTAAAAGTGTTAAAGGTAAGACACAAAATATAAATATAAAAATAAAGTTTTAAAAAATATAAGAAGTTCTAGTGTGTCGAATAAATCATAGTCTTCAAACGTCATTCAGTTTTTTTATGCAACCAACATTTGGACCACAGATATTTTGGTAAAGAGTAAAGTGGACAAAGCAGTTTTGAATAATTATTCAACCTGTGAGTGACGAGGGATATTCATTCACTTCTTTTCATTTTGTTTGTCCACAAGCTATTTTTAAATGCCTCGTTAGATACGTACCTCGTAACGTACACATTGAAAAACCATGAAGTTGCAAAAGTAAATATGACCAAAAAATCTTATGTCAATGCAGAATTTTATTCTATTACATATTACAGCACCATAAAGTTCAAATTAAGCTAATATAACGGAAAACTTTATATCCTCTCAAAGTACGAGTAGATTACAATTTTTACGGTGACATAGGTAAGTATACAATTTTTATTCCTATTCTATTTCCAACACAGTTCACGGTAACTTCGCCTACTAAGTCGCATACATTGGCGCACTCAGAACGTAGTTTGTGCCACATACTTAATTACATCCTGAGCTTTCCTTTGATCGTCCGTCGCGCAGCACCCTTTAGCGTCCAAGAGCAAGTAATTGACAATCAAAACGCACCCTTTGCGCCAACAGAAACTTCGTTAGCTCCTCGATGTGCAGGAAAATTAGTAACGCAATAATGGGAGGCTGTAATAAGCTAATGGAGAGGGTAGGTCATCCTCCGTAGTCAGGGAGAGGCCGATCGGGCGGCGTCTGATCTAATTAACTGGCAATTCTCGTGAACTGTTGAAATGTCAGCTAGTCTTTAGAACTTTTTTTTTTCTGTGAAAAGATTTATGAAAGGAGTTCTTTATAAATATTCTGTCAAAAATTGTAATGCGTACAATATTTTGTTTTAAGGACCAAGAGGATCATGAATGCTTCGTTAAATGCTAAACTAACAATTTAGGATTAGAGTTCTCTAGTAAATAAAACCTAATTAATCCATTGATGTTTTAAGGACTTGTTTTGTTATTTTTAGACGTATAAGGTGGAATGTATCGTCAGCTCCTAACGTGGCTCGATAGCTTAATAGTCTAATGAAACTACCTAAACAAGTATAGATCAATGTACAAATCCAACAACAATTCAACCTAGTTACAAGAGATGGAATAAATAATACTTGCGATTGAACATAACAATGGCAAATTGACTAGTTTCATAATATTTCATAAATATCAACTTCACAAATTTCATTACCCCGTTAATGTGTTTTCATGGTACCTAATTGATCGGTGGCCACTTAATCATGTGACCCTCGCCATCCGTCACTGCAGTGACATTTGAGCCGTACTTTCAACTATACCGGTCATTATAATCACTCTTTGACTGAAGAGCTAACCACAGTTGGATAAGGGTACTCAATTTTAATTACAAATTGTAGTTAGTTTGTTTTATATAAGTTTATAAACTCTTGGCCATTGAAGTTCAACAGTACCTAATTATTTTGTTTTTAAATAGCTTTATGCACTTTTTCCCTATACACGTTCATACGCTCCATTTTCTGAATAAAAAAAAATAATAAAAAATAGAACCGACTTCAAGCAAATCCTGAAAAATAAAATTGAAGTCGGTTCTATTTTTTATCATTTTATTTTTCATTATTTTAAGTGCCGGGTGAACCGAAAAATATATATATAAGTAGGTGTATGGATCTCATCAATACAAATCAATTAAGCCCAGACACAAGGTAACTGCTGTAAATCGTTAAGGATTTCCCTCGTCTGTCTTTCGGTTCCATCATCAGATCGACTCTAGACCATCATTAAATTGTAGTACATTTAAGCACTTAACTAAAAAGTTAACAAACGCACTAGTTGTCCCTACAATTTTCGATGGATGCCCTCGATTTCTCCTGGATTCCATCATCAGATCCTGACCTGGTGAAAATGGGACCACTGCAGAAGTAAACCCTATTCAACAAAATAAAAAAATTGAAATCCATCTATAAATGACGGAAATATCGGTGAACATACATAAAAAAAAACATACAGACGAATTGAGAACCTCCTCCTTTTTAGAAGTCGGTTAAAAAGAGGTTTTCACATCATGTTTAAATATTATATGTATCGACTAGAGGATGCTCGCGTGGGAGTCAGTTTCCGTTACCGCATTCCTTTGGAACTTATTCTTGGAATTAAAAGTACCCAAGTGTTCCATCCCAGTCCCAAATATAAGACAGATGCGTTATACCAAGCCGCAGTCTCCACTCCCAAATAATTTTCTCCATCGGACGTCGGCTCTTCTACAGATGTGGCCAGCCTATGGCCACTTTAATGTGCTTACTTTACAACTGGGTAACTGTTACATCAAATTCTGCTTAGAATCAATAGCAAGACAATAAAACCTAGCTTATCGATGTTCGATTCCAATTTCAGATGAAGCTATTAAATCCTATAAATCACACCACTATAAACAATATAGTTTAAAACAATTCCGGTGTTCTCGCCGAGGTGTTCCGGAATGATTTAATGCGTACCCTAGTATCGTCGGATCGACAATCTCATAATACCCAATCATCCGCGCGCGATAGTCCCTTAGGACCGACCGGATTTTATTGAACTGGAGACAATTCAATTATTATAGAAATCTTAGTTCTCGTAACAGATGGAAATGTAAATTCAATTGTAAGCCGATTACGTTTTTTATTGTCCTGGATAGACTTAATTAAAATTAGATGAAACGATAAGGTCAGTAAAATAAATTATTGATTTTGAACCAAAACAGTGGTAACAAAATGAAAATTTAAAAAAGGAATTTAACAAGACTAATTAAGCCTGGCTTTTAAGTGACATACCTGTTCATCAGATAACGAAATAAAAATCTCGAAAGCCGACTAAATGAGAATAAGTCAAAGAAATTTGAATTGCCTATTCGCACCCACTCTCTCGTTACAGTTACTCCAGTAATTGCCAAGACCATAAATTAGCCCAAATTCGAACTCGGTAAAGTATAAAAAAAATCTGAATATAAATGGCGGGAGTTGGACAGGAGTAACTTCACTTCAAAGAAGGAGACTAAGGAAGTACATCGTATATAAAACAGATTAAACATGGGAATATAGGATACTAGCTGTTCCCCACGGCTTCGACCGCGTAGAAGTCGGTTATCGCGTTAAATAATAACCCTCCTTTTACGCAGTCGGTTAAAAAGTAGCCTATGTCCATCCCAGGGCCTCGAACTATCCCTATACCAAATTTTAACTCAATCGCTCCAGCTGTTTAGGCGTGAAAGCGTAACAGACAGACAGACCGAGTTCTTTACGCATTTATAATATTAGTAGGGATTACTGGTCCTAAGAGTGTATGAGCGAGCTATGTTTCATTCTAAGTACAATTTCGAATACTAAAAAGTATTCGCTATTTGTTCTTTTTTAAATTATCTATTTATTGGTGTTAGCTGTAACTTTACAGAAATTGTTTTTGGAGAGAAGATACGATCCTCTCAAGAATACACGCCACAATATAACTACTTCAAAGAAATGAAATCACACCATTATTTCAGAACGCCTTCAGTTCCACAAAGCCCTATTATCCCCACTTAAGTGAGACGGAGCTCAAAAGTTACTTCACCCCATCGACCCCGACTTAGCAAGACTTCGTCGGAATGCTTCCAAGGCTCTTTATTCGCGACCTGTTGCATCCGGCAATAAAGTTAATCCGTGCCATATTTCCCCAGTCCCCTGTCTAAGAAGCTCGCAAGATAATTCTATCGATATTGTTACTTAGGTACGTTTTGTACCGTTTGCCGTGAAAAGTGATATTTTTAGTAAGATATTGAGGTTTAGTACTATGTTATGGTTGTTGTTTCTTAATTTTTTTTATTGCTCTTGTAGAATAAAATCATACTTTTACTAAATGGAGTAGGCTGAGTGACACTTTACTTTCACTTAGCAGGCTATCCTTCAGGGAGTCGCGAATTCTGGTCGCTTGCCAAAGCTGCCGAGGGAAATTTCTGTAGGTCAGGTTTACCACCTTTACTTAAACCCGACGGTAGTTTGGCCCAGAGCGCCAAGGAGAAAGCCGACCTTTTGGGTTTTCTCTTTGCCTCTAACTCGACCATGAGCGACGGGGGTGCTTTGCCGCCGGATATTCCGTGGTGTGGAACTTCCATGCCGGAAGTATAATTTACACAGCGGAATGTCCGACGTGAGCTTCGATCCCTGGACGTTCATAAGTCGAGTGGGCCGGATGGTATACCCTCGGTGGTACTTAAGCAGTGTGGTCCAGAATTGTGTCCGGTACTTACACGTCTTTTTACGCTTTCATATTCCAAGCAACAAGTCCCGGCGTCGTGGAAGATCGCGTATGTGCATCCTGTGCCCAAGAAGGGTGACAGGACCGACCCGGCCAACTACAGGCCTATAGCCGTCACCTCCCTTTTATCTAAGGTGATGGAGCGTGTAATTAATACACAGCTCCTGAGGTACCTAGAGGAACACGACCTGCTCAGTGACCGGCAGTACGGTTTCCGTCACGGTCGCTCGACGGGCGATCTTCTGGTGTGCCTCACACACCGATGGGCGACGGCTATCGAGAGTAAGGGCGAGGCTCTAGCAGTGAGCTTCGACATCTAAGGCCTTTGACCGGGTCTGGCACCGTGGTCTTCTTACGAAATTGCCCTCATATGGACTGCCCGAGAGATTATGCGGATGGGTGTCCAGCTTCCTGGCCGGTAGAAGCATCAGGGCCGTCGTTGACGGCAGCTGTTCAGACTGCATGGCCATAAACGCTGGAGTACCGCAAGGCTCAGTGTTGTCCCCTACTCTGTTTCTGCTGCATATCAATGACATGTTGTCTATTGACGGCATTCATTGTTATGCGGACGACAGTACGGGGGACACTTGTTACACGGGCCGCCCCGGTATCTCTCGGGACACAGTGAAGGAAAATCGTGAACAGCTTGTGTCTGAAATCGAGGCTACTCTTACTAGAGTGTCCGATTGGGGTGGACTAAATCTTGTCCAGTTCAACCCTTCCAAGACACAAGCGTGTTTTTTCACCGCTAAGCAAACCCCAATTACTGTGGCGCCGCAATTTCAGGGCACATCTCTTTCCATCTCCAAAAGTATAGGGATCCTTGGCGTTGACATCTCCAGTGACGTTCAGTTCCGTAGTCATTTGGAGGGCAAGGCTAAGCTGGCGTCCAGGAAGCTAGGTGTGCTCAACAGGGCGCGGCGGTACTTCACTGCTGCACAAACGCTGCTTCTGTACAAGTCGCAAGTGCGGCCGCACATGGAGTACTGCTGTCACCTCTGGGCGGGGGCACCTGAATATCAGCTTCGTCCATTTGACTCGGTGCAAAGACGTGCTGTAAGAGTTGTTAACGATCCTATACTTACAGGTGGTGTGGAACCTCTTCGCGACAGGAGAGACTTTGCCTCCTTATGCGTGTTCTACCGACTGTACAATGGTGTGTGCTCTGAGGAATTGTTTGATATGATGCCCACGGCTACGTTCTATCACCGCACCGCTCACCACAGACAGGGAGTTCATCCTCACACTCTGCGTCCGGAGCGTTCCAGCACGGTTAGATCCGATAGGGGTTTTCTTCCGCGCACGCTTAGGTTGTGCAATGATCTCCCTGCCTCGGTTTTCCCAAACGCCTACAGTATGGGGTTCTTCAAAAGGGGTCTTAGAAGGTTTTTACAGGGTCGGCAGCGCGAGTGTGGCGCCTCTGGTGTTGCAAACGTTCATAGGCTGCGGTGACCACCGGTCCTTCTGGTGGGTCGTATGCTTGTCTGCCACCTAAGTGGTATAAAGAAAAAAAAAAAAAAAAAAAAAACTTTACAACTACATTACATTAATTTTATTCAGGTAGTCTCTCTATCTCAGGACCATAGTGCGCTAGGTATTGAGGGTGCGGGGCCACAGGCTGTTGGGCGTGACGTGAGGTTTTTTAGTCGGTAGGAGTCCGGCATAACATCCATGAGGATTTTCCCTCATAATAAACAAAAAAAGAAATGGGTGCGGGGCCATGACTTACTCACTTACGTAAATATTTTGTCACAAAGCTTAGAAAAATACGAGTCAAATAAAAGAATCAGCATATCATAGTCCAGTACTGAATGTGGTCCAGCCAACTTCAACTAGTACACCTGCTGACCAAAGAATTAGACTCTAACGCACACGTCAGAATATTCTATCGTAGACCGACAAAATTTACCTAATCAACTTACAGCACTACTTAACGCAGAACCCGAACTTCAAATTATGTTCTAGATGCAAACGAGAAGACTTTAAAACTCAGCTTAAGGATAACTAATGGAATCAAGCGTTACATGGCGGAAATCCATCCTAAAACGATAACAAAGGAGGATCCTTTATTATCGTTTTAGGATGCTTAAGAAGTCAACAGTCAGACGCAGATTCGTCCCTGCGTCGAGTACTGTTCTCACCTTTGGGATGACTCCGCGAGGTACTTGTTAGACGCGCTTGACGCTATGCAGAGACGTGCTATCCGAATAATTGGTTGTCCTGAGGTGACGGGAGGCCTCGAACCTTTGTCGCAGCGAAGAACCATAGCGTCCTTGGCTGCCTTCTATCGAATGTATCACGGCGAATGTTCTGAAGAGCTCTTCAACCTGATCCCACCATCTCCTTTCCGATCCCGAACAACGCGTGCCGGGCAGAGATGCCAGTCATACACAGTGGAGAGAATCTTCGCCAGAACCGAGCGTTTCAAAAGATCGTTCCTCTGTCGAACTATAAAAACATGGAACGACCTGCCCGCACACGTCTTTCCCTCATCTTACAATCCCGGGTTCTTCAAGAGGAGCGTGAAGAGGCACATCACAGGGCCGCCAACTTGAGGACCACTGTAAGAAGTGGCCCCCAATCGCTAGATGCGCCACTGCTTTCTTACCATCAGGCTGGTGGCGACGTCAATTTGGCGAGCTGAATATTAAAAAAAAAAAAAAAAGTCAAATAAAACTACCACATCTACCATAAGAATTTGCTTTATTACAATCTTAGTAACATTGAACGTGTCCATAGCGAGCACTCAATTAGTCTGAGGAAGTGCGTCATTTACCAATTATGGTCGTCTTTGTTCATTTGTTGTTAACTTGGCAAGTACTAATACTCTTCTGTAGAATTTGTGTGTGTGAAATTCTTTGTGCCTCTGGCACTTTGCGTTACTTATAGTAGTGAACTTTTTCGGGAATTGCTTAGATTCTCTTTTGAGACATAATGCCTGTCTACGAAAGTTCGTAGAGGCTCTACGAAGCTACAGCACTGCGAGAGTCCACCTCAATAAAATATAATAATATTGTTTCTTGATATTTAACCAATTGGACAATAATTATATTAATATTACTATAATTCTTACATTTTGCTTCGGTAATGGCATCATTCTAACCACCATATTAATAATCAATAGTAATGAAATTGCTCGAATTAGTGATAGTACACTCGAGAGCAATTAATCCGGGTCACTTAAAGAATCCTAAAAATCTCGGAAACTAAAAATGCTAGGTTAATGCAATAAATTGTATTTAATAGACAATGTAATACTCCTTAAATGAAGGTATTAAAACTTCTTAGTTATTGTAAAGTTATATCATAAAAAAATCAAATTTGAAAAAGTGCCACTTTCGAAGATGGAACTACGAAATTACAGCATTTGGTGTTGCTTTTGTTTGTAATCTGTCATTTATGTGGGTACATAAACCATGTTGATAGTGCTCTATATTCATTAATCAAGCTGAAATTATGTCGCTTACGCCTGAAGAATGCACCAGAATACTTACAATGCTGGAAACCGGCCGGAGTCAGCGCGATACAGCCAGGACTGTCGGTGTGTCGCTGTCAACAGTACAAAGAGTTCTCCGACGTTACGAAGAAACTGGTTCTAACCTACGCAGACCAGGAACGGGCAGAACCAGTTGTACCACAGCACGAGAAGACCGATACTTGGTGAACACCATGCTTCGAAATCGCTTTCTCACAGGAACTGAACTCACCAATCAGTTTCGACGCCTCGGAGGAAGTAACCCAAGTGCATGGACAGTAAGACGTCGGCTTGCTGAATCTAACTTAAAACCCCTTAGACCTGCAAACGGCCCTAAACTGGAGCGTGGGCATCGTATTTCGAGACTAAGGTATGCCCAGAGCCACGTAAATTGGAGTATTGAAGATTGGTCAAAAGTTATGTTCTCCGACGAATCAAAATTTATGCTCTACAAGCACGATGGAAGACACAGAGTGTATCGAAGACCAGGGGAAAGATTCAAGCAAGCATGCATCGAAGAAAAAGTAGCCTACGGTGGTGGGTCTGTACTTGTGTGGGCCGGAATTTCTTCTGAAAGTCGCACAGAGCTGGTGATCATAGAAAACGGCTCTTTAACTAGCGTAAGATATGTGGAAGAAATCCTCAATGATCACGTTGGTCCATTTATGGTCAATTTAGGTGAGGATGCTATATTTATGCATGACAATGCCCGACCTCATACAGGTAGGATTGTGAATGACTACCTTCAAGAGATGAACATTACTCGTATGGAGTGGCCAGCGCGCAGCCCGGATATCAACCCGATCGAGCATGCTTGGGACGAGCTAGGCAGATGCGTAAAACAACGAAACCCTCCCCCAATCACGCTTCGTGAGCTCAAAATTGCTCTCACAGAGGAATGGGAGAATATTCCCCAAAATCGTATAAGGAACTTGGTGTACAGCATGCCAAACCGCGTAAACGCAGTAATGGAAGCACGAGGAGGCAATACGAAGTATTAAAATTCAAGAAAATCGTAATAAAGTTCAAAAATTTCATGTTTCCTATTTTTGTTTTAAGGAGAGATCGGCAGTTTTTTCTTTATGTAATTTTGTGTTAATAAAAATTGTGGTGACTCATATTTTTTTTACTTTCATTTAAGGAGTAGGTATTACATTGTCTATTAAATACAATTTATTGCATTAACCTATCATTTTTAGTTTCCGAGATTTTTAACATTCTTTAAGTGACCCGGATTCATTGCTCTCGAGTGTATTTGAACTAAGACCGATGTACGACATGTCAACATCTATTGTTATCCAGGGATATCGTTCCAAAGAGTCATCCAGGCGCTCAGCGCTAGACGGCTACGCACGGACCGTGTGGTTTTAATTGGTTCGAATCAGGTGAAAAATCGGCCGATAGATATCGCGTGAGCCTGCTGAGGAATGGCCGTATGGCGTGGTGCTCTTTCGGGGATACCTATTCCACATGATTTTAACGTATAAAAATATTTGCATAAAACCTTTTACTTTACGAAGTACCTGTGATAATTACATATACCTAGCTTAACTGAATATCTCAAGTTTCATAAAAGCTGACTGGAGGCAAATGCGAAAGCCTTAAAAGGCCAATTACAGTACAATTTGCGTCGCCCTCCCTCGAGGGGCCGCGATGAAATTATTGATAGTATTGCGTATTGTACCTCTACCGAGATTGAGATGGAATTCTTCAGATCAAATCGACTGAAAAATGTGAAAACTGTAGACATATATAAGGAAACAGTGACTGACTGACAGAATATTATGAAGGTTTGAACGTACTTTCTTTACAACTCCCTTAATTTAGCTTTTGATTAATTTCCACGTGGATTCCAATATACACTAACTTTTCCTGGGAATATTATAGTTTAACGAGTCCGAGCGCTGTGTATTTTTTCTGATCTTGGTCTTTGCTGTAGCTCCTGGTTTACAGTCAACAGTAGAGTGTGGGCGGTAGCAGTCCCTATATCATGCGTGTAAAAACGTTATTTGCTTAAGAGCTTTGATATAAGTATGTTATACTGTATATTATCTATCTACTGTATATTATCTTTGATATAAGTTCAGCAATATAGGTAGATCTACATCTTTCATTGCGGTATTTTGGGACACCTAGGTTCCAGTGGAAAGAAATGGGACATCCCTCCGAGATGACCCGGGGTGCCCGGTGTTTAAGGATGGTTTTTATCGTTCTGAAAAATGCGTGTGGAAAATTCGTACGGATGTCACGTCACATACGGAGGGATTTTCACACTTAAAAAGTCTTGTGAAATAGGATTGAGTTTGTATCCAGAAATCTGATATATTCTGAAGTAGTCATATAAAAATAGAAATAATTTCGTTTAATTATTATCTAATATATCCTAACTTCTTTGGACCGACGACCTACTAAAGGTCGCAGGCTGGGACTGGATGCGGAAGGCGCAAGACCGTGTGTTGTGGCGTAAGTTGGGAGAGACCTGCGTCCAGCAGTGGACTGCCACAGGCTGATTTGATTGATTGATTTGATCCTAACTTCTTTGTATGTAACCAGGTGCATTCTTGGTGCCATACTGCATCATGCTGGTGGTGGGCGGCATCCCGTTATTCTACATGGAGTTGGCGCTGGGGCAGTTTCATCGGAAGGGCGCCATCACCTGCTGGGGGAGGTTGGTGCCGCTGTTTAAGGGTAAGTGATTAAAATCTGAATTATCGTATTATAATAGACATTCAGATCGGTCTTTATCAGGTAGAGAATTTTATCGTTATGAGCACGATTGTTTACTATGCGTTTGTGTGTACGTATGGGCTATTGAAATCTATCTCATTTATAATTAATTTTTTTTTTCAATACAATAAAAAATTACAATTATACTACACTGATGAGAGTAGTAGTTAGGTAATTGGGAATAAGTTTAAGGAATGTTGTGTAGTAGGTACTGTTATATTATCTTTAGTAATAAGATAGTATTGCTACCAGACTTCGACAGGAATGTAATGTCTGGCAGTGTCACTGCCAGACATTTGAATATATTATCATATATTTTACTATTAGTACTATTTATTATTAATACTATTTATGCGGTGTATACATTTCAGTAAACCAGCGTCCATTCATATAAGTCAAAATAGAACTCTTAATACGAACTTCATAAAGTGCCTAATACAAGATATTTTACCACATAATACTTTCAATATAAAACTATGCAATTTCTTTTTACTTTCTTTAGTTTTATTACAACGGGCACTAGTATGATTTATGAGCCAGCGCCCGGTCACGTAGATGTACTCGTAGCTAATGTCATCGAAATGGAGACGTGGCGACCCCGACAATCTTAAATTATAGCTGACAGCACTTAACCATTTTTACACTATTGCTATAAAGATAATAAACGGGAGAGACAGTTAGTATGCAGTATAAAGCACACCATTAGAATGTGAAATACAGAACTTCATTTGTTGTTAGGAAAAATCAACGATACATTATCATTATTTGCACTTTCTAGATCTTTAATGCACATAATAATTTTTCAATTTCAATTTAAATTTTTTCAATTTATTTTATAAACAATTTTCTTAGTGTCGAAATTAATATAAACAATAAATAAATAATAAATTACAAATCTCACATAATTATAAAAACATGCATAACTATAGCTTGTTTAGAGAAATCTTAATTCAGGTACTCCTCTTCTCCTGAAAGAATAATACAGGTAGATGGCGCTTTTTAGGTCTATCTGTTTTATTATTTCAGAATTTGACAGTGTCACAAAAGTGTCATAGATCAAAAAAGTGCAATTATAAATCTCCATTTTTTCCCGCCTGCAAAATCGGCCTATTGCAGTTCAGCGACGGATGAGCGCTCTCAATTTACATCGCCCCTCTTCAGGATCTTTTCTAGTTCGTTGGGCCAACTACACGTAGAAGATCGCGGTCTTAACTACAGTTCTGGTCTGCCTCGGCTATACATCGGTTCTCCCAACAGATATTATATAATCATCCGATTGCCACTTTACTATGGTTCTCTTACGTATTTCTGACATATCTATAGTCCAATCCTGCCCGATCTGGCAATAATGTAAACATGTCATGTTTTGACAATCGTTGTTTAAGACAGATGAGTAGAAAAATATAGTATGACAAATCATTGATTTTTATACTATCCTGAGTAGGTATTTTAAATGAAAATAAACTATCATAAAGAAGTTATTTGGTATCGAAATGATAGTAAGAACACTGTATGACTCCTGGATACTGGAATATAATCAGGGTGAATACTCAATTGCAAGTAACTATGGATATATAGGATTAAATGTGTTTGTTTACATTTTTGCGCAAAGCTATTGAAATACAGTATAATAATATACCTATCTGACCTTACAGAGTTTATCCGTCAAACAGACTCCAAGCAAAGCTCGATATTTCACTGCGCAACTTTAGAAGTATGGACTGTAGATGCCGATTGCAGTCTCTTGCTGTGGGGGTCACTGTAATAGATTGCAACTCAGCATAGGTCATAAAGGCAGGCCCGAGGTCCGTTTCACTTATATGCTCTTTCTATTTCTCTTCATCATCTTAAGTAGTAAAACCATGAAGTTCTACCCTCGTCGAGCCATTACTTAAAGTGTTTACTAACTTTATCGATAAATTCCAAGACTATCGATAACTATAACATCTCTTACATAGATATCAGATTTTGTGCTTCAAAACAATAATAGGTACTATAAATACCTAACTTCAAGACTTTTAATGCAAAACATGGGACACGTCATTTACAAGATCGCGATATTGTTGGACGTCACCCCTCGCACTTAACACCCATAATTGACACCATTCCCGAGGCGCCCCTTAAGTGCGCGTCCCATACGGTGCTCTCAAAAGGTTCCGTAGATTTGCGAGGCCGGCTTATGCCCGTTGATTTCATTTCACTCGATTGTCACGTCGCACCGCTGAGTGGTTCCCACTACGTCGTGATTTTGAAGAGGAATAAAAATGGTAATGGATTGGAAAGGTGCTGGAAATCCGTTTTGAGTGAAAGCATTTATCGTTGAAATGGATTTCAACGACCTTGCTCGCGCGATTGACCTGTAATTTCAGATTTTATTAGAAGGTTTTATTTTTAAGCCGCGTCGCAAAAAGTTGTATGTGTGTTTCTGCAAGTAGCTCCGTAGCACCTAGGAATTAATAAGCCGCGTAAATAAGCTGTTACACCAAGTTGAAGGCTTTATGGGCGGCTTGAAAAATTTCAACAGTGCCTCGTTACCACAAAACTAATAGGCCCACCAACTATTACGTGGAACAAAAAGTTGTGCCTCTGCCTACCCCTTTAAGCTCTAACTTCCTTGACTTACAAACGCTACTACAACGTATAGATGTCGACTGTGACCTCCTGGTCTTAACGGAGTGTTGGCTGGATTGCTCAACTAACTCTGTGGCGCCTATTTTGCAGCACTACATTTCCTACAGATCCACCAATCACCTAAACAAGAACGACGGAGTTGTTGTTTTCGCGAGGTCTAACCTCGTAACTACCTGTGAGGAACCTGATTGGCAGGGATCTGCCTCGGGTTTGGTTATCAAAGTGGATGCGGACGTCGCAGTAATTTGTATATATCGCTCACCCTCAAACGACGATATTCTACCTTTCCTTGTAGCACTCTGCAACACTATCCAGTCACTCACGAAGTACAAAACAGTAATCATAACAGGAGACATTAATATTGACATTAAACAAAACACATCAGACAAACGAAGTCAGGAATATTTAAATGCCCTGGCCTATCATGGCCTCTTACCTGCACATACATATCCTACTAGGGATAAGAAATGCTTAGACCACACCCTACTGCGCACTAAGTGTAAAACCTTAACACTTCTTTATAATACGACACTAACCGATCACACTTCCTCGCTGTTCTGTCTTAAAAAAAGATCTCTAGATTAAGTAATGACAAAATAGCCACTAAGACAAACTACGAAGCTCTTGATGCGACTATGGCTGACCTGGACTTCATGCCCATTTTCTCTATGTCAGATCCTGATGAGGCTGTAGATTACTTTGTCACGTTGAGTAGGTCAGCGATCGACAGATGCACTGCGGTCTTAAAGATACCTGCAAGGAAAAGAATTTACAAGCCATGGATAACTCAAGGTCTCCTCCGATGTATCCGGAATCGCGATCATCTTCATAAAAAAGTTAAGCAATCACCTGACAACATCACTTTACTGACGACATACAAGCGATACAGAATATTTTGCACTAGATTATTAAAAAAAGCAAAAACACGTTATGACTCTCAGGAACTAAATAAGGCTTCAAATAACCCAAAAAAGCTCTGGGACACTATAAAACATATCACGAACTCATCAAAATCTAAACACAACAATACTCCCCTTCTAAAACTTTCTTCGTCACCGACTCAGTCCTGTAACGCTGTAAATCGCTACTTTGTGGACATTGGCACGACACTAGCAAATAACATTAGTACGAGCACCCTATCCTTTGCTCAAGCTCCACGGAGTGACCGGCACAAAAATTCTTTTGTGATGGAAAAAACAGATCCTGACGAGGTTCTTCTAGTGGTGAATTCGATAAGAGTAAGCGCCGCTGCTGGGTGGGATGGTATCTCATGTCTGTTTCTAAAACGATACTCTCTACTCTTAGCACCTACATTAAGCCACATATTCAATCTTTGCTTTGAAAAAGCTATATTTCCCACATCTCTCAAAAAGGCTACCATACATCCTATCTTCAAGAGCGGTAACGGAAATTTGGTCACTAACTACCGTCCTATAGCTGTCCTCTGCACACTATCTAAAATACTGGAACGCCTAATTAATAAGAGATTAATTAACTATCTTGAACATTATAAAATTTTATCACCTCAACAATTCGGCTTCCGTAAAAACAGATCGACCAATGACGCAGTACACAAATTGGTAGATTACATTGCAGAAAATTTAGACAGTAACAGGAAGGTATTAACCATATTTTTAGACTTAGCAAAAGCTTTTGATACTGTTCCAATTCCGGCCCTCTTATCCAAGTTAGAAAATGTGGGTGTCAGAGGTATTACCCTTGACTTATTTAGAAGTTACCTTTCTGATCGCTCTCAATTTGTACAAATTGATAATTTTAAAAGTGAGGTTCTTCCCATTCAGTACGGCGAGCCACAAGGTAGTATATTGGGTCCTACATTGTTTCTCGTATTTATTAATGACCTGTGCAATCTAAAAATACCAAACGCCCAAGTTGTATCTTATGCAGACGATACCGCGATCACTTTCTGCGCAAATACATGGTCTGAATTGGAGTCGATTTCGCAGAGTGGTTTTAATGCAGCCCAACATTGGCTTTTGACACACACTTTGACTTTAAACACTACAAAAACTAATTTTATAACTTTCTCCATAACTTCCATATCCCAACCAAAACAGCCCCTTACATTGAAAGCCCACTCTTGTTTTCCAAATCCTTCCCCTGATTGCCAATGCCCTTGTCTGAAGTCTGTTGAACATACCAAATATCTCGGAATAATCATTGATAAAAATATTAATTTTAAACCGCACACTTTAGCTCTCACTGGCCGTATACGCAAATAATACATTTATTGTTAAAAATTACAGAGAAACATAAATATTACATATCTATATTTACACTATTACTATCTAAACTAAACCTAAATAAGGCCCCCGTGGCATTGTGCCCAAAAGACTAGCAGCATTCCCCCTTTGAATAGCAATACCTATTCGTTGAGCGAGAAAACTGCCAGCCCTTGGGTCACCAGTTGACTCCACAAGGCGCTTTTTCAAATTCTTGAAAAATTTTTGCGCATTGGGACCCCATGGACCTAGGGTCTCGACACCGACTGGACAAAAACGATACGATGAGTCGAGACCCTTATATTTATTAATTTTAATATTTTCAGCCGCTTCCGCTGCTGCACTGGCTTTTAATTTTGTTTTAGGAAGATGGGACGGGGCTAGAGTGTCAACACAAGTTGCATCCCACACCAGGACCCGACCCATCTCCCACGGTATCAAAGTTATACCATCCGGTCTCTTGCCTTGGTCTGTTTATACGCAAATTAATATACATATTTAAAACTCTAAGACATGTAGCAGGCGCGTCTATAATGAAAACTGTCTACTCAGCACTTTGCCTTTCACTAATTAGTTACTGTATTTCATGCTGGGGTGGTGCCGCAAAATCAGTGATATGGCCTGTCGAGATCGCCCACCGTGCTGTACTGAAGGTTGCTACCTTTCGACCTATGCTATTCCCAACCACAGATCTCTACAATACTTGTAATGTTCTGAATGTTCGTCAACTATATATGTTGCACATTGCTTTGCTGCAACACTCTAGAACTCCGTACCGTATGATAGCTAATCCCACCAAAAACATCCCTGTTGAATAGGAGGCCAAGTTCCTATGAGCTAATTGTTCGCCTAAAAAAGGGTTGAAATCCAATCCAATGCCAAGTGTAGATGCACTTTAAAATCAATCATAATCATCTTCATCAACAGCCTAATCCACTGGTAAACATTTGCCATTTCCAAGACTCGCCACCACACTCAGACCTCAGCCTTCCGAATCCAGCCACTACCCACTACCGCATTCACGTCAACGGTCCATCTGGCCGAAATTCACTTTACCATACACCCAACTTAAAATAATATGGTGTAGTTGTGAAAATACGTAGGTACCTACTTGGTTAAAAATATCTAAAATAATGATACTTCTAAATTTGAACTGGGCAAATTAATATTATATATATTTTGTGTCGACAAACTCACGTTAAACCATAGATTTAGAATTTTTCGCGCTAAATAAATGCGTTAAACCGAGCGGCAACTGAGTGACAGCTGAACTACGGAAAACGCTCGGAAACAACTTGGTCCCGCCTCGGCTCGGCCACGGCCCGTTGCATGAATACAGTGCCACCTAGCTTCGCCCGAGCAGTCGTGAACGCAACCGGCTCGGTGACCGTGCTACGGCCGACACTCGGCTCGGACCCGGCACGGTCTAGCGTAAGTCATCCTTTAGAATGCTTGCTGATCTCTAAACTACTGGACGGATTTGATCCAAATATTTCGCAAATATGAATAACAATATTCAATGTGCAGTATTGACTTTTCCATAATTTGTATGTATAGAGTATTTGATTGACATTAATCAAAACATTGACAACATCTTTCTCAAATCTGATTGAGTTTTTAAACATGACATGTCATTGTGTGAAAATAAAAAGTAAATTAAATCAAAAGAGTCCTCTCATGACTAAAAAGTATTGATACAAATTCGAATCAAATCCCCCCGAAGATAACAATTGTAACCCCTTTTTAGCCATGTTCTGGAATGAATTTCTATAAAATACGAAACACATCTTCCATCAATTATGTTAGAGATGATTTATGCAAAATTTGAAGAAGATCCGACCAAGGAATCCTGTCGTCCCATACAAACTTTGTAACCCTTTTCCAACTCACACTTGACCGATTTCTTAAATTTCTCAATTTTTCTTTAATCTACATATAACACCTGGTCTGTGTGCCAAATTTCATAACGCTAGGACAATTGGAAGTGGCCTAGAGGTTTTGATGACCGGTCAGTGAGTGAGTGAGTCAGTCAGTGCCAAAAATAGCTATATTCACAGGGTCATATTTCAGGATCTACTGAAGCTACATCTATGAAATTTGGTACACTACCTTAGTACTAGTATATGAATACGTACGGACAATTTTATTTCTGTACTTGCAATAGGCACTGAGCTACAGGGGGGTCAAAAGTGGGTCGAAGCGGTTCGTGTAAATAGAGTACGACATGCGCTCGGCCTATTGCTAGAACTTGGCCTGCGCACTGCCGTGCGCTTAGAACGCCGACAAGATCGAATCTGTACAATACCACCACGTCGTACTTCTTTTGCGAAAAGATTCTCGACGTACCTTGCACCGTCTCTCTATAATAAAATTAATAGAAAGTGCCCAATATTCGGACTATCACGACATAATGCCAAAACGAAAACTCGAAACTTCCTACTGCAGCTGAATTACGATGAGACGGAAACATACTTTTGACAAAAATCAGGCTAATCTCACTACTTACCTGCACACAGTCATGTAACACACACACACACACACACACACACACACACACACACACACACACACACACAAACACACACACATAAATCTATTCAAGACATCTAATTATTCTTTTTTTTGCTTTTTAATTTGTACTTAATTTAATTTGTATTTGTAAAACTATGTACCTGATCATGATTAACTATGTTTATATAAATAACTTATTAATTCAAATATCTTACGCCAACCATAATAGGGAGTGTCACTGGTCCTCCTTAACACAGGCTACTTGTAGCCTATCTAGGAGAGCAGTACTCCAACCATTTTATTGTAGACGAATGATCTCAGCCAATTTTGTAATATCAACGCAACAATGTAAACCTACAATCTGAATTATTATTATTATTATGAATAAATAAAATGAGTCAGAATAGAATAGACTAGAATAGAATAAAACTTTATTTGTACACCTCGTTAAAAACTTTTTACAAAATTTAAACAGACAATATTGTACAAAGGGCGGCCTTATCGCTAAAGAGCAATTTCTTCCAGACAACCTTAGGATGGACAGAAAAGATTTATGTTATAACTAGCGGCCCGCTCGGGCTTCGCACGGGTATACAGTATTTCTCCACTATTTAATGGATGTTATTATACATAAACCTTCCTCTTCAATCACTCTATCTATCAAAAAAAACCGCATCAAAATCCGTTGCGCAGTTTTAAAGATTTAAGCATACATAGAGACATAGGGACAGAGAAAGCGACTTTGTTTTATACTATGTAGTGATATAAATGGGTAGTTTGGGTGTATAGATAAAGCATATTTATAAGACAACTACATACATACATACCTACATAATATATATACAGATACTTACATACATACATTTATAAAAGTAATAAACATATACATACATATAGATATATAATAAATATTGTTTATTATATACTTCTTACTTCAGCGTGAAGACATTAATTATTTGACATCGGAACAATTTAGAGTACTTACTCATACTAACTATCGTGTCAAATAATGTTACTTCACCATTCACTTAGGGTCAGATCATACCAAACGGAAAAATGCTCGCGCACTTTTTTGATATCACTGTATAATAAACTGTATTAGCATGGACTTAGGTTCAAAATCTGACGCAGACATCAAGCGTCCAAGGCGCGCGCCCGAGCATTCGGCCGCATACGTCGTCAAAAACGCGCGCGCATCCTCGATACCGCTCGGGCAGCCTCGAGGCCGCGCGACAATTCCCGAGCGTACGCGACCCGCGCCGCTCGCGCTGACTGCGCGGCGTTCGCATCTTCTTCACTTCAGTGTCACCAGTGATTTCTATAGGCATTGAAGTGTTTTTCTTCTTCTTCTGCCAAATATGCAATATGATCATATCCCAGTGTATCATTTTCAAGAACATCTTGACGTCTGCGAACTTCTGCGAACTGGCAATTGCACTAACCTTGCACGAAGGCGCGCGCGTCCTCGAGCAGACTCGGGCGTCTTCGCGTGGTCTCGGGCATTCTTTCCATGACGCCGCCACCGCGCGCGGCGCGCCACGTCCGTAGCTCATTTTTGCTCTCGGTGTGAACAAAATCTCAAGAGGATGCCCGCGCGCACGCGAGTATTTTTCCGTTTGGTATGATCTGACCCTTAAAGCCATCCAGAGACTGAGCACGTCTAATCGGTATAGGTAATGCATTACATAACCGCACTGCCTGTATTGTGAATGATTTGTTATAAAAACTGGTTGAGTGGGTAGGTACTGCAAGTTCCAAAGATTCCGACGACCTCAAGGATCTTGAAAGTGTGTTATTATGGAACATAAATCGTTCTTTAAGATAAGTCGGGGAACGTGGATCAAACAGTATACTGTATAGCATAGAAAGAATATGAGTATTCCGACGAAGGCGAATTGGGAGCCACTCAAGCATTGCGATATTCAGTTATGTGATCATATTTGCGTAAGCCAAATATGAATCTTATGCAGAAGTTTTGTAGGCGCTCAAGCTTATCAAATTGCTCTTCAGTAATGTCGAGATAGCTGATATTTGCATAATCTAGCATAGGAAGTAGGAGAGATTGAGCTAGTGCAATTTTTGTGGCCTTTGGCAGAAAATTGCTTAGTCGGCGCAAGGATCCTGCAGAAACAAACAACTTCCGGCTGACTTCCTGCAGTTGGGGATGCCATGGTAGCGTGCCGTCAATCAAAATCCCCAGATTTTTGACAGTTTCGCTTATATTTACCACAACACCATCGAACATTATATGAGGTAATTGTGCCCTATCTATTCGCGACACTATAATAGGACTGCCGATAATAGCCACTTGAGTTTTGGAGGGGTACACTCTTAGTCCATACCGCTTATTCCACCTACATATCCGCCTTAAGTCAGAATTAATAATTGATATGGCTTCGGTAATTTCATGTGCTGGAGCTTGCATATATCTGTAGATCGTCTGCATAAAGGTGGTAGGATAACAGTAGAGATTTTGAAATAGAGTTAATAAAGATAGAGAAAAGTAAAGGTGATAAAACGCCACGCTGTGGTACGCCCACAGTCGTGTTGCACCAAGAAGAAAGTGATTCTTCAATGCGTACACGCTGACGCCGTCCAAACAGGTAACTGTGAAACCAGTCAATTACTGTTGGAGATATGTTAATCGAGCGCAGTAGGCCAAGCAGGATTTGGAAATCTACTGTATTAAAAGCATTGCTAAAATCAAGTAAGTAAAGTACAGTAAGATTTGCATTTTCCATGCCGAGCATGATGTCGTCCGTAACGCTGATCAGCGCACTGGCCGTACTATGTCCCGGACGAAAACCAGATTGGTAAGAATTGAGGAGCAGGTTTCTTTTTAAGAATGAGCTTAGTTGGCTGTATACAAGCCGTTCCAGTACTTTGGAAAGGAAAGGTAAATTGGCTATGGGATAATATTCAGCGAAGGATGTGGGGTTAGCTTTTTGGGAATGGGAATAATTTGCGCCTCCTTCCACGTTGTTGGAAAAACATTGCGAGTTATAGAGTAGTTCAGGACATGGCATAAGACAGGAAGGATATCATCCAGAATAGGCACGACCATGTTACGGCTCAGGAGTCAGTGCCAACTGCGTTAGAGCTTATCGACATTATGCATCTCTTAACATCACAAGCAGATAATTGTTCAAAAATAAACAGTTGAAAAGAAGGAGTTGTAAGTGACGAAAGATATTGTAAAGTATTTGCTTTACTAGTTTAATCGTAACTAGAAGACGAACAGAAATGTTGATTTAGTGAATCAATATTAAGAGTTTTTGGAATATCCTGTTGTTTAGGTATTCCAACTCCCAGTGTTTTCAGAAACTTCCATGTTTTCGCAGGGTCCCCGTTCTGGACCGATTTATGGATATACTGACGTTGTGCTTTCCTACACACCTTGCCGCAGGGGTTTCTACAGGCAATGTATTTTTCGCGGTTCTCAGGTGTAGGCCGACGCTTGTACATGCACTTTGCTGCTGCTTTTTTAGCTATCAGGGATTTTATTTCAGTGGTGAGCCAAGGTGATGGCAAGTGACGCACCCTTACCGCCCGTATTGGAGCATGCAGATCATATAATTCTACTACCTTATTTGTTAGAATACTTGCCTTCTCCTCAACACAATCGGTTGAGAAGAGTGTTTTTCAGTCTATATTTGAAGCATCCTCTCGCAGCTTATTATGGTCCATGCCACTAAAATTGCGCTGCATGAGGATTTTGGGTTTGGATTTAGGAGGGCGAAGGTTGTAAGAAAGGTAGATTAAATGGACGAAAATTCATCAGCTGTGCATTGTCCATGCTTAACAACTGATTCAGTGGAAGAAACAAGGATGAGATTCATTAGAGAAAGACGACAATCAGGAAAGTGATGAGTGACATTTGAAGGTAGGATAGACAAGTTGCAGGAGTGAATAATGCTAGTAAAAGTAGTGAATCAAGCAAGCGATTAAAATCGCCCAAAATAATTGTATGGGTAGATGACGGAGGAAGGCGCTCCATTACATCTTCAAAGGACGAAAAGAAATTGATATTAGATGACGAGGAGTAATAGATACCAAGGAGTACCTTGCTATGATAAAGCTCCACCTCGAGGAATATCGATTCCCCAGCATTTGAAGGCGGTGGCTGAGGTGACATTTCCAGAATTTTAAATCTAATATTATTTCGTAAATAAATCCCAACACCGCCCCCTTTGGTAAGGCGATCATTTCGAATCCGGTGAAAATGAGGCAAGGTGATAGGAGCAGAAGGAAGACAAGGATTTAACCACGTTTCTGAGACCAGAATTGCGTAGATATTTTTACCATCGAAAGCAGTCAGCATCTCCGTGAAATGGGCGTGAATACTCTGTGCATTAATATCCAGTCAGTCTATGAATGCATAAATAGGTGAATCCGATTTCGATTATTTTAATTTGAAAGTAGGTTTATATACCTAGTTTTGTTTTATTATATTCTTAGATTATAGCGTACATTCATTAAGATGCCAGCCAACAAGGGATTTGGCAGACTCGAGAATTTAATACTGTTTTATCTTCACCAGGTATCGGATACGCGGTAGTTCTGATAGCATTCTACGTGGACTTCTATTACAACGTCATCATAGCCTGGGCACTACGCTTCTTCTTCGCTTCTTTCACCACCATGCTTCCCTGGACCAACTGTAACAATGAGTGGAACACGCCTGCTTGCCGAGATGTAAGTCGTGCTATTTTCAGCAGTAAAATTGTTTCAATGATCATTCAACTGAGTAAATATAGTGTATGGTGGGTACTAACCCTTATCTAAGACACTGAAATCTGCTGGTCTACGGGGAACTTTTTTTTTAATAGTTAGCTCGCCAAAATGATGCCGCCGTCCGATGTAAAGTCACTGCGACATCTAGCGATTAGGGGCTACCGTCCCAGTCTGTAATACTACAGACAGTAGCCCTCAAGTTGGCGGCCCTATGATGTGCCTATTCACGCTCCGCTGGAAGAACCCAGGATTGTAAGAGGAGGGAAACACCTGCGCTGACCAGGTCGTTCCAGATTTTTATGGTTAGATAGAGTAACGATCATTTGAATCGTTCAATTCTAGCTAAAAATCTCCCCACTGTGTGAGAGTGGCACCTCTGTCCTGCACGCATAGTTCGGGATCGGAAAGGAGAGGGCGGGATTAGGTGGTAGAGTTCTTCAGGACACTCACCGTTATCGATACGGTAGAATGGAGCCTAATACGCAATAGTTCTTCGCTGAGCCAACCGCACCAGACTTTCCCTCACCTCAGGGCAGTTGATAATGCGAATAGCACGCCGCTGTATAGAGTCCAGCGCGTCAAGCAAGTACCTCGCGGAGTTGTCCCAACAGTGCGATCAGTATTCGACACAAGGACGTAACTCATCTTGTACAGCAGACAGCTCTGGTTTGGCATAAAGAACCGCTTCATCTTGTTTAGGACTCCTAGTTTTCTCGAGGCTAGCCCAATACATCGATCAATATAATATTTTGTGATAGAGTTCGGCCAACTTGACATATCATTGGAAGAATCGGAGGGCCAAAGTTCAGACGTCGGACATGAGGTTTTGACGTTATTTAGTGAGCCTTCCCTTAATCAAAACAGGCCAATACTTCAGCTCCTATTATGATGCCGTAGGTTTTCTTATATATACATTTACTGTTGCGCCTTGATAAAGGTCCAGATCCACTAAACACAATATATCGAATACTAAGTAGTACAGTTATTATTTTCTTGTGGGGTTGGCCATGTTTATGTTTAATACTAACCTGCGGCAAGGCCACAGTGGTCGTACAGTACAAAGTACTATAACATTACATTATCTTAGGCCCAAGTTTGTCGGTAACTTTGGGATCTGAGGCCTTCTTCTGAAAAGTAACTCGAATTAGCATGATATCGGATTTTCACACTTAAGAAATACAATAATATTGATGTTAATGAAATTTTATATAGCAATTAATTTTGTGACTAATACGTGTAAAAAAATAATTTGTGACTAAAATTACCTATTAATTTAAGTATTTAATATCATGTAAAATTTACCTTTACAGTTTGGAATGGAAGCAAACCGATCACAAATTCATTCCAACACTTCTACTGCAACCCCTCTGTCACCTCAAACCACGCCCTTCACGTCGCCAGCCTCAGAATATTTCAAGTAAGATTCTTCAGCATTCCGACTAAACAACATTTTTTCAGTCCTATTTAATGAACTGTCGATGTACACATTCTACATTAAACATTTAATTTTAAATGAAAAAAAAAAGAAACAACTTGATTCAGACGGGACTTAAATCAAGTTTGTAATCAGTGCCATTTGCATAGGCAAAGGTCACTATTTGACTGAGATTGGGGCAAGATTCTACAAAATAATAAGTATTTGAGCAGCCAGTACTCAGTTCAGTATCATTTTCTTTCAGTGGACATCATGGTCTGGTTGACTTGAAAAGTTATGAAAATATTGATTTTTATTATGTTGTGACACTGACATTCTTTAATAACTTAAACTCTCAAACATAAAGGTTGTTTTTTTCTTCCTGGGTGCTTACGAGGTCTTCTCTTCGCAGAAGTACTACTTTACTTAATCCAGCTACTTTTTTCCAGCCGGGCGATCTTAGAACTTCAAGGGAGCCAAGGGCTGCACGACTTGGGAGCTATAAAGTGGGACATGGCGCTGTGCTTGCTGGCCGTGTATGTCATCTGCTACTTCTCTCTGTGGAAAGGCATCAGCACTTCTGGCAAAGTTAGTGCAACTTGATATATTCAGGTCTAAACGTATACAATGATGTAACTTGGAAGGTCGTGTTTAGTTAAGATTTTATATTCCAAACTTAATTTTAATTTTCATTGCCTATAAGTACTAATATGAGTAGAAATCATTCATTATGGACATAAGTGTGAAAGTTGTTTTATGTTCTCACTGCTTAATTTTGTTGACAGTAACGTTAAACCTTATTATTGTATTTTTTTGATATTGGTATTCATCACACACACACACACAACAATCGTTGTTACAAAATCGTCACAATTGATCTCATTAACCGACTTCAAAAAAAGGAGGAGGTTCTCAATTCGTCTGTATGTATTTTTTTTTATGTATGTCAAGCGATATTTCCGTCAATTATAGACGGATTTCAAAATTTATTTTTTTGTTGAATGGGGTTTACTTCTGAGGTGGTCCCATTTTCACCAGGTCAAGATCTGATGATGGGATCCAGGAGAAAACGAGGGCAACCACCGAAAATTGTAGGGACAACTAGTGCACTTGTTAACTTTTTAATTAAGTGCTTTAATGTTCTACACTTTAATGAAGGTCTGGAGTCGACCTGATGATAGAGTCGAAAGACAGTCGAGGGCATTCCTTAACAATTTACAGCAGTTACCTTGTGTTTGGGCTTGATTGATTTGTATTGATGAGAACTTTGCACCTAGATTGATAGATCCGCCTTCAAAAAAAAAAGGAAGTTCTCAATGTTTTATGTATGTTCACCGATATTTCCGTCAATTATAAACGGATTTAAATTGTTTTCTTTCTTGAATAGGGTTTACTTCTGATGTGGTCCTATTTTAATCAGATCAGGATCTGATGATGGGATCTAGGAGAAATCGAGGGCAACCACCTAAAATTGTAGGGACAACCAGTGCATATGTTAACTTTTTAATTCAGTGCTTTAATGTACTACAATTTAATGAATATCTGGAGTCGATCTGATTATGGAACCGAAAGACAGTCGAGGGAAATCCTTAACGATTTACAGCAGCTACCTTGTGTTTGGGCTTGATTGATTAGTATTGATGAAAACTTTTACCTAGATAAATATATTTTTCGGTTCACCCGTCACTTAAAATAATGAAAAAAAATTTTTCAATAAAAAATAAAACCGACTTCCAACAAATTCTGAAAAATAAAATTTACTTAGCACAAAGTAAAATGTATTTTGATTTATCAGATTTTATTCAATATAGTATTGAAGTTGGTGCCATGAATAATACCTACATAAACCTATGGGTTTACTTGGCGCCGACTTCAATACTATATTGAATAAAATCTGATAAATCAAAATACATTTTACTTTGTGCTAAGTAAATTTTATTTTTCAGAATTTGTTGGAAGTCGGTTTTATTTTTTATTGAAAAATTTTTTTTTCAGTCTCTTTTTCGCAATAATTAGGACTTTGTCTATTACTACGATACCAATAATTACATTTTATTTCCTAATTTCAGGTAGTTTGGTTTACGGCTCTCTTTCCATACGCAGTTCTCTTAATTCTTCTAGTACGTGGTATTACACTCCCTGGGTCTGCCACCGGTATCCAGTATTACCTTAGTCCTAACTTCGAAGCTATTACTCAACCTCAGGTATGTATATTTTTGGTAGATTATATAACAAAACATCTCGCGTTACACGTCACACTTGACGTAATTCGTTTAATATTTTTTTGAAACCACTAAAGCGGCAGAGAAGCATGCGATCCCCACTGATCACTGACTGTAATTGAACTGAATTATCGTTGACTATTCTCAATAATTTCATCATTATGTGTAGGTGTGGGTAGATGCTGCAACTCAAGTTTTCTTTTCCTTGGGACCTGGGTTCGGAGTGCTCTTGGCTTACGCATCTTATAACAAGTACCATAACAACGTATATAAGTAAGTATACTGAGTACCTATTTATCTTAATTGAATTTTCAGCGAGAGCCAAAGCAGCTATGTAGTAGTAACAAAATTTGATTCTATTAAACTAAACTGCTACAATTAACAGTTTATAAAAAAATATGTCAATATAAAATTGCAAAAGTAACTCTGCCAGTTTCACTTTTCAAAGCTCTACTTTCTAAGCTTGCCTCAGTCAAACCAGAAATCTCACATAACAAATAAAAACTTCCCTGAACAGTTTAAAATACAGATAACCGCCTCATACTTACCTACTACTGTATTCTTGTTTTATTTATTAACAACGCCTATTTCCATAGGGACGCCATACTAACCAGCGTGATCAATTCAGCAACATCCTTCGTAGCCGGTTTTGTGATCTTCAGCGTCCTCGGCTACATGGCACACACTTCGGGGAAACAAGTCAAAGACGTTGCTACTGAAGGGCCAGGGCTTGTCTTCGTAGTATACCCGGCAGCTATCGCCACTATGCCCGGATCCACATTTTGGGCACTGATTTTCTTTATGATGCTTTTGACACTAGGACTGGATAGCTCGGTATGTTTGAAGATGAATTTAAGAAATTTTCTACTAGGTTAGTTAGACACAAGGTTGTTCGCTGCATGGTTTTACACTTTTTGAAATCCCAATGCTAAAATATCTAGGTATTGCAATAAAAACTATAATAATTATTTGGTTGGTTCCAAAGTTTGGCAAAAAGGTGTGAGTAAAATCATGTTTGAAAGACGTGTGCTAAGTTTTTAAGCCCAAATGCCATGTAGAGGAATTCTTAAAATCCATTTTGTCACTAGTTTTGTAAATATCTTGGATTTCCAGTAATCCGCTAAATATAGTAGACGTTTACTAAAGTAATTACAAACGCTAAAAATTATATCAAATATAATAAAATATGATTTATGTATAAAATCATATATCGTATACATAAATAAAAAAAAGTAATACGTTTTGTAGGACGACCCCGTCAGATGAACCGAGCGACGACCAGAAAAAGGTAGCTGGATGCAGAAGGCGCAGGATCGTGTATTGTGTCGTAATTTGAAAGAGGCCTACCTCAAGCAGTGAACTGCCATATGCTATAAATTGTTAATGAAAAATAATCATAATCATTAACCCTTCCTACTTAGCTTTAAAGTCAATGAGGTACAATACAAAGATTTCATTATCATCCAATGGAATTTCAGTTCGGCGGCTCTGAAGCAATCATAACAGCTCTAAGTGACGAGTTCCCACCCATCGGCCGTCATCGTGAGTTGTTCGTGGCTTGTCTCTTCACTTTGTATTTCATCGTGGGTCTGGCTTCCTGCACCAAAGGCGGTTTCTACTTCTTCCAACTGCTAGATAAATATGCCGCGGGATATTCCATACTGATTGCTGTATTCTTCGAGGCTATTGCTGTTTCTTGGATTTATGGTGAGTGATTCTTTTTGGATTCCTTTTGTGACAAGTATTCTTAACCGAATTTGTCGTCTACAGCATAAAAGTTTGTTTTCAAATAAAAGTACATTATGTATATAAGTAGCTACAAATCCACTAGATTTAACTTAAATTTTACTAAATTTACACTGTAATATTCACGGAACTTAAGATATATACTGCATTTCGCTTTGCCTCTATCGAATCGCTGGATAGGTCGTAAGCCAATAAGTCCTACCGTTTGATGTAACAAAGGCTTTGATATATGTAACAAAGGCATAATTTATTAGTGACATGTTTGGTAATTTCTTTAGAAATTACTAAACGTGTAATAATACTATTATGTTACCCGTATAACCATCCAATGTTATCTATCAGTAACCCAATTTCATGTATAGGAACGGAGCGTTTCTGCGAGGACATCCGCGACATGATCGGCTTCCGTCCCGGCCTATACTGGCGAGTTTGCTGGCGTTTCGCCGCCCCGATATTCTTACTCTTCATCACGGCTTACGGACTACTGGACTATGCACCTTTACAATATGAGAGCTATGTGTATCCTGGCTGGGCGAATGCACTTGGATGGGCGATTGCAGGGTCGAGTGTTATGTGTATACCGACTGTGGCTATATACAAACTTCTGACCACCAAAGGAACCTTCTTCGAGGTAACATAACTTTTTATACTATTCAACTTTATAAGCGACTTTCACAAAAATTGTGTGTCTTACATTAGGAATGTACCTAATTACTTTCAAAACTACTCCGATACTGAGTCTGCTCTAATAAGCTGAATAGATTTAGATGGCTTAAGATTTTGAAGTGTTTGGTATCCCGCAAATTACTTGATGTAGCTGCAAGTTTCAGATACTCATGTCATAGAAATACCATCAGAGAAACTGTATACCAAATTTTAGATGAAATGGACCTATGAGTTTTAGTGCCCTTCATCAACTATGAAGTGAGTTGATGATCTTAAAAAAATAAAGCTAAGGACCACTTTGATTACATTGGCTTTTCACACACAGCAGATATACAGGTTAAACTTATCGTTTTTGTAGGGTGTAAAAATTACTTTAAAAATTAATAATGATAGGTATATGGAATCAAGGACTAAGTTTGTTATATTTTTTCTCCCACATTTTCAGCGCCTCCGAATCTTGACCACACCATACGCCGACACCGTAGGCCACGGCACAGTTCACAACGGCATGGTTGTATCTGAGAGCGGCGGCGTTCGCCTCACCTCCGCGGTCCAAACCCCCACGACCCCTCAACCCCCCACTACCCCACCCCTCGCGTCCGCCCCCGCGCTCGTCTGAGCACAGCTCTCCTTCGACGTCTACTACGTCTAGACGTTGGGAAACTCCCGAGTACAACTATTCCCAAGGGTTGAGCGTTTGATTTAGGCGTTGCTCGCATACATCTGCCTAGCGGTCAGAAGTATTACAGTCGTTGTAGATATCACTGTACTATACTGGCCGTGTCAATCGAAACGGCAGTATGTAAGTCAAAGGTGGCCAATTGTTGGTTAATATTGATTTGGAATCTATTTCAAACAAGCTATTTTCCTATCTATATTTGACATTTACTAAAATTAGCCTGGCATTTTCTTTTTTTAATTTATCAATTTAAGCACAGAGTTCAATGATAATGGCACTGCTTATTTCTATAAGAAATCTCTTCCAGATATTTTCTTGTTGATGAAGCTCTGGCAGTAAGAACAATTAAATTTCTCGAAACTTCCTTTTTTGACTTACTGCTTTATCGATTTACCTGGTCGGCATGAAATAGTAAATTTGAAAAAGAACGTTCTACCAGTTCGAATTACTCGGAACACTGACGGCGAGGCAATGTATGCGGCCCAATAGCTTTTAAGAATGCTTTTAATGTGTAGGTAAGCTCTCTACGCTATATTACCGATACGTTAGCTACGTATTATTCTATAGTACCTTATGTTGATGTAACTATGATCTTATTTCAGCAATAAAAAAATATATATCACACTATTATTGTAATAAGCGACTACCCATGTAAGTTATGATATGATAAGTGCTTAGAATGACGATGCATGCTACGTACACTATCGTAAGTGAAAATGGGCTGCTTTCATGCTATATAATGAACAGCAAAAGGTAACTTCATATTTTATCCTATTAAAATAATATGTAAACATTACATGATAAAACTTCAAATAGATTCCTTCATATTACAATCTTATAATCTTCCTTAGGCATGATATTATATGCTAAGTGCAAGGAATTATAAACATAATTATTAATAAATGATACATAATAATGATATTAGTGTAGATAGGTATAGGACCTTGATTCTGGTTGTATTAGCTGTAGTAGTTAAGCAGTTAATTCTTTTAGTAGTAGAATATACCAACATTTCTAAAAATAATAAGTGGAAGTGGAGGAAATATGTAAAAATAAGTAGATAATAATTCAGCAAGCCGTCGATGTTTTAGGTGTAGTTTAGCATAGTCTCAGCAAAGCATAAAGGTTGACACAGGAACAAGTATGTATTAAAACAGCTTTTCAAACCCGGGCATTAGGTGGTCCAACAGTTTTTATTATGTCTGCCATGTTTATCAAATGTGTTGCCAACTCTGAAATATATAATTCAAAGTAACTAATTAAAATTTTCAGGTGTGCTACCTATTTTATTAAAATTGATTATACAATAAAACATTATTTATTAAAATTAAATTGCGTACACAAGTACTTCGTGTAGTTTAATAATATTAAATCAAAATCTTTAAAAATATATCTAATATTATAAGAATAATTGTATATTTGAGATCAAATACGTGTATCGTAGCATTAATAATGTAGATTTTTGTCTGTTTGAATGTAATTCTTTACACTAGATATCACTATTTAAAGGTTTAACACATTTTTCTCTTCAAATAATGTCGTATCTTATAAAAGGTACATGTAGTATATTATTCAACGCTATATCGGCAATTTAACCAAAATATAATATTTAATAGTAATTTTACTAAAAACTATAATGATGTAATGGATTAAAAACAAAATATTGATTTAGGTTAGTACATCTAAAATAAAGAAATAGGTAAGTACTAGATTAATAAGAAAAAAATGCTGTGTAGATAATAGACACTGTAGAATTACAATAATAATATTAATCAGTACAATTAAATTTATTAAATAGTTTATATACCCACATTATTAAAAATATATAATATCTATCTGTTTAATCAAATTATTAATCAGTATACTCTCATTATGAATGTATTTAATGAAATTTTTTTAACAATATAAAATCATTATGACGTATTAAAATATAGTAGGTAATTATATTCCATCACTTTT
This sequence comes from Miltochrista miniata, assembly GCA_933228765.1. NCBI lineage: Eukaryota > Metazoa > Arthropoda > Insecta > Lepidoptera > Erebidae > Miltochrista > Miltochrista miniata. Next base: position 28,454,862 of record OW121755.1, read on the forward strand.
AAAAAAATCTCTTGATGTTGTAGGTCATTGAAGTGCTCCATTATTTGTGTTTTTGTAATATTTTGGTTGATACTATTCATCACTCCGTCCTGGGCAATGCGGACTGATGAATTGTAAAATTTATTAAAATATCTAATCGGATATCAAGGGTTCTTCCATTATCGTAGAAAAGTGACACGCTCTGCACACTCCCTATATAATCTTTTCGATGTGTAGTATTTTTCTGTCAATCAATCTTACACTTTCAATGTTTAACATTTTTAATATAATATACCTAGTTATTAATATATAAATCTCTAATAATACTTATATACTTATTGAATCTCATATTATATTAGTAGAAAGGTAGATATTATAATGCTAATCCTAATTTAAATGTTATTCTCTTGTATTCTTCAGTATATAAAACATATTAACGTACTAGATATATGTAGCCTATGTGTATAGTTGTTGATGTTAAGTCAATAGTCATACCAGCCATGATGACTATTGATTTCTAGAATAAATTTATACTTACGGTACATTGGTGTTTCATTTTGTCAAAAAACCTATGAGGAACTCGGGTCTGAGGACGGTGAGTGAGCTTCGCACCGAACCCCCCACCCAACACCCCCCACCCCCGAGAAGAGGCCGCAGTGGTAGCCGTAGGTCTGTTGGGAGTCCTGGGGTATCCTTCCGAGGGCTTACCCGGGGCTTCCAACCGTAGGCTGTTAGGCAGGATACGTGAGGTTTTTTAGTAGGTAGGATTCTGGCATAGCATCCATGAGGATTCCCCTCACGTTAAAAAAACCTATTAGGAATTGATTTATGTAGTGTTGTATACGTTGTGTAACTATGAGCACAGTTCACCTGGGACCAATATAATGCCGTCGATTCGGCTACTGAGGGGCAAGTGCGAGTTTCGGCGAGCGCCTGTCGACAGTCACGGGTGAGCGCGTTATCGGCGATTTGTACGGAATCGAGACAAGTTCCCGCGTTTACAGCTAGGTGGCGGAGTCTCGATTCCATACGAATTGGCGCGCCGTGAATGTCGACAAGCTCACGCAAAAACTCGCACTTGCCCCTCTGATCTAACGTTATCATCGTAGCCTATGGACGTGAGTACTGAGTACCTATCTAATTAGGTCCCGCTGCCAGGGCCGTCTTAAGGCTATATAGCGCCAGGGTGCGAAGCTCAGACTGCGCCCCCCCCCCCCCGGTCAACCAAAAAACGCAATAAATTTTTGATGTTTCACTTCTTTTTCTCTAAGATCTGTAATCTATATAAGTATATAATGCTACTGCTCCACCTGCGTTAACGGTAACATTAATGTTGATGTCCAACTACTCGATAACTAAGGCATTAAGAATGCGCTTTGGCTACATTAAGGTCACAACGGGTTTACTAATGTTTGCCATAATTTCATATGCCATACTGGTATTTGCCATAATTTCATTAGAAATAACGCTTCAGTTGCCATAATCGTGAAATGACATAAAATGACTTTCACTAATTCCATTGGTCATAATCGATCAAGTGTCATAATAATTTAAATCCATAAATGTATTTGCCATAATTTTCGTTTTCAATAATGCCATTTTCCATAACTTTTATTCACCATAATATAAATAAAGATAATTTATACGACACAGATTTTTTATTCACAATTAAACCTAAAACTAAATCTCATAATGTCGTCTACTAACCAAGCTCGACGGAGACCCGCGTTTTACGGGGCTCCTACTTCTGGGTGGTTTAAAAAAACCCCACGAAGACTAAGGCGGGAGCTTCGCTTCGCTTCGCATCCGCCTTAGTCTTCTAACCTAACCTATCCGAGTCGGATTGCACAACAATAATTAATTTCGACCTAACAATATTATGTATTATTTTCATAATTATATCAAATTTTGATTATGTCAAGAGTCGATTATGAAATGGAAACTAATTATTATGATATATATATATATATTTATATATATATATATATATAAATATATATATATATGATTTATTTATTATGATATATATATATATATCATAATAATTAGTTTCCATTTCATAATCGACTCTTGACATAATCAAAATTTGATATAATTATGAAAATAATACATAATATTGTTAGGTCGAAATTAATAATTGTTGTGCAATCCGACTCGGATAGGTTAGGTTAGAAGACTAAGGCGGATGCGAAGCGAAGCGAAGCGATAAGCGATGCGAATATATATATATATATATATATATATATGTTGTTATAGAAAGTCATTTTATGGCAAATAAAAGTTATCACTGTTGAGTTGTTAAGGCAAACATTTTACATAATCATCCCCGATCATAATATTGTGTATATTATGATCGGGGATGATTATGGCAAACAATATTAGTGCAAATGAATTTATGGAAAACGAGAGAAGACCGTCACAACGCCGTTAGAGTAGAATAAATTAAGGAGTTACGCGTTAACACAAGATGGAGGTTGAACCTAATCACACAATGGGGGTTTAAGGGAACTAGTTTAGAAAAAGACGAAACCCCGCAAATGAAGGCGTTTTTTGTCTACCTATGCAAACGGAAAATAATAGCCAGAAATAGATTTTTAATCTTAAAAATCGGTGTCAAAATATGCTTTGGTTGATGAATGCCCGCGAAATGAGATGGCGTCAACTGGCGTTAATGTAGCCAACATCGCTTATCGCGCAAAACTACCTGCTAAAACCCTTTGATGTGTCGAAAAAAACCGACAGCCCGAGCTATCGCTTAACGTTTTATGCCATTACTTATGCCGTTTGTAATTTACCACGTTAAAACCTTGGCCACATCTACGTTGAAGTGCTATTATGGTGTTAATTTACGCGTTAAGACGCAGGTGGAGCAGTAGCATAAACGTGAATGTCCTGACTGACTGATATAATCAACGCACACCCCAAACCGCTGGGACTAGAAAGTCCAAATTTGGCAAATAAGTTCCTTGTATGGTCTAGGGATCCACTAATGAAGGATTTTTGGAAATTCAACCATTAAGATGCAAAAATTACAATTTACACCCTAAACACCTAATAATAGAGGCCATTTGAGGCTTAAAGTGCGGGCGCCAGGCGCCTATGTCAAAGGGCGCGGCGCATCAAACGTCTTTAGAATGGAAAGATTTGACTGTTTGTTTGTTCGTTTGCATTGAATAGGTTCCGGAACTACTGGACCGATTTGAAAAATTCTTTCACTGTTGGGAAGCTACACTCTTTGCGGTAACATAGGCTATTTTTTTTTAATTCCCGTATTCCCACGGAAACGGGAACTACGTGGGTGAAACCGCGTGACGTCCGCTAGTGTTAAATAAAAATTGTTATGTTTATCGAAATAAGAGCTATCTTACCTTGCATATCGTGAGCGGTATGACACGTGCCGAAAGGCAAAAGCTTAGATCATCTAACCACAGGATGCGCCTTACTTAAGCATTGTTTTCTGCCATTGCACATGACCATTTGGTCTTTTGGCTTTATAAAAGCACTGTACATCAGTACATCATTTTATATGATTAAACTAGTACATTACATTGTAGTTGACTGTACAATAAAAATTAACACACAACAGCCATTACGCGTTTGTCGATTAATACATTTTTAAATGCAATGAAATTTTATATGTCTTTGTGTTTCCCCCTTCACTTGTATGAAAACTGGCAGAATATTTTTGTATGCGGTGGTTCGCAAAGGCTAGTCCCGGGCAAAAGTGACAAAAATACAATGGTAATTTAATATGGGTGATGCCTATATTTTTATGCATGTAGGTATTTATTTGAAGTTAGTTTACGAAACGGGGGAATGGCGTTAATATTGTACTTATGAGTTAAAGTTTAATTAGGTAAGGAAATATCGAAATGTCTAGAGCTCGGCCTGCGCCCCCTCGGGCTCGGCGCCCGGGTGCGGCCGCGCCTTTGAACCCCCGGTTAAGACGGCCCTGCCGCTGCCAACCCCAATAATAGCGTAGCAATAATGGAATGGTAATGATAGAGTAGCGTAAATTAATGCCACTCTACAATAACTTGTGAACAAGTACCTACCTACCTATACACAACAGACCATAGGTATTGATTTTCTCATCTCAATCACTTCACGCCTCTGCGGAAATGGACAAGCGCCAGTTTCAATTCTGATGAACCAGTTTCTCACATATTGATTTGCGAAAGTTTCCATGCTTTGGAAGGCACGTTAAGCCGTTGGTCGTTTGGCCGTGAAGCCAAGTTAAATGCATTATACATTTCAACAGCGGGTTGTAACATTGTCACAAACTGAGACTGTCCATTGTTACACGGCAATAGTTTCATCACCTATGTATTGTGTGGTACCTAAGTACAAAATAACTACAAAAGTGAAATGTGAGCGAATAGTAGATACTAAGACTTTACCTTACTTTACCTTTACTTTTTCTTTACTTTACTTTTGTGGTTAGAGGTGTCACAATATGATTGTATGATTTCTCAGCCTCTGTCTGTGTGCTTTTCGTTTCGCTGTACATCGCATACGACATTTATGTGCTTAAAACGCCATCTATGTTTTGCAGCATGTAACTGCTGTCCAGTTTATAACTGGGCTGCTGGTGCAACGATATGAAAGTACCAACCTAGGTCTGGCAATACCTACTACACTTGTTGAGAGGTGAATAGTGAAATATTACAAATAAGAAATAGACAGATTTTATTAAAGAGCGAAATTTAAAAAGCTCTGTTTGAATACGTGACAAGTTCCTCACGCAAAGATTGAACTTGTTTGCAGTTTCCACACAACAAAATAGATGGCACTACTAACCACGATCACCGAATTTATGCGAGTATGTATGTCCTATATTCTGATAAGTGCAAGAAAATATAAGAACATACATATTCAGTGTAAGAAAATTTAAACTAAATTAAAAAGTTTTTTTATTCTTTGTCCTAACTCAGTCTTGGTGAGCGCAAGGAGGCTTCACACAGTTCACACAAACCTGACGTTAGCCTCAACTGCTGACTTAAAAGCAGTCACCCATAAACCTTGAATTTCCGAAACGCTTACAGTATGGAGTTCTTTCAAAGGGCTCTATGAAGATTTTTACACGGTCGGCAGCGCGAGTGTATCGCCTCGGGTATTACAAATTACCATAGGCAACGGTATCCACCAATATATCTGGTGGGCCGTATGCTTAATCGTTACCTTAGTGGTATAAAAAAGCTGCACTGTTTGTAGTTGCTTAGCACCAAAAAATATAATTGCTACCCCCAGTAGCTAATAGATACTAATCAGTAAAGATTTTTAGTAAGGTAAGAAAACAGACCTATGCCGATAGCCTAATGTGTGCCCCGGGACTTCAGAAACGGGATCGTCTCGGGGATCCATTAATACTGTATCTGGTATCTATTAAATACTTTAAAGTAAAAGATATGAAGCTAGTATACTGAGTACGTTGACTCAGTGTTCTGTAAACGATCACTGCGGCAAGCATCTTTCGCTGTGGCTGGTCCTCAGATACCAGCACTTTATAATATTTCTATTTGTGAGCGTTTCAGGTCACGTTGGGCCGCTTGACAGCAACAAGGCAGCCGTCAAGATCTGTTGAGGGTCTTTAGGACTGTTTGAATAATTCTACAGCAATAGGCTAGTCCAATTCAACATAGCAATAGGCTCGCACCACTAATTACGTTGGATAAGGTGTGGGCTAGAGAGCAACAAGACCTATGACTTTGATGGAGTTGGGGGGGGGGGGGGAAGGCACAATACTGAGACTTTCCTCTCTGTCAATACACTCCTCCAAGCGGTCATAAACACATTGTGTTTGTGTACTTTGTGTAAGTACCATAGTGACAGCCGATTGCTTTTGTAGTGGTGTTTAAGACTACGATTTCCCTCCGCAATATTTTATGACAGACAGATTGTAAAGAGCAAACTTGGTTACGTCTACTCCCCTTATACTGGTCGTATTGCTGTATGCTCACGGGTGCTTATCACTCGGAAGAGACATATCCTTAATGGGAATCGAACCCACGACCTTCAGTTTTAAAGTCAGTTACTAACTTACCACTAGACCAAAAGGCTTGTTAAAAAAATACACGCCGATCTATTACTAGAATAGTCTCTTAAAGCTCATGGCCACGTCCTCAGATAACATGTGAAGTAATAAATTAAATAAAAAGCAACAAATAAATCATATAAAATATAATATTATCTAATTAGCTGACTGTTATTATTCACATTATGTACAATTTTAATTAGCTACAAGTTTTAAAGATAATCCTTAAAGAAAATGAGCGCCATAACTTAAACAATACTTGGCTTATTATTTATTATACAGCGTGTACTTTAACCGGAAGAGGTTTACAACTCGGTTGTATTTTTTTTATGATTGCGTTAGGCATTGACGTAGCTTTTAACCGTTTTATGATAAAAAAAATTAGACAAGATGGAAACTTTGCCTAGTTAAAGTGTTTCTAACATAGCATAATATGCTGTTTATGTTATGCCTGATCACAGTTCGTTTGCGTTAAGGATGACTGGAATACAGTGCATTTTAAAAATCAAACTCACATAGAACACAGGGTATTTAGATGAGTCTAGTTTTCTCTTTGCAGTGCACTTGGTCACAGAAAATTAGGATTCTTTTTCGGTGGTCAACTGGATTTCAAAAAGAAAACTCGACTTTCTATATTTTGGTGAACCTGATTGCTTATGAGGTGAATGAATCATGACACTCTGAACGCGAAGAAAATACTGCTACTTTCAATAAAAGTGAAAACATAGATAGGTACTGTAAGTCGACAGTGATTTTTTCACCTGTATTTTTACTGTTTTATAATGGTCATAAATGTGAGGGTTTACTTTTTGTAACAAAACCCTGTAAAAACGAGTCTGGCCTGCGCGGAACAGTATGACCAAAACCCTTCAAGAATTGGGGCAAGCTTACGTCCAGTGACTAATTTTAGGGGTTTGTTTGACCGTTTTGTTTGTTAGATCATAAATTTCTAATGATTGGAACGATGGTTGGCCGATTAGCTCTTATTTTTTTAAAAAGATTACAAATTTAATATTCATTTGTTATTCAAATTGAGTAGGTATCGTTCCAATAGTCAAAAATTTATGACTTTATGGGCTTAAGGTCATTACAAACGGCTAACAGAAGTCACAGATTTATTATTTTAGGTAAGTAATTACATTTTTTGGTGATTTTGTACCCAACTCATCAAAAGCAAAGAAATGTCGCGTCTTTTACGTTTACCACATATTTTATTTACCAATTACTGAAACTCTTGACGCATAATGTCATAATGGTGCAAATTCTCACTTTCGCTGCCTGTCACTCAATAACAAGCCCGATTTTAGCCAAAAGGTGTCTGTTACATATTACAGAATATACTTAGATACATAAATTATATTCACATTATAATCTACTTAAAAAAATAAAAATTTGTTTAAGAACTAAGCACGCTTTATTCAATCTTAAGGCACTTCTATCACAATATATCTCTTGTAGGTTTAGATACTTATAACTAGCGAGGTAGGCTTACCTTGAAACGGTTGTTATTATTATAATAATATAGCTTATTATTACGTATCTGTTCTATCTACAATAATTTATACGTATTGCGAATTTCCCCGTCGCATTAATAATATCTCTAGTAATGATATAATATGTTTATAGACATATTTGTGTAAGCAAAATCATAATGAAAGCTAAAGCGCTTGTGTTCTACTTATAACTAGTGGATGCCTGCGAATACGCCTGCGTGAAATTTAGCTGTCGCACAGAAACCTCGTAACTATACCTCAATAATTTACTCAGATCTCTTCAAAGTCCTACGAGTCAGTAGGTGAATCATAGTTCATACTATATCTTTGCTTCTGCTCAACAAGTTTTGATTCAACATGCCGCTGGAAAATAGCTGATTAGTAATTATATTGAATACCTTTAACATCATATATATATTTTCATAATTTTCTAACAGTATAGATTTCATTGGAAACTAGACTGATGGATATCTAGATGGATTATCCATTAAACTCGGTGCGGCGAAGTCTATCCTATTAGGATAGATATCCGAAATAAACTGGGATGACAAACCCTTTTCTTGGTATTTGAACAAAATGAGAAGTCCCGATATTCCTGAGCCTACTCACTCCATTGGAATCTATTGCGAGTCGACCACCCGGAATGCACGTCGGCCTATACGGCCTGGCCTAGTTTGTACAGAACTGCCGTTACTAGATCATAAGTATAAAGGTACAAGTAGATTAGATCCTTGAATGACAAGACCTAAGAGTATATAAATTACATTAGCACAGACAGTCATTAGCTTAAAGGTAGAACGCCTGACGTATTTCGAATCATCTGAATCTTTGTAACGGGTCATAAAGGATTACAATATTATTGATGGCTTAAGTTGGTGTTGCTTAACGCCCTTGTATGAGCCCATTTCGTATTCTAAATACTAAGTGATATATATTATGTACATGCCGTATTTGAACATAATGAGATTTGAATTCTAGGTAACAAACATTTGGTGACTTTTGCATTTACAATATATAGGTATAGGATATAATAATATAATGTGTTCCTCACTTAGGAACAAAAGAAAATATGTAACTAAAATAATTCGACAAAACCCTTAAAAATCTTAAAAGTAAAAATCGTAATAGTATTGAGATGCCACTATTATTAATTAATCACAACTTCCGCTATATTTTACTTTTCTTTTTCAATAAATACAGTACTGACAATAAACGAATAAATTTCATTTATGCCGAAGATTTGTTAAAGAGAGCTTCTATTACTTATTAAAAGGTGTTCAATAGATATTCTAGTCACATTACAAAATTAAATATTTGACATTTATAAACTTAGGATATAGTATATTTTATAATATGAACACTGTTTACTAGATATGTTTATAAATGGTAGCTTTATTTACATTTATTAATAACTATAAATAATAATAACTACACTTTTGAGTCTCTAAAACAACTTCGTATAACTCGGGCTAGGTGTCAACCTTCGCCAAGTAGAGCACTAATTGTAAAACTCTTGACTCGTCTGCAGGAAGGCTTGGGACTAGCTGGTGCGGGCAGCGCTGGTGGCAAGCTTGCTCCCCACGGTAGTCCCCCAGGTACACTCATGAAACTGCTAGGCCATAAACTGAAGGGAATTGGCATATGCATACTCATGTAAGGTAATTCTGGAGGGTAAAATGTCGGAGGAGGCGGTGTAACTCTGTTCTCTGAAGTGGCAACTAAAGGTGCAGGTGAGTCGACCAGAGGTGGAGATCGTGGTGATGAAGATCTTAAGCTGCCTTCTTCTGAACAGGAGGATGCTGCGTCGGAGCAAGTCCGCTTGGCTTCACTTGGTTCAGACGCGGGTTCTTGGCTGCTGTCCGGAGCATCGGTGCTTTTTCTTTTGCATTTGGATTGGCCGCAAGCTCGGAATCCTTTGGCAAACGGGTTATTATCTATTTTCAATTTTGTTATGCGATCGTTCTGTGGACAAAGATAATAAAATGTAAGTAAATTTCAAACAATAACAATGTGTGGTGTTACTTAAGCTGTAGTTACGAAATAATGTCCGTATTATGGTTGAATTCTGACCTGAAATTTTGCTTACTATAAAAGTAGGGAGTTATTTGAAGCTCAATACGGCCCTTACGTAAGTATTTGACGTCGTGTCTTATCATAGTGAACTATTGTTATCGGTTCCGAAATGTACTACAATAAACTCAATCATGAGTCGAGCTACACAAGCAGTCATCTCATATCAGAGATTAGCCGATGCGTCACACGGAAATCTCCTTATCTCGTCCCTACGATGCAATTCAAACATCCGTTTCCGCATACATTGGGGCGTCACTAATAGGTTGTAAGGGATAATTGTCGCACATGTGGAAGACTTGGCGACAAGCCAATTAGCATGGCATGTCGAACGTTGCCTAGTCGCCCGCCCGTCGCGCTTATGTTCCAAATCACTTACATTAGGCGCCTACCACAAAAACACTAGATACACGAAACTCTATACTAATTAAGTTCCATTATAATCTTGAGTAACGATGACTGAGTGAAAAAGTTTTTCAAAGTCTGTTTAAATCGTATCGGAGTTCGAAATTCGAAGTCACCAGTTACCTGGCGAATCCAGAAGGCAAATAGTGCTCGCGATACGTGAAGTCACTTGTCCGTGATTGTTGACTCGGCGTGATAAGGCGGCGCCGGCGGGTGCCGTTTGTTCACCGCACCTCCAGATAAGAGACAAGAGTTCGAAAACCGAGGAGTGCTAAAAGCCCGTTATTAGCGTATCAGAGTACACTTTTAAAGTCGGTCGGATAGCAAAATGTGATGCTCTCGGAGTGGCAGGCGCCGCCCCCGGTCCGCCCTGTCGCCTGTGACGTCACCCCACAAATTTGCGTCGCTTTTACTTTTTGCCCGACTATTTCACATATTGGCGACTGTCGCCAGTTTTTTTAAGATTGTGTAATTAGGGTTTGAGTAAATTTGATTATTTATCTTACAGATATGCCAAAACTATCGAGTGGGCACCAACAAATGTGCGACGAGCGACGACAGACTAAAGCTGAAGAAAAACATAATTGTGTTAAAAAAATCGATGTCAGTTTTATGTAGCAATAATAATTGAACTAGTGCGCCACCAAGTTACGCTCTCGGACAAAGGAGCGGCGGCTGCTGCAAAGGTAATTTCTAATTCGTTGATAATTCGCAACAATGGATGAGCCGGCGATCGGTCGCTTGTCCGAGGATAATGTGCAATGATACACCGCCGGCTATTGTCGAGTAAAGGGTCCCGTTAGCTCGACCATTGTCGGATAATCCCACAAAGCTTCCGATAAAATGGACGCGAGAAAACTTTTGCGCCTCGCTGCAGTCAACGTGTAGGGAAGGAGCATTGAAAGATGCCGCAGCGTAATTACTTCAGGCGGATTATGCAAGGGACTACCACAGTGCACTAAATCCTAAAGCCAGTAGTTCATAATTGAATAAGAAACAACAGGGGGCCTACTTACTGTATAGTTTGGGTGCTATAAATTTTGATAAATATAATTAAAACTCTACTCTCAGGTTAGAATCTATACTAATATAATATTAGTATAGGATCTATACTAATATAATATTAGTTAGAGTTCAAAGAAAAAGATTTCATTGTTTGTTTGCATCGAATAGGCTCCGAAACAACTGGACCTATTTGAAAAATTTCCACTGTGGGAAAACTACACTCTTCGCGGTGAACATAGGCTATATATTATTCCCGTTTTCCTACGGGAACGGGAACTACGCTGGTATAACCGCTAGACGTCCGCTATTTTATATAAAAGGACTTAAAAAGTATTACCTACAAAGGTATGTTAGATCCAGATCTACAAAACTATTAGGAATGCTTACACAACTACTGATAAAGCTATTGTACTGTTTCAGCAATAAAACTATGTATTGTATTACTGTTACATTCCTACTGTTTACCGCTCCTATCGTTTGTGATTAGCTTCATGTGAAAGTAACTGTTATTCACTCAACTTCCAAAAGCTGCCGAGTGATTCCTAACAATATATAACCGTAAAAAACACGCGTTCCGAACAAAAGCACCAAATTAGTCGGTCGATATTGTTTTCCTAGTAGCCCTTACACAATGACCATTCTCCGCTCATCACAATCTGTGTATTTTTTTCGTGTTTGTAACCGTCACCAGAGTATGTTTTTCGTAAAAGCTTTGGCGCCTGCTTGGAGCAAAAAATTAGACATTCGCCTGTAACGTGCGAATCGTGGAATCGTAGTAAGTATTCTTGGAATCTGTATGTCGTCACTGTTTTAGGAATCCCCGTAGATGTTGCTCTTATCACGACTTTAAGTGAAACTAAATGGAGAAACTAGTACCTACTTATACGGTAATAACTATTATCCTGGTCGCAACAAAATCTCCCAAAATCGTTTAAAGCCGTCCGCTTTGATATTCTATTCTGTTATATTTTCTATCGCGCCCACATTTCATAATTTTCATTTTGCTCCACGTATTGTATTGTCGTACATGTCCCGTTGAAATTTTCTAGCAGCCTTTGTAATTGGCAATCAGGCTCACCGAAGCAGGGAAACTCGTGAATGTATAAGTCGTCGCTCGTCTTAGACCACATAGAAGTCCTAGCGTATAATGTTCGTATACAACCCTGAGCTAGAGGGTAATGGTTAATAATTATAATATTATATGAATTTCAACATATCGTACCTGATAAGCAGTAACAGCAATGAATTCTGTCTCGGCGAAGGAGAATGTGGCATGTGGCGCTCCCCAGGCGAGGTTGGCTGCATCCCGAGCACGAACCACCAGCACTCGCGGCCGGTACTTGTGCATTGACGTCAGCACCATCTGGAACAAGCCAGGAGCCATCGTTAGTCTGACTGCCTCGTAGGTCAAGAAGTCGTAAAGTCAAAGACTTCTTTTTATATAAACAGAGGTTTTTTTTTTTTTTTTATACCGCTAATGTGGCAGACAAGCATACGGCCCACCAGAAGGACCGGTGGTCACCGCAGCCTATGAACGTTTGCAACACCAGAGGCGCCACACTCGCGCTGCCGACCCTGCAAAAACCTTCTAAGGCCCCTTTTGAAGAACCCCATACTGTAGGCGTTTGGGAAAACCGAGGCAGAGAGATCATTCCACAACCTAAGCGTGCGCGGAAGAAACCCCTATCGGATCTAACCGTGCTGGAACGCTCCGGACGCAGAGTGTGAGGATGAACTCCCAAATGAGGTTCAGTTAATCTAGACATCTTTCCGTAAAATAAGACAGCGATTCACGAGGTCTGGTACCCATAACACAGGCTGGTTAATCCTAACTTACTTTAGGATCGATTGCGTTGTGTAAAATATCCGTAAATTTTAATAGATGTAGGTTTAAGAAAGGTTTCGTAGAATATGCTTGAAAATCACCATCCCCACCACAGAATCGGAGAGATAGGACTCCATGTTCTGTCATTGTATGACGTACAAACATGTTGAATCCCTCAGACTTAAAACTGGGAATAATCATCGGAACGTGTGTAAAGTGACGTGTCGGTATATCCCTAAACAGCTCCTGTGGAAATCGCTCATGGATGCCATTCCGGACTTCTACCGACTATAACCATAAGCTGTCCTATCACTGCCTATGGGCGCGAGCCCCGGGTAAACCCTCAATGAATATAAGCCTCACATATAATAAGTGATTTCAGCATATATGACTATTTTTCGGTGGGACTCTATGGTTGTTTGGTTCTGTGGCGATATAATATAAATTAGAATATCTAATACCAGACTTTCTCAACGACAGGGCTCTGCTTTTTGAGCTGGATTCAGAGGTCAGACGGCAGTCGCTCTCAGCTGTACTTAGTCACTAGTAGTAAAAGGCACATTATATTGGTGTTTATGAATGATTCTCTTCACTCATTCAGCTTTGTATGTCACAACAAATGACAATGATAACAATTAGCCACAGATAGACCTGTGAGAATAATGTCGGGTAGTCCATAAACTTCATTACGCTTTATGAAAAAATATTGCATTAAAAAATGGTGCTTAATATAATGGAGTACAGTATCCTGTAGAAAGTAAAATCGTAAAACAATGAGTGCTTAATAAAACTATTTCACGCTTTTTTACTGTGACTACGTTTAGCAGAAAAAGCAGTTTTTTACAGACAATAACTTTTTCTTTATCCACTTTCTTGTTGAATACGAAATGACGTAGGCGTTGTATACGTGTACAACCATTTTTTTTACCGCTCTTTACTACCTTTCCGTGGAATAGTGAACTTTTGTTAACGGTACATTTTTTATTTTTCCAAACTTATAAATTTTAATTAAACCTTGATATTCACCAAGCTAAAGCACATTGACCGCCAATGCCGACAAGAGCATCGACCGCCTACAGCGTCTACAACTCAAACATGCATCTAACACTCGATATTGACATCTACCAGATAGCGAAGCCTCTAAAATCGCACTTTTTAAAAACCTGTAAATGTTAATCTTTGTAGATAAAGAGCAAACAGCTTAAAAAGTAAACTTGCACGGTCTAAAGACGATAGCAAACCGTGCATTGGCGACGAGTCCTGTCGCGTCGGCGAGTCGCCCGCTCATGTGCTAGAGAGCCCTTGTATGGTACTTGACGCGAAACCGCTACCTGCACGGGCGCGGGCGCGGGCGCCGCAACTGGAAACACTTCTAACGTTGAAGGGTTTACATTGCACACTATTGTTTTCGTTTTTTCATCAGATTGTTAAAATATTTTGAAAGATTTATTTGTACTGTTACTTTCGTTGCAAGAATAGAATTGTTTATTACTTGGTAATTAGTAAGTAGTAACCAGTAGTTAAGTAATAATGACCTAGTAGTAACAGTTAAGTATACTTTTATTACTCATACTTCAATCAGGCAGGCCGTAAACTAATATGACAAATAGTAGCATAAAAAAAGCAAAGTCATAGTTTACTAAATACCATTGTATTTAAATAAATACTAATAAATCTAAAAAAGAATGCCGTATTTTATAAAAATACTGTATTGCTGTACCTATTTAAAACAAAGACTTCTATATAAACTGAGGTAGACATGCCCTACGCACCGATTTTTGAAACCTATAAACTGAGCTAATTAGCAGCGTTGCTCGCACTGTTTTGAGTCAAAACTTCGAAAGTAGGTGCTCGACTTGCAATCGGAGTCCATACGCCTTCTCTTTTACTCTTTTTCTATTCCTATATTGCTATTGTGTGTGGTGACAATTACGTAAAAAATATTTATAAGTGAATGTAGTCTTATTAATATGTGTATTTGAGGATTGCTTTTGAAATCTCGTTTGTTAGAGCACAGCGCGTCTACCTCAGTTTATATAGAAGTCTTTGATTTAAAATCGATTCTCAGTAATTTACTAAATCCAGAGTGGCAAACTTCATACAATCTTAGATCATAAACATACCTATAGCATAGCATTCAGTATACCACAATGACTTTACTGTCGTACTACTGTCGAGATCACCGTAGCCTATCCATGGTCGTTCACAACACTGAGGTTGTAACACTCTATTGTCAAAGAAGTCTCTTCTAAAAGCGTTCATAGAAGAAAATATACAAAATACCTACTGTCAAAATACGAAACGACTTAGAGAACTATTCCCAACATTTTGTTCATATCTTGATAGTTCCCACGATGGAAAGCGAACTGTTCCCAGTGCAGTGTACGGACAGATAGACAGACAGTCAGTACAAAGGTTCCGCCGCGTTCGGAAGCTCGTCCATCATGCAACAAGTGTTCCATCAAACGAGATGGACACAAGATTGGGATTCTTTTTTGCGACCGACAGATATTGGGTCGAGAGTTTGTTTTATTGATTTGTTTTTTATGTCTATCACTAGCTATGTCCCGCAGGAATTAGGTAATGTTGATACAGCAGGGGCAAACCCTGCTGTATCAACATTACCTAATTCCATTTTTCAGTAATGTATGGAATTCTGACTTTTTGTTTTAACATTTGCTTATCGCTTTTATTTTCAAAAGCGATGTGCCAATGTTAATATTTGTCCGAACTTTTGACTATGATAGTATTTTTAACCGACTTCAAAAAAAGGAGGAGGTTCTCAATTCGTACGCTGTTTTTTTTTTTTTTTTTTTTTTTGTATGTATGTTACGCGATAGCGGCGCCAATTATGGATGGATTTTGAAAATTATTTTTTTGTTTGAAAGAGGCTACTTTTGAGGTGGTCCCATATCCAGGGTATCAGGATCTGATGCTGGGATCCAGGAGAAATCGAGGGCAACCACCGAAAATTGTAGGGACAACTAGTGCGTTTGTTAACTTTTTGATTAAGTGCTTTAATGTACTAAAATTTAATGAAGGTCTGGAGTCGATCTGATGATGGAACCGAAAGACAGTCGAGGGAATTCCTTAACGATTTACAGCAGTTACCTTGTGTTTCGGCTTGATTGATTTGTGTTGATGAGAACTTTACACCTAGATAGAAATACTTTTCGGTCCACCCGTCACTTAAAATAAAAAAATAAAAAATTTAAATAAAAAATAGAACCGACTTCATACAAATCCTTAAAAATAAAATTTACCTAGCACATTGTAATTTGTATTTTGATTTATCCGATTTTATTCAATATAATATTGAAGTTGGTGCCATTAATAATACCTACCTAAACCTATGAGTTTACTTGGCACCGACTTCAATATGATGTTGAATAAAATCTGATAAATCAAAATACATATTACAATGTGCTAGGTAAATTTTATTTTTAAGGATTTGTATGAAGTCGGTTCTATTTTTTATTTAAAATTTTTTTTTAACGTGAGGAAAACTCTACTTGGATGTTATGTCGGACTCCTACCGACTAAAAACCACACGTATCCTACCTAACATCCTACAGATGGGAGTCCCGGGTAAGCCCTCGGAAGGATACCACAGGACTCCAAACAGATCTACGGCTACCATTGTGGCCCCACCTAGGATGACTACAATTGTAAAATATTATTTTATTTCACTTTTGTTCCGAATTCTGGTTCTACCCTTCCTGTTGGGACTGTGAGATAAGATGACCAAATCATAGCTCAGACATGAATTATCAACTATCTTTTTTGTTCGTCTGAGACCGTACAGTCGATACAACCAGAGATTTTGCTAAGCATAACCATGAACACACAATTACTATGAGGTCGTAATGTTACCAATATAAATATAGACATTAAAATAAAATTACCCATAATCTAAATAACAAGCAAATTAAGTTCCGTTAAGCGAAAATTTTAACTCATTTTGAGCAATAATAAAACGTAGCTAAGCGATTTTTTATTGTGAGAACAAAAAGACCAACAAGGTGGCTAAAATGTGTTGAAAAGTGATCATTTTAAACCACTATCACCTTAGTCTATTTTATGATTGTAACGACAAAGAACTCCATGGGTCATTCTTCTGATGAGAAATTTGGGTCCAGAATAAAACAACCAACAAGGTGGCAAAAACGTATTGAAAAGTGAACGTTTATTGACTATTATCACAGAAATCTTTATACTATTGTAACGATAAAGAAAGAATATACCGGAAAACCCCATCCCGGTATATTCTTTCGAGAAGTTACCCGGGGGCCCAGGACATAGCACTAAACGGATAGGTAGAGACCGCGTGGTTAAAGCCAATTCGAGTCCAATTTGACATTCAAGGGATTTCCAAACGTTAAAAACACACGCCAGAGGAGTTATCTTCAACCCTGGAGAACCTTTGGAGTATTCGTTCCTGCGGCGCTGGAGGTCCTGGGTTCGATTCCTGGGTCGGTCCAAATATTTGTGTGATCCACAAATGTTTGTTTCGGAGTTTGGGTGTTTTCTATGTATAATATGTATGTATTTAGAAATATATAAGTATGTCTATCAGTCATCTAGATCCCATAGCACAAGCTTTATAGCTTAGTTTGGGCTAGATGATGTTGTGTGAGAATGTCCAACAATATTTATTTATTTATTTATTTATTCATAAGTTATGAATGAACCAGATCTCATCTTATTAGCCGATATTTTCAAACTTTATGACAAGTATAACCATTTCAGGTTCATCTCTGACTACGGGAAGAGCTCTGGTGCTGTAGCTTAGAATTCCCAATTCTAGGCTACCATAATAGTATGGTAGCCTAGAATTGGGAATTCTAGGCTACCATACTATGCAAATAAAATGTTAATGAAATTGGACCCTGGACTCTAAGCTGGAGTCTTGAGGGACTAGAACTAAACACTCAAGATAGATATAATATATATAGGTTTTATTCCTGAATTTGGGCCAATGCACCCTGTTTGTCTCCTTGAAATTTCGAATTTGTTAATGCATGAGTAATTTTTTTACCATATAAAAGAGTTTAACGAGCTCGGTGTTTACGGTATTTATTTGCATTGAGTTATATTTTAATACAATTTATGAGTATACGATTATTGTAATGGTTGGGCTATTAATTTCTGTCCTGCAACATCATTGAATTAAATGATTCTGAATAGAAAATCACGTTACTTATACAATTAGATTACAGTAGCTAACCACATTAAACAGCCAAATCTTACTTCTACATTTATTTGGCGTTTCTCGAAAACGAGTGAAACAATTTAGGTAAATGAAAGTTAGTATTAGAGAAATACAATGTTTTTTGATTATTTAAATGTTACTGAGGTGGAAGACAAGTATACGGCCCACTTACTAGAGAGAGCATCCCTGATTTAGGCTTAGGGAATTACCTTAAAAAGCATTTTGGGACAAATCTCACCCAATCTTTGACCCCTGTCATAAGTTTAGAATATGTATGTCTTAGGTAAAAATCAGTAATATAATAACCAGTCCTATATGAAGGAATCCAAAACGAATGTAGCTACAGATGAACACAAAATGAAAAAATATAAAACAAGAGGAAAAATGAAATAAACGAAAGTAGAAATAAACACAAAATGCCAATTGAAATTTAAAAAAGTGTGTTATTTTTATCTAGTCTTTTACTGAATACACATGTAATATACTAATTAGTATCGAAAACAAACGCCGTAACAAGATTGTTCTTAGATAAGGGGTGCTCTGCAAGGTTTCGAACCCCCGACCCTCCGTACAAGCCTTCCGCGTCGCTGCCTAGATGGCTGGCCCGATAACGATAAAATGTGTCGTAAATTGTTGACGTACAACAGTTTTTGTACAACTTTTTGTTGTTAACCCATCATTGTAGTAGCTATGAGTGCTTCTGTGCGTGTAATTTTTATGTTTTTGAGTTGCTGAGGTCGCCAATAAGAAATATATAAAAAAATACTGCCACTGTGGCACAGTGGTTACGTGTGCTTTGTTGTGTTCTTAAAAGGGGTACATAAAGATTTCACTAAGCATATTAATATAATATTATGACTTTTAGATTTATTTCTTCTATATGTTGCAATTTTTCGACTGAGATACAGTGATTTCATTTTTCAAATTTGGGCTCGATGAATTTGTGTAAGAATGTCCACAATCATTAATTTATTTACTAATAAATATAAGTATGTTTATCATTATACCGCTATTTTTCAGGGGTAATGAAAATGTGGATGTTTTGCAACTGACTTTGAGACTGACTAGTAACGATTGAAAATGTCATTGTGTATGTTTCGCTATTGCAAAATAGAACTACAGAAGGAATACATTTAAAAGTTAATGAATAACATACTAGTATCATTCCTAAGTATCAATTACTACCCATTTACGCAACACAAGATAACATACTTCAGAATAAAATTATTGCAATCGATATCATAGCGGCATAAATTAAGAATGCAAAAAAAAATATCAAGAGAGATTAAATTGTTGATAAAGCAGGTTCTTATATCAAAAATAGTAGGGCAGGCAGTTTTGAAATGTCGTATTTGCTTTAGATATCCTATCTACACCTTTTTCAAGTACATTATCGAGGTGCGTACTCTACTTTATGTAGGTAGAGAAGCATGGAAGGATAGAGTGCAACAATTGCTTTGGTTTTACATAAACTACATTTGCTTATAAACACAAAATTCAAATCTTTCTGATATCTGTGCTAGGACGCAAAATCTGGTTTGAAATTTCAGGGCTTAAAACTACTAATGGTTTTAAACAGCAATATTTTAAATTCACTACTCGGAACACAAAGGTGCAATTGCGACAAGTATTACAGAGGCGGACCATGTTCAGTTTTGGCCAAGGGTTTATAGTGATTCTCTCAAACAGAGCAAAATAATAGATCAATTTTTTTATTATCTTGCACATTTTTTTATTTTGTCACTGGACAAATACTTTTGTTAAAGTCTTTGAAACTCAAAAAAGTCACCTCTTTAATTCCTAAAACATATTTTTGTGTTCAGTATAGGTAATATAATATTTTGACCTAAGTATTATTTTTCTGATATTTCCATTGTATGGAAACGACCACTTTACACTTATATAACAAGTAGAAGTAGTAAGATGTTGTGCGTTCCATTTGAAAAATTACATTGTCCGTCGCCCGAGCTGGCCATAAAAAAAACTTGACACATTGTCAACATTAATTTTAGGTGTCACACAAATTGGGTGCGAGTCTATAATCCAAACATAAGACTCTTCAAGCATATCCACTCCCCACCCTGTCACTAGGCAGTAGGCAGTCAAGTCTAGCAATAAAAACTAACGGACATTCTTATTAAATTGCCAGTAAAATTATAATTACTTTGTTTACAAATTGTATAAGCAGGTAAACGCTCCACCCGTGAAAGAATTTAATTATTAAATTTTATTATACCATTATTTTGGCGCCGCGTGGTGCCGGTGGAATAGAATTTAGGGTGACCTCGACCCGCGGGTTTGGGCTACTAAATGTCAAGACTTTTTTTCAGTGTGACAACATTATATCAATTTTCTATCGAAAAATTATCAAAAATAGCTCGTTAATGTGCCAAATGCCATTAAAATGAATAAAAGGAAGAAATGACAGCAAGTTATATTATTATAGCAATGCCCATATTCATTATTAACTAAATGCTATTGAAAAGCAACGGGCAAAGTTTAGAAGATAATAATATGCCTATCAATGTTTGGTGATAAAACCGTGATGAACAAATTTAACCTGTCACCACGTTTTAGCACTAAATTGCAAAATAAATATTGAAGTGGGCATGAACAGTAAATAAGAGATCACAATTTAACCAAGTACCTACTTAAATACCACCCGTTCGCTCTAAGTTTGCCGGTCGCCTCCCATACTACGCCTCTACACCAGCCTCTACGCCAGCGGCAAACTTAGAGCGAACGGGCTATACAAAGCAACTGTAATTCAAATACGCCTATATTACCGTAAAGTAGTCATAGTTGAATTACACACCAGTCAATTGTTTTGTTGTTGCCACGTAGGTAATCTATTTTATATAATCTGAGCATTTAAAGAGCTATCTTTATTATCTATGTAAACTGAACCTCATATGCCATTCAAACGTGCCACGAAAGCCGCGTGGGTCACTTCGCTAATTATGGTTAAGTAGTTAGCGAGGTACCCCATTAAACCACTAAACCTGAACACCCATAGCCATTATATTATAAAGAAGAATTACAAAAATGCTGTATGGGCATTAACATGTATAGTTATTACTCACTTTAAAACCATTTTCATGGACCGAATAATCTGTACTCAGATATGCATCTCAGTAACGCCGTCGTCGTAAAGTATCTTTAAATTTAATTAGGTACCTGATTATCCATTATGATCTACCGCAGATTCTGAGAAGTCACGCTTAACTATTCATATTCATAACCATAGGCTATTTCTAATTATTAGCTTGAGAGAAATCTGTGAAGAAGCTGCTAAGTAATCCTTTTTTTAAACACGTAATTTTCGCACGACAACTCAACATTGCTTTTGATAAAAAATATTGTATAAAGGGTAGAATAGAAGGCTGTTTATCGCAGGTGGTAAGCCCTCAAGTGCACAGTAGACGGGAGATTTCTTACGCGCGAATTGGTTTACTGGGAGCGATCCCGGTAGCTTTGCTATTGTTGATGGCAGTACAAAGACGCCGCCTGGTGCGCTCTCTGTTCGCTCGCAACATACGCTGCGCGTGCGCGGTCATGCGTTTACACGCCTACAGTTTTTGCTGTCTATCCACGTCATAATAATGTGTTATGATGTCGTGTGAGTGATCGTTGTAACGATGTTTGTTTGGATAGGTAACTTTTATAGTTCAAACGAATTGTTCTGTTAACTTTTAATCGTTTTTGGAAGAGTTTCAATCGTCAAGGAGGTTGACATTATCAAATATCCCCGCCATAAAAAAATGTTATCACTGTTGGTTTATTCAACAGTCAAACAAATAAGGGTAGCCATAAAATGTCACTCGGAACGCGCGTCGTCAAATATAGAGCGCAAACAACTTGTATAAAGCCTAAGGTAGACACTTTCATCGTTAATCGAGGCGTCAACCGCCCTTTCTAAACACTCCGGGGAATAAAAGAGTACAGTTACATGTCGCTACACAGCTTTCAAATAATGCCTTTCAGACTATTTGTTCGAGTGACGAAATGCTAATAGACGTCTTTGTACGCGGGCACCCGCGGTGCGTATCAAGTAACATGTTAAATCCTCAAATCTTAGCCTTCGACCGCAGCCTTAAAGTATAAAATCCAACGAAAAATTTTATAAGAACTATCTTTTTTACGCCATCTTTGCACGTGATATTTATATTTGGATCGTATTTCTATGATCATAACGTTCATATTGGTGTTTATTATAATGTTATGGGAAGTGGTTGCGCGAGAGGCGTTTCCTTTCATAGTGATCGATACATGAGGTATATTCACGGCCGCGGGAATGTTCGACTGAGGCTGTATGTAACTGTATTCAATATTGAAACTTTTTGTTACAATATTATTTACAATATAGCCGATGCTTTTCGTTCTTGGTATACATTTTTTGTTTATGAGTATTCAATTAAATACCTATCTTCTATTGTTCGATGATTTAAGCCGCATATAAATGACGAGATCATTTTTAAGAATAGATATTTGATTGTAATCTTAGGTTTATAAAGTGACCAGCTTAGCTGTCCCCTGAGATGTGTAACTACTTACCTACCTAGACCACCTATATGTTTATATGTTCGTATAGGAACCAATCCTAAAGTTCAATGTGACTCTACTGAAGGTACAAAACTCAAGCCGCACTATATTTGATACACCTGTCAACTTACGGACAAGGTCATGTCGAAGTCAAAAAAAGCTTGAGACGAAACACTGTACCAATCCGTTTGTACCTTCACCACGTTGAACACCTTTTCAAAATGATAAGGACAGGCCTACATGTGTCATTGGACCGCGATAGACTGATTTCATTGATCGGTTGACATTTTATACATTCAACATAGATAACATCTTTTATAGATAAGTCCTTGCTCAGTAATCCGCAATCCCATTACCATTACATAATACTTATCTCAATTGAGACATTTCTCATTTCAAACAAATTAGCATAATATTATTCATACATTTCATCAGACATATCTTATCACACGTACTACGTGGTGAGCCTATTTCAATGTTCAGGTGGACGGCGCAGGTTGTGGCTACTTACTATTGAAACTTTTCAAATGCCTTCAATTTGGCTTAACGACTGCTATGGTACTGACAACCGGGACTATCGGTTTAACATGTCTACCAAAGCACTGAAATGCCAAAACGTTTAACCAATATTATCAACTGCAGAACACTGAATTAGCGCGACTACCAGCGTATCTCAGAGGCTAATAAAGGCAACATAGCACGTTTCATTCATAATCTGATTCGTACAAGAGATGCTCTAGAGACCGTAAAATGGTAACATTATTAAATGAACGATCTGCAATTCATTTTACAAACAAATGATTTATAACATTGATGTTGCTATTCCGAAAAAAATACGGGGACGCATCGAAATGAAATGAAACATTAACAAACGAAGTGAAATGAAATATTTTATTATCAGATTATGAAACATACAATGTTGCCTTTTTAAGTCCGCTGCTGATAGTTAATGCGTTTCAAAATACCGAAACCGCAAATCATCATCCCCTTATCTACAAGACGACATTTCACCGCGACAGTAAGTGATGCCTGTACTGTAACATGTTGAGCTATGTAACGATGTGCTAGTGACATCTACCATTCACTGTAAAGCTGTGACACGGCTACTGTTCGCTGATAGTGGAGGTTATCGCTAAAACATGCCGCTATGCTAATGTTTACAGTGTTGATGGCAAACTTGCTTATCTGAGAATGTTGAAAGCTTTGACTAATGTTTAGAACAGAAAACACGTTACTTTTGACTGTGTGATTTTTGGAGTATAAGAGCCATTTACAAACTGCAAAGCATAGGAGGTGAAAAGAAGAGTGTTCTAACATTGACTGCATGTAATAGCTATATCATGTGTAATCTAATTAATACATGAAGTAATTATTAGGATAAGCTACACTTGTAAACCATACACACACTATAAATAGGATTTTAAAATTGTACCCTTCTAAAGAGGTTACGGGCGCAACAAAAGCGCATAGCTAGTACTTACTTAAATATTCACGGAACCAAGGCTTTCAGTTTAGGTTTTAGATATAAATTGTATTAACAAGGAAGGAAGTTATGCAAAAATAAAGCAAATAAATGTTATGATAATGAGAAAAGCAAAGGTGTTGTTTTTTTATACCTACACAAATTTTTGTCAATTTTCGCCCCAAGCAGTGAATATTACTATCCACGCCCACTGTAGAATTTAAACGTTATGTCACCTGGTAAAGCCACCATACTCACATTAATTTTCGAAATACTAGACCAAAATGAATAATGTTACAACCTTGTTTCCGATAATTAACAGAATATTGATATTAATTTGATTTACAATTATCGTTAGCTATAATATTAAACCGCCGTATTTCTAATTGCTTAGGGACAGAATTATTATCTGCAACTGTAATATTATTTACAAGAATATCTATGTTATATTAAACTGCTTTATTTATCCAGTACCTCAATTACAATAATAATATATCTACAAATCTGAGGGTTTCAAAGCAGCTGAAGATACGTGTAGTGCAGTTAGCCAGTAAGCTTAGACGGAAATCCTTCTACATATATAAATATTCATTGCATTAGATTTCAAATTACTCGTCTTGTTTATTAGCTATTCATATTATTTATGTTCTAGATTGCACTGAGTTAGATTTCCTTGTCGGAAAAAGTGTTATTGGGCTGTAGCAGTAAGTCAAATATCATGTCCGGTAAAACATACTAGTCCCAGGGACTTTCTGCCGTTCTGCAAAACTAAGATACTACCCGTTCGCGCTAAGTTTGCCGGTCGCCTCCCCTACTACCACAGATTATATAATATATTCTATACTACTACCTACGCCTCTACACCAGCTCTACGCCAGGGGAAAACTTAGCGCGAACAGGATATACGTACCTCAATAAAATTATAAGCAGTAAAGAAGCATAATGGTTTGTATGAATCCTATACATCCTCATTTCAGTAACAGCACAGGTTCACACATGGCATTAAATAATGCTGTGTAACTTTAACAATAAAAAAATATTTCCAAAACTGAAGAATTCTGAATTTATACCTACGGTTAATTTTGACTTTACACCACCACAGTCGGAAAAGATTACAGTAAATCGTCCG
Organism: Miltochrista miniata; assembly: GCA_933228765.1. Taxonomy (NCBI): domain Eukaryota; kingdom Metazoa; phylum Arthropoda; class Insecta; order Lepidoptera; family Erebidae; genus Miltochrista; species Miltochrista miniata. The sequence continues at coordinate 28,480,018 of OW121755.1, forward strand.
ATGTTTAAAACACAATTAAAGTAATATAACATGAACAAAAAAAAAAGAAAAAAATCAACACTCACATGTCCTTGTGCATCCATAGTATTATTTGTCAACTTCAGTTTGCTAAACGACACAGGATTGGCAGTCCAGTGGTGTCCAGGAGCTGGAGAGTCTGGGTGTATCATCAGTCTTCTCGGGGACTGTGGTTCGGCTCCACCGGCGGCTGCCCAGGCACCTCCTGCCCACCTCCAGCGTCGTCTTCCGACTAGTGACAGCTCTAAGAATACGCAGTACTCTTCGCGAGGGTCTAGACCAGCGAGAGAGACTCGGAGGGATGGGAACATTCGCCTGAAAAGAAAAAGAATGTCTTAGAATAAAATTCGTTCTTACTTTTTTTGATTAAATACAAAATTTGGGTAATTTTTTACATTTACCGACAGGCAATGACATTGCTAAGAATAGAATTTTGCAACGTGAAAAGTTCGCACTGAAGATTTTCAGGTATTACAAAAATCTTAATATCAACCATTGGGCCGAGGCACGCCATACGTGATCATTCTGCCTGGTTGAAAGATCATTTCCAACCAATCATCCACATACACAACGCCATGTAGGCAAAATTTAGCCACTATATACGCAGTTTTATTAACGTGTTGTTAAACCGTCCTAAAATAATGTGAGAATCGTCGAGAACAAGCAAACGAGACGTTGCCTTTTATTACTGTGAATAAATTTAAAAGAAAAAGTTAGCATACCATTATTATTCTAAAATTAATTTTAAGAAGCTTGTGTAGGCGTAGAACATATCTAACCTCTAAACAACAATACAAACCTTTCAGACTGTAATGAAACAAAGGAGGCGATAACAGAATTATTAGGACGACTAGTAACAGCAGGAGTTTTATAGTTGAACGTTTTTATCACATTTATAAAATTGTGATAGGGTTAAATGTGTCGACCAATGGGGCCTTTTGGCACCCGTTTGTGTCGGCTATAAAGGTTGTGTCATAAACGAAGATACATACGGCGCCGCGGTTATCAGTGACTTCGGCATATCCACGTTCTTAATGTAATTATGGCGGTCACAGTGTTGCGTCTCCCTACCGCGGTGATTTTATAATCTGTGGGACTTGGAGATGAGTTCTGGTATTTGAGATATCAACATGAAACGTTTTGTATAGAAAGAAAGTGGTTAAGATGTTTTGTTTAAGTTTAATTCAATATCGATAACCTGGAAAACCAAACATTTCATCATATTTAACACCCTCTAATTTGTAATTCTTTTGCCTACAGCAAATCACCTATATTGCAGGTTTCTAATTGAAGCAGTAAAAATTGCTACGAGATTGATCTTAATATTGGACATGGAAGATTTGAAATGTTTTCGAGTAGGTACCTACAATTATTCCATATTTTTACAAATATTTCCTGAAAAAGGCTAGCTAAAAGACGGTAAAAATTCAAATCGGTATCTTGCAACTAAAAAAGTCACAATCTTCACAGTGTCTGAACTGTATCTAAAGTAAGATTAACTCTACCATCCTTTAGCCGGTGAACACGAATGACATAATAGGGTAAGCGAGAGTAATTCGCGTATCAGTAGTGGTATGTGATCAGACTGATCAGTCATAATATCGTGTGTTATCTGGTGCTCTCAGCGGCTTATAGCCACCGCCACCGCACAGGCAGCAGGCTCGGCCAGACACTAATGCAGCCTACGATAACGCGCCGACAGAAGCTCAATTAACAACAAACTGAATTAGCCTCCATTTAAAGTTTACGATCTCCGCTACCGCCTTACGTGAGCGACATCGAATGTAGGTACCGACAGGATAACAGATTTATTTGAACTTGAGAAGATAGGTAATTATACCTATCTATACCTAAATATGACTTTCATGATTGAGTTTCAGCACACTTATCGATACCAATAAAATAAGATTACAAACGTTGACTGCCTCAGTGGTGTGTAGATTTCGTATTCGAATGCTGTATCGGCCTAAATATTTTGTGATACGCAAACAGTTTTCTCAGAACTTAGACGCTTATTATTCAGAAACAAGCTGTTGCCTGCGACTTCGTACGCTACATTTTAAATGTGATCCTTTAGATTGATATAACTCTTTCATTTATGAACCGGTTGACATGAAACAAACACTAAATGTTAAGTGGAGCAAATCGCAACGCAAAAACGAAAACCACATTTCAATCGGTTGAGCGGTTGCTGAGATTAGCGTGCACAAGTGACAAACAGATAGTTACGGTTTTATTATATGTATTGATTGATGTATTGATTGATGATATTCATAAACTGAATGACGTGTAAAAGACAAACTATATTTATTTATTACTTATTTTTATTTAGTTCAAAAAACCATCTACTACGAATTTACGACTTGTATTGTATCTATTCTAACTCCAATCACTGCATTATTTTGAAAATTAAGCGTATAACAATCCTATTTATTGAATGAAAAACTTCACCAGTGCCTTTATTGAGGGCTTAAGCCATGACAATTGCACGTACAAATGCAACAAAGCAGCCATTTATCCATTTAAGTAGTTTATGACCTGTTGCCTATTATGTCAATTCTAGACTGAATGGAATTTTTACAGCACCTTATTGTTACTTAATATTTTAGCACAAAGTTTGTCTATTTAAAAAAAACTGTTCTAAAACACAATTCACAGCTGCATATTTATTGGAGGCGGTACTTGAATAATTAAGCTCATTTTATTTTCACTTACGCATTAGTGTAGAACCCTTTTCTGTTTTTGTCAAAACAGCCAGGTTTTGTTTACTCCGCAAGAGCATAATTCTAAATTGAAAGGAATGTTTGTAGCCTTATATTTTCAGTTAATATTTTAGAAGAAAAACCCTGGCAGTCTATTTTAAAATTCTAACAATAATTCACAGTTGCTGACTATTGTATCCAAGTGCCGTAATTGAAAAGTTTGCTAATTTTTTATTGTCTATAGATATGATTTGTATTATATTTTCTGTAGATATAGGTACCTCCTAATAAAAATACCGGCTGACCTAACAATCGAAGCCGATATTTATTAAATTATCGGGTGATGATGGGAGTGAAATATGATGATACATAAATTTAACGCGGCAGAAACCGCGGGCGTACACTAGTGCTCTATAAAAATGTAGAGATTTAGGTCAACGTCAAATTTAACACATAATATATAATGTGTTGAATTGATGACACACCAACGCACTTACTTCCCACACGATGTCGTAGATAAAATTCGGAGCAACCAAATAAAGGCAATTAAGTTAGCAAATTTATTGCTTTTCATATTAATATTTGATGTCCACCTTATTAAACTATATTGTATAGAAATTCAAAGTCTATTAAAATTAAAATCAAAATAAATGTATAAATAATCATTTTATCAAATTTTATCTAACAAAAGATCGTCTTCTTTTTTGTGTTTTACGACGAATATCAAAATTGAAAAGGTCAGCAATAAATATCTAATATTAAACCACTGTACTTATGTGTTGACGGTACGGTGACAAATCCCTTCACTCGGCTACCGGTCATAAGATTGTCTCTTATCAACCGCAGTCCACTTATCGAGTCGTTTGAATGCTGCGCCCACGCCGACAAAGAGGTGACGATCTACGCGTAAAATGTAATGAAATATTTGCGGCCGGTATGCACTATCTAAATCGTATATTCTTGAGTGAATGTTGTAACGAATATTGAAGAGATATCTTTTCAATGAAATGTAAAAGAAACGCTGGATATATTTAATTTATTTGAAGAGTGGTAGCTACGAACTACTAATATGAAAACATAAGTAAATACAGTTTATAAGAATGACCTGGCAAAAATACCCACAACTTTAGGTAAGTACATCATAGAAAATGAAAGCACTTAATATTCCAATGGATTTAACTCTATACAAAACTGTTTTCCGATATTGAACTCTAGATCTGTCACAACTAAGTCTAACTCACATTGATGATTGTAAACATTTAAATTTGATAGCCATGATGACGATTTGAACGAGGAGTCATGTCAAGCCTTTTATTTTAAGTGTTTTATGTCACGGAATTTTGTTTACGATACAGTTTAAAAGAGAATGCAAATGAAATAAAGATACTAAAAAACTGGCTGCCATAAAAGGCCCCTCGAGAGATTTAAGCCGTGGAGCGATGGGAAGGGACTTAGTGAACACAATAGGACCACCAGAATAGCGTGGAATAAAGTTTAGAGTGGGTGATAAATCGGTAACAACTTGCCAATTGCCGCACAGAGGCGCTAACTGCGGGGGAAAAAACTGTCATATCCGCTCTAGCATCCGTACTCGAAATGTTCAAGCCGCTATTCGTACGATTCGACGCGGATTGTTTATTGCAAGCCGAGTTTGTGACACCTACACCACCGTCATTTAAAGCTTTTAACTTTTATTTGTTTATATACTTATACACGTGTAACTGTTTAAATCCGTTAATCGACAAGCTTATGTGTAATTATCAACACATACACACATCATAGGACACATAACTGCTTCTGTCTAATTGTATGTGATACGACAGTGAAAAGCATCTGTTTGCATGTAGTACCGTGAACTACTGTTTCGAACCTTAGTTAGATTACTTTATCAAAATAATTATTAGGTTTTGCATTAAATAACATATCGCTGACGTGAGATTCCTTTGCGTCATACAAATAATAATTGTATCTTGAAAATTCTATCGATCCAGTCTTATACTTGAACTTTCTTGGTTTCTTACACTTCACAGTATGTTCTTCAAGTTATAATAAGGGATTATGATGAAGTAAGACATAATTTGTCATCATCGACTCATATAAAGCAACTGAATGAACACCAGTAGTCAGCCATTAGATAAACATATCTGTACACATTAAAGTTCAATGATCACTGTAAAGCCTCACACAACACTAACCTACCCCTATCTCGGCTTTCAGTTATCTTTACTGCTGATTTCATGGACTTTTTATCGTCCAAGTTCAATGTTAAGCCGTACAGTCGTTAACGCGACAACATACCCTTGTATTCGAGACATCTGCGTTGGTTACTCTAGCTAACTACAACGATAAACAACTCGGAGTGTACAATACTCGTGTTGTATCTCCAACGGCTAACCCGCGCTCATTAACGCTCATACGAGAAGTCCGGCCAGTTTTTTCGTCCGCCCAGATGTGGGCCTGGGTAAACACCTCCGCTATTGTCTGGCCACATAAAAAATCATACACCTGGAAGTGTCAAATTGTTCACTCAGACTGTGAGAGCGGCCCGTGTGAATCTCGCTCGACAGGCTTACATATGTAAACAAATAGGTATTTATGTTTGCTCATAAAACGAACGAAAAGCTTATCCTTTTTTTCGATATCATCGGAATGAGATAGCATTATATTTTATGTGTAATTTATACTCTTTATCCGACAACTTTTTACTGTAATTAAAGTTGTCTGCTACTTTGCAAACTGCTTTTACAATTTATGGACACTTCGATGAATTTAGTGTAATGTTTTTTGTGCACAAAGAGCCTGATTCGAATCTACACGGATGCTTACTAATTATTTTCCGACGAAGTTCTTATAGTAAAGCATAGGTAGGTACACCTATATGATGTAGAGCGCTAGATGTGTGCTCTAGATCACGTTTTTATATCATATCAAACGGTAAAGATGTAGGATTGAAGAAAACATCGGTACACTGTTTAAAGTGCCACTGTCAGTCTATTTAAAAAAAAAGTCGCCCTAAAGACGAAATAACCAGTATATTATTCGAAATCGAAATGGCGATTTCGTTCAGACCTATTACATATCTACTTAGAAATTAAGTACGTTATAACTAAGACACTGCTTGTAATACCGTCTCACCAGCACTTTACAGAACACACTGCAAAATAGGCTAGACATGTAAAAAGTAGTATAAAAATGTAATCTCTGTCTGTAAGCTTTACTTATAATTACATTACCACAACCTATTATCGATAAAAAACCGATTAACGATTAACAATGGATGACAGTGAGATAATATTCTACAAGTTGTAAAATGCTTATAATGTGTGTAAGTAATAATTGTGCGTATAATCGTTGACTCATGTTGTATGTAATTGGCGTAATAATGAGAATTAGTTCCGTCCTTAGTCAAGCTCGTGACATTTTATTGCCTCAGTATCGTAGTTCTGGTCTCAGCCTCGGATTCGAATCTTATAACCCGCAAATGATTGTTTCTGGGTTTCAATGTTTTGGTGAAATTAGAAATATCTGTCTGTTTATCAATTGACTAAATCATATAGCACTAACCTTTATTGGCAATATAAAACACAATATTATGCAATACTGTTACGCAACCAAAAATTTAAGGCTTCGAAATGGGCGCATTGACTATTGTATCGTATGTTTCACATGTGCATATACTTTTTAGTTTGATTTTCTATAAAAGTCTCTTTTTTAGTTTTTTAAGCTATTATTTATTTTTCATTTTTTCGTTCATTTATTTTCCTTTTTTTATCGAATTATTGCATTGTCATTGGTCTTTGACAAGTGTGCAAAGTTTGAATTAAATCTGATCGTTCAAAGTAGGGCAAAGTCAAGCCCAAAAGAGTCTGTTACAAGCAAACATACAGGTGTAACTAATAAAAGCGTTATAAAAATGAATCCGCTTGAAAACACGCCAATAATATAAAAGGAGCCGTTCAGGATGTAACAATCACCCGTTAACATTAAATTATCGACTATACCGGAAAATATCCCACGGATTATTTTGGATATTTGTTTCCAAATTTACGAATATTTTGAATGTAAACCATAAAAAATAATACCCTACACCACATCCATATGCTACAAGAGCCTTCGCAAACCAAACAAACTATACAGTTGTAAAGAACTTGTAACAAAACAAATAAACCAATTTGGACGACCACAAAAAAGCCACGGATTCATCTCGGAGTTATAACGACGTATTAACATATTGATGGGACCGTCTATCTGTCGTTCTTTGTTTAAAATCAGCGACAGCACCTTCAATCATAATGATCGTATCCAAAAAACATTTTTTATTGGCTAGTTTTTGCCAAGGGCTGCAGCAGGTGGTAGCAAAAAAGATTTTACAGCTATCTACAATAATTCCGATGCACCCTTGTTTTATATGACGTTCATCTGATTTACAACGAAATCGTTTGGCCTATCTTAGACATTCTGCAAGAGTTAGCTTTTTTGCATAGCAATAAGTGTTTATTGTTTTCTTTCATTCCAATGTCTGTATATGTAATGTGTTTCCGTGTCTCAGTAATTTAAAATGTTTGAAATGTTTTTGACGTGCATACCACATGTCAAGAAACTTCTATAATTTCACTATGTAAACGCGCTTCAAATATTTATCCTTCATACAATAATCCTCCGAGTGAAACAGTAGATACTCTACAATTACACCATTGAACAATTAACTTAGCTGGAGGGCCAGAGATAAACAAGCATATCGTATACGCTCATGTTACTAATTATATTTTATGAACAGTAGACGGAGTTTAACGACAAGAACAGTGCTTAATATATGCTAGATAGACTATCAATATATCAATTCGCGATGTAAGAGAATGGGCGGAGCGGGTGGTTACACAAAGCACGCCCGCAGCGCAGGCGCACCTGCGCGACATGTTTATGCCCATCTCGTCGCCAAATTTACAACCAGCCGGACCCGTAGGGCCGCTGCGGAAATTGAAAACTTTAATCACCAATCAACTTTTACCTACCCAATGATTGCAGCTAGGCTCAATTGCACCTATTCGGCTTAAGTGCGATGTTCGCAGATTGTAAACGTTCTGTAAAGGGCACCGCAGCAATTAATATCCGATCTTATGCTAGATGACGATTGGTTTTATTACCGCATAATGAAATTGATGCACCAGTCGTTTTATACATAATTATATTTATTTACATGTTTACAGGATCGGTTGCTCGTTTTATATTTAGGGCCGTATTAAAGAAGAAGCAAGCAGTGCTCTACTAACCCTTCCGCTAAATTGTAGATGTTTAAGTTAATTCAGTAAATACTTATTGATGTTTGATTGTAATGTTTTGCCTTAAACTTTTGATGTACGGTATCCATTGCACGGTCAAGCCGAGATGTATCACACTTAACCGCGGCTTACCCTTTAATGACCCTCACCTCGACCAGGAGACTCTTTAGCAACGCTAACTCAACAATAGTAGGTATGATTTTTTTAGTTGTTAGTCTAAAAAGGTAATCTAAAGCATCTTTCAATAACAAAACCGTAATATGTCCAACCAGTTTGATATCATTCTAAAAACAAACGTCAATATAATTGAACAATGTCAACGATTTAAAACAAAAAAGTCTCATGTTTGAAATGAATATGGATGTCGTTGCGGTGAAAGTACTGCATTAAATCAGCACCTTTTTGGGCGCCGGCGCCGCGGTATATACGCGTGGCACAAAGCCTGCTTGCTCGTAAATTGCGAATGGAAGGGCCGACAAACGCGAGGTAATTTAGTTGACAGGGTACGGGACGACGACGACCGACCGCCGAGATCTGCTTGCGCCGCCCGATCTGCACAAAGCTTATCTACCGGCCGCATCTAGAGCCTATTATGAGCTTGACACGGTGACGCCGCTACAACAGATCGTTTAAATTATATTTTGCCAATAGACAGTTCGGTAATCCCTGCTGAATAAATGATTAAAGAATTCGCCGACAATTCGTAATTAATTAAAGATATATGTTGGTATTAGTTTAGTAGTAGTAAAAAAAGTATTATATGCTACTCTGCCAATGCTCTCATTAACGATTCGATTTAATCAAAATTGCAAGTTATTTGGTAATCAAAATATAGCATGTATTATATGTATAACTATTATTATGAGAACCAAACAATACTTTAATGACACCTAATGCAGTAAATATAATCAAAGGATCCCATTTGACTGCATTACGTATGATGCTTAATTGTACGATGAACAACATTCAATCTAAACTTACGTAGCACATGTTTCATTAGTAACTTTGGGACACGGTGATAAAGTTGAAATTTAATCGTCCTTTTGTGAGTGGGAGCCGGCGCCCCGAGACCAGTGGCGATCCCTCGTTAGCTCCTGAGTCGATATAAATCACACCGTTTTATGAGACCTTCCAATTTTTTAACATTTTGAGTTAATGAAATGCGAGCGCAGTATGGGACCAGGCTAGTGACATTAAAAAGGACAACCCAAAAGGACGGACAGTTTTTAATTATAATCCTGTCAAAGCTCCAATATAGGCAAAGAATTGATGTTCACCTAAACGCGGTGATTTTATCTAAGATAATAGCGATCGTGTCGATAGTAGCCGTTGGATTTTAATATTTTCTCATGTTTTTAATTAATGTTTGTCTCGATAATAAAAGCTTGAGCTAAAGCTCTATTAACATTATTATTATGGCTGGGCCTAATGAAGCACATAAAAAATCCTTGGCAATTGGCATCAATATTGTGCCTAAGAAGAAATAGGTAGGTATTGCAATATCACAAAAAATGAAGCAATACCTAGTTACCTACTTATTTACTAAAAACCCATCAAGTAGTCATCGTTAGTAAACAAATGACAGCAGTTAGCTAGAATAACAACAACCAGAAGTGCAAATACGCGAACACGGTAGTGGCAATCCAACGAGCGATCCATCAAGCACAGGATCTTCGCTCATCGTACCGTGGTACCGCCTTACCATCCTCTTGCTAATTACTACCATATTTTGTAGGCCTAGGGTTCATTATCCTATGCCAGACAGTACGAAGAACGGCGCCACTATTTTAGGATTTTCGAAGAAGCAAAAGGGTTAGGCTGCGAATTAAAGCTGGTTGCGCACACGCATGAAGTTGTGGAAGGGGTTTCACTAGCGCCGACAAAGACGCCGCCGCACGCGAACTGCCCGATTCACAATTAAGCCCGGGTGTGTTAATTGATATTAATACCGTATGGATGGTACAAGGTACAGGCGGGGAACTGCTGCGTGTCTAATCGTCTAGTCATTATTTATATAACTGTTCAATAACACTGCTATCATTATGTTCTAGAAAACGTTTTGATTGAATATGACGTCAGCTATTGTTGCAATTTTGATCAATGAATGCCTTTCCATTCTGTTTAACTACTTTCGCGAATGAAGAACATAACCAAGCAACGTGTCGAATCGAAGCAAAGTTTCAATTATTTTTCTTATGAAAACTGATTTCAGCACTCTAATGTAGTGTGTAGAATGGTTAACATTTTTAATAGCCTTATTGTTAAGGTTCTTGAAATACTAATAACATAGTAGTAGACACAAATTAGACGTCCAATCCAAGTTATTCGTTCTTCTGTTATGACTAATGAAATTATTCTAATCGATTCCATTACATATGATAATTTATGGCATGTATTTAAATCGATATCTGTATATTCCCTTTTTCTGAACTAAATATTTCAAAATTAAACCAAAAATACTGACTTGCACACTAATTATGCACACTAAATAAATCAAATTCACTAAACTGTTTAATGGTATTTGCAGACCTGTTTTACTGAACGAATAACTATTATTAAAATTGTATATCTAATAATTCCTTAGTTCAACAAAAATATTAAAGCTTTTTTAAGGAAAACCATCGCATAATTTACTTTTAGGAACATCGTTTATTCTAGGTAAAACCCCAATTTAATCAGTCACCTCTACAAAATAAATTTTATTGATCAAAAAAAAAGTTTAACCTAACCTAACCTAACCTATTCCGTTATATGATTGTATAATTTAGAGTGCAAGTTAGTATTTTTGATAAACAATTCGTATTTCTGTTCTACAAATCATATATTCGATGTACAAACCACATTTTTGGTGTGAATTCGATTAAAAAGGTCATCTCGTTCTGAGTAATATTTAAGTTTTTTAAGTAGGACATGTTTAGTTAATGAATTGGTTTTTTTGCACATCATTTAATATTCTGGTTTGCATTCAGTAAATTAGTGGAGTTACTTAGTGTGCAGAAAAATTAAACAGACGTGCATTTAAAAATACCCATAATTTATTATGGCTTTCGAGCCTTTTGCGTCTCTAGTAATTAGTAATTTTGCACACCGATTGACGTTTTAGCTTCATATCGGCGAATAGCAATCATGACTACCACAATTGCAGCAAAATCAAAACGACGAGGTGAACAAAGTTTGAATAATATCAATTGGACACGAAAAAGATCCGAAAAACATAACGAATTACACAAATCGTATCAGTTTGAAGACATGTTGAATTTTCACACAATTCAAGATTTTTTTTCATACCAACTGAGTATGAATGTCAGTTAATCGCTCCAAAAAGCGGCGTGTGATATGTACCAGGAATCGCACCAAGGCTGTCGTAATGTGTCGGGTTCAAACACGCCGACACCGCGTCATCGCCACAATTAGTGGGCGTGGAGCTGCGACATCGCGACAACCACTATTGACATTGAACTCTTGTTACATATTTCACAGAAATGTGTCTTGATTCTCTTGATGTCCCTCATTGCCACGTTGAGACGAGTGTGTGCGGACTTTAATCTCGAATTGTAGAGCTAATTAACGGGAATGCATGTCAGCATGCGCGTCTTTCAATTCTACTGAATTGATATTTCTGTTCACACGAGTTAAGTGTGTATGTTTTCTTGTAAAGCAAGAGACATATAAAAAGTGGATAAATAATTTAACAAGTAGATACAGTTAGTAACAAGAAATCAGCAGGCACATTTGCCATTGAATAGTTTGTGGTTCAAAGACCTATTGATGTGGATGTGAATACTGAAAAGACACTAGTAGTAGACCTCTAGTGATACAGTTTTTAGATCTAGAGAAAAATCATATCAAAGGAAAGTTCTAGAAGCCTTATTCTAAAAGAAACTTTTCATAGACTACATTGAAACGAGATGTTCTTTCAAGATCTTGTAAAGTGGGTAACAAGCATTCACTTTTTATTACTGTAAACTATCTAAGAGCATCTCATTGTCATCACCCATTACGTATGCTGGACCACGTTTACTTCCAAATCAGTCATGTTCTCACAGAGAGCAGTTAGGCGACTGAAGCGACACATTTATTCGAGAGTCGTGCGCCCGTGTGCACCCTGTGTCGCCCATTCGGCCCATTCCACTTGTGAGTTTATCTGTACTGTAGAATGTTGGTTTCGGTAGCGGCGTGCGGTGATTACCATCGGCGCGTGATGTCGCGATGCAAGGCACAGTCACCGATGATATCGGTGCACGACCGCGCGGGTGGCGCGACCCTCTTACGTCTAACCCACCTTTCTTTAGCCTACAAGAGGTCTTCAACGTCACACATCATTGTCCTTATAATCTTCTGTGCCGTCATAGAGTTGATACTTCTAAAGTTCATTATTCAATACATGTTGCTCGGTTAACTTAGGAACGAAGAAAAATATAGAAGTGACAATTTGATCACCTGATTTGAGCTAGTTACCGAATCATGAAAGAATATCTATCTGCAAGGGGTAATCTTCCTTGATACACCTTGTAATCAGAGCTATGCTATACGTAAGCAGGACGTAAGCAGGACTTTACTACACATTATGTAAGTCATCATAGCTTATTAAGGTATGCTCTGCTTGGAGTCCTTGGAAGAAAATTGAAGGGTTTCTATGAGGACGTTACGTGAACCAAATTTTTAAAAAATATCTCTTAGGCGGATTTTCCATCTAACAACAAAGAATTTAGATTTTTGTTAACAATCTAACTTCTGCATTTCTAACTTGATGATTTTAGTTGGGTAATATCCAAAAGCTCGACAATTTAAACAAAATATTCGACAATATTTGTCAATAGAATGGCTTTTTTAGGACAAAACTAAACTGCCTATAAAACCATTATTTTCATTCAGTGAGACCGTAATCTAAGTAATTAATTCGATCACGTATCCACCAGAATACAAACACGCTATTATACATCGTTTAACATCATTATTTCTATAAAAACTGAGTCCGTCCGGTTCGTTAGTGACAAATCTTGCGTGAAATGTAACAAATTCGTATACAGCACAACAGTTTTTTTATCATCGCTTGTCATTGTACGTGCGTTCCCGTGTTTTTACGAGCGATATGATTAACGATGCACCCTGGACAACAGCCAGAGTTTAATCACCATAGTTTCTGGGAGACGCATTATGGACACGTAGGCGCAGTCGGCACGTATATACGACGCATGGTTTCATGTCCTCAAATGTCAGATGTGATCTACACTGGGTAACCAGCCCAGCCAGTAGTCTATTGATAGTAAAGGAAGAAGGCTGTATCCCTATCAGATTACCCTCTCTAGATACAAACGCCGTCGACACATATTTGTTTTGATATTCAAATTAATAAAAGTTAGTTGTAATAAATTAATGGTATATCAAACACATGATCAATTTGATTACTTTTTCTGCATCAAAGAAGTCATCTTAAAAAATGCAACTTGTCCCATTCGCTCACATTACAATTTGTTAGGTAGCGAAGCCGAGTCGGATTCCGTGAGAATAATTCCAGAGTTCCGAGTAACATGGGTTAAACGCTTGTATCGGTAGATACCGATCTAACCCGAGCTGCTCGTTGGCGCCATAAAAACAAAACATCTACAACACGACCACTTTCTTCCCTAAATTATTCGAGGAATTTACGACGTTTCGACCGACAAAAATGTTATAACCTAATGAGAAATTACCATCAGAACGTTGTCTGTCGTCGGCAAAAAACGAATCATGCGCCACTCGCTCTACGGAGCCACGATGATGCCCGGACGTATTCCTATACTTTTTTTATTCTGAATTTGAATTATCATTTTCGTGTTTGTTTTTTACCTCGATCATCGATTGTTTTAGTTTATGACGGGACAAGAAGGCGCGGGAGCCGACCGTGACTGTGCGATTCTTTTGATCGCTCAACTTTAGTCTCAGTGACGTTATGAATCTTTATCGATGCGTGAGTTACAATGACGACTCCGTATGGAATTTGTGGTAGATGTGCACTTTGCAACAGCGTTGGTCAGGGTGCAGGCGAACAAGTGATGGATTGTGTGTGATGTATTCCCGGGAGATATTGCGATATGATCACTCGGAGGCGGCGACCATTCGGCGCGTGCTTCAGATTCCACTCCTCCTCGCCGGAATTACCCATTACATTCAATGACATTACATTTTTACCGCGACATTTTTTTTAAAGATTTGATCAAAGCTTTCATTACTGTAAACGTTTTCTATCAATTTAAAATTGTACAAACGTTTTGTACCACATGTTAAATTGTTCTATGTTTGTAGCAATCGAATTCAGTTTAAAGCGTAATGGTTTTCGTGATTAAGTAAGTTTTCATCGACACCTGAGTGCTTTCTAAATTACAGAGTAGCTTCCAATTGTTGATAAAGTTAAGTGTCAATTTAGATTATTTAATAAGAAAAGAAGACATCACCTGCAATCGCAGAGAACGCACTTAACGATGTAAACGGTTGATCATTCAGAAAGCCGTGCCAGGCAAAGTAAAAGCTTTCATTCCACGCCATCGATAGAGAAAGATGTGTGCTTAATTAAGATGTAGTAGGTATGTGTATCTACCTACTTATGTCAATAAAACCTTCAGATACGAGTAAGGCTTACATTTTTGAGCGAACTGCTCAGATCTTCATTAATATATCCGACATAAGTACAGTAATCACCTGCTGCCATCGGATTCTAAAACAAAGACGCATTATGTCAGTTTTGATCTAATCGGGTCCTTGGAGTTCCGATATCGTCCGATCTGGACCGTCAGTACGAGGCCGGGTTGACGTCTAACGTCGAATAGTGGCCAGACGGAGGAGTGATGAGGAGTAGTAGTGGTGTACTAGTTAGTCGGAGTCGGAACTTGGGAAGACGAGCGACTGTCATAATGTGATTATGAGTGGTGCGCGGCGGAGGCGGGGCGCGCGGCGGGCGGCCGGCGCTCCGCAGGGGGTCGGCGCCCGCGTCCCGCTCGTCGCTCGCCCGCGCGGCCGGCGGAGTGCGAGCGGTGCCGGGCGTGCGCGGGCGCAGGCAGGCGACAAACGACCCATGGTAAAACAAAAGGAATGTTGCCGGCGACGCTTTGAGGCGCCGGCGCCGCTCACCAACCACTAATCACCCATTTTAATTACGACACAGATCGAATCAATTAATCGGTATTTCTGTTAAAACAAGCGCCGGAATGAGCTTACACTCGTTCGTTAGATATGATTTGAAAGACGGAGATTCGAGATGTGATTAAACTTTATCTCGTAAAAGCCAGCGGTAACGTCAATTACTAGTGTAATTCATGTGCACGAATCATCCAACGATTGTACAACTCAACTCTGTGGCACCACCACCGGTGACGTTAGCGACGGCCGGCTTTCCGGCGCTCGCCAGGATGAATCCGACTTAAGTAGTGTCTGCATGCAGACGTTTTTAATTATAACTTATGATTTTTTCAAGCGAATTCGGGCGCGCCCTTCCTAACGAATAACACAAGAATAAATAACGAGTTTTTGTGTTGTGTGTTTGTTTTTAAAATGGCGGGAGGTCCGCGCGACGACACGCGAGCGATGCGCGCCGGCCGCCGGCGGGCCGCTCACCCATTTGTCATATTTCGGTTTTGAGAAAAAATAAATAACCTACTCTATTCCGACCAGTGTTTGTTTGTACGTCGATTATTGAGGGTTAAGTATTATCTGTGAACATGGGTTGGAACAGATGGGACGTGTCGGGCTAATGTATCCATTTAGTTTATTATTGAACGGAGCTCGCAATGGGCATACACATGCGCCTAAAACTAAATAAAACTTAGTTGACAAAAAGATTTATAGTTTTATTAGCTGTCAAAGAGTTGATATATGAAATTGGCAGCTCTAAATGAAGATTTAGAAGTATCAAAAGTCGCCTTTATACCATTGCGTCCAAACATGACACAAACGAATTAGCTACAAAACCAGTTCGAAAGTTTAAAACAAACAAACCAGTACATATACTACCAATGCTTAGTTGCCATGTACAAATCAATTTACAGGTAGGCAGAGGCACAGGTGGGATTCATTCGGGGAGTGCAGCCTCAAATCCATGTCTAATACATAGAGCTCTCGCATGGCCGCCGAACATGGCAGGTGTTAACTCTCACTACACACGCCGCCCGACCCCGCTTGCACAAACGAACCGCCCAAACCCACTGTTTGACTTTACTATTAACTACCGAACTCAACCCCTCTACACGACAGCATCAGATAAAGAAGATATTGAAGAATAGCTTTTAACACTATTTGAGGAACAACTAAAAGCATAAAGTTACACTACGCATTTGAGTCTATGTATGATGTAGTTGATATGACGATTGCATAGAACGACTTACTTACAGTGCCTACGTCTCAACTCTCTCAACTAGTACTCGATACAAGAAATGCATGAAATATTTTTGACCCATTTCGATTCGTATGGCGCCAGGGTCGGCGCCGGCGTGCCCCCGGCCTCTCTCACGCGGGATCGTTAATACAAAACAAACAAAAGTGACCTCTAGACGGGCACGGGCAGCTAAGCTAACGAGATTCACCAACCGCTGGATAAAGCGGTAAATTATAGGAACGTTAGCCGTGCGGTGGCGGTGGTCTGCACGCTCCGCGGCACTACGCCGGCGGCCGCTAAGAAAAAAGCGTGTAGGTGCTGACAGGAGCAAAGATGAACCTGCCTAATTATCAGGGGGTGCAAAAACGGAGACAGTGTTCAGCGCCAATACAACCATCGCGCACGCACGACAGCTATTCGTTTGCGAGAAGCGATCTAGTTTTTGTCAGCCAGTTTAATAAGAGCGGTCGCGGATGCGATACTGTCCCCGAACGCTAATTACACGGCTTTAATTACGGAATATTTTATTTTCCGTTTTTGATTCCGGTCAGAAGTTGAGCGGACGTGATGTTCATTACCAATCAAACTTTCTTTTGGCGGCAGCGGGTGGTCGTTCGCCGGCACATTTCATATTTAGACATATCTCAATGCATTGGAAATGGTGCTGAATTTACGAACAATCATATAATATTCACAGTTGATCCTTTTCGGACATAGATTTCCCAGTTTTATAAGTAAATGATTCATCAGACCAACTATATTTATATTGCTCGAAATATGATCAAAGTATTTCATTCCCTTCACGTCACTCTATCTGATCCACTGATGATGCGTATTGAAGGAAATAAAGTAAAAAGAATGTTGCAAGTTTCGCTAATAGTCGTATTGATGGCGAGTGAATCACCTCGCGTTGCCTCCGGGCTGCCATCTCCTAATAACAAGATAGTGGTCGTAATGAGCGAGGTACGTCAAGTCGCGGAGGCCCACGGGCGGAGGACGGCCGCGGGAGGCAGCCTCGCGGTGGGTCGCTGCGCTCGCTCGCAGGAAGGGCGGAGGCGCCGAGATCGCGACGACTGTGTAATTTCTTCACTGCTCGCACCCACATTATCGATCACGAAAAAAATATAATTGTAGGGGTACCATCGTAAAGCAAACAAGCTTATAATAAGGTGTAATTTGTGCTCGGCCATTTAGAGAAATGCACAAATTGCCGTCGAGGCAGCTGTTTGTTTTGTCTATGATGGAGGTCCGGCCCCGGCTCCCAAATTATCCGTTAACAAGCCTCGCGTCAGATTCAGCAGTCCTAATGGGCTTTCGTTAAGTTTTTGTTATTATTTTGTAATTTATTACTAGTAATATGTTTTTGTGTATAAGAATCTTGGATTCCGACAGCTGCATCGATTAATTGAGCCTATAGGTTAACGGAAGTTTGTTTTTTGAAATTAGATTTCTCGTGAAAATGATGTCGTTCTACAGTCACGTGCAAATGCGTTCGTCGTTGGGCGGGCGGACCGTGTTTTTCTTTGCGACAATGCTAATAGCGTTTTCATGACGTCATCATAATAGTGGTGCCAAGTGTTTTCTGTCAAATTGATGCGTTTTGCGATGATATTTGTATACCTAGTAGCATTCTAAACTATTTTTGGCGATTATTGTTTTTAGGAAAAACGTTTAGGAAAAATCGCGAAAAGGTAATTTTCAATTTTTTTTTAAAATTAATACCTAATAGGAAATTTATTCCTTACTAGCTGTTGCCCGCGACTTCGTACGCGTGAAAATTGTTACAATGCCAATTTGATTGCTCTCTGCTTAGCCCCTAGGATATGAAGCGTGATAATATATAGCCTATTTTAACACCCTACCTCTAGGTAATATTTGCGCAAAATTTGAATCAAATCTATTGGGTACTTTTCGAGATCCTTCCGGACAAAGCAAAGCAAACAGACAAACAGACAAACAGATAAACAGACAAACAGACAAACAGACAAAAATTTTTCTAACTATATTTTCGGCTTCGGTATCTTATGTTGAACACCCAGCGAGTATTTTTTTTTTAATATTTCCAATGTACAGTTTTGACTTTTCTATCATTTTATTATATGTATAGATTTCACTACAGTAAGCAACGAAATAGAACAGCTACTGGGATGCGCTCACACAGTTGCTTATGGACGTTTACAACACCGGAGTTATTACACACACGTTGCAAACTCTGAACGACAATCTACTTACAACATTCTGAAAAAAAAAACTAATTGTGTTACCTATAAAACTGTCTTTAGCCTATCATAACGTTAGTAAATAGTTTATATTTCTAATTTTCACTTGGTAGGCCTTTTTTGTCTACCGGGAAACCTGGGATATCCTTCCGAGAGTTACCCAGGGCTCCCTTCTCTAGTCGTATAGGTGGAGACCATGTGGTTTTCAGACATGTCCTTTGTGAGAATTTTCAAAAAAATGTGACTTACTTGTTACTACAAGGCAACGTTTTTGAAAAATCTCTGCTGTGAAAAGATTATAACGCAAAATTTTAAGTTAGGTACTTACCGGCCTCCCTTAGTGATGATCATTTCTGTTCCGATGTTGTGAAACCGACGCCAGAGCTCACCATTGAGGAGTCGCGCCTCGCACGCCGGAGGCTCTGCGTCCGCGCCCACGCGGGCATCTGAGCGGCAAACAAGAATAATAGTTGTGTTAGCATCAAGGATGTTATTTGAAAACTGGAACAATCAATCAATCAGTCAGCCAATATCTCTACGGCTGGAGATAAGCCCAGAACAGCCCTCTCCTGAACCATCGATTTTGTACCTCATAGGTAACTAGCACGTCAACTCCAAAACAATGAAATATTTTGATTAGGAAATTTATGGAAAATATGAATTGTCTTAAAGAAGTTACATGCCGCAATCATGTTTCTTTCCCACAAGGTTAGTAAATAAATAATAATTGTGAGATATTTTTTGGGCTAAGAATACGCCAGCCGTATTCTTAGCCCAAACTAAGCTAATAAAGCTTGTGTTCTAGAGAACTGATTAAATACACACGTCTTGTACAGTCAACAAAAAAGAGATGTACTAGTTTAATTTACAAAATGATGCATAGTCGTACATTCGACTCGCAGGCAATCATTTTGTAAGCTTCACCCAAACTTCGAAACAAATATTCGAGAGTCCCACAAATATAAGTTCGGCGATTTCAAATGGGCACGTCAGCATGGCAGTCCCACTTCCTACTGCACCACCGAGACGGTTGGCAAGGACAGAGAGGTGGTAAATAAAACAGGCAATTAAACCCAATGGCAAGATCCGTACGGAATGCAGTATAATATCTAATTCAAATCAATTTTAAGTGAGGGCATAACTCTGTCACCTGCCTAACCAGCTTATCTGTTGATCGCACAAATATTTGTCCCGTATGGCTATCGAACCCGGGACACACGACTGAAAAAAGAACAGTTGGTTGATGTGATGACTATAAAACATAGTGATGACACGCTTATATACGATTATTTTATTTGCAATTAGTTTTCAAAATAGCAGGTGTACTTGTTTTTGCTTGCAACCTCGTCCGCGAGAAAATTGTGATGTGATGGAATTTGAATGAATTCCCGGACATTCAAACAGACAGACACCAAAATTCTAAAACTACTTTTTACCGCTCCCAATTCCCATACAACAACGTGGCTTTTTGTCGTTTTTTGGGATGGAATCTTGGCCGATTGTAAGTTAGTATGTACATGACGTTCTTATTTATATAATATATAAACATTATATCTGAACCCATTCGCATATAATGAAAGATTTTCAGTTGGACTTTGATGGTGAATTTAGAGTGACCCGGGAAAATTAAATGTAGAATTAGTAGGGATAGATAAATCTATCTATACTCCTCCATACCTATTGCAAGTCTGTACACCTTGTTCCTATTAAGAACTCGGAAATTAATAATAGAAACAAGTAGGTATACTTAAATAAATGGAAAAAGATTATCGATAGGAATGTAATTACCAAGACCAGAAAAGTAGATGGAATAAGACCAAATTCAAAAATTTTCAACAAGGTTTTTAAATTTACCTATACAAATTTTAGCCAACAAAGCGTTTACATATTTTAATAAGTCGAAAATGGGTTCTTATTCTTCAAGCAGTCTTAAAAGTAAACACCTTTTTATTGTTAGACATTGTTAGAGAGACAGCTTAAGGTGAAAACTGTACGTTTTGAAGAACACTGTGTGGGACGTATTCGGATTGCAGGTTTCCATCAAGCGTGAAACAATATTTTTTTGAGCTAATAATGTAAAGAAGACTAAATAAACTTTATGTTAGATGCAAGTATTTGGACTTAAGGCGACAATAAACAAGTAATAGAAACTGCAAGTACTAGATTACGATGCGAAATTACGTGTAGGGATTAGAGCGCACGGAATGCAACCTCCTCTTTCAACCTCAGATTCTTCAAGCGAAGCGTGAAGAGGCATATCACAAGGATGCCAACTTGGGACCCACTGCCAATAGGCTTGTGAACTGTGAGAGTGATCCCCCATTCGCTAGGTGTTGCCATTGCTTTCTGTCAAGCTGGTAGCATCATTTTTGCGAGCTAATTATAAAACAATAATTATGATTACCTTTTGAAAAATACATGCCTGACTTTTTTTTATTTACAGGTAGATAACCAAATATCACGTAACGAAGTCAACTTCTATTGCTAAAAACATTCTATTTCATTTTTATTAATTGCTACATAATGAACGTTTTATTTTATTTTATATTCATTCTTTTTTATTGCTGCACCGAGTGAAAAAGAAAAGAAATTCTTTAAAAAGTGGTGAAGAAAAGAAGCATTTTAAAGCAAAAAGAGCATTTTAATGAAACTAACGTTACCATTTATATGAAAACGCAAGTTGTAAATAAAATTGAACATTATTATGGAATACATTTTTACTGTACACATTTCTCGTTTCTCTTGCTCAGAAAAAAAGTATAATTATAAAAAGTCATCATCGTGGTTGATGCTTACGGCTGGAAACATAAGACCTCTTGTACACTAAGCAATAACCGTTGACCTACGACCTGCATTAAGTCTTCTGTCCACCTTATATTGGTTGTCTAGGTAAATTACTACGATTAACCTACAGATGTTTTCTTCATAAAGTTTTCTATCGAATAGTTTAAAATACTATGTAGTTTGATTGATAGAGTAAATTTAGATTTGTATATCCTTTAGCAAGTTAAACGAGCATTAGTCATGCACATTTTCCGCATCTAATTAAACAAATGATGGGAAAAAGCGCTGAGTATAAAATATAGCATACTAGATAGGGAATGCTATATATTACCATTGCATATAAACTTCTATACAAATTAGCACTCAGTTATCAAATAAATTGAATTATTTTACATAAATGCCTCGTTGCGGTGAACGGTCTCATAGATGTGGCCAGTATACAACCTACTTGTAATGGTAGTTTGTCGGGCTATTTTAGCCTAGACTTGATAATCTAAAAGGTGAAATATTTATATAGTTTGAAGTATGGGAAAATAACATTCTGGTAAGTTAAGAAACTAGTTAGTTATGAAGGTTACGAGTAAAATCATAAACTGACAGTATCAGCACGCATTATTCTGTCGCTGGAAAGACGCTGTTTATTATAAGTAAGTATTTTTGTACTGTTTTATCATAAGCTATTTAAAGATACTTATGAAGAAAGATGAACATAAGATTGTAGTTATAGTCTTTTTCTGGACAGCTCAGCAATCATGTAAACATGTCATGTTTTGTCAAAAGTTGTCTTTGATCATAGTGTTGTAACTATACTGATTCTATGTATGTAAATAATCATTGAGTTATATCTAGTTCACCGTACATTCATTTACTTCGGTATATCAATCGCCAAATTCATCAAATCATGAAATTCGGTATATCAATATATATTATGTGCAATAATTAAAAAATATTTAAAAAAAAAGAAACTTTTAGAACATTTAATAGTATAATCATTTATTTACAATAATAAACTACTTTAGGGATGATAAAAAGTGTAGACGCCTCGTTGGCTGCTCGCCGTTCTTACAGAAGCAGACTAAGACATCTTGAGAGATTTCTAATGTGGGGTTTTTAAATCTGAAAACTGAAAATATTAATACTAACGTCACTTATGAGAGTTATGAGTGAAAAAAGGTATTTTTTCACTCATAACTCTCATAAGTGACGTGACGCAAACGAAGTTGCGCGGGCCAGCTAGTCTAATATACAAATCGTAGGAATGCTTCATATCAAGGATAATACCTTACCCTTCGGCCACATTCGAAACCAAGTTTTGAAATGTTTCTAACCATATAAGTATTTAGGAATGTATCTATATCTAATACTAAGTACCTCATTGTTGTATCTTATACTACAACATTACGTTTTATTAAGTTTTCCTAATTTTTTGTGTATCAATTCATTCAGCCTGCTATTCAATCCCGCCGACACAATAACCCATCTTTTGTGTCGCGCAGTAGGGTAAAATTAAATATAAAATGTTTAGAACACCTGAGGTCATAATTGTGCCGGACTTACCTCTCAAGACATTTGAATGGCCAATAAAATATAAAATTAAATCTATACCTTACCTATATTCAATCCACAAAGTATTAATCAGATTGTCATTGATTGAAGTCGTTCCATTATAATCTGCACGACTCCATAACTATCACCAATCAGATAATAAGGACCCCAGACGGACTTGCCTCGCATCGTCAGGGAAGTCAGTCTAAGCGACCAGTTTGACAGAAACCTGTTTATTTAGTTGCCGGGTAGCCGGTGCCGGGTAACCGACGGCGAATGCAAGCGGTTGCCGGGCAAATCACGCCGGTACATGTGAAAGCTATAGTACACGGCCATACACCCACCCTACCCGGCACCCGGCAACCGGTACGTGTGAAAAGGGGCAAAGACTCGCACTCTTAGCTCTCTGGGTCAATAAGTTATAATATTAAAGTAAGTACATTTTTTCGTACTGACAGATTGATAAAACAATGACCTCCTTTTAAAATCAATTGGCCAGTACAACAGTTTTACAACACTATGGCAAAGACAAACAAGTCCGAGAAAAAATAATTTAATGACAAGCAAAAATGACAGTCTTAAATTTTTACCATCCGAGTATTTTTCATGAAATTATTCTATAATCTAAAGGTTTATTAGTGTCGAAATGTCCGCATAAATCTAACTAGAATTCCTTGAAAGGACTATGATCAGGATTGATAGTTAAATGTAAGTAATTATGGAGTAGTCGAGATACAATTTCTTTGTTTACTGTATTATTTAGGTCTGTTGAATTCCACTTTACTAACAATTTCTTTTTGGCAGACAACGGTACCAAAAATAAAAATATGAAAGTATTTTTAAATATCGTAAGAAGCTTTATCATTTCAATATAAACTACTTAAGTATTAGAGAATTAACCATGTTCAATGAATACAAAGACAGCACTGCATTTTATACATACCCCGTTATAATATTATGAATATGAATAACTGTTTACATGGAAAGTGCCATTACTCATAACTAAATTAATTAAGACTCGTTAGTGACTCCTAACACATGAAAACGGTTAAAAGAAATCATTAGGCGCACTTAAAGCTATAAAATATATAGATACTGCCTTATGAGATATTGTGATAATGTTACAAAGTGCATTACATTATACTGCATTTTGACCTTTAAGTTAAACTTACGTAAGGTATATTTTTGGATAAATTTAGGGCGTGATGTAAATAACTCTGCTTTCATCTTCTGCGATGTATAAAATTGATTTTTTATGAGTATTCAAGTTTTGGCGACCGCGACAGGCCCCGGTCGTGTTTCGATCAAAGTGCCGATGTATAATTACTGTATGCGTTAACCATATCCGATCTTTAGACTTTAAATTATGTTATTTTATGGAGACATCACACGGAAATTATATTTGTGAAAGGGTACCATAAATGATGGAGTCTTTATCTACATTGTGTGTTTTAATTCAGCTGTTAAATTAACGTTGATTAAAAACATGAATATGCGTATGACTAATTTGATGAAATAATACACAAAAACATGACTGGAATGTTTTTTAAAGCCTTTCTATTTGTTTTGAATTTACATAAAAAATACTTTATCAAATTGTATGTAATTGGAGGCTTTACAAAAAATATGACGTCAATAGACTTGGTATTATAGTGCTTTAACATTAAGGAGGTATCGTTCAACACATTTTGTGTGTTGTGAATAAATTTTGCTCACATTACAGCTTTCAGATTTGCAATTGAAATTTTATTCCTGTTTTTACAAACCTTATATTTATATTCTACTAGATGTTGGTTTCGAATTGTGATCAAAATTTTAGGAAATTCAAAAACGCCATCCCATCTAAGTCAAAGTCTTTTCAAAATAAGAAGGTCGTCTACAGTCAGCTTAGACAATATACAGACTATCCACATAAAATTAAAATCAATCCTAAAGTCGTTCAGATAAAGTGCATATTACGATGGTAGCTATCGTAGTTGGTTTGAGCTAAACATTTTCAGTTTTATATTGTAGAAATCTTAAATGAAACGAGGTCTGGTTGGCCTTTATATTAACTAAAAAATATTGCCAGGCACTTTATATCAATACTACTGCAAGTCTTAAATTGTGTTTGTTCGTACTACATAATTGAAAATTCAATCAGTAAGTACTGTCACTAGTACCAATATTCTTGAAACGTACGAAAAATACCTATGATGGAACAATTTTTTTAAATATTGAAATATGTACCTATTTATTTCATGAACGCAGTGAAGCTTTTGTAACAGAAAAACGAAGAAAAGAAGTAGAATAATGAAGCATATATTTTAGGAAACTAGATCATTCATATTATTGTATGTTATGAGCAGATTTTCCTTTCGAAGGTATATGAAGTTTTCTGGACATACAGTTCATATTAGCATTATCTTTTAGTGGTTTTAGTCGGTTAAAATTCAAAATAGAAAAGTCGCTCTTCTACATGTGAAAAAATAGTAGAGTTGCTCGTAAGTATAATATTGAACAAAAAAGAGTATTTATTCCTCGATCTACTAATAGAGGCCTAATAGAGGCTTTAAAGGTATTCCCTGAAGCCTCCACGATAACAAGAAATATATGTTGTAGAAAGTCAACATTATACAAAAAGAAGGTAGATCCTTCAAGAACTAAGGCTGCATATTCTTACCTATATATGATTATTGCAATATAAGCACATAAAACTGTCTACGAGCATGAAATTCCTTTCCTAGTAACTAAAGTATAAATGTCCCTTTCCAACAAACTGACTTTTGATATGTGTGATAAAGATGGAATACATAGTTGTGTGCGTAATTATATATAAAAGTTTAGTCTATGGTAGCAGTCTCTTGTTATGCCAAAGTAGACTTTAGTTATACGTGATAAGGTACATTTTCGATTGACTTGTGAATAGCAGGTGTTTTTACAATAAAAAAATTGTTTCCCTGAAATATTATAGACATTTAGAGTGGTAGTTTTTTCTTGTTCTAGCAGCCTTTTGTTAGTAATGTGCCATTTATTAACATTTTCTCGAGAAATTATAGGCCGTTTAGCACCCTCTTGCACATGTTATGTAATATGGTAGATATGACAGGAAATAATTATTTACTACTTATCAAGTAACTACTTTGCAATTAGTTCATGTTTCTTTTATAGCAATAAGTTTGAAGATAAGCGAGTAATTTTGAGATATATATCGCTAAGCTCATAGCCTCCAATTTGCCGTTACGACTGTTTCTCGACTTGGATTTATTACATAGACGTGCTCATTTATTACAATGTACCATTTAAAGAAATTAAAAGCGAATCCAGGTGTATTTGTTAGTATAAAATATAGTATTACAAAAGTAGGAAGAAAAGACTTCAACGCACGCTGGTGTTAATTATACCACCAGCATTACTTTAATGTTATGAGCAGATTTTATTATTTTAGTTTTAATTAGCCTTTTACATATTCTAGATCATTAATGTTACAATAATTTTTATATTTAAAATTATTATTTTGTACATTATTTGTAATTATATTAAATTTAATTATTATTTCAGTACTACTGGGGAAAACCAGAATAACGTATAATATTTGCATTAAATAGTAGGTGTTTTAACTACATTTCGTAATTATTCCTCCCATTTTAAAACCCCTGGCGGGAGTTTGCAACTGTCATGGCCGTGTTAACAGTTTGTTATTTAAAAAAATACTCTGTTTGTTAACTACTACAGCCATAAAACCTAGTCATATATGTTTTTAAATATTGTGGAATAATATACTCATAACATATATTGTTATTTTGTAAAACCTGCTAAAAAACTGTTAACTTTCAACTTCTTGTGGTCTTCAGAATCTCCGATAGTGATGTCGCCATCGCTTTTCAATACGCGAGTGGCATCACAAAGCGAGCTACCTATTTTCTGGTGGTATCTCAAATACCACCAGAAAATAGGTAGCTCGCTTTCCCTCACATGTATTTCCCTCATTTTACGACCCCAGTTTCTTCAAGCGAAGCGTGAAAAGGAACATCACAGGGCCGCCAACTTGAGGACCACTGTCAGTAGTCTTACGGACTGTGAGAGTGACCTCCAGTCGCCAGATGCGAGCTTAAGGGGCGGTTATAGCGCACAAGTAGGCATTTGGCGCTCCCCTCGGCCCGGGCGCAAGACACACCGCGCGCCGGCAGCGGCAGTGAACTCTCATGCCACAGTATACAGTATAGTAGAAAGAAACAGCATGCTAACTTTGTTTGACGTAGTAAATGCATCTAACTTTATTAAGTGTAGTGATTTATTAGTTTCGTAAATAAAAATAAAAGAGTAAATCGTAAATAAATTATGTATATTATACTATTATTTTTAAGCTAAAGAGTTTGTTTGTATGTTTAGTTGTTCTAACTCTAGAGTCTAAGAGACTGCTAGTTGAATTTCAAGAGTTTCTTAACAGAATGTCCATTTTTGAAAAATACCAATATATAACATCACGCTAAGGCGAATAAGAGCTTAGCAGCAACGAAACATTTTTCGACAACTAGGATATTTCATTTCTTTTGAGAGTTTCCGTTGCGTACGTTTGCTACAGTTGCGTAAAAAATGTAAATTACATAATAGCTGGTCATAAAAATTTCTTAAGTTTTCTAAAGTTGGTATGCTAAGTATGAATCACGGGATCATTGTGCAATCCAAAATGGCCGCCACGGTGTAATCACAAAATTTCATGATGGGTGTCGTTTAAAGGGTTTTTTGGTATGCTGAGTACGAATCACGTACTTATTTTGCAATCCAATATGGACGCCGCGCCGTAATCACAAAATGTCATGATGGGTATCGTTTAAGGGGTTTCTTGGTATGCTGAGTACGAATCACGTGATCATTTTGCAATCCAATATGGGCGCCGCGCCGTAATCACAAAGTTTCATGATGGGTATCGTTTAAGGGGTTTCTTGGTATGCTAAGTACGAATCACGTGATAATTTCGCAATCCAAAATGGCCGCCTCGGTGTAACCACAAAATTTCATGATGGGTATCGTTTAAAGGGTTTTTGGTATGCTGAGTACGAATTACGTGATAATTTTGCAATACAATATGGCCGCCGCGCCGTAATCACATAATTTCGTAATGAATATCGTTTAATGGGTTTTTTCGAATGCTGAGTACGAATAACATGATCATTTTGGAATTCAATTTGGCCGCCTAAGCTATTTAGGCCTACTTGCGTGGAGAGTCGAGTTAAATATATAAATATAGAGTTAGTAAGCTCTGAGTTAAATAAATAACTTCTTAACTCTGACCACGCCTTGCACAGTTGCAAATTGGCACGCGGTTAACTAACTCACAGTAAACCGAACAAGTTTTTTAGTCTGTCGTTCCATGCAATCCAACCACACACAAATGTTAGAACGAAGAATGGAACATGTGTCTCTATCTCTTTTACACTACAGTCTGCTACGTATGATTTACGATACTACCATACTTACGATACTACCATTTACGATACCAATCATAAAATTTTGTGATTACGGCGCGGCGGGCATATTGGATGCAAAATTATCACGTGATTCGTACTCAGCATACCAAAAAACCCCTTAAACGATACCCATCATGAAATTTTGTGATTATGGCGCGGTGGCCTTTTTGGATTGCAAAATTAGTACGTGATTCGTATTCAGCATGCCATAAAACCCTATAAACGATACCCATCATGAAATTTTGTGATTACGGCGCGGCGGCCATATTGGATTGCAAAATTATCACGTGATTCGTACTCAGCATACCAAAAAACCCCTTAAACGATACCCGTCATGAAATTTTATGATTACGGCGCGGCGGCCATCTTGTATTGCAAAATTAGTACTCGATTCGTACTCAGCATACCAAAAAACCCCTTAAACGATACCCATCATGAAATTTTGTGATTACGGTGGGGCGGCTATATTCGATTGCAAAATTATCACGTGATTCGTACTCAGCATACGAACAAACCCCTTAAACGATACCCATCATGAAATTTTGTGATTACGGCGCGGCGGCCATCTTGTATTGCAAAATTAGTACGCGATTCGTACTCAGCATACCAAAAAACCCCTTAAACGATACCCATCATGAAATTTTGTGATTAAGGCGCGGCGGCTATATTCGATTGCAAAATTATCACGTGATTCGTACTCAGCATACCAAAAAACCCCTTAAACGATACCCATCATGAAATTTTGTGATTACGGCGCGGCGACTATATTCGATTGCAAAATTATCACGTGATTCGTACTCAGCATACGAACAAACCCCTTAAACGATACCCATCATGAAATTTTGTGATTACGGCGCGGCGGCCATATTGGATTGCAAAATTATCACGTACTTCGTACTCAGCATACCAAAAAACCCCTTAAACGATACCCATCATGAAATTTTGTGATTACGGCGTGGCTGCCATGTTGGATTGCGAAATTATCATGTAATTCGTAGACATTTTAATGCATTAGGTAGCTGGTTACCATGTCATGAAAACACTTAAAAAGTAAAAGATCACCACATTTTTACCATGAGTCGCGTATGTATTTGTAACGGTTAATCTAATTACATTTTGCCCATTACTGATATTTTTATACTGTGGCGCGATTTCAACGTAATTTGGCATAATAATTACGAAATAGTTGCGAAAAAAACTAACACAGGTCCTGCCTCCACAAGCGCCAGGGCGAGACTGATCGGCCGTCAGCGGCGCAATTCTATTGCGTTTGGTAGATATTCGTACATGATAACTATGTAAATAGTTGTTTATAGAAAAACGCTCGGAAAATGTGTATAAAAACTTAATACCTTTAATTGAGTGCAAAAAAAATATATAAAATGTTAATAGTTTAGCCACAGTTTTGAAAAAACTTTTCTGAGAGAGTCAACTTTGGGATTTTTTTCTATCTAGTGAAATTTATTAGATCGTGTAACGGGCTCGGAATATGTTTAGCTTATATCCTTAACTATTATATATATATATTTTTCAGATTTAAAAACCCTTTACTTTTTGACTAGGATTGTTTCAAAAAACTCAAAATCTGACCCACGCGGCCTTAATATCTGTTTTATATGTATTTATTTGTATCAACGTGAAAATGTCGAAGTTTAGCAACATCACAGTTAGACAGGAAAGCCGGCCCAATTGGGTTGGCAAAAGGCTCAGTGATGATCATGCAACATGAAATAAAAATCTGAGACATACTCAATGTTCTATAGTCTGAAATTTTGAAGACTATACAGGTGATTTGTAAAACACCAGCAATCTGCTAGGACTAGATACCTAACACCATAACAAGTAACGTTTGTTTTACGATTTCTAAAAACCTTAAGCTTCCAACCGTAGGCTGTTGGGCAGGATATGTAAGGTTTTTTAATCGGTAGGAGTCCGACATAGCATTCATGTCCCTCACATAAAAAATGTCCTAGCAGGTTGCTGGTGTTTTACAAATGACCCTGTAGGTATATGGAAATGGCAGAACAAGGAAGAGGAACTTAGGCTAAAAAATGACGCTTGAATGATGACGAAACTGGGAGTACAATAGAGGTAGAGTAATTATAAAAACATGTTAACTAAACGTCTGTTACACTTTACAGTGTTAATGAAATCACTTGTTTAGCGCTTTCCTTGGCGGGCTGTTTTGAGAAACACGTGTGCGGGCAGGTTATTCCATGTTTTTATAGTTCGACAGAGTAACATCATTTGAAACGCTCAGTTCTGGCGAAGAATCTCTCCACTGTGTGTGAGTGGCATCTTTGCCCGGCACACGTTGTTCGGGATCGGAAAGAAGAAGGTGGGATCAGGCTGAAGAGCTCTTCAGAACATTCGCCGTTATACATTCGATAAAACCCAAAAAACATCGAAAATTTCGGAGTTGTTATCGATTCGCAGACATTGGATATAATCCAGACTGAGAGAAACACTAATGATTAGTGAAAAAAGACAATTTTATTTCAAAAAAGTTTGAGGCAATAACCTGCTGCTAGTGTTCACTGTTTGAAGTAACTATTCTTAAGTACATAAACCTGTTTGTAGTTGTGTTTGCGTTTGTGTGCAGTCAGTGTATGTGTGTACCTAACCTACCTATAGTTACTAATACGAGTATAAACATTCTATGTACTGCCCGTTCACGCTAAGTTTGCCGCTGGCGTAGAGACTGGTGTAGAGGCGTAGTACAAACGTAGCGAATGGGTAGTACAGAATGCAAGTTGCGCATTCTAGCACAGTTTGCTTAAACGTCATCAGTGATTTAGTAACATACCTATTCTATGTATTACCTACACTTATAATGAGATACCTAAGAGTTTAGAAACTCTTAGATAATAGACGCAAGAAGAATTACTAATTAACAATTTTTAAGCAACTAAAAATGGCGCTACGTAATTAGTAAACTATTAACATATTATTCAAAAATAGTAATTTGTTAGCAAGAACTTATTTAAGTGTATAATAAATTTGAATGGTTAAAAATATTTCCTTGTATGTTTTATTCAGATAACAAACCCGGAACTCCAATTAAACACGAATACATTATTTTAATCTAACAATTAGAAAAATGCAAAGGTGTGAATCCATTTGGTTGTATAGTCTTTTTCTGGACAGCTCAGCAATCATGTAAACATGTCATGTGTTGACAGAAGTTGTCTATGATCATAGTGTTGTAACTATACTGATTCTATGTATGTAAATAATCATTGAGTTATATCTAGTTCACCGTACATTCATTTACTTCGGTATATCAATCGCCAAATTCATCAAATCATGAAATTCGGTATATCAATATATATTATGTGCAATAATTTTTTTATATTAATTTAATTAAAGGATCTTTAAAAAAAAGAAACTTTTAGAAAATTTAATAGTACATATAATCATTTATTTACAATAATATATTACTTTAGGACTGAATATTTTAACCATCCACCGTCAACCGTACCCAGTCTACCCTAAAGAATCATTTTTTTTTCTTTTTATTCATATTTAAATGTTTATGGCGTTCGAAACATTAGATTATCTTTTTGGCAGCTCGCTGATGAACGTTAGCCTCTTTAAATTTACTCCTCCACACGGTACTAAGCCTAACCGGATCCTTCTGACGATTTCTGGGTCGCACAAATACTTATTTAGTCCCAATTTTTTAAAAGTACTTCTGCGAAGAGTAGGCCTCGCGAGCGCCCAGGAAAAAACAACTTGTGAGGAATTATATCCCTTATGATCCCATCATATATAACGGGGACCTTTTTCTCCCTTATTTTCCGCCCTATTAAAAAAACTTTCGACAAAAGTTGTATTTTTATCTTTTCGTAGATCAATGATTTTAAATCAAAGAACATGTGTGCCAAGTTTGGAGAAAATTGGTTAACAAATGCGTCTTCTAGACCGAAACTGACATGTACACACACATACGGACGAAAGCAAAATCGTCTATACTGTGGAATCGAAGACCCAAACTCAAAGTGCCTTTTCACACGTACCGGTTGCCGGGCAGCCGGTGCCGGGTAACCGGCGCGGCGGCGGCGGTGAATGCAAGCGGTTGGCGGGCAAATCACCCGGTACGTGTGAAAGCTATAGTACACGGCCATATACCCACCCTACCCGGCACCCGGCAACCGGTACTTGTGAAAAGGGGCAAAGACTCGCATCTCCATATATTCAATATACTCTGTGGACTAGCACTCTTCGCTCTCTGGGTCAATAAGTTATATTATTAAAGTAAGTACATTTTTTCGAACTGACGGATTGATAAAACAATGACCTCCTTTTAAAATCAATTGGCCAGTACAACAGTTTTACAACACTATGGCAAAGACAAACAAGTCTGAGAAAAAATAATTTAATGACAAGCAAAAATGACAGTCTTAAATTTTTACCATCCGAGTATTTTTCATGAAATTATTCTATAATCTAAAGGTTTATTAGTGTCGAAATGTCCGCATAAATCTAACTAGAGTTCCTTGAAACGACTATGATCAGGATTGATAATTAAATGTAAGTAATTATGGAGTAGTCGAGATCCAATTTCTTTGTTTACTATATTTTTTAAGTCTGTTGAATTCCACTATAATATATTTTGAAGTCCAATCCTCTATACCTGGGTAAGCACAATATGCACCACGAAAGATCAGACGTAATGTTGAATCTGAAAATCTCACTGTATTTTAAGATGTTGTCTGATTCTATACTGTTATAATAAAGTATATAAGAATTTGTCGATATGCGTAATCTGGTATAAAGTGGGTAATTTACTTTTAGTCGTAAATATGATATTAATAGCAAATAAGATTTTCTTAAATAATTAACTAAATATTAATTCGACTAGTAAATATAAACCGATAGCGGGAAATTAATTAAATAATCATTGTAAGTACAATCAAGTAAAATAAATTGCAGCTGTGGTCGTTCTTATATAGGCCAGATTAAGCGGACATATGTCTCAGGGCGTTTAATACATTTGTGTTAATGCTGATATAAAAATAAATAAATCATATTAAAATTTTTCATTTCATTACTTTTGTCGATACTATAATCGAATACGTAAAAGAATACCTGCACAGCACTATGGGTGTGAGTCTCGCTCCATAAGACTGTGTAGGTGCAAAAGAGATAGCACGAATCCGATGATTTATGGCCCCACGTGCCAGTTCGTATTGCGGATACTATAGTAAGTATTGAAACTCTATTAACTTATGCAAGAAATCGAAACTCTATTCACTGGGCTTTAATAAGTCAGTCATTTATTTCTTCAAAACAAAGAAAACGTGCTTATGCCACGCGGCAGTCAATCGGCGACAACGCGTGCGAATTATTGATTATTTGAAAAAATAATTTTAAATGTAGCCTTAAGGAACTTATTTTCACAGTAATCAGTTCTTCAAAATCCAAATTCGTTGTGGCCTGGATGAGGTAAGTCACTGCGCGTCCCATACAAATAGGCACTTACACTTTCTATGTATGTAATTATAAGCGCTTGGTTTTTTCTACGTGGTGGACTGCATTTTTTTAGCTACTAATCCACATGGCTCATGGGTCATACTCATAAACATACAATAAGCCGACTGCTGCACATAAGTCCAACTGTGTTTCCATTTTGTAGTCGATATATTTTTTTAAACAGCCTAACTGTTTGTCTGCTTAAGATCAAGTCTGCCTACTTTTTCAGAAACGAACTCGTCTCGTACGATGCCTCATTTTTCGATTGAGTATTACGTTAGAGCCAGGCTATGTCATACCATGGGTACCGTAATAGGTGACTAAGGGATGGAAGCTTTCTGGTGGTCCGTTAACCACCAACAAAGGCATTCTTATGGGTTAACGTAACTGCAGGTAAGGGCTAGTCGTAAATGAATAAATACCGAATCTAATAATGTAGAGGTAAGTCGTAATATTCTCTTGTTTCAATATCGGATTAAAAGTAATTTTAATTAAAATTTAAGCATAAATTAATATAAGTATCGGCCAAATTAAATTTATTAAAATAATAAAAGTTGGCTGTATGAAGTGCACTGCCATAGTCTCTGCTTAGGAAGGTATATATTCTTTTACGGTTGGCGCCATTTTGGATATTCAGGTTTACTGTGTTTTTATTATTTTATAAAATTGCTTAATTTTTTCGCAACTGTATTAAAAATAGTTGTTCAATACAACGTGTGGGACTGTTATTTAAACTCGTTCCGACTGTCTACCCTCGCCTTCAGCTCGGGTCAACACCTGTCGTAACTCGTTGTAATAACAGAAATCCCACACTTGTATCGAAAACTACTATATTTCGTACTAGAGAAACTTACTATAGACCTTTTCGCAAATTACTGGGAAATGTTATAAATTTATATAGGATAGATTTTTTTATAGTTATCAAAAGCAAACACATGTTTGTCTTAGAGCTAGAGAGAAATAGTAGAACATTATGCTTTGTATAGATATATTTATAGTGACCTGTAGGCTATATTTTAGCCCGGAAAATCTTAATATTAGAATCATGAAAAAATACGTCTGCCAAATAACACGCGAGCGGTGCCGCGGGCATATTCTAGTATTTTTAAAATACATTTAACAAATAAGTAACCTCGTTAACTCCTTCGTTCGTTTTTGTAATATAATTAGGTTTATGTTACAAAGCAGTAAATACTTATCTAGTTTTTAATTTTATTGTTGGTATTTCAAATTTATCAAAGGAAGGAATCATTTGATAAAATCTAAATATTAAAAATGTTTCTTTGGCCCTCGGTGCATTCTCTAGGTTATAACTTATCAAGAAAGCCGTGAGATCGTTCTCACCAGACTGCCCCTCTTTAACACGTTTATTATGAAAGTGAAAGTTCAATACGATTGACGTTGTCATTTTTGTTTTATTTCAAACTTTGAACAGATGATCACGTGACCTAGTGAGGTAGTTTAATGCAACAGAGTCGCAGACTAATTAATTAAGCAAGAAATGAATAAATTTTTGACGTAGGCTTCTTCTAGTTTTCGCTATGTTTAGCCTTAAGCTGAGCGCACATAAGAGACACGACTAGTTTAAGACTGACTCTTGCTTTACATCGAAAATCGATCGGTCAGATTTTTGGCGTAAACATTGACTGCCGATAATTATCGAACATGGGCATGTACCTACCGTAAAATTGTTTTGTTTTTAAAACGTCACCTCAGTTTCATAAAAGCAGTAGTCTGTCTAGAGACAGTATGTTTGCTTTTTTTTTTGATTAACGTGAGGGAAAATCCTTCATGGATGCTATGCCAGACAACCAACGGTTAGGAGCCCCGGGCAAGCCCTCGGAAGGATGTCCCAGGACTCCCAAAAGACCTACGGCTACCACTGCGGTCTCGCCTAGGCAGAGACATTATTTTCGCGTTCAGCCTTACGGCACCACGCTGGCTGGTACAGAGTTTTGGTTCTAGCCAACGACGTATTATAATATAGACACGTCATGTACGAACATCACGGCTTTCAAAAATGGCAAATA
This sequence comes from Miltochrista miniata, assembly GCA_933228765.1. Lineage (NCBI taxonomy): Eukaryota > Metazoa > Arthropoda > Insecta > Lepidoptera > Erebidae > Miltochrista > Miltochrista miniata. Next base: position 28,515,867 of record OW121755.1, read on the forward strand.
TTTTTTATATTCAAAAAAAGAATTTCTATGAAATCATCTATGGCAGCTTGTATGAAAATTAAGGCAATATCCTGACTTTTTTGTTGCCATTTTTAGGTGTTGGTAACGTATCTATAGTTGTTTATATATCATTGGTTCTAGCTGTCTTTTTCTTCATCATGACATATTAGTTAGTGAACAGGTGCACCTACAGTTGAGACTGACTCGAACCCCGAACATTTCGATAGGACCCTACCGTGACGCGATAATATCTTTAGTAATTAAAATTAAAACGTAGTTAAATATTGCAACACGGTAGAACTGGAAATAAATGACATCTATTTATCTTTATGATGATTAAGTGACTAATGATTTTCATTTTATAAATTAGTTACATTAATAAGGTTTTTAATAGGTTTTGCAAAAGTTCCCATAATAAAATTTATTGCGTTAGATACGCATTTTGTGCTTAAACTGCAGAATTGAGACTAAAAATTTTGGTTTTGGTTGTACATTTTCTTTTGCAAAATTTGAGTGATTCATCTCTGCCTAAAATGCTTCAGTACGGCATTTATTATGTTGTATAGATATTTGGTTTCATTAAATAGGATCGTCATGACACTCACATTATTTTCGTTTCTCAAACTGTAAGTTAACAGCAAATTAAAAGTAAACACATCTTAATAATTGTAATCCTATTAAGACTTCATACTTCTGAGGGCGTCCAGCTTCACAGATAGGAAGAGACGAAATGGTTTTATTCCGTTCGAGTCCGACATGATATCGATGATTTACACGTGTTAAAACATAGTTCATCAAAAAGTGTTTGAGTAGATACACTACTAATCTATTACCTACATTTTATCTCTTTTTATAGCTCTATAGTAAGTGCTGGGCTCAACAATCTCTGTTACTTTTTGAGCTGTGCTAAATTTCATATTTATACGTAATAAATAAAAAATAATGGGCATAAGCATCACAAGGTAAGTATGTAAGGTCTCAATGGCTTATTATATTAAATTATTATGGCTGACAATTTTATATACCTTGGTTGGTACCCATCATGTATTTCCTTATTGGAGACTTATTTACCTATAGGAGTAGCTGGTGCTACCATGATATTAGCCTCTACTTAGTATAAAAATAAAATAGACCCTAAACGGGTACCTAATATCTATTTAGGTATTACTTATTCTTGTTTAATATTCAAGTAAAATAAGATATATGTGGCTAGAAAAAAACTACAGCTATTTTATTTCTAGTCAGAGTTTGAAGAGTTCAAAACAATAACAACAAACTACACTGTGCAATTTTAAGGCTGTTTGTGGACAGGAAACAGAATGTAAGCCCTAAAAAGAAATCCCTGGATGCCGAACTAGCCTTAGGCAACTAATATGGTGACTATTTAAAGCCTACCGTTTTTATTTGCCGTGAAAAATTCTTGCGCGTTATTGATATTTGACCTCCTGAACTAGAAAAGACTGGTGGGCTGAATTATTTCCTACGCAGGTAATGTTAGTATAAAAGCCCTTCTATAAAATAAAGTTGTCTACCTATCTACTTATTGACATAATACTTACGATATCCACTGAGCGTCGCAGCATGCAACATTTGCTGCCTCAACAAATACTCTCCGAAGTGCGCCTGATCCATCATCATCTTGCAATATTGTAACAACAAACACCGAATGAACAGTCACTCCAAATAACGTCACAATACCATCGTCTACTAAGTCCGATAATACGTATAGCGTCTTACAAAAATGTTTTTAAACACTTGAAATGCACACGATTCACAGAAAACTCATAACTCAACGTAGATAGACGAGTACGCATAGATATACGTGATTACGAAGCGACAGCTGCGTATAGACTGGAACGGTTCAGTACCGCAGGCGGCGCGTGCGCATAGCTCCGCCCCTAGCCCCTGATTGGTCCACCGCTGGCTAACCAATAAGGATGTAAAACCTTCTTGGCGTGTTCGTAGCTCGATTGCCTTGTGACGCTTTCCCCGAGCATTCCGCAGAGCCCGCCTTCTGAATGGTACTCGGGTTCAATCGAACGATTGACATTCGAATTGGATGCGTAGGCGCAGGTATCGATAAAGGCCTATTGTTATTTCAACGGAACGAAATGATATACACGTGTATGAGTCAGCATACCGTTGTGTGATATGTATACGTCGAGAGATTGAATGAGGTACATAATAGATACGAGTAGATAATTAGATACCTATTCTAGGTGCTTCATTCATTATGTAACAGGTAAATGAGAATAGGATTTTGAAAATTAATCATCATTTTAGATAATTATTAGATTGATAAAAGTAATCAATAGTCCGGGTCACCCGGCTATTTTCTCGACCGTACCTACTCAAAACCATAGACGAAAATTTGGTAAATCTCTACATAATACATATCAGTCAGCTAGAGTTTATATATAGTATCCCATGGCAAACCCAATGTTCCCAAATACAACCTTTACTGATGTATTTAAGAAAATAACCTTACACATATTTGCCGTCCAGATTTCAACATTCCACTTTTAGCGGTTATACGTAACTAGGTACTTGGTTCTACTCTTGTTCAGAAATTATTTATATTATTTAAGGTCAAAAAAATAATATTTCTTCTATATAGTAAGTAGGTTGATACACAATTACAGAGCTATTACTTCCCTTCAAGATTGTGAGTGACTCATCTTCATCTTAGCGTCTTCCCAGTCGACTTCAAACACTGCCTGAATTTGAAGACCTAGTTTCAACAATGCCAAAAATGAAAAAGTCAAATCATGGTATTTTAAGTAGACACCATCTATGATTCGACTTTTTGACTTTCGCCAATGTTGGAAGTGAATTACGCTCTGAACTGCCAACATCGTAAAGGCTCGTGCGTTCTACATTACAAATTAATTAATCTGTTTTTGGCAAAATCCTCAAACCGAGAGAGTTCAAGAAAAAAGAAAATAACGCTCTAAAGGTTTTCACTTCGAGAGTACCGGAGAGAGTGAGTTTGATTATAGCAAACGCCTCCGTCTTACGAATTTTCGATCAGCTTACATGTCCGGTCTACTCTCTTTCTACGAAAACGAAACTTCGTTAACGAACGAAAACAAAACGAAGTTTCGTAGCTAACCCTATTCTATATCAATTGCGGATCGGAGCACGAACTTCGGATGCATAGACTCATTTCGTGAACGACAATGATAGGGAGGTCATTTGCTGATGTCTTATTCTGGTAATTACGGTTTTAACTTATATTAAAATATAAAAACACGTAAGTTTTAATTAAATGTTTTACATGTAACAAGTGGTTTATAATACATTTCTTGTAAAATGTATGCAGAAAATAAGAATAAGAAGGTATTATTTATGTAATTGTTTATTTTCAACCATTTTGATATAGACAACTAGAGATGCAATTGTCATAACCTTACGTTAAAAAATGTATCTGACGTTTGTTTCATGTCAACAATAATGTAATGAAAATTATAATTATTATTACCTATTTGAAATCTATATCTAAAACATAATAAATCGTTTATACATATAAACATAAAAACCTTTGTAAGTAAACAATGCATATTACAGTGCAATTGAATGTTATTTATTCTATAGAATATCACACACACACACACGTGAAATGTTATGTCTTGTTGAGTAACTAATTTTTATTGTGAATTTATTTTATTTTGCAGCTTCTGTACCAAATGCCCCTATGTGGAGGGGACAATCTTCTGGCTCTGATGTGAGACGGAGATTGTTTGAGATAGAGGAGGTGCGTGCAGAGAATGACACACTTAAGGGCCCCACTCACTAAAGGGCCCCACTCACTAACAGTTTACCGGACGATATCAATCAGTCAGTTAATTGCAATAGCCCACACACTAACAGTTCTGTTGAAGGTTTTGGACGGACGACTAATACGAACTGATAGTGTGTGGCCGCTCGACGATTCCGTTCAGCGCCGACAGATATCGGCCGGACAGTTTAAAGCCTGGCGCGCGATTGAGCACACATTAGCAGTTAGCCGGCCGGTGGCCTGTCGACCGACGTCTTGTATCAGTTGCAGGCCGACAGTTTTAAGTTTTTCGACTTGTTTAATTTTACCGTCAAAATGGACAGCAAACCTCAATTTGTATCTACGTTTATTGAGTTATATAGAAGTTTCCCATGTTTATGGAAGATGAAAGATGATTGTCATCACAATAAACGATTGAAGGACGAATGAAGGATGCTTAAAACAAATTATTAGCATATTATCAAACCACAATACCTTCAGCAACAATTGACAATGTGAAAAAAAAAAATCTTAAAAGCACATTCAGAAAAGACCTATTGAAGGTAATTTTGATTTTACTCTTATATGAAAATGTTAAATACGCTTTTTGGTAGGTAGCTATCTAGAGGGATAACCCTTTATATCTTATACCTATCTATAATTTACACAGATTAAAAGTACCTACGTACTTTTAAATTATTATAAAATTTAAATATATATTTATTATTGTTATCCAGATTATAATAGTTTTGTCAAAAAGTTTGAATAAAAATATTTATGATACGGTATATTATTCATTAAATATCCATCTATGTACCTACTTTCAGGTCGATGAATCTACGTAATAACATGTTGACTTGTGATCATTTGCTGTATGTAGTGTATGGACCCTCAAACCGATATCAGACCATGGCCGACGGGCGATCGTACGGCGGAAAACTGCCGACTCCCGACTGTTAGTGTGTGGTCGCAAGACTGACAGCAGGCCCTTGCCGGCAGGCAAACATCGCTTTAGTGTGTTAGCGCTATTGGTCTAGGACGGCAGGCCGTCCGATAGGATCAGAGACTGCAGGCGGACTGTTAGTGAGTGGGGCCCTTATCAGTCCGCCTGCAGTCTCTGGTCCTATCGGACGGCCTGCCGTCCTAGACCAATAGCGCCAACACACTAAAGCGATTTTGGCCTGCCGGCAAGACCCTGCTGTCAGTTTTGCGACCACACACTAACAGTCGGGAGTCGGCAGTTTCCCACCGTACGATCGTCCGTCGGCCATGGTCTGATATCGGTTTGAGGGTCCATACACTACATTCAGCAAATGATCACGTTCAACATGTTATTACGTAGATTCGTCGACCTGAAAGTAGGTAGATGAATATTTAATGAATATGAAATAAAAATATGGTACGTATTCACGTATTATACCATATTTTTATTCAAAATTCTTGACAAAACTATTAAAAACTGGATAATAATAATAAATAAATAAGTATATATTTAAATTTTATAATAATTTAAAAGTACGTAGGTACTTTTAATCTGTGTAAATTATAGATAGGTATAAAATATATAGGTTTATACCCTAGATAGAACTACAAAAAGCGTATTTAGCGATTTTCATATAAGAGTAAAACCAAAATTATTCTGAATGTGCTTTTAAGATTATTTTTTTTTTTCACAGTGTCAATTGTTGCCGAAGGTATTGTGGATTGATAATATGCTAACAATTTGTTGTAAGCATCATCCTTCGAGCGTTTATTGTGATAACAATCATCTTTCACCTTCCATAAACATGGGAACCTATTATTTAGCTCAATAAACGTAGATACAAATTGAGGTTTGTTGTCCATTTTGACGGTAAAATTAAACAAGTCGAAAAACTTAAAACTGTCGGCGCAGAACTGACACAAGACGTCGGTCGACAGGCCGCCGGCCGGCTACCTGCTAATGTGTGGTCAATCGCGCGCCAGGCTTTAAACTGTCCGGCCGATATCTGTCGGCGCTGAACGGAATCGTCGAGCGGCCACACACTATCAGTTCGTATTAGTCGTCCGTCCAAAATCTTCAACAGAACTGTTAGTGTGTGGGCTATTGCAATTAACTGACCGATTAATATCGTCCGGTAAACTGTTAGTGAGTGGGGCCCTTTAGGCGACGTCCTACGTAAGCGAACGAGAAGCGGCGCGGCGCGGCGCGATACCAACAAACAGTTGAAACCTATTGAAGTGTCCTTCGTGACCAAACGCAAGTGCGGTGCGGTGCGGGGCGGCGCGAAATGAAGCGAACGCGATCAGTTGGTTTGATATTTGCGCGCGAACTGCATGCGGTGCCGCCGTGTTTTTTATAATGTTGGAAATAGAAATTTTAATCAATGCAATCCAAGAACGTCCTATATTATGGGATAAAAGAAGTAAATTTATTATCGTCGATTATGCCTTTCTAAGTATACAATGTTAGTCCCACTTCTTTGCCGTGCATACTTCTTGAGTATTTGATACTAGCTGATGCCCGCAGCTTCGCCCGCGTAAATTTTCACTTCCTGTGGGAACTTATTCCGGGATAAAAAGTAGCCTATGTGTTATTCCAGACTAAAATGTATCCCTGTACCAAATTTCAGCCAGATCCGTTCAGCCGTGAAAAGCTGTAGGCTTTTCGGGAAGAGAATAGAAGAGAGAAATAATAAAAAGGATTAAAATTATAACAGACGATTTATTCAAATAGAAACTCGGGGTCGTGGGTGTGGTCAAGTAGCAATTTTGCAAGTGCGACTTCCGATGGTCTTCGCAGGGTTCCGACTTATCTTAGTTTTGGCCTTCCTGAAGAATGCTGCAGTTGCTGATGTAGCCGTGCCGTCCACAACTTCGGCTGGCACGGTGTTTTCTACCCGGAGAGTAAAATATTTCCTGTAGCCCGTAGGGTGAACTGTTTCTTCGAACCCGTGGGGTGGATGATCGCTTGTTGCCCGTAGGGTGGACGTTCCTGCTTGGAACCCGAAGGGTGGACCCTGGAATGTTCCAGATGACGGGTTAGCTGGAACCCTTTTTCCCGCCTATTGCTAAGACAGCCGATCCCTGTTAACCATTTCAGGAATCGGGTGCCTTACAATGTTTGCTTGTATTCTAATTTTACAGAGACATTTTTTCACACCCCTGTAACTACCCCCCTAAAACAGGGTTGACCAACAGCCGTTAATTTTCACTGTTTTAAAATCTAGATTACATTATAATTAATTTAACTCACCCAATGATGGGGTAATTGATGCTTGCAGCTAAACCACTGTTTACTTAGGGAGTATTTCGCTCCCTATAACTTATATTTTATTTCGATTAAATATATTTACTGACACACAGACGCCTTCGCGACGAGTATAATTTAATTTTACGAAAAATGGTTTCTTGAACTTCGCGCGCGGTCGTATTTATATCTTTGTACAGCGCCTCTGGCGGCAAGTCGGGTCCCTACGTATGACGTCACTTGGTAACGTCAGTGCTGTGTAGATGAGACTAGTTGTCGGCAGATGGCGCTTTCATTTATTTTCACTAAATTTCAATTTTAATCATCTAATATTAATCAATATCTGCACCCGTTGTTTCACAACGTTACAGCCGTTTGAGCGTGAAAGAGTAACAATCATCCGAACTCACAAACATTCGCATTTATAATATTAGTAAGATTTAAGAAATGAATTTTCCAATAATATTTGTTTCCGTCCGTCCATGACAAATCATCCATCCATCCAAGATCCAAACTGCCACGTCTCTATGGCACCGAATTATAATTCTCCAAAGAGTTCAAGTATCTTGGGGTACTTCTTGACAGCAAATTGAACTGGAGTAATCATCTCGAAAACAAAATTAACAAAGCTAAGGTCACAGTCTACTTAACAAACATGTCTTTAATTTAGGTGTCACAGACAGTCCCCTTTGCAGACGGAGGAACTGCCAGTCACATTCTTATGGAATGCCCGTAACTGGTAAGGATACAGGGCTAGACACTTCGGTATACCAAGGTCGCTCCAGGAAGTCTCCGGCAACGTGAAGAGTCTGCTAGACTTACTGGAGGAACTGGGATGGCAATAGCCATACCAAAACCCCCACGCAAAATAGGCGCAGAAATTACGTTGATTTGCGGAAACCAGCCTCAGAAAATCTAGAACCTAGAACTCCATACATTTTTTTGATCTATGTCAGTTGCATTAGGCTGAGGCAAAGTGCCAACTGAACGGCAGCGTCGCCTTCGATTCGCGTGCACGTAGGACATAGCCGCCGCGTCACATCGCATCGCGTTGAATTCGCGTGTCACCGCTTTAGAATCGCGTTCGCTTCGAACCGCCTTTTTTTTTTTTTTTTTTAACGTGAGGGAAAATCCTCGTAGGATGCTATGCCGGACTCTTACCGACTAAAAAACCTCACGTAACCCCCAACAGCCTATGGTTGAGAGCCCCGGGTAAGCCCTCAGGAAGGATGTCCCGTGACTCCCAACAGACCTACGGCCGCCAATGCGGCCTCGCCCAGGGGGTGGTTCGGGTGCAATCCCGCGTCTATGGGGGGTTTCGGGTGTGACCCCGCTTCTAAGGGGGGGCGTGCGTGAGTGCTCACGTCACGCTGCCGTCATGGGCCTGCTTCTGTAAGGACGGTGAGCGGCCCTCTCACCGTCCTCAGACCCCGGTCATGGAGGCCGATAGTCCTCAGCGAAGACACGTCGGCGGCGCCCAGGGCGCCGACTGCGGAACTCGGGTGGGAGAGTTCTCTCCCGCACCCGGCCCGCCGCCTCCTTCGCGAGCATGACCTGCTCGCAGAAAGAGGCGGCGCAGTCCCACTTACTCCCGCTGGAGAGCATGGCTCGTACCATGGCCTCAAGCGAGAGAGTGTCCACGCCCAGACCCACTACGAGGACCTGTCGCTGTTGTGCCCACGCCGTGCACTCCACCAGCGTGTGGAGCGCCGTGTCATCGCTGCGGTCCTCGCAGTGCTGACATTCGGCCGTGGTTTCCCGGTGTTTTCGCCACAGATACCTACCGAAGCTACCGTGCCCGGCAAGCATCTGTGTCAACCGGTAGGAGAGAGCACCGTGTCTTCTCTCCAGCCACTCGTCCATGACCGGTCTGACGGCCGCGATTGTGGCGAATCCCCCCTTTGGTTGCTCAAGTCGCATCTTCCATGTCTCCAGGGTTTCCTGGTGGAGCAGGGTCCGCTGGGCCTCGATTTCTCGAGACGCAGGCCTTTGGCCCCGCTCCAGCGCCTCCTTGCGCCATCTGAACAGTGACGCAAGGGCTCTCGCTTCCAGGTCCCATGGAGGGGTCCCGGCTAGGAGACATGCCGCCTCACCGGAGATCGTGCGGTATCCTCTTATCACCCTGACGGCCATCACTCTCTGCGGGCTCATCAGTCTAGCCTCATTGCTGGCCGTCAGGGTCTCCGCCCATACGGGAGCCCCGTACAGGGCCATGCTTCGCACGATCGCCAGGTACAGCCTCCTGTAGGGAGCGTTGGGTCCCCTGATGTTGGGCATCAACCGCGCGAGTGCGGCCGATGCTCCCCTCAGTTTTGGGACCAAACTTCGGAAATGATGTCCGAAGTTCCACCGGCCATCGAGTACGAGCCCCAGATACTTCATCGAGGGCTCGATGCCGATGCTGACGCCCCCCACCTGTAGGCTGGATCCCGCAGGTGGCCCCATCCGAGGTCCGTGGAAGCACAGAGCCTCGGATTTGTGAAGGGCGACCTCAAGACCCAGCCGCCGAATCCGACCCACGACCTGAGCAACCCCTGCCGTGGCCTTAAGTGCTGCGGCACGGTGCGTTGCTCCCCGCGCCGTAACGAGGGTGTCGTCGGCGTAACATGTTACGCCGACCCCTCTGAGCAACGGACCACGCAGCACCCAGTCGTAACCGATGTTCCACAGGAGCGGCCCTAAAACCGATCCCTGTGGAACACCGCACGACACATCTCGCCGACCCGGCCCTAGCCAGCTCGGGTAAGTTATGGCTCTCTCGGAGAGATAAGCCCCGACAATTCGACGGAGGTAGGGAGGCACTCCATGATAGATAAGCGCCTCCCTGACGCAGTTCCAGGGCAAGGTGTTGAATGCGTTAGCGATGTCGAGAGACACCGCCACCACCACCTCACCCTGTGAGACTGCTTCCTCCGTCAGGCCTCTAATGCGCATGATCGCGTCCACGGTGGAGCGTCCCTGACGGAAGCCAAACTGGCTATCCGCCAGATCAGGCCCCACGCGTGTGAGGTGCCCGACGAGGCGTTGTGCAATAATGCGCTCAAAGAGCTTGCACACCTCGTCGAGCAACACGATCGGCCGGTACCCTGATGGGGAATTTGCCGGCCGCCCCGCCTTTCGAATCAAGACCAGTTTCCCTGTCTTCCAGACCTTGGGAAACTGGCCTTTTTCGAGGCATGCGCTATAAAGACCCACGCTTCGAACCGCCTACCTAGGACGTAGCGTTAGAAATACCGAGCTCGCAGGGATCATGAATATACCTACTGATGCAGATCCAAGCTGCTCTGTTGGAACTGATTTAAGTTATTAGTGACAAATAGGATAGGAGATACCATTAGGAAAGAATGAAAAACAAATAGTATATAGATTGTATCAGTTAATAAAAGTTAGGCAAGACAATTGTTTTCGTTTATTTTACCTAAATAAACATATATTATTTTCAGAATAGAATAAACTTTATTGTACACCATATTAATGTTTACAAGAACTTATACTAAATTAACTGTAGGTACAATCGGCGGTCTTATCGCTTACAGCGATCTCTGCCAGACAACCTAATAGATTTTATGATAGGATTATTACTATAAGGTAGTTCATGGCGCACTAAACAAAGTTGGAAGGAAAGTACCTACCACTAAAGTAGGCACAATATTATATCTTTCTATTTATCAATACAGAAACAGGCATAGGTATACTTAAATAAATAAACATACATACACACATACACATATAAGTAAATAAATACATACATAAATATACTATAATACATTAGTTTTTAAATTTAATATGTATAAACAATAATTAACTTATAGGTACTAATGCAATAATAAAAATAAAAATAAAACAGTTAATCTATCCATAATGGTGGTTAATTTATGTGATAATGATAGTGACATTGGAATGTGAATTACTAGACTAGATGTAAGTTTTGAATTAAAATTTTTAATTGATATTTAAATAATGATCTTTTACTTTTAACTTAAAATTAGACAGTGTTTGGGCGCGTTTGATTTCGACTGGCAATGCATTCCACAGACGCACTGCCTGTACAGAAAAAGAATTATCAAAGTACGATGTAGAATGCATGGGCATTTTTAGCATTAAATTTTCTGATGATCTCAAGCATCTTGTGTGCGAGTCATGTAGGAACTGGAATCGTTCCTTAAGATAGAAAGGTGCTGAAGGGTTAAACATCACATTATATAGTAATGAAAGGATATGAGCATTCCGGCGAAGTCGTATTGGTAACCACTTGAGTTGTTTACGAAAATCAGAAACATGGTCATATTTTCGCAAACCAAATATGAACCGTATGAAATTCTGGAGACGCTCAAGTTTATTCAACTGGTTTTCATGCATGGGGTCCAACGCGCATACTTTTTGGTTGAGTCAACTTGTGACCCAAGGGCTAGCAGTTATTTCTCCCAACGAATAGGCATCGCTATTCAAAGGGGAATGCTCCAAGTCTTTTGGGCCCAATGCCACGGGGGTAATTTTTTAACGTGAGATAAAATCCCCATTAATGCTATGCCGGACTTCTACCAACAAAAAAACTACACGTATCCTGCCTAACAGCCTGCGGTTGGAAACTCTGGGTAAGCACTCGAAAGGATACCCTAGGACTCCCAACAGACCAACGGCTACCACGGACGCTGGGCAGCCCCCTACCATCCTCAGGCCCCCAGTCTTTTTTTTTTTTACGTGAGGGAAAATCCTCATGGATGCTATGCCGGACTCCTACCGACTAAAAAACCTCACGTTCACAAGTCGGCGGCGCTCCCCCGTACCTAACTATTTCTTAGCACAACTCCTCAAACAGTCGCCGACTGAGCCTATAGTTTGCAATTAACTCTACTTCGGAAATAATTACATAATTGACTTAATTTGGCAGTCTAAGACGATTTTTTCTACGCTCTATCGTTCTTCACGTAGAGGAGCCTTAATGAGTAACATTCTAGACATTTTATTTAAGATTCTTACAAAATATACAAGGAAACGAAAATCAAACGGTAACACTTTTGCTTTCGTCAAAATTAGGTTAATATTCCGAACAATTATCTGTCAAAGTTGAATTTTCGTTCGTACGATTAGTGAATTAGAGTAGGTTTAATGTCAAACAACTTCGTTTCGTCCGCAAATTGCGGAACGTATGGAACCGGAGTAGGTTTTATACGAAACTTTGGCCCGAACTTCGTTGTTCGTTGAAACAGAATAGGCCTTGCGCGAGTTTAACATTTTTACTTATCCTAAAAAGTGCACAACGCCGCTAAAGAAGTTTTCACTTTAAAAAGTTCTATGCATAACAATAATTAATATGAGCTCGGCTATGTCCATACTTGTACTAACATTATTAAATATCAATAGAAATATAAATCATACTAAATAAAAGATTCCTTAGGTTTGTTAAGATCTCTTTCATTTAGTTTGTTAAGAACTCTGTATCCTGTACTCTGTGTTCCTAATTAAATGATGAAAATAATACAGATCTTGTGCTGACATCTTGGAACTCATACACTTCAAGGATTTATAGTAAACAAATAATTTTGACCATTTGCTTAGCATTCCATGGATTCGCCGTGCTGGCCCGTGGGGTACTGGGGGGAACACTGTGTGGGTATATGGCAACCCATTTTTAAGTTCGTTTACGGCTACCACCTTACTCTCTTTACAATGTCCGCCCTCTGCCTAACCAGATTTGGTAAGTAAGAACCTGTCAATGCCGCTTTAGATATTGATTTTGGATATTGTTACACTAATATATAATTGACTGCCTCTGTCCGTTATACTTTCGATTGTTGGCACTTGATGGAACTTGTTATAATACATTATGAAAATTCACTCGTACTATTCCACTTTTATTTTAATTTAAAAATACCTGACCGGTTTCGCTTTTAAAGCATTATCAAAGGTTCTTACACTTGTAAGAACCTTTGATAATGCTTTCGCTTTTAAAGCATTATCAAAGGTTCTTACACTTGTAAGAACCTTTGATAATGCTTTAAAAGCGAAACCGGTCAGGTATTTTTAAATTAAAATAAAAGTGGAATAGTACAAGTGAATTTTCATAATGACTGCCTCTGTGGCGCAGTCGGTAGTGATACCGCCTGCGGCGATGGAGGTCGTGGGTTCGATTCCCACCGGAGACAAATATTTGTGTGACCCATAAATGTTTGTTTCAAGACTCTGGGTGTTTCTATGTATAATATGTATGTATTTAAAAGTATATAAGTATTAATATCCGTGGTCTGATACCCATAACACAAGCAGGTTATTCCTAGCTTACTTTGGGATCAGATAGCGTTGTGTGAGATGTCCGTGAATATTTATTTATTATTTATTTATTTAATAAAATCTCCGAACCGGGGCAACAACACCTGTGCGTGGAGCACCTGCAGACTGAAGAACCGGTATAAGGTGCTGCATGTGATTATTGGCATTTTTTGGTACGGAACCCTCTTTGAGAGAGTCCGACTCGCTCTTAGCGGGTTTTTATATACAGTACTATAATAAAACTCAAGACACACTTTCTGTGTACTTTAAATTTGATATAATTCTGATTCCATTCCATGAGAACGTATTTCAGACTACAATCTATCTCTGTAGGTATATAACAAATTTAAGTTCGATCGCGATTATATCCCTTCAGACGTTATAGGGAGATTGAATAACAAACATCCAAAAATTCACAAACTTTCACACTTATAATATTAGTAGAATAAATTCCGAAAATTTCGCAAACTTGAATCGTACATGCATTCTCCCACAAGGTGCACACATTCTTACTAATTCTGAACAAAAAATACCTTAAACGGACGAAAAACGATTGTTCAGGTTCAGAAACCAAATCTATTTTTTTATCTTTTAGAAACCGTATGTGTTCGGTGAGCCTACATGCAACTCTGTTGAAACATTGAGCAAAAAGTAACTTTTCATCATTAAACACAGTAAAACGAAATACTGTTGATATTTTTTGCCACAGTCGACCGTGTTGCACTGAATACATGAATGCACCTTGATACTTGTACCAACATTGTATGAAGGGCTAATAGCCTCGTTCCAAATCCATTTTCATTGATAACAGAATGTATGTCAATATTATTCGAACTCAATCGTGTTACTGACGATCCAGTCGTCTATGCCAGCTATACAAAAACTCATCAATATTTTAATACCAACTGAACTTACTTATTTGTGTAGTGTAGTTAACTAGTCACAGCACACATTCGTAAAAATCTTCAAGCTGAAGAAATCATAGCCATCTCTTTTAAACACAACGCTTTTTTTTTACGCGTGGAAATCTTACATGGATGCTGTGCCGGACTCCTACCGACTAAAACCACACGATGCCTTACAACAGTCTACGGCCCGGAGTCACGGGTTTAAATATAACGCTAAAAGATCCGAAACATGAACCGCTCGTGGCCCCGCGGACTCAGTATTCTGTAAACGATTACTGCAGTAAGCAACTTTCACTATAGGCAGTCCTTGGATAGGTGACCAAACCATGTGACCACTTTGTGAAATTTATTTGAGTGTTTCCGTGCTTCGGAAGGCACGTTAAACCGTTGGTCCCGGTTGCCAGTAAAATGGCAGTGTTAAACCGAGTTGAAAGCCTTTTTATGCGGCTTGAAAAATTTTCCTCTGCAGGCAGTCACAACCTGCGCCTGTCCATCGTTCAGATGGACGGCAATACGGCTCACCACCTATTACGTTCGACAAATTATAAAATGGTGAAATGTGGGCATATAATAATATGCTTCTGCCTACCCCTTTGGGGATAAAGGCGTGACCATATGTATGTATGTAGATCCGAAAACAATATTGCATTGTATAAGTTCTGTGTTTAAAATTTTTTTTTTGATATATTATGAACTAGCAGAACCCGCAACTTCGTTTACGTCACATAAGGTGTATGAAAGGAGAGGTATCTTCAGCAGACTCATCAAGCAGCGTGTGAAACTGTCCTGTTTGCTTAATCATAAAAGAGCTTAAAGATTAAGTCTATTTTAAAACAATTTAGCTCTTTTTAACCGACTTTAAAAAAAAGGAGGAGGTTCTCAATTCGTCTGTATGTATTTTTTTTTATGTATGTCAAGCGATAATTCCGTCAATTATAGACGGATTTCAAAATTTTTTTTTTGTTGAATAGGGGTTACTTCTGAGGTGGTCCCATTTTCATCAGTTCAGGATCTGATGAAGGGATCTAGGAGAAAACGAGGGCAACCACCGAAAATTGTAGGGACAACTAGTGTGCTTGTTAACTTTTTAATTAAGTGCTTTAATGTTCAACACTTTAATGAAGGTATGGCGTCGATCTGATGATAAAGTCGAAAGACAGTCGAGGGCATTCCTAAACAATTTACAGCAGTTATCTTGTGTTTTTGGGCTTGATTGATTTGTATTGATGAGAACTTTACACCTAGATTGACAGATTTGAAGTTGGCAAAAAAAAGGAAAGGTCTCAATGTTTTATGTATGTTCACCGTCAATTATAGACGGATTTCAATTTTTTTTGTTGAATAAGGTTTACTTCTGAGGTGGTCCCATTATAACCAGGTTAGGATCTGATGATGGGATCCTAAAGAAATCGAGGGCAACCACCGAAAATTATAGGCACAACTATTGCGTTTGTTAACTTTTTAATTCAGTGCTTTAATGTACTACCATTAATAAAGGTCTGAAGTCGATCTGATGATGGAACCAAAAGAGATTCGAGGGAATTCCTTAAAGATTTACAGCAGCTACCTTGTGTTGGGGCTTGATTAATTTGTATTGATGAGAACTTTCACCTAGATAGATATATTTTTCGGTTCACCCGTCACTAAAAATAATGAAAAAAAATTTTTCAATAAAAAATACAACCGACTTCCAAGAAATCCTGAAAAATAAAATTTACTTAGCACAAAGTAATATGTAGTTGTTTTATCAGATTTTATTCAATATAATATTGAAGTTGGTGCCATAAATAATACCTCCCTAAACCTATGAATTTACTTGGCGCCGACTTCAGTATGATATTGAATAAAAAATCTGTTAAATCAAAATACATATTACTTTGTGCTAAGTAAATTTTATTTTTCAGGATTTCTTGGAAGTCGGTTGTATTTTTTAGAGAATTTATTTTTATGATTAAGCTAACACGCCAGTTTAGATTTACCCATTTTTAGATTCTTATGTCTATATACGATTCTTTAAAGTGATATAACGTTTTTATTTATAAACCTATTGACATGAAATAAACACTAAATGCTAAGTGGAGTAAACCTCAACACAATATAGAAAACCGCATGGCAATCGGTTAAGCTGTTACTGAGATTGGCGTGCACAAACGTACAGACAAACAAATATACAGACATACAGACAAACAGACAAAAATTCTAAAAATCATTGTTTTGGGTTAATAGATATGTAGGTACGTAGTTATAGGTAGGAAGGTAAGTAAAAACCCATAACATTTTATTTTATCTGTCAAGGACAAAAATCAGGTTTTAAGCAATTTTATTTTTGTATCTTTGTCAAACCTTCAACATAAATGTTCCTCTACCGACGCCTCTCGACGGGAGGTAAGTTTAAGAGTCGCGGGAATTTGAGATCAAAGACAAATTCGTTATTGGGCATATCTATAAACGTTTAAACAAACTAGTTAAAGGTACCTACCTTCATAATTTTATTGCCATACGACACTAGGTAGGTGTAGTGTGGCAATTAAATTATTTTATGCCATGCATGTAGGTAAGTAGGTACCTACATACTCCCACTGACTTCCTAAACATGTATTCTTAGGGGATCTCTAGGTTACAGAATAAAAACTACTGTCCAAATCTGATTTAAAAGTTTACAAACGATTTTCTTACAAACTTTTATCTCCTATTATACACCCATACTGGTAGAATTTTGGATAATCCTGAAACACATTTTCATTTATCTTCGTTTAAGAGTGTGTGTGCTGAATTTACTTTTTTCTTTTCATACATGTTTCAGCACCTCGTTTCACCACCTTATGGAATCCCATCGTGCTAGATTTGTACGTCAGAAACCAAATAAAACTATACTTATTCAAACTTCATGTCTCTATCTCCAGTAATTTACGCTGAGCGTTGATATCTATCGCTAGACGAAACCTTTTATGAATAGATTCTGCATATTTTTGTATGACGACTATAGTTGTTGAGATATTTTTTTACATGGAAAAAAATCAATCAATGAAACCAGGTATTGGCAGCCCACTGCTGACCGTATGCATCTTCTAAATTACGTCTCATTCATCATCAACTACATACGAGCCTTTTCTCAGTCCAGTTGGGATTGGCTTCCCAGTTTAAATTCGATATTTTCCATGAAGCGATTGCCATTTGACCGCCACAATCAACTGACGATATTGAAGTTCAGTACTTAGACTAACTGTTCTTGTATACCTTTATACTTTGCATTTACGACGGGCATCACTATGCAATACGGCATATCCATGTAACAAGCGGGCTACTTGGAAAGTCCGCGCGCCATCCTTCCATCTACACTCGAGAGCAATGAATCCGGGTCACTTAAAGAATCCTAAAAATCTCGGAAACTAAAAAAGCTAGGTTAATGCAATAAATTGTATTTAATAGACAATGTAATACTCCTTAAATGAAGGTATTAAAACTTCTTAGTTATTGTAAAGTTATATCATAAAAAAATCAAATTTGAAAAAGGGCCACTTTCGAAGATGGAACTACGAAATTACAGCATTTGGTGTTGCTTTTGTTTGTAATCTGTCATTTATATGGGTACATAAACCATGTTGATAGTGCTCTATATTCATTAATCAAGCTGAAATTATGTCGCTTACGCCTGAAGAATGCACCAGAATACTTACAATGCTGGAAACCGGCCGGAGTCAGCGCGATACAGCCAGGACTGTCGGTGTGTCGCTGTCAACAATACAAAGAGTTCTCCGACGTTACGAAGAAACTGGTTCTAACCTACGCAGACCAGGAACGGGCAGAACCAGGTGTACCACAGCATGAGAAGACCGATACTTGGTGAACACCATGCTTCGAAATCGCTTTCTCACAGGAACTGAACTCACCAATCAGTTTCGACGCCTCGGAGGAAGTAACCCAAGTGCATGGACAGTAAGACGTCGGCTTGCTGAATCTAACTTAAAACCCCTTAGACCTGCTAACGGCCCTAAACTGGAGCGTGGGCATCGTATTTCGAGACTAAGGTATGCCCAGAGCCACGTAAATTGGAGTATTGAAGATTGGTCAAAAGTTATGTTCTCCGACGAATCAAAATTTATGCTCTACAAGCACGATGGAAGACACAGAGTGTATCGAAGACCAGGGGAAAGATTCAAGCAAGCATGCATCGAAGAAAAAGTAGCCTACGGTGGTGGGTCTGTACTTGTGTGGGCCGGAATTTCTTCTGAAAGTCGCACAGAGCTGGTGATCATAGAAAACGGCTCTTTAACTAGCGTAAGATATGTGGAAGAAATCCTCAATGATCACGTTGGTCCATTTATGGTCAATTTAGGTGAGGATGCTATATTTATGCATGACAATGCCCGACCTCATACAGGTAGGATTGTGAATGACTACCTTCAAGAGATGAACATTACTCGTATGGAGTGGCCAGCGCGCAGCCCGGATATCAACCCGATCGAGCATGCTTGGGACGAGCTAGGCAGATGCGTAAAACAACGAAACCCTCCCCCAATCACGCTTCGTGAGCTCAAAATTGCTCTCACAGAGGAATGGGAGAATATTCCCCAAAATCGTATAAGGAACTTGGTGTACAGCATGCCAAACCGCGTAAACGCAGTAATGGAAGCACGAGGAGGCAATACGAAGTATTAAAATTCAAGAAAATCGTAATAAAGTTCAAAAATTTCATGTTTCCTATTTTTGTTTTAAGGAGAGATCGGCAGTTTTTTCTTTATGTAATTTTGTGTTAATAAAATGTATGGTGACTCATATTTTTTTTACTTTCATTTAAGGAGTATTACATTGTCTATTAAATACAATTTATTGCATTAACCTATCATTTTTAGTTTCCGAGATTTGTAACATTCTTTAAGTGACCCGGATTCATTGCTCTCAAGTGTATATATTACGGTTCCTGAAGTAACAAACACTTTAAGAAACTGCCTCTGGTCATTTTTGATAAATCTACCTTCTCACACTTGGGTGCTTGGAGTAAGGTGACATGGTGAGATACATTTTGACGGTTTATTTCTCAACTGGTGAAAATTACACCACAGTACACCGTCAAAAATAAAACACAACAATATGCTCACTACTTGGAACCTAGCAATGGCACCCCGTGGGATAAAATACATACGATTAAATAAGGGCGTAAGTTTGCCTCTGCCTAACCCATCGAGGATATTGGCGTAACTATATGAAACCAGAATATCCCTTCAAACAAAGCGTGATGCTGTTGTAGCTCCGATAAACTGTTAAGACTATCGCTCTAGAAAGCATTATTCACGATTGAGTCAACGAAAACATATTTTTTCTAATCTTTAATTGTATTCATTTCCTTGCCGGAAATGGTTATAATCTAAGCCATATCTTCGTGAACGTGCTCTGGTTGTTTTGTTGTTTTATCTGCTCGCCCAGGAATATTACTGAGTGTTCTTTTAACAAACACAGCGTAATCTCACGCGTTGCCTGCCACATTGGACACCCGTGTTTAGGGCACCAGAAGTATTCCACTTAACAATATAATTAGCCTATGGTAGTCTACTGCTGAAAGTCTGAAATAATACATTGTTTTAATAATGGCACCTGCGAAGAACAACGGTAGATGCCATATATAGAATACCTCAGGTGCTAATTTCTCAGGTGCCCTAAACCAGATGCCCAATGTCGCAAGCATTTCTTACGCTACATCTAGGCCTAATGTGTGTGTGTGTGTGTGTGTGTGTGTGTGTGTGTGTGTTTTGTAAAGCACGTCAAACCGTTGTTCCCTGCTACTAGTATCATGGTAATTATAAAGCTAAGATGTAGAACTTATAGGCAAGAAAAATAATATCAGTAGCGAGCCACAGTCCGTTTGGATAGACGCTGCAATAAACATCATCTATTAAATAGGTCCAGATATCTACAACATAGAATATATTATATAATCTGTGCCTACAACCAAGAAAATGTGTGCGTATACGCGCTCAGTCCTTCCTCTCTCCTCTGTCTTTCTTTCTTATTCCTCTGCTTACTCTTTCTTTTAAGAAGGTGTAATTATATGTATGTATATCCAGGAAATCATTAATTATCAATTGAATTACAAGGAATCGAACTCAGGCCGCGAGAACACAAGTCCGACACCTCAACCTAGTACGGCTGCCCCTGCTGTTTTAAATATCATGTCATACTGTTCACCTAAACATAATAAATTGTCCCTTAAATGAAATTAATGTAGGTATTCTTACCGTAGTAGTGAAGAAAAATACATACATACGGTCACGCCTTTATCCCCGAAGGGGAAGGCAGAGGCATATTATATGCCCACATTTCACCTTTGTATAATTTGTCCCACGTAATAGGTGGTGAGCCGTATAGCCGTAAGTACAGGCACAGGTTGTGACTGCCTGCTGTTGAAATAAAGCCTTCAACTTAGCTTAACGACTGCCATTTTACTGGCAACCGGGACCAACGGCTTAACGTGCCTTCCGAAGCACGGAAACGCTCAAATAAATGTCACAAAGTGATCACATGGATGGTCACCCATCCATGAACCGGCCATAGTGAAAGTTGCTTACTGCTGATCGTTTACAGAACACTGAGTCCGCGGGGCCTCGAGCGCTGCAGAAAGATAAGAAAAATAACATTAGTTTAAAAAACGAAAAAACACGCTTTTAGCACGCACTAAAAATTTAAGTCACGTGACTATTTTTTCGTATTCCTGACAGCAATCCCTTTCATTCGATACCCATATCATGGGGGTGGATTTCAAACAGCCGGTCCGCCAGGGGAGACCGCCATAATGGATTTGTAATGACGTGTTTTAGCTAGTCATGTATTGTCATCAGAACTCAGAGCGTGTGCAAAATTTCAGCCTGATCGAAGGACGGGAAGTAGGTCAAATTAACATTCCAAGATTTTCTTACATACATAGTTACAAGTGAAGCTAATAGAAGTGTATTAATAAGAAAAATAATGCGGCTAAAATAGCCACTAAAACTGACGTATATCCCGTTCGCGCTAAGTTTGCCACTGGCGTTAAGGCTGGTGTAGAGGCATAGTAGGGGAGGCGAGCGGCAAACTTAGAGTGAACGGGTAGTACCAGCACTGAAAATCATAATTCAATAATCTTAAATGAAAATATTCATGCTTTTCCACATTACATTCTTTTTTGAACTCGATCGGTTTCTCCATACGGCATTTTCAAAGAATAACACATATGTTTTTGTTTCACAGGTGTAATCGAATACAATAAAAGGTGTAGTAGCAACTTCCACCGATTGCCATCAATCAACATTATAATGCATTGATACTTCCTGTGCTTCTGACAAAGTAATTTTTTTTAAATTTCTTTTTTCATATAAGTAGGTATACAACATAATTAATATCCATGTTTATTACAAAAAAGTAGTTTTTAGTTACTTACATCGTATCCCTATACCTATCATGTAAGTGTGTCCTTAACCACATACCCTTTCTTTGCAAAGAAATTTAGGAAAGGAACCTTTCCTAATTTTCCATCAAAGGTCTTTTTTTGGAAATATTTGGAAGAGATCACTCTTAGCAAGACCGCCCATTGCAGTCGCATACATGAATTTTAAGGCTTAAGAATTCTAATTTAATAATGGTGAAAAATATAGTATTACCTATCATTAATTTCTGGCAGAAAAATATTTTATACCTACTGCATTTATGAAAATCAGGATATGGCAGTCCATTGACGGACGTAGGCCACTTCCAATTTACACCACTCTATACATGGTTCTGAGCTTTCCGCATCCAGCCCCAGCCTGCGACCTTTCCAGGTCGTCGGTTCATCTAGCGGGTGAGCTTATTCTGTGAGCTATGACAACCACTACAGTTTTCTGCTGAATAACATCATTTCGGAGTTTATTCTCGGTTCATACGACTGAAATGAACGGATGAAACGTCAACAGTCTCATTTATTTAGATACGGCAAAACATGTGACAGATGACGTTACACCCGCATTCACGTCGTGTGGTCGAAAATTGGCGCCCTGGCAGATGAGAAACATCGAAATTATTTAGCAATAGTTATGAATATACATAAACAACAGATAAACTAAATACCAAAGCATGGCATATTGAAAACATGGCAATTTTCCCAATTCCCATTTCCCTAATCCAAATTCCGATTTCCGATAGATATGATCTTGTCCGTTATATTTTTGATTACTGGCACTTGATGGAACTTGTTTTAACTAATAAATTCTGAAAATTCACTCACTTGTAATATATATCGTCACTGGAAAGCCAATAATACTAAAGCGCCATTTTGGCCAAAATGAGTTATATATATCGTTGGAAAGGATTTTTTTTTCTGCGTCGATTGGTCTAGGTTTCGTATTAATCTGAGCACTTTTTTGGCGCTTTAGCACTTCAAAATAAGGAGATTTTTCATCATTTTGAATTTGTGACAAATACTTACGTAGTACAAGTTATGATTAATTTTTAGTAGTTGTCACTTCAGTTTTTTTCATGCTCTGACACCAGCTAATTAAAACTTGTTTAGCAACTTAAAATACTGATGTTGAATCATTGATGTCGCTTTAGTATTTTTTGCCGGCCGTAACTACTAGTTGATAACGTAGCAAAGTAAATTTGCTTTACGTAGAAGCTGATTAGCATGGCGCTTTAGTATATTTTGTCTACGTGCTGTTTTGATGGGGAACGGTTTTAGTAATTTTGCCTTACATAATACAAGTATTTGAGTATCTATTTAGAATATTTTACATTCAATAAAATTGAGTAATTATTTTATTAAGTATCGACAATTCTAGTAGACAAAATATTAATGGTTCGTTTAGCATTTAGTTAGGTCAAAAACTTAAAAAAGTATTCCGTTAAGTCTTTTCAAATTATATTTCGTTCTGATTACGATTCGATAAGTACTTATGATTATCCGCCGCAGAGTGAATTGTTCAGATTATTCGAGAGTTTAAGACTAGGTAAGTAAATTAATTTTAAATAGTTGTTTTTTCTTGAGCATGAAATTAGAGCCCAATTTCTTGTAACTTATTTATAAATATTACCTTATTTTACTATTTTTTTGATGCGATACGTACTGCAACTTTTAAGAAATCTGACCCACAGAAAATAGCAATAAAATTTACAATGGCAAAATATGGTCTAATTGAAGAAATAGAAATAACAAAAAAATCTATAACTTAAACCAATGTATAAAACTTGATTGCCCATTTTAAAGAAGAAATACCATGATTCGTCGAAACTTTGTACCTAAATCTAACATAGTTCCTGAAATTTATCATTATGAATACTTACAAAAAATTTCCTTGTGCCATAAATGTCCAAGACACCCTGTAAGCGGCCGTCAGACCGGTCACGCGGCCGTCAGACCGGTCATGGACGAGTGGCTGGAGAGGAGACACGGTGCTCTCTCCTACCGGTTGACACAGATACTTGCCGGGCACGGTAGCTTCGGTAGGTATCTGTGGCGAAAACACCGGGAAACCACGGCCGAATGTCAGCACTGCGAGGACCGCAGCGATGACACGGCGCTCCACACGCTGGTGGAGTGCACAGCGTGGGCGCAACAGCGCCAGGTCCTTGTGTTGGGTCTGGACGTAGACACTCTCTCGCTCGAGACCATGGTGCGAGCCATGCTCTCCAGCGGGAGTAAGTGGGACTGCGCCGCCTCTTTCTGCGAGCAGGTCATGCTCGTGAAAGAGGCGGCGGGGCGGGAACGGGAGAGAACTCTCCCACCCGAGTTCCGCAGTCGGCGGCTTGGGCGCCGACGACGTGTCTTCGCCGAGGACTATCGGCCTCCATGACCGGGGGCCTGAGGACGGTGAGAGGGCGGCTCACCGTCCTTACAGAAGCAGGCCGATGACGGCAGCGTGACGTGAGGAACTCACGCACGCCTCCCCCCCTTAGAAGCGGATCACACCCGAAACCCCCCCAAAGACGCGGGATTGCACCCGAACCACCCCCTGGGCGAGGCCGCAGTGGCGGCCGTGGGTCTGTTGGGTGTCCTGGGACATCCTTCCGAGGGCTTACCCGGGGCTCCTAACCATAGGCTGTTGGGCGTTACGTGAGGTTTTTTAGTCGGTAGGAGTCCGGCATAACATCCATGAGGATTTTCCCCCACGTTAAACAAAAAAAAAAAAGACACCCTGTAAGATACGCATGTAAAAGACAATATATTATTACCCAGATAATTATTATCATTGGTGTAGTAATTATAAGGTTGCCTGGAGGAAATCGCACTTAGCGATAAGGCCGCCCATTGTACATTTTAAACCCTGCATATTCTATTCTATTCTATTCTAATACTGTTATGGGCAACTACCAGAATACTTACTAATTGTTTTCTTACTACTTTTTTGGCACAAATGCATGATAATATCGTACTGGCATTTTGTTCTAATATGCATAACTAATCTGTATCTATTATTTATGCATTTTAGAACACTATACCAGTACGCTACAATATAAAACGCGATCACACTAAACTTATGATAATTAATTATTATATTTCGAATTTTATTCTGACAAGCATTTCTTTATTTAATTCCCTATAATATTTTTATTTAACAGCCTCTGTGGCGTAGCGGTAGTGAACGTAGCCGCTACGCAGGAGGCGCGGATTCGATACCCGCTTAGTGCAAATAATTATGTGCATGAATACGAGTATTTGAATTGGTCTGGTAGTGCCTCGGAGAGCACGTTAAGCTGTCGGTCCAGGTTCTACCCTATGGTCCGCATACCATCCAGGTGGGTTGCCATACAACACCTATGGCAGTCGTTACGGGTAGTTGGAGCCCTCAAAGGTCGGACCTTAGTCTAACTACAGAACTTTGATTTCGCCAATTTGGTTGTGGAGGTCAGATGGCAGTAAATATTTGAACTCGGATCACGCGTTGGAAATTGAAAAATCATTTTCTCTTTCATCCCCTCTCCCACAGGAACCCGTTTTAAATATCGAGATCAAAAGAAGTATCCTAGAACCGTCCTCGGATCATAAGCTCAGATGGTGTTCGACGAAGCGACCTCACCTGCATGAGGTGCACCTGTTTGCAACTAACGAGGCTCCTCGTATTTATTTAGGAACCACCGTGCAGCTGTAAAAAGCCCCCCAAGTAACCTAACCCCGATTGGGTTGCGTTCGGGGTTCAGCAGTTGCACAGTATGATGTAGCAGGGAGGGGGAACAGTAGGCGCTAAGTGGATTCTAGTGTAGCTGACGGTGGTCGAACGGCGGTCGACCCGCCGCCGCCGCCGGCCAGGGAGATCCGTAGAAACGCGGGTCGGCTTCCATCTCACCACACCACACAGCCATAGATGAAGCTAATCCATACGCTTTGTCACTAACTGCTTTAGCAAATATCGCACCGTCTTCACGTCTCCCTTCATTTCCCAAATATCATGGCAGCGCAAAAAAGAAAAAGAGGTATCACAGTGGCCGCTGCGACTAATCCCCGAAACGCTCTGTTCGAGGTGGAGCTCGAAAACATCCGCGGACTCCAGGCCAACCTCGACATCGTCCTTCACCATCTAAAGACGATACAGATACAGCTAGCTGTGATGTTCCTAACGTAGATGCAAATATGCCACCCTGACGATCAGTCGTACTTGTGTTTCCCTGCTAGGATACAAGCCTACTAGTAGTACTAGTGGCTTTAGGCCAAAACGATCAATGAGTGATCTGGAGGCTATGGAGAGACACAGCGAATCCCTGGCTGTTAGCCCAGACATCGCTAAAGTCTATGATAGAGTATGGCTTGCGCCGCTTCTTTCCAAGCTGCCGGCTTATGGTCTATCACCTCAGTTATAACGCTGGTTGGCCAGCTTCCTGCACGGGCAACGTATACGGGTTCTCTGTGTTGGCCAGGCTTCCTGCTTTTTGCAGGTCAATACCAGAGTACTACAGGGATCGGTATTATCTCCAACTCTCTTTTTCCTGCATATCAACGACATGCTGTCCCTTGGGTGCATTCATCGTTATGCGGACGTGTACTCTGCATGGGAGCTATTCCGGCCTTCCAGCGGATGGGCAACGCAACGTGGAGGAAAAGAGACGGCAACTCGTGGCGGATCTCGACCGGAACCTGGGTCGCATTACCCAATGGGTTCAGACAACCTGGTCGAGTTCAATGCCAGAAAAACAGAAGCGTGTGCGTTTACAGCTAAATCCCCATTCCTACCCCTACCCTCTTTTCAGAACATTACGGTTCTACTAAAAAACAACCTGGAGATCCTCGGTATATACGTCCGGCGTGAGCACAATCACAAAAACGACGTAGAGAGTTGTATAATATTGGGCTGGCCTCAATAAGGCGAGGCGGTAATTCACGCCACACCAGAGATGTTTGTATGTAAGACGCAGATTCACCTCTTCTTCGAATAATGTTGTCACCTTTGGGATAACTCCGCGAGGTATTTACTAGACGCACTTGACTCTGTGCAGAGATGTGGTTGTCCTGAGGAGACGGGAGGCCTCGAGCCGTTAGCGCCGTGAAGAACCATAGCGTCTTTGGCTGCCTTCTACCGAATGTATCACGGCGAATGTTCTGAAGAGCTATTCAACCTGATCCCACCCTCTCCTTTCCGATCCCCCAGAACAACGTGTGCCGGGCAGAGGTACCACTCATACACAGTGGAGAGAATCTTCGCCAAAACTGAGTGTTTCAAAAGATCGTTCCTCTGTCTAACTATAAAAACCTGAAACGACCTGTCCGCCACACGTGTTTCTCTCATCTTACGATCCCGGGTTCCCGCCAACTTGAGGATCACTGTCAGGAGTCTCACGGACTGTAAAGGCCCTCTTCTCTCATCTCTAGATGCGCTACAGTTTTTCATCAGTGGCGACGTCAATTTGGCGAGCTTAATATAAAAAAAAACAGTAATAATTAAATAAAAAAGATGCTGTGTCAAAATCAAAATATGAATAAGTAAGTATTCTCAATTATTTTGTTTGCAACTAGTGCAATTATTAAGATTTACTTTCTATTGATAGTGTCTGTTAAGAAAAATTAATTCAAATTAGAACGATCAATCTTATTATTAAGTATTTTTGGCATAGCAATGATCCCAACAAATAACTCTATACATCGCTTTACCGTGCAGTCTTTTGACATATTGTAGTGTTTTAGTATTATTATCCTAAGACTATATCCACCTGTAATGCGTGTTAGTACTTTTTCCATGCATACTTTTGAAAGAATAAGAGTTGTCAGTAATTTTCGATCACAATGCCTTAAAATAATGAATAAGATAAGTACTTTTTCATTACCAAGTGTACAGAGCATTTGTACTTAAGCGACAGCTATCTCTTGAATCAAGCAAATTGTGCAAAATATATTGATTCCAGAACATAGGAAATAGTGTAACAATAATATATTTGCCTTTACTGTATGTCAATTACTAAATTAGAAAAAGTTATGAATAATTTTCTGAAAAAAAAAACTTTAATTCGCTCTCCTGTAAAATGACCTTTTGGCGCTTTAGTATTATTGGCTTTCCAGTGACGATATAATAATCTTAGTTTAAAGTTAATTTTTGTAAACGTAATTTAATATAGACTGATGCAATACTGTATACTTACTCAATCTATATTTTCCATTAATGCTATGAAATAAAACATTATTTTCATGCAAACTAATTATTTTAATAGCCCGTAATCCACTTAAACATTTAATGTCATAAATAAAACTTGGCGAGAGGTGATCGATCAAATTTAAAAAATAAAAGCAAAAAGAATTGCTCCCACGAAGATTCGAACTCGGGCCTACTGATTTGGTTAGGCAACTGTTTAAACCATTAGACCACCACACCAGTTAGACACAGATTTGAAAAACTTAAACACTTTGCTTGGCGAGAGGTGACCGATGAAATTTAAAAAATAAAAGCAAAAAGATTATTTGCTCCCACGAAGATTTGAACTCGGGCCTACTGGTTCGGTAACGCAACTGTTTTAACCATTAGACCACCACATCAATTAGATGCATAATCGAAAAACTTAAACACTTTGAATTGAAAAAAGAATGTGTATCCTTTACTCTGAAGCTGACTGTACTATTTCACTTTTATTTCACATACATACATACATACATATGGTCACGCCTTTATCCCCGAAGGGGTAGGCAGAGGCATATTATTTGCCCACATTTCACCTTTGTATAATTTGTCCCTTCTTTTATTTCAATTCGCTATAATAGTACTTATTTAAAGCATCAGTAAATTATGTCCAAATTAGTGTAAACACCTTTGACATAATTTACTGATGCTTTACATAAAGCATCAGTAAATTATGAATAGCCACGTCAAGAATATTTTACATCAAAGACTGACGATATACGTGTCAAGCTACGCACAATGTAGACTAATGTAGAGGTTCGCACGGAATTTTTACTTCGAAAATTACATCGGACGAACGGTATGGCAAACCAATAAGAGCACCTTGCTGCTACAGAACCCTAAGAACAATCGGACACGCACAATTAAAAAGCAAAAACGCTGTGAAGTAACCAAGGAATGGCTACCACGAAGCGAGAGCGAAAATTCGCTAAAGAGAGTGGTTAATTTGACGTAGCAAAAAGCAATATGCAGGTTGATTGACTTCACAAAGCCATTGTTCTTTAGAACGGGTCTTATTATTGACAACTACCTGTGCGCTACGGCTTTGCCTGTGATGTAATTAACAACCCCGTGTCCCACAACTAATAAGTCTTAGAATTACATGGGGCACTCGTTGCACCACTTGCACAGTGTTATGTTATCAATTTGGTACTTTGTTATGCAAAGATAGTCCTGAGAATGAGTCATTGTATAATGCCTTTTTCCATTTAACAAGATTTAAATACGCACGTAAAACGCCTCATCTGTGCAGTGTCCGGTTATCAGGGTTTCAGGTAGGCCTTTCAAGGGTAGATATACCCGGTTCCCAGACAGCATACAACCATGGTCCATGAAGCCGTACGGTTTCAGTATTTACCTGGCTCGCTTGCCCATCGTTTGGTGATTACATCTTTCTCCTGTCGAAAAGGACGTGGAAGCACAACACCTCACGCCGGTAGGTATATATACCATCACAACTGCCGAGCTTCTGCTAGGATGATAATTACGAGCAAATTCAACGAAAATACCAATGACATGAATGTAATTCCGTTGTAGCTAGAAAATATAATTAAGTTTTACTGATTAGTGAAGAATTGTGCAATGTGTATTTTTGTGATAAATACTTCTCACATATCATAGAAATTTGAACCATATTGTTACATTATTAATATTCACAATGTGGAGGTATTCGCTTAGTCACTATTCACCAAAGCACCTGAAGTGCTAATCACAGGACGAAGATAATGGGTTATCTATATAATAAAGAACATTTAGTTAGGTGAGTAATGTGCATACTTCAGCTGCCCACGGTGTGACGCAAATACCTACTTACATACATAAATTGTCATAACTAGCTGATCCTCGCAACTTCGTTTACGTCACATAATGTTCATGAAAGGAGAAGTATAATACGTTCATCAGACTCGTAGGAGCGTGTGAAACTACCCTGTTTGCTTAATCATAAAAGAGCTTAAAGATTAAGTCAATTCAGTCCACGTCTGTTTTATGATTAAGCTCGTCTCTTTTATGATTAAGCAAACACGACAGTTTAGAATTACCCTTACATTCAAAAGAACCTGAGTTCTAGGTTTGGCAAAAGTTGAGATGTCTCTAATTTCTGAACTACAAAACTCTCAATATTGAAACGTGTGAGGAACAAACCTCAAAGAATTCCCTTTTTGACAAAAATAGTTGAAATCTGACCACGTAGTGTGAATTTTCAACAGAAAAAAAAATTTCATCCCCACTCCCAAAGAAACCGCGTAAAATATCGAATTCAATAGTACCTGTACCTAGTTACCTACCTACCCTAAAGCCTTCTCCGGATCATAAGCTCAGATTGTGCCAAGTAGCATTTAAATGTAAGTACGTATCTAATGATAAAAATTACGGAGAAACATTGATTTATTTTATTTTTATTTATACATAATTATATATACATAATTATACATACATAAGGTCACGCCTTTATTCCCGAAGGGGTAGGCAGAGACACTTTATATGTTGCCGGTGCCGGTGAGCCGTATTGCCGTGTTGTGATGGACAGGCGCAGGTTGTGACTGTCTGCTGTCGAATTTTTCAAGCCGCGTAAAAAGGCCTTCAACTTGGCTTAGTGACTGTCATTTTACTGGCAACCGGGACCAACGGCCTAACGTAAATTATTACCTACTTAATTATTTTAGATATCATTTAAATTTATGCAGTGGTTTCGGCATGGTATGATTACAGACAGACAAAAAAATTTCAAATTACATTTTTCGGCTTCAGTATTGATTAGAGAATGCCCTACAATAAAAAAGTTCAAAATATCTTCCATGTAGAGATTCTCGACCCTCTACAGTTTTATGATAAGTGTATATTAAATACTAGCTGACCCCCGCAACTTCGTTTACGTCACATAAGGTGTATGAAAGGAGAGGTATTTCTTCATCAGACTCATCAAGCAGCGTGTGAAACTACCCTGTTTGCTTAACAAAATTACGTCTATTCTAAAACAATTCAGTCCAGATTTTATTATTTTGAAATAGCCTTAATCAGCTCTTTTATGATTAAGCCGAAATGTCAGTTTAGATAACTCATTTTTAGATTTATATGTCTACTAGCTGACCCGCGCAACTTCGTTTGCGTAAGAGAGAAAGAAATAGAAAGGTTCCCCGTCACTTCTATTCTTTTCGCGTGGTTTTCTGTCGCGTGAACACATACGAATTACTCCCGTTGTATTATTTTGGCACTAATTTGATTTTCATTATATTGGTTATTTTAAACGAACCTAATTCGAAGCCCTATCAGTAGGGTTACGGGATAATTTACTTTATCGTGACTCTACTGGGTGCCAAGCGGTAGTGTGTGCAAACGTTCAATATGCGAATTAGTCCGCTACAGTAACCAACTATCAGGTGGACCGTAAGCTTCTCTGCCATCGTAGTGGTATAAAAATCGGACAAGCGCGAAGCGGACTCGCGCACAGAAGGTTCCGTACCAAAAAATAATCTCCCTTAATGACCCCCCCCCCCCCCCCCCTCTTCTGACGTTAGTATTTGTTGTCATAGTGGCTACAGAATATATCATCTGAAAATTTCAGCTCTCTAGCTATCACGATTCCAGAGATACAGCTTCATTTCGGACAGATAGACAGACAAACGGACACCGAAGTCTCGTGAATAAACAGGACCCCGTTTAAGGGTACGAACCCTAAAAATTGTTTCTTTCTACGCACCTATGCCATTAATCTAATTTCAAGGCTCTAGATCTCGATCAGAATTTAAGTCAGTTTTTGTTTTTATATAAATCAAATCAGCATGTACGCTCCTGGACGTGGTCTCCTAATTTACGTCCTGCGCCTTTCGCATCCAGCCTGCGACCTCTTCTAGGTTCTCGATCCATCTGGCGGGTGGACCAAGTCGCGATGCCCGCTTTAGAACTCGTTTGATCCATCTGCCATCGTCTGTCGTCTTCTGCGGCCAGCCCGCTGGCACTTTACAGTACTGTTTTTATATGTATAGATATAATTCTGACTAAATAAATAAAAACATACGTTACGTATTGAGAGTAAATCCAATGATATATAAAAAACTATAGATACGTTACCAACACTTAAAAATGGCAACAAAAAAGTCAGGCAATTGCCTTAATTTTCATACATGCTACCATAGATAATTTCATAGAAATTCTTATTTTGAATGTAAAAAATGTTTGCCGTTTTTGAAAGCCGTGATGTTCGTACATGACGTGTCTATATTATATTACGTCGTTGAGTAAATCTATATTTTTACAAAAAATAATACCTAATGTCTTTGTTAATTGCTATAAAGAGCATTCTCTGCATTTGATTAGGAGTTGATATCTTAACTTCTTTATTTTTAGTATTTCTGAATTATGTAGGTCTTCAGACTTTTGAGGCTGAGGCAACCCGTACTTTCATCCGCTAAGGCCAGGCGCGCACTACGATTTTAGTTTTTGCGACACGATTTTAGAATCGCGCTGTAATTTATCGCAGAAAATTCACTGCGCGCACTGCGACGAAAATGTCGATGAATTGTTCATTCTCAACAGGAATTTCATACGAGTCGCTTGTCTTGCCTTGCTCCTTCGGAGGAGTAGAAAAAAGAAAAAGAGAAACTATCAATATTGGACGCATCCTTTTGCAGCTGAAAGACAATATATTAAAGGTTCTTTTTATCTAAACCTAATTAACTTCGCCTAGACATATCCTTAAAAATCTTTGGCTATTATTGTATGAAGAATCAAACTGTATGACTGAGTATTTATCCCACAAAGGTGGTCTTCCTTCTATTTCCATAATTACATGTTCAACATCTAACGTCTCGTCTTGTGACTCTATTGAGGAAGCAGGTCCCGACATGTCAACGCTTGAAGAGCGAAATGCCGACTGACCCCCGCCGACGGGTCCAGGGTGCGATTTTATTATCGCAGTGCGCGCGGAGCCATACAGCTGTGTATCATGCAGTTCAGTTTTACGACAATCGCGTCGCGAGCGGTCGCGGCAAAATGTGACAAATCACAATTTTAAAATCGCTGCGATTATTTTGTAGCATATGCGCTCGCTGACATATAAATACATACGTTGCATTTTGGCGACAGAATTATCGCACGAGAAAAAATCGTAGTGCGCGCTTGCTCTAAATGTTCATCTTTAACGCCTCTGGTCGTTTGTATTATCACCGTATAACATAAGAAAGTAAGCGAAGATTGTTATAAATACTCTCGTGTTATTCGGTTGAACCGTGTACACCTTACCTAGAACTTGTTCTTTCATAATTCCTAGCCAGTCATGTACAGGTTTTCCTTCTCACAAATGTATTTTTGACATACAAAATATGAAGGCAATTCCGCATACTGAAGGGCAAAAATCAATAAATTTAGCAGTTTGAATAAAATTATTTGTTTTTTTGACATTTAACATAAATTGACACCATTTTTTTTAAAACTCGTATTGAGCTGTCAAACATGTTTTAAAAAAAAAATTAAAAGTACCGACTAAGAAGTACTAATATGAACTTTGGGGCCATTCCCCCCAAAAATTTTTTCTACCCCATTTTAACCATGATAAAAGACAAATTTCAATAAAATACAAAACACGTCCCCTATCAATTCAGTTAAAGATGTTGTATGCCAAATTTGAAGAAGATCGGACCAAGGAATCACGTTGTCCCATACAAACTTTGCAACCCTTGTTTACCCCCTTAGGAGTTGAATTTCCAAAAATCCCTTCTTATTGCTCGCCTACGTGACATAAGGAGCATTTGTGCGAAATTTCATGGTGCTAGACCCAGCGGTTTAGGCTGTGCGTTGATCGTCAGTCAGTCAGTTCTTGTTTTTATATATATAGATGTATAATTCTTTAAAGTGCTATAACTTTTTTATTTATGAACCGATTGACATGAATTAAACACTGAATGTTAAGTGAAGCAAACCTTAACACATTTAAAAAACTGCATTGCAATCTGTTAAGCGGTTACTGAGATTAGCGTGCACAAACATACAGACAAACAAACAAAACTTGTAAAAATCATTGGTTTGGGTTCTATTGCGTTCATAAAGTCCCCCCCCCCCCTTTTTTTGAACGTGAGGGAAAATCCTCATGGATGTCATGCCGGACTCCTACCGACTAAAAAACCTCACGTTACGCCCAACAGTCTATGGTTGGGAGTCCCGGGTAAGCCCTCGGAAAGAGGTCCCAGGGCTCATAAAGCCCCCCTATATTATTTTTTTCTTATTTATCTTCCATATACAGACAGCGTCCGGTTACGATTTTATTATATGTATTGATGCTTCATGAAATAATAATAACTAATCTTCATTGACATAATAGGTAACTACATAATTTTTTAATACGCTTTTATTAGGTCGTCGCGTATGTAACTAAGAATGTAATGGAATCTAAGGACACTAATTTAACCATCTTCCAAGGATCGTAGCGTCATGAAAATCGGCAGGTGTATGTAGTTCTGATGACAATACAATAATATGGTAGGTACTGTCGAACTGATCTGATGATGGAACCGGAAGATATGCACTGGAACTTCATGATGGAACATCATATCTTCTAAATCAAGACTTTTCTAAAAATCCAAACACAGCTATGTTTGGATTTTTAGAAAAGTCTTGTAATGAACTTTTGAAGGTCATGAGGTCCCAACAACCCTTTGCCTAAAAGCGTGACAAGTGTAAATGAATAGTTTAAAAACAATATAAAAACACACTTTAATGAATATTACCTTTACCTTAACCTGACAAGACCTCATGCAGCTTCCGCATACATACAATCGAAATTTAACTATCAATAAATCAAGTCAGCCTACGTCCACTGCTGGACGTAGTCCTCTCCCAATTTACGCCATATCCCTGCTAATATAAACCCGGGATGAAAAAGTAGCCTATGCGTCATTCCAGACCAAAAGCTATCTCTGTGCCAAATTTCAGCCCACCCCGTTCAGCCGTTAGAGCGTGATTAACATTCAGTAACAAACATCCAAACATCTGGCATGTTCCCGTTGTGTCACACCATTTTGTGTAACACTGTTACCCATTGGTAAAAAAAAATACCGATTAGTAACACTGTTACTCAATGCCACATTTTTTTTTTACTTTGAGTAACAGTGTTACTCAACAAAACACTTGTGTTCCCGTTAAGTAACACATTCTAGTGTAAAATCATTATTTATATACATTTTGACTTAATACAACAATTAAAAAAAATAACTAATAATAAGGCTTAGCCTTCTAACCTAACCTATCCAAGTCGAGGTTTTAACCATAATAAGTAAATGGTTAACACCCCGACTCAGAGTACCTCGACTTGGATAGGTTAGGTTAGAAGGCTAAGGCGGGAGCGAAGCGAAGCGAAGTTCCCGCCTTAGCCTTCGTGGTTATTTTTTTTATAACCATTCAACACCAACATTTATTGAACTTTTTAGTTCTAATGGAAGTTATCATGATGGGGATTAGTAAACTTTTTAGTTCACTAATCCTTATTAAATATTTTTGTTTGCGTTCACACAGGAACACAGCGTTCTGTTGAGTAACACTGTCACTCAAAGGGAAATAAAATGTGGCATTGAGTAACAGTGTTACTAATCGGTAATTTTTTTACCAATGGGTAACAGTGTTACACAAAATGGTGTGACACAACGGGAACAAAGGAAACATCTTCACAAACTTTCACATTTATAGTATTAAGTAGGATAGAAAGTAGGATAAGATGCGAAAGTAACTCTGTCTGTCTGTCAGTTACGTTTTCACGCCTGATGCTCTGAACCGATTTTGATGAAATTTGGTACAGAGATAGTTCGAGTCC
Source organism: Miltochrista miniata (assembly GCA_933228765.1). Classification (NCBI taxonomy): domain Eukaryota; kingdom Metazoa; phylum Arthropoda; class Insecta; order Lepidoptera; family Erebidae; genus Miltochrista; species Miltochrista miniata. The sequence continues at coordinate 28,551,430 of OW121755.1, forward strand.
CAGGGAAGAACATAGGCTACTTTTTAACTGACTGCGCAAAACGACTTCTACGCGGACGACGCCGAACAGCTAGTCTATACTAATATTATAAAGAGGAAAGATTTGTTTTTTTGTTTGTTTGTAACGAATAGGCTCCGGAACTACTGGACCGATTTGAAAAATTCTTACACTGTTGAGAGCTTCACTCTTTGCGGTGAACATAGGCTATAGTTTATTCCCGTATTCCCACGGGAACGGGAACTAAGCGGGTGAAACCGCGTGACGTCCGCTAGTATACAATAAACTTATAGGAACGGGTCAAGTGCGAATCGAACTCGCGCACCCATAGTTCCATACTATAAAGCTGCAAATCACGTTTGTTTTATGGGACCCCCCATTAAATATTGCAATTTTATGATTTTAGTATTTGAATACCTAGGTAGAAGAAAAGAAGACAGCTTGGCAAGATGTATAAGCGATGGAAGCTATTGATAGAGTAAGTGGACGTACAAAGGGAGTTACCTAATATAAAAGAAAAGAAGGAAAATTATCGCAGTGTGAAAGAGAAAGTGAAAGAATGTGTAGAAAGAAAGAAAAAAGTAAAAATGGAAGAGCTTAAGGGAGAGTTCAGTGCCAGTCTCCAGAACAATATAAAATGGATCTGGAAACTAGTAAAGAAGCAAGGGTGGCAAAACTTCATATTCAATGAATGGAATAAAGAACTAAAATTAAGAAATTGTAAATGAAGAAAGATTTGTGTGAGAGCGTTGAAAGAGATATTTTGAAAGTTAATATGAGTGAGAAGTGGATGAGATAGAGCATAATGAGGGTGTGATAGACGCGATGGTATATACGGATGAAATCGGAATAGATGAAATTTTGAAAGCGATGAAACACATGAGGCTAGGAAAGCCTGCTGGGTATGATAGATTGACGATCGAGATGTTGAGGGCTGGGGATGGTTTAGTGACAGGACTGTTGCACCACCTATTTAATCTTTGTTGGACACAAGGCCAGGTCCCGGAAGATCTAGGCGAGAAGACTAAGGCGGTGATTGTCCCAATCTATAAGGGTAAAGGCTCGCAGCAGGAATGTCACAACCATCGCGGCATCAGCCTTCTAACTGTGGTTAGGAAATTATATGCTAAAATCTTGAATGATAGGGTATTAAGAATGACTGATAATAAGATCTGGGTTGTGCAAGCAGGTTTTCGTAAGGGAATGGGATGTACGAAGCAAGTTTTTTCCTTGCGCTGCGTTGCGGAAAAGTACCTGGCCAAAAATCAGAAACTATTTTGCGCATTTGTAGACTTGGAAAAGGCGTATGATATGGTGAACAGGAATGTTGTGGAAGGTACAATCTATGTATGGAGTGGACGGTATCTTGATTCGGGCTCTGAAGTCATTATACGAAGGCTCCAGAGCCTGTGTTAAGATTAATAGCGCCTACACGGACTGGTTCGACATCTCAAAAGGAGTCAGGCAGGGATGTGTAGCTTCGCCTTGGCTGTTCAATCTCTTCATGGATAGCTGTATGAATTATATGAAAGGAAGTGAAGATGGATTAAGGATGGAAGGTGTACATGTTAAGTGTCTCCTGAACGCGGATGACCAAGTTATACCTACTTGCATCATCGGCGGGCCAGTTGCAGAGAATGGTGAATGAAATGAATGAGACCTTCAAAGCGAAAGGTATGAAATTAAATGCAAAAAAGACGAAAGTTATAGTTTTTGAGAGGAACCAAGAAATGACCGAGTGTAACATAATGATTGAAGGTGAATGTGTCGAGCAAGTGTTAGAGTTTGTACCTATACTTGGGTAATCTGTTTGCAAGGGATGGAAGCTACGAAGGAGACATTGAAATGAGAGTGACTGCGGGAAATCGCGTGAATGGTGCGCTACATTTCTTTATGCGCGGTCAGTCAGTGTCATAGAAGGCACGACTGGCGGTCCATAACAGCGTGCTAGTTCCCACATTGATGTACGGTAGTGAAAGTTGGGTATGGCAGAAAAAGCACCAAAGTAGACTGAATGCAGTTGAGATGCGATCATTGCGCGTGGCTGTAGCATAGTGTGGAGTAAGGCTGGTTGATAGAAAGAGGAATACAGATATCCGAGAATGGAGTGGCATGAAAGAGGATGTAAAAGAGTATGCTAAGGTGGTTTGGGCATTTATAACGAATGATTACTGAGCGAATGACACACCAAGCATGGAAGGCACATGTAAGTGGACAGGCAAGCCGACGTCGACCTCGCAGAACATACACCAAACAAATTAGTGATGTATTGCAAAAAGGGCAGGTCAAAAGCACTCGAAACCGGCGAGCTTGCATGAAAGGTTTAATGAATGTAGAGGAAGCTAGTGAAGTATGTTAGGACAGAAGCAAATGGCTGGCTGTAGTCTCTGCCTACCCCGGAGGAAGAAAAGCGTGAGTACTTAGTATTTGAATTTAAAGCGCTCGTGACCCCACAGACTCAATATTCTGTAAACGATCACTGCGGTAAGCAACTTTCACTAGTCGTTACTTGTATGGGTGACCATCTATTTACTACGTGGGACAAATTCTTATAAAAAAGTGAAAATTGGGTAGGTATATACCTCACCTAATATACACCTACCTACCCCTTTGGGGATAAAGGTAGCTATAAGTATGTATGTATAGTGGCCTTAAACATATAATATATTATAGTGGCCATATAGTATACTAGCAGACGTCACGCGGTTTCACCCGCGTAGTTCCCGTTCCCGTGGGAATACGGGAATAAAATATGAATAAAAAATAAAAATAAACATAAATATGAATAAACTATAGCCTATGTTCACCGCAAAGAGTGTAGCTTCCCAGCAGTGAAAGACTTTTTCAAATCGGTCCAGTAGTTCCGGAGTCTATTCGTTACAAACAAACAAACAAACAAAAAACAAATCTTTCCTCTTTATAATATTAGAAATAGTATAGATTTATAGATAGTATAGATTGTATGTATGTTTAGTAGGTATATTAAAATTTGATGTTATCGATAGCGGGAACAGAAATTCATCATCTGAAAACTTCAGGTTTCTAGTCTCCAGCTATCACGCTTCCTGACAGAGCCTTATGACAAACATACAGACGGACGGCAAAGGTTCAGTAATAGGGTCCCGTTTGTACTCTTTGAGTACGGAACCATAATAAAGTACCTAATACATCTTTATCTGCCTGTACCACAAATTAGCGACTTCGTACGCTGCTTTTTATGTGATGCTTTAGATAGATATAACTTTTTTATTTATGGACCAATTGACATGAAACAAACACTAAATGTTATGTGGAGCAAACCGCAACGCATTAGATTGAGCGGCATTGCAATCGGTAGAGCGGTTGCTGAGATTAGCGTGCACAAACGTACAAACAGAAAATTTGAATTTTTTGCTTTATCGGGCTGGGCCAACAACTTTGGGAACCACTGATATAGAAAATAATGACACGACATTTAGTAAAATAATCACCTAATTTACTCTCTATACCTAGGTAGTACACAATTAAAAAAAAAAACATTCCATTACCTATTAACTATAATCACAATATTATGTAGACACTTATGTACTGACATCAAGCTACTGTCAAAATTGGATAATTATTGTACTGTTTACTATTAAAGTCAAGATAAAACATCCTGCTTGTATTTAGTGCAGTCGTTTATGAGTGTTGGGTCTTGGCGGATGGTCTCGACGTCGCTTTCGCCTTGATGGTGTCGCTTCCATAAGACCTGCATGAGCTTGTGCCGCCAGCAGCATGCCTAGTTGACCCAAAGCTTCCTCGTGCATCTCCTTTGCCATAGTATACACACTATGTTCACTACTATTGTACATTAATGCATTGGATAACATTAATAACACATCACGTTGAAACTGAGCTGTGGTTGTAACAACACCTGATTCTATGTTTCTCCTTATAGTTGACATATCCATAGGTCGCTTGACAACCAAACTATATCCCGGAGCTTCCTCATCTGTAATGGGTTTAGTAAACAGTGAGGCATATTTGTGTGCACATAGCCTGTTGTATACAAGCATAACTGATTTCTTCCACAAACGATGCTGCCGTTCAGCATCGTTTGTACTGGGTGATTCTGGTGCACTTGCTTCAGCTGCACTCTCAGAACCTGAGCATGTTCTGGAGTCTGGTTTCTTTTTGCGTGAATAATCTCTCTTCTTTTTACCATCCTTGTCTTCTTCCCGGCTTACCTCCATAGGAGTGTCATCATCTGTCTCTGTGTGAGTATCATCTACATCAGTCTTTTCTTTCTCTTCCTTAACCACTAATTCAGTTACTGCTGGGACAGAGTGTGATTCTACTTTAATCATGTCTTTTAATGGGATGGAATCTTCAGATTCATCCTCTTTTCTTACATCCTCAACAACTTTATGCTCAATAACTTCAATGAATTCTCCCTTTTCCATCATTTCCAGCTTATGCTCTATGCTGTCTGTATGTGCCGTTTCAGAGAATGCTGCCACTTCTTCTTCTGCAGATATTGGGGGATCTACTACAACTCTCTCTTGGTTGTCATTTTCTTCATTAGCAGTAGGTTCTGGTAATAGTGTTTCTTCTGGAGGGGGTACATCTACATTTTCACCTACTTCTTCCACTGTAGGTAACTCTTCAGGTGGATCAGAAGGTTCTTCAACTTTAATTTCTATAGGTGTCTCCTCAGTTGTTTCAGGTTGTTGTGAGTTATTTTCTACTTCTGCTGTTTCTTCTATTATCTCTTCTTCAACATTATCTGGAACTGGTGGTGTGTTGACTTCTTTTACTTCATCTTTTATCTTTGGGTTTTCAGGTTGTATAACTTTAATCTCTGTGGTTGGAAACCTAACTTCTGGGAAAGCTATTCTCACTTCAGTCTCTGGAGTCAGTTCTGTTATGGTCGCAGGCAGATGTGTGGGTTGTTCAACTGAT